>OW285243.1:25382284-26582284 GCA_935421215.2 Melolontha melolontha | reverse complement strand
GTCTCTTGCTTCGTAAATCTATCATTGACAAAGTGGTTACACAGAAACGCATGCGTCTGGTAGTTGAAGCAAAAGCTGGTAAATACGTACTGTGTGTGCATGCATATACAGATACAAATTTGTTTTTATACAGATTTGTATTATTTTGTATCAAAGCTTGATGTGAATTATCGCATCGACATGCAACTTGCTTTTTTTTTTTTTGCTTTATTATGAATGTGAAAAAAAAGAAATTTTCATTTATAGTTAAAAAGTATTACGGGGATTTACTCGTTTCGCATGAACTGGTCCAAAATGCACTTCGTTGAGATCATATGAGCACGGTTGATGCTGAGCGCCCAGGACCATCGCAGTGACTACCGTGGAAGTGATTAATATGGTGTTGATCGATCGCTGATTTAAGTATATTCAATGCCTTACGCAAATATTTAGGTCTAAAAAAGTTATCAATAAAAGGGGCCTAGTGTTACATGACCAAAAACGACATCGTGTGATAATTTCAATGCAATATTTCAATGTTTCAACCTTAATCTAGGCGCGTTTTTGTGGCGTTATCTAACTGTGGATAAAACAGGGATCTATCGCTTCACTACAGAAACAATCGAAACAATGAAGTTTCTTTAGCGAACAAGCAACAAAGAAGATAAAGGAGATTCCATCTCACGAAAAAGTTATAGTGTTTTGGGATTATCACGGCTAAATATACATCGATTATTTGGAAAAGTTAAAACCGACCAGCGGACTCCTATTAGGCTAATTTGTTGAACAATTTTAATGCCGAAATTACAGAGAAACTACCACATTTGCAAAAAAAAAATGTTTCACCATGATAATACACTAGCTCGTTCAATTGTAACCGCTAAATTGATCAAATTATACTTCAAATTACGGTCTCATCCCCATATTTGCCTCATCTAACCTTATGATTTCTTCATTCCCAAACCTGAAGAAATAACTCAACAAGAGAAAATTCCCTTCGGACGAGGAGGTCATCGCTAAAACAGAGACCTATTTTGCAAATTTTCCAAAATGCTACTTTTTGGAAAATATAAGAGAGTTCTAATATCGCTGATCAAAATGTAAAGATTTTAAATTCCATTATATAGAACAACAAAACGTTATTTTGTACCAACAATAATTTCTCATTTAAAAGTCATGTTCTCGTCAAATATCCCTCGTCCATCTCTATGTCTGTAAATTAATAAGTTAACCTACAAGGCTTATAATAAGTAACATTTACATCAATATATTTTGCAATATATTTTTTTACTAGATTTTGGGATCTATTTGGCGAAGGTATTGTATCCTGTCCTCTAATTATAAGATTTTGTTAATACGATACTTTCACACTACTTCAAATTAGTAAGTAGCAAGAAGAGCAATGTTGATGTAAATATAACGACCCTATAATGAAAACATACTTTCGTCTGCGAATAATGTACAGGCTGTCCTTGAAATAAACAGACAACATATGATAAATGAAAAGATGTAATTATGTAGAGTATAAATCCAAAATATTGTGACACAATTACGATGCGAACCCCGAAATTAAAAACACCCCGAAAATTGTATTACATGACCCCTATGAATTCAAAATATTCAGAATGTCTATAAACAATAAATACGTCACACATACAACGCTACAGCGTATGTTTACATACGTAACAGCTGGATAAGATGGACGATAACAAAACTATTATTTTAGTTATTGTCGGTCAACTTTAAAATATCGTCTCTGATGCTTTTTATAATCGCAAAATGACGTGACAAAAATTTATTAAATATCTTTGTAATTTTTTTTTTCTCGCTTATGAGAGGGAATTTTGAGATTAATATTCTATATAATTACGTCTTTCCATTTTTCATACGTTGTCTTTTTATTTTAAGGATATCCTGTATTTATTCATAAAGACTAATAAAATATCAAATACATGTCCTATCTATTTACAAATATTTTATTAGTTTTAGGAATGATACGTATCTTCTTTTAACGCACTCTTCTTTATTTCAAATTTTGGGTCTACCTTTTTATGTGATGAACAGGTAAAATAGTTACATAATATGCTTGAATTAATTTCATATCTCGTAAATAAATTTATATAATGTTTAGAATCCACGGTTGGCTCTTGGTGAAACATAATGAATAAATTTATTAAAGAAAACACTCGGTATATTTGTTTCACAAAATATATTTATTAAATCTCTAACACGTGTTTCGACTTTACAGTCATTGTCAAAGAGTTTGTAAACTGAACTAAAAATACACTTCTACCACTATTTATGAGTTTTTAAAGACTTGATTACGGCATCAATAGTAGGGGTGTTGAAAAAATCCAGCTGTGTATTTGTGACATGTCTATTAAGATTTATGGCTTTTTTAATTTCTAATATTTCGAGAAAGTCAAGTCTTTTTCCTTTATTACAAGTATGTAAAAGTTTAAAATTATTGGTATTGAACAAATGTGTATTTTCGATGCAATGTTCCGCGAATCCCATATTCATATTGCCATAAAGAATAGAACTTCTATGCTCTTTAATACGTTCTTTTATTGAGCGTCCTGATTGGCCAATGTATATCGCATCACATTAATAATTAATAATAATCGCATAATTAATTTGCAGTGATTGTGATGCGATATACATTGGCCAATCAGGACGCTCAATAAAAGAACGTATTAAAGAGCATAGAAGTTCTATTCTTTATGGCAATATGAATACGGGATTTGCAGAACATACCATCGAAAATACACATTTGTTCAATACCAATAATTTTAAACTTTTACATACTTGTAATAAAGGAAAAAGACTTGACTTTCTCGAAATATTAGAAATTAAAAAAGCCATAAATCTTAATAGACATGTCACAAATACACAGCTGGATTTTTTCAACACCCCTACTATTGATGCCGTAATAAAGTCTTTAAAAACTCATAAATAGTGGTAGAAGTGTATTTTTAGTTCAGTTTACAAACTCTTTGACAATGACTGTAAAGTCGAAACACGTGTTAGAGATTTAATAAATATATTTTGTGAAACAAATATACCGAGTGTTTTCTTTAGTAAATTTAATAAATTTATAGTACAGCTTTAAAATTTGTATTTTTAGGAAGACGATACATATCCATCTTAAATTGAAAAAATAGACTGAAATAAAGAATTATAATGACAATAAAGATTAATTAATTCTGGCAAATAACCTGGCACATAGATTTATAATTTATGTACATAGTTTCTTTCCAATCGACTCTATGCATTCGATTAGTATGTCCTTCGTAGGACTCATTTCTAAATATAAAAAAACGCATTTTTTTGATAATGTAATATGTTGATTCAGGAAAAAATATTTACCAATATCAATATTACATAATTCATTATAAGAATATGCGATGTTTATATTGTTTTATTTAAATAAAATTGTCTACGTTGCAGGACTCTAACTTTTCTACTTACCAGCGTATGTGGTCTTTCATGGAGTCGGCCAGACCCTCTGTTTTTACTACCAGTAATGTGGAAGGGGTAGACAGAGTAGTTAAGGGTAAAGGCAGTTACGCATTCCTGATGGAGTCTACCTCTATCGAATATGTTATTGAAAGAAACTGCGAATTGACGCAAGTAGGGGGCATGCTCGACTCGAAAGGATATGGAATAGCTATGCCTCCGAGTAAGTAAAACTTATCTGTTCATTATTTCTATTATACCACCGTCTTTACGCGACTCTCTTTGGTGTTCTTCTAATTTTATTTTATGGTTTTCTATCTTCTTTTGCCCTATTCAATTTACATATATTTTGTCTTTAATGCGTAAAGTACCCTATTAAGTTAATTAGAAAAACATTCAATTTAACCTACTCATTGCTGTTTATTTCTTTTTATTTTATTAAGTTTATTTAATTCTCATTAAATTATATGATATTTGTATTTTGCCAGTCACGTAAAATTAATCGTATTACAGGAAACTTTAGGCAATTAATGATTATATAAACCTTTACAATATTTTTAAATACAGAGCTCACATAATCAAACTACTCATACAACTTTATGCTAGAAAACTATTAAATCACCCGATATATCTCATTAAAATAAATAAAAATAAAAAACGGGATTTTCTTATTAGAATGTTAGATTATATAAAGCATTTTAATAAAAAAGCTTTATGGAAAAAAATATTTCGTATCTTCTAATTATTCTAAGAACGTAATCTCTAAATGTTAAATTCAAACAAATAAGACAAACAAGTGGAGTATGTTTTCTTTAAATTGCATCACCTAATGTTTTCTCATCACTGTATTAGTGTCGCGACCAGTTTACCCTATATATACGCCCTTACAACTGTTATAAATCAAATTATAAACTCGTGATTGATTACAAATGAAACAGACATGCAATATACACATCTGTAACTGTACACATGGACAATACACCTCGTATTTTCCAGCATTTACTTCTGCTTAAGACACGTGTTTCTGCCATCTACTATTAGGCGTCATCAGTTAAGCTAGTGAAGTAAATAAAGCTTAAATCGCCTCATAAGATGTAGGAAATTTTGTCCTATTAGGTGGCACCATATAATCTAGTGACATCTCACGGACGAAAGAGACTATAGCCGGTCAAGGGAAGGGTTGCCACTTTCGGCATAGTCTCTTTCGTCCGTCAGATGTCACTAGATTATATGGTGCCACCTGATAGGACAAAATTTCCTACATCTTATGAGGCGATTTAAGCTTTATTTACTTCACTAGCTTAACTGATGACGCCTAATAGTAGATGACAGAAACACGTGTCTTAAGCAGAAATAAATGCTGGAAAATACGAGGTGTATTGTCCATGTGTACAGTTACAGATGTGTATATTGCATGTCCGTTTCATTTGTAACAAATGCGTAATACGTGCTTAACGTATTGATATACTTAAACCTTTTTTTGTATATCGTGATTTATTGTAAATGTAAGTCTTATCTTTTGAATTAAAAATAGAATTATCGATATTTAAGACAGCTTTATATACTACGGCAACACCACTGTTTTTTGAAATTATATTCGTGATTTTCTCACTAAAATTACCGAAATGAGATAGAGTGGTGTAAGAGAAAAATAATTGCTCTTTTTTCTTTTTTACACCGTAATCTGGATAGATTGAAAGTGAGATGCAGTTATTTTTTCCCCAGGGTCTGCATTTAGCGAATATATTGAAAACATTTGTACATATGGGCATACATCTTATGATCTTCTCAGTGCAGTAATGAAGTGACATCTTAAGATTCGCTCCCGTATCTCATGCCGTCAGCAGACAAGATATATTTCGTGATACATGACAGACAAGAGAGGCCCGCCGGTGTGAGCGGTTTCTCACAAACGGCTAGGCTGATATTAGGAGAGAAAGAAATATGTATAATTGTGCAGATGTGATGTGTGAATATACAGAAAATAGCCTTTCCATGTGTAACACATAAAGTATTTGTGAATACAAATATGTTAAAAATATATATGCATCTGCACACATAGACATACATAACATATTTAATCAATAGTCACTTCAACTGCAAACACTTGTGTTTCGATCTTATGATCTCCTCAGTGCAGTTATGAAGTGACATCTTTACTCCCGCATGATAAGCACAACCTTATGCCGTCAGCCTACAAGAAATATCTAGTTACGTCTGACCAACAAGACACTTCATAACGGCACTGGGGAAATCGTCATATCTAAACACATGTATCTGTAGTTGAAGTGACTATTGGTTAAATACGTCGTGTAAATCCATGTGTACAGATGCAAATATATTCTTCACATATTTGTATTAATTTGTATTCACAAATACTTCATGAGTAAACACATCGACATGCTATTTTTTGGTATAAGAGGACCCTCTTCAATAACCAAGTAGGTCTAATATATACTCCTCTCCTCTACAGCTATATATAGCTATTTAATATGTATAAATTTTATAATTTACCAAATTCTTCTTCTTCTATATATTGTACCCGTAACTGTTGTAGATTGATATTAATATTCATTGCCGAAACCATATTAAGTGAAGAAAGTGGTAAGAACAAAAAAAGTGTTTGTCTCTTTTGAATCGCATTCATGGATTATCACAAATTAACGTCTTCCAGCATTAATTGTTTGAAATCAAATACTATTAACCGAATATGAAAATAAACAATCACTTTTTAATATTTTAAAAATCCTCTGTAGCCGACAGGATGTCGTTACCAGTAGCGAGTAGAGCAGTATCATCGAGAAATGTTGCCGTAACTACTCATACTATCAACTAGAGACTAGATCGGAAGACGCTACCTTTAGGAACACCGGCAGAGATCTTGTGTAGGTCGGAATATTCTTCGCCATACGTGACTCTGAAATGGCAATCGAAGATTTATGAGCAGAGTTTGACTCATTTGGATTCGCAAACATATCTTGAACTCGTATTTTAGGCCCTGATGCCACACTCGTCGAATGCTTAGGACACGTCTGGGAATATAGGTGCACAGATCCTTTACTATTTTCATGATCGCTCAATCGCGTCAGAAAATTGTTGCAATTGGGCAGTAGCCAAATGCTTATCACGAAATCTAACTGATAAGACAGTAAAATATGAGTTGCTTTTCTTCAATAATAGGCTTTAGGCATTGTAAGAAGAATTTTTCAAATAGTTTAGGTATAATCGGCAACCAGTATATAGGCTGGTATGACGTTCTATCTTCAAGCGACTTGCCGGGTCTGTAAATCACTATAACTTTAGCAATCCTAGTCATAATACTGCGTTGAAGAACCTCGTCATGAGCATTTATACAGCTATCAGTCATAACTAGGGCGTTTCTTTGATTCGAAATGTTTGTCAATAGTATCGCACCATCTTTTTCTTCGACCTGTAGAATTTCATCCATACCAATCCGTGGATGAGACCGGAAAGTTTTGTCCAGAAAGTCGAACCCAATTTCCATAATTTTTACGCATCGGTGGGTCTTCTTTCTTTAGCTAATTTAAGGATTTGGTCGATTTCCACGGGAATTAGTAGTTAATTGGCTTTTAATTAATTTCTGAGGTGTTCGCATAGGCTATTTAGTAATTTTCTATCATCCAAGGATCTAGTTTGCTGTCATTTTTTTGCGAGCTTTTGCATTTTCCTGTGCCAGATCTCGAATTTCCTTAATGTAGTTCATTGTTATTATCTTCAAGGTTGCACTGTTAATGAACTGAAACAGTAGCAGCCCTGAAAATACTCCTTGCAACAACAGAGAACGAAAAGCGACCGCGAAAGCCTATAAGCCAGATTATTAAGGAAGCAAATTTCAAATATTTGTGAATGGTGAAATTAATCAACTTATAATTTCTAAGTACATAGTTGCTTACATTTTGCGAAATCCGATTTTGTAACAGAAGAACCTTAATTAATTAAATATTTGTTATATATTTGTAACAGTTAGAAATAATAATTATTCCTGGTTTGACGATTAAGTTGCATAAATTGTACATAGTATACCTGAAAACTTTCTAGACTATTTTTGTCCAGAAGAGACAAATTGCGCCATTCGTCGTCCAGCAATACGAATAGTATAACCCTCTATGTGCAGGCATGTGCAAGCTTCGTTCAACAACGTATTTGAGTATGTGTATTTCGGTAGTTATATCCCAATTTCACGATTAATCAATGAGCGGATATCAAATTTTGTTTGAAACTTGACAAAGTGGAATCGAATGATAAAAACAGTATATGGAGAGGATCCACCATCATGGGCAATGAATGATATGTAATTGGTTTAAACCGTTACAAATGTTAGAATAAGTTGTCAATTGAAAAACAGTAGAAATAATGCGCTTTTTACTCGCCAAAAATTCTCGACTTCGTGCCATAGCTAAAACATTAATATAGATAAAGTCACTGTTTCCAGCAATGTTCATAAAGATTTGCAAAGCAGAAAAAATTATTGAAGTTTGTTCCGCACTTGTTGACTCCTGAAGAGAAGAAAATGCGTGTGAATCATTGCACTGGCTTTGTTGAAATTATAAACAATTATCCAAATTTTAGAAAAAGAAAGGTTATTGCGTATGAAACATGGTGTTTTACGTACGATCTACAAACGAAAAGACAATTATCTGCATAGATGTCCTGTGGTGAAACAAGTTCATCAACAAAAAATAAAAGTGAAGACGATGCTCATCGCATTTTTCAAGTCTTCAGGATTAACTCAGCATAAATTTGTACCTATTTACCCAAGCATCAGGTCTCCACTGAGCCACTACCTACGCTATTCCCTAGCTCTACCCAAGGTGGATTTTATGTTGTTTATGGTGAAAGTACCTCTCAGGCAGCATGTACTGATCATTCTGTAGTAAGATGAGACACGTGGCTGCATGTCTGTAAAGATACTTTCACACAAATATGAAATTGTATTGTGTTCGCTACACCCGATTTTTAATAATAATTTTAAGTAAGTATTTTTTTTGTATACAAAAGTTGATGCGATTTTACCTACTCAAGTATGTTCCAAATTACTTGTTCTAAAATTATTTCTAAAAGAAAATTTTCTGGAGATGTTCCTGTGTTTTAAGTGAACATAACGATAATAGGTTCCATCCATTCGGCCTAGTCGACTTTGTTTTTCTTTGTTGTAAAATATGCCTTGTCCGAGAAGAAGACTATGTAAAATTCAGACATACTGTAATAATTCCAAGTACTGCAACCCGGTTAAATTCTCGATTATGATAAGTGGCCTAAAATATTACTACTAGAATGAATATTAAGTTTCTGAGAAACTGCGTTCGTTTTCAATTTTGCAAACATTTACATTTTTGTGTTAAATTTTATGGTGGTAATATAGCTGCAGTTGGAACCAGTCTATCTGGCACCGAAAATAAATCTCGAATACCTCTAAGAAATGTGCACAATTAATATTTTGCCATATGTAAATTTTCTTCAAGTGAATAATAATTCAGTTTAGAAAAACCTATAAAGCGTAAGTGCTATCAGATACTGCTGAGAAATAAGTAATTAAACTTCTAGTTTCAAAAATTCTTTTATTGTAATTGCCACTACAATATTGTTTCGCCATACAATGGCTTCATCAGGTGGATGAAATACTGAATATGTACAATACAAGTTTGAATATTTACGTGAAAATGATTGGGGAAATGGTGGTGGAAAAATTTTTACAATCTTAAATTTAGTAGAGGGGAGTTGTTTAAATCTAGTTGGTCATTTAAAGCTAATCCTAAGCTATTGTATCTATTAATTTCTAAGTTTTCTAACAGGTTAAGTTTTTTACTTTTTTCTTGAATGTGTAAAATTTTGAAATCTATATTAAATCTATGATTGATATCTATACAATGACTTGCGAAAGTTGAATCTGTTTTCTTTTCTTTATGGCTTCTCTCGTGTTCTTTCATCCTAATTTTGAATGTCCTCCCCGTTTGTCCTATGTATACCTTATTACAATCTTCGCATGTTAACTTATATACACCAGAGTTTGATTCTTTGTCTATTTTATCTTTGTTGTTTTTAATAACGTTTTGTATAGTATTGTCTGTTTTAAATGATATATGTTCGTTATTAAGTTTTTTAATGAAAGTACCAATTTTTTCCGAAATTTTTCCTAAGTAAGTGATTGAATTATAGGAATTAATTATATTGTATTTTCATTTTGGATAAACTAGGGAAATGGTTTTAGATTTTTGTTCGCTATCTAGGATGTTATTGACAATATTTATAGAGTAACCATTGTTTAATGCTATTGTGTATATTCTATTTAGTTCAAGGTCGAAATTACTTTTACTCATAGGTACATGAATTAATCTATATACCATTGATTGGTATGCTGATAATTTGTGTGTTATAGGATGAAAAGAATTAGCGTGTATTGTCGTATCTGTATGTGTTGGTTTATAGCGAACTCGTGTTTATTAGTTTTGTGTGATATTGTTAAATCTAGAAAATTAATGCTTTTATTTATTTCTGTTTCTATAGTAAAATTTACAGCTCTTAGAAACGTACCGGGAACAAAATTATTTTCAATTTAAAAAGAAATTTTATAAACAAACAGAGGGTCTTCTAGCAATGGGAAACCCACTAAGCCCCTTATTAGCGGAAATTTTCGTGAATAATTTAGAAACTATAATTAGTATACATCCCTTGTTTGGTAATTGTATATATTGGTTTAGGTATGTTGATGACATATTAATTTGCTTTAACGGTTCAGATAGACAATTAAAAACTTTACATAATTATATCAACACTATTCACCCCAAAATAAATTTTACTAGAAACAGAAATAAATAAAAGCATTAATTTTCTAGATTTAACCATATCACACAAAACTAATAAACACGAGTTCGCTATATATCATAAACCAACACATACAGATACCACAATACACGCTAATTCTTTTCATCCTATAACACACAAATTATCAGCATGCCAATCAATGGTATATAGATTAATTCATGTACCTATGAGTAAAAGTAATTTCGACCTTGAACTAAATAGAATATACACAATAGCATTAAACCATGGTTACTCTATAAATATTGTCAATAACATCCAAGATAGCCAACAAAAATCTAAAACCCTTTCCTTAGTTTATCCAAAATTAAAATACAAGATAATTAATTCCTATAATTCAATCACTTACTAAGGAAAAATTTCGGAAAAAATTGGTACTTTCATTAAAAAACTTAATAACGAACATATATCATTTAAAACAGACAATACTATACAGAACATTATTAAAAACAACAAAGATAAAATAGACAAAGAATCAAACTCTGGTGTATATAAGTTAACATGCGAAGATTGTAATAAGGTATACATAGGACAAACGGAGAGGACATTCAAAATTAGGATGAAGGAACACGAGAGAAGCCATAAAGAAAAGAAAACAGATTCAACTTTCGCAAGTCATTGTATAGATATCAATAGAGCTGAGGATGTTTGCGGTACGGCAGGACCGTATGTAGTGCATCCTCACCAGCGTATAAACACGATGCAGCGAAACACTTTAGTTAGTCGTGAACTGGCAACGTGATCGTGTGTTGTCTTGAGCCCTATTTAATAAGTATGACGGACGTGCCCAAGCCAAGAAAGCGCTCATTGTATAACGACGTGAAGAAATTTATCCGAGACTTTCCCGATTTGTATTATAATGGAGCAAAAGTGGTTTGTAAATTATGCGATAAACAGTTACTTTGCTGGGACAAATACGACTGTAAAAGACATGTTGAAAGTGTACACCACAAAGACAAAAAAAATAATGTGCTGTCTAAAACGCAATTCATTTTCGATTTATTGACAATGCTACTCGTCTGCGATGTGCCAGTTCACCTGCTAGATAAAAAAGCCTTTCACGACTTTTGGAATAAATACAATTCCAACAAAAAGCTACCGTCACGGAGAACGTTACTCACCTATTTACCAATTGTGCGTGAGGACATTGAAAACAGAATGAAAGCAGTAGTAAATGATAAACAGTTATGGGTATGTGTCGACGAAACGACAGATCGAAAAAAACATTCTATTGTGAATATTATAGTGCGTGTACTAGATCCTGTCAAATCAACATTTCCCATTTTATTAGCCAGCAAAAGATTGGAAAAGTGCACTAGCGAAGTAATTACGAAGGTAGTGCTCGATACGTTACAAAAATTTCAAGTTTCAACTAATCAACTCCTGATGTTTATGAGCGATGGTGCTGCGACAATGCGTTCTGTAGGCCGTTCTCTTAAAGCAGATTGTGAGAGACTTTTGCATGTGACATGTAAAGTTCATGCTTTACACCTTGTGGCACAAACTATTCGGCAATGTTATCCAGAGGTGGATGCATTAATAGCAACCACAAAAAAAGTGTTTCTAAAATCTCCCAAACGAATTCGAGAGTTTCACAGTCGGTGCCCTGGTATTCCCGAACCACAAGAGCCAATCCTTACACGTTGGGGAAGTTGGTTAAAGGCGGCATTTTATTATGCCAAGTGATTATGATTGATATCTCATAGATTTAATATAGATTTCAAAGTTTTACACATTCAAGAAAAAAGTAAAAAACTTAACCTGTTAGAAAACTTAGAAATTAATAGATACAATAGTTTAGGATTAGCTTTAAATGACCAACTAGATTTAAACAACTCCCCTCTACTAAATTTAAGATTGTAAAAATTTTTCCACCACCATTTCCCCAATAATTTTCACATAAATATTCAAACTTGTATTGTACATATTCAGTATTTCATCCACCTGATGAAGCCATTGTATGGCGAAACAATATTGTAGTGGCATTTACGATAAAAGAATTTTTAAACTAGAACTTTAATTACTTATTTCTCAGCGTTGTAATGAAGTTTCAACAAGTATCTCCTTCGTCAATTAACTACTATCAGATACTTCTACCCGAAGCAAGCGCCCTATTAAAACGTGCTGATTAACTGCTCTAATGACTATGCTTCACTCATGTTACAATTCTACTTAAATATAGGAACTTGCCTATTGTAAGACAATAAATATATGTATAAGTAAACTATGGGAAGTTCTTATTTCAGTTAATCAACACAGTCAGTCTCTTGCTAATGTCAAAGTAAATTTGCATTCCTTTGACTTTAACTGAGTTTATATATAAATTGACTACTAATATATTGTATACACGAAAACTATCATTTAGTTTACTATTTTAAATTCACATGCGCCGTTCTTACTTCCTATATCAAAGAATGAAAAAACATAGAATTATAATTATAGATACTAATATTTTACATTTATTTACGTGCGAATTACCTTTGTTTTACAATAGTTACTATAAACATTATTAATATTAACATTAATATGATTATAATATCTACACTTTCAGATTCTCCATTTAGAACGGCGATCAGTGGAGCAATTCTCAAGCTCCAAGAGGAAGGCAAACTACACATCTTAAAAACGCGATGGTGGAAAGAAAAGCGTGGCGGCGGTTCGTGCAGGGTAAATTACGCCTACTTATTCACATTTACATAACGAAATAAATTGTTTTATCCTGCTTTTTACTAGGACGAAACTACAAAAACGAGCAGTACTGCTAACGAACTCGGTTTAGCCAATGTAGGCGGCGTATTCGTCGTACTTATGGGAGGGATGGGGGTCGCCTGCGTGATAGCTGTATGTGAGTTTGTATGGAAATCGAGGAAAGTTGCCGTCGAGGAAAGGGTGAGCAGCATTCTACACGACACGTAGCTGTAAGGTTGCCCGTAGTGGTTATATATATATATATATATATATATATATATATATATATATATATATATATATAATTATATATATATATATATATAAGAGGGTTTCATTAGGTGAATTTGCTGTGAAATAGATTTTAAAAATAAATAAGAGGTACATAAAAAAACAAAGGATATACAAATCGAATAACAAAAATAAACGTATTTACGTAAATCACATGTTCAACTTTGATGTGAAACATTCTTATAAATATGTTGGTTATTGTAAAATTGTTAAGTATATAAACAGTGGTTCCCTTAAATCAATGTGTAATAATTAAAACATTTCTTTCTACGTCAAATTTACTAGAAGAATTAACATTAAAAAATATAAAGATAACAACACATAATTGCCTTAAAATAGGAAACAATTTTTTCCAATATACAATCCCCCCTCCCTCTCACTCTCTTAATATAAAGAGTTTTTTTTATTGAGAGCTACGCATCTTGCTTGTAAAATAGAACTTGTATATCGTGCGAAATTTAAGATCATTTTAGCTAAATGCAAAGTACAGCTAAAACCATAATTAATGAAACACATCTTTCAAATTCAAGCACTAAGAGGAATTAATCCATTGAACCCAATTTTCTATTTCTTTTTCATATAAATTGGGACGAATGTCAGCAATGGCTCACGTTCAATTCTGGTCTGCAAATCGTGTAATCTTATTTGTTTGTTTACTAGCGTAAACTATTGACTAACAAAACTACAAAAAGAAGTCTAGTGGTATTAAATCGCACGAGCGAATTGACTGCTCCATTTCTGAAAATAATCGATTCACCAAACTCTCTTTCAGGAAGTGAATTGTTTGATTAGTAGTGTGGCAAGTGCCATTGTTTTTCTGAAGCCACATGTTGCCCAAGTCAAAAGAGTCAATTAACATTGAGCGATAGCGAGTTTTATTCACAGTAAGGGCACTATCAACATCTTAAAAAAAAGTAAGGCCCAATGACCCCTCGAACATGAAATGCACACCAGCCAATCAGTTTAAATATTCTTCGACACTTTCTCATATCAATGTCCAACAATAATCAACAAGCATTTCACTGTTCCACTGTAAAAGCATATTCTTCACTCGAAACACCTATGGGTCTTGGTACTGACAAGGCTTTCGAATGACGTACTGGACGAGTAGCAGAGGGCAGACTAGCATAACTAGTATATTTTTTCTTATTTTTGTTCGAAAACCCGAAAGTTTTCGTGCAGCAAAAGTACAATCAGTCAAATGGTCCATTTGTTCACGCCAAATCATAGATCTTGTAAATGGCGTAGCGCCTTTCTTGCCGTTTGACCAGCCCCTCAGAGTAACAACATAGCGTGCGCAGCAAGTGCTGGTAGCCCATGACTTGCCTTGATGTTCAATATTTAAGCCAAAATAGTAAAAACATATTCCACTTTTGCTTGTTACTAATGAATTCTCCACCCACAAATAGAAATGTATTTATACACGTACCTACGCGATATTATGAAATAAAAATACATTCAGCTATCATAAACCGGCTCTTTATATACCCTCATAGCCAGATATCTACCAATTCTTAACTTGATTGGTTCCAGAACAAAAATACACGTCGTTTAAGTGGTGCGACGTAGGAAACATGCTAGGACAGGTTCAGATATGTCCACTCAATGTTCGCCAGAACAATATTCCTAGTAGTATCTTTCCTATATAAAAGTAAGTTTTAAATTTTGTAAAATTTAATGCATTTTTTTAAAACTATTTAAGAAAATATCTCAAAATCCCGACATGATGGAGCAAATTTTAAATCAGATTCAGAATTAGCATGGCAAAAAGGTATAAATGAAAACCAATTGACCACTTTTCATACCAGATATGGCAATTTTACTTACTCAAAAAAAAAGCATTTAGCCAGAAGTGAATGTCAACATCTAAAAGTATTTTCTCATGAAATTCGAGCTCATATTCAGTTTTATCTAAAATATAATCACTCTGCAACGCAACGAATTATCGTATGTATAGTTCTCAACTTAAAACAATGATATAAATACGTTGGCCAAGATCTTTTGCAGAATTCGCCACATACTCATGTTGGAGGTGTCCAATGCCCGAGGTCCACGAGTAATTGACAGTAGAGTACCTACGGCTGATGATGAATTTTGACAAAATATCGTAATATGTTTTAAACGTTGTTGAAACGTTCTATGTTGAAATGATAAGCACCGACAAGCATAAATGTAAAAAAAGACTCAACAGGGCTATCGCCCAAAAGAAATCTCCATTTACAAATGCGACGTCCGTAATGGAATACCCTACATATAGGAAACGTACCTTCCTCAGAAGAGATCTTTTCATCGTCTATTAATGACGACATTTCAAGATTCTATTTTATAAATAATCGTTTTAGAAGACTATAACTTAGCCCAACGGTAGATCTACTTCTATCACATATTTTCACGTTTATTAGAATGGATCTAGAAAGCTATTATGTGTTCAAAGAGTATTTATATATACAGGCTGTCCTTGAAAGAAAGAGACAACGTATGAAAAATGGAAAGATGCAATTATATAGAATATGAATTCAAAAAATTGCGAGTCAATTACAACGCGTACCCCAAAAAATAAAACCCCTCAAAATTGTATAACCTTTATCAAGGATATAAAATATAAATATAAATACTTCTATTTTATATCCTTGATAAAGGCATCATTGCCGAAACATGTAGGGTTGTTTTAAATATATATACTTTGAAGTAAACCAGACCTTTAATCGCCGACTGATTGAATTTACCATATCATACCAAGGTCACGAAAATATTATATATATATATATATATATATATATATATATATATATATATATATATATATAGGTTAAAATAAATTAAAAACGGACAAGCGGTCTGTCAATTAAAACTTACGTCGAACTAGACATAAGTTAAGTTCAGTCGAAATTAGTATCTACGAATTGGATTACATACTTTTCATATCAAAAATATAGCATCAAGAAAGCTACGTCGACAACTTGAGGAGATTATTCATTTTAACTAGAGTTCCTTCCAAATTTAATCAAGTTAAATAATTTTCATTTACAGCGTGTACCACAAATGTTAACACAATAAATAGAGTCGGCACTGCGAACGTTCGATCAGTAGTGCGCACTTCAAAAAAGTTGAAGAGATTTAGTTAATAAATGTAAATAAACAGATAGCCTTTTCGAGTAGCGTTTTCAATATGCCGATGCACAAAGTAAATACGATCGGGTAAATATTTGCAGCATCAAGTATGCTTCGACAGTTTCTTCATGTAATCATATTCGCTATGAATAATAACTGTTCTTATATGCAGAGAACGACTATTTGACATCTACTGACGTAGTACTACGAAAATTAAAATAATCTTTATAAATACTTAACGGATCTGCAAAACAACTATCACCAAACATTTGTATTAATCCGGAAAAATCTGTACCTTTTGTGTACATACGTGTAATCTGCCGTTTAATACATTAGATAATAAATTGTTTTGCTCTTTCAAGAATATGTATTCAAATTGGAAATTGCCTAGTCGGACAAACTTTAAGCGAAAATGCAACATCATTAAAAAAAATTGAAAACAACATTAAATCAGAACTAAAGAATAAAAAAGTGTCGGTGGACGAGTCTATCCATCGTTAAAACATTCTACTCTTAATAAATGATATGAGCAATTGAACCTCCGAAACCATCAGTTTCAGTTTTACTAGCTTGTACAAAAATGTACCGCCGAAGTAATTACAAAGATGTTGCTAAATATAATGAAGAAATTTTAAATTCCAAAAAAAAACAGCATTGTGGTACCTTGTTCTAGACCTGTAACATGTGTAATCCATATATTACGTCTTGTGGCGGAAAGTATTTGATGGTGTTATCCAAAGGTAAACAATTTAATAGAGCATAAGAAAGCAGTGTTTTTCAAATCCCAAGAGCGTATTCACGAATTTTACAGATAATGTCCCGACATCCCTGAGCTTCCAAATCAAATTCTTACACGTTGGGGTACATGATTAAAGGACAGCATTTTATTATTTTTTGCATTTCCATTAAATGAAGTCAGTAGTTTTACAATTTGATCCTAAGGAAGCAACTGCCATCAAGGAAAATTTTAAAAAATGTCCAAGTTGAAGCCGATTTGGAAATTATTTATACCAATTACAATGGACTGGTTAAAGCACTTAAAAAAATGACAGAATCCTTCGTTATCATTAGTAGCGTTAATGCTAAAAGCTGACCTGTACAAATACAGCTACATGCCCTCAGCAAATCAAGAAATATTAGTATTATTGCTAAAGTATAAACTGTGGTAGCGGGAGGTTCAGATTTTACCAGATGCTTGAACAAATTTTAAGTAAGTAAGTAAGTAAGTAAGTGAGTATTTTATTAGCAAAGCTATTGTACAACCATAACGTTTCATTATATTTTACTTAATTAACTATTTTACACTGCTACAACCTAGAAATTACATGGATCACTCAAATTTTTTTAACATATTTCTAACAGATTTCTCTTAAAGTTTTTAAAGTAATTATAATGCATTAAACAATATGAAACCAATGAGATATTTTTCTTTCCTAATATTTAACTCAAATTCAACAGTCCACACATATTCCAACTTTAAGTTCAATGTTTCCTTGAATTTAATGCACCCCATTAGATAAACCAATATACCACCAGTTCTACGGTTATTTGTATTACACCCAATGGTATTGTATCCAGCGATCTTCAATTCCAATTCCTCAACAGTATCGTCTACATGTGTTTCCACCAGACATAGAATTTGTGGTTGCCAATTCTTGATTAAATCTGATATTAGATCTTTATTGTGTAAAAACCCTTGGCAATTTAAACAGACAACAGATTTGTAATACTTCCTATCATCTTTTATTAATTGCTATTCATATTTCACCTTTGTTCAAATTTTATCAATTATTCTTTTGAGACATGGACAGTTTTTATCACTGTATGATTGGAATCCAAATCAATTTTTAATTTTTGAGTCGTTCTTACGCAGTTTATACATTTCTCTGTAAGATTATTACAGCTTGCGCTTACATGATTACCACCACATTTGCTGCACGCTACTTCATTTCTGCAATCTTTGGCAAAATGGTTAAATCCCGCGCATTTAAAACATCTGATTACATCATCATATTCGTATAAAGAGCATTTTCTCCATCCTATGTTTATTTTTCTTATATCTATCAACTTCTTATATAAATTAGTCTCTACCTCCATAACAATGTTACCGTAATCTTTCTTAGCTTTTGGTTTATATTTTCTTATAATTTTTATTTTATCATCTGTATCATCATCAAACTCTCTTAATGCATTCTGCATGAGTATACTATCTAGAATTTCCTTATCTTCCTGATCTATTATTTCACTCTCTATTCCTACAACAATTATTTTTGGATTCTTAAGCTTTGGCTCAATAACCTCGTATTTATAACCCAATTCTTTTCTTACTATATCTTTTATTTTTTCTTTCGATTCGTTATTGCTAAAATTTATAACAATTCCTCCACTACTGGTACTTGTTACCGTTTCGACTCCGACCGCTAATTCACCTGGATTTATTTTAGTTTTTACATCTTTTTTAGTTATTTCGCTTTTTTGTTTATCATTCTTAGGTTTCACAACAAGTACTTCAGAGTTCTTTTTTGTTATGTCACTATACAGTCTATTAGTATTGATATTTTCTCCTTTGGTTAAAGATTCTAGCATTAAGTTCATTTTGTTAATAACATTGTTTTGATCATTAATCATCTCCATACAGGAATCAAATTTATTTGTTAATTCTTTTATTTGTAAACGCATACTACTATTTCGACATCGAAAACACACAAGCTTAATGCTTTCTACTTGAAATATTGTTTGCAGTTTTTCTTCTGTGATTGTATTTATTCCCAAACATTTAATATGAAATTCATTTTCACATTCAAAACAGATTATAGTTTTTTCGTTTCTTTTAAAATCGTTTCTGCATGCCCTACATTTTTTAATCATTTTTCTTGCATTTATAAATAACGCACTCTAGCATTAATCGTAACCAAAACAAACGCGTGTTTTTGCGACCCACTTTTTATTCCGCTTTGTCGGCAATATCACTTATATGTACGAATATTATTATTATATATATGTAATTTTATCTGCCATTTACTCACGTCTTAGAATTCACATTTCCACAAGAGTCACATATTGTTTCTCACCAAGTTTTGGTGAATAATCAGATGCAAAACCTGGTACAGTAGGAATATTTTTAGTATATGATTGTTTCGGCCTTTACTTGATGAAATTCCATTATAACTATTAAGATAAAATAAAACAAATTTTATGAATTTCACTTTTTAATTATCACTGTAACGAGTCGTTTCGCACCAACCTGGGCTTCGTCAGACATATAACTAACTTATTTACAAAATTTTGTAAAAATTTTGTAAATAAGTTAGTTATATGTCTGACGAAGCCCAGGTTGGTGCGAAACGACTCGTTACAGTGATAATTAAAAAGTGAAATTCATAAAATTTGTTTTATTTTATCTTAATAGTAATATTTTTAGTCCCCAAAAACTAGTTTAATAACAGCGCAACACTTCATGCGTGTGTACACGTTTAACGATGAAAATCAACTGTGAATGAATAAAACTAATGAAGTGAATCTGCAGAACCATTAAGTAATTACAGAGATTTTTTCAATTATGCTAGTACTATATCATTAAATATCGAACGGTCGTTCTTTGCATATAAGAACATTTAATCCTCACGGTTACATGAAGAAAACATACCTAATGCTGCAAATAGTTACCCGATTTTATCCACTGTGCATCTGCATACTGAAACACAGCTGATTTATTTTATTACCTGCTAAATCCCTTGAACTTACTGAACGAATTCAAAGTCCCAACTCTAATAGTAAGTCTTACTATATCCCGAATGAATCCATTATACGTACAATGTTGTTTTCACGTTGCAATTTCAGTCGTATACTTAATATATTACAAGATGAAATTTCGTTGTCTTATTTTAACGAAGACATTATGTACCGGTTATCACTATCTAATATAGTAATTAATAATCAATATTATGTGGCGTACCTGATTACTTTGTAATGAAATGTTTGTAAATACACAGTGCATTAAGAGAATCACTTTGTATAAAATGATTAAAATGTAAAACGCAACGAATCTTTACCGATGTCACTACTAAAGTAAGTGCGTCTAAGATAATCTTTGTTAGTACATAAGAATTTGTTTAAACAACGTTTTGAACGTCATGAAAATTAATTCATTTTTAACAATATTCGCAATGAAAATATGTACATGGGTTGATACTAACATGTGTCAGTATAGAATAAGAGATGAAGAAATAAATTCTTTTCTTTTCAATTCAACACTTTCTTAACTGAAATTACAACGTAATCAAAATCCTCTTACGCTGACATATGCCGATGTTTAAGGTATGTATTTTGGATATTGAGTTCTTTAATCTTTTTATATTTTTCTCCTCCTTGTCTTCTCCATCATCCATTATATTTTCGTTAATTATTATCTAGCAAAAATGTATTCTACCTCTTTATTTCTTAGCTCAGCCTTTGTTATATATATATATATTGATAATGTTGGTACAAACAAAGAATTGTGCATCCTCACTTTCGCTATTTATTGTCAATTCTTTCATTTATAAAATGCGTTTCTCTAGACCACAAGAAAATTCTCGTGTTAGCTTTAATTCGATCATCTAGTTCGACTTTTATTTCCCCATCTTCTGTTATTACTGTTATATTTACCTTAGTTTATTTGATATATTTTCTCTTACTATAAGGTTATGTTTATGATATGTAGGTTGGTCGATATTGTGATTACTATCTAACATATTGCTGGAGTTGACCGTCGGCTCTTGATGAAACACTTTGAATCAAAATAAATTAATTAAAACAAGAAACGAAATGTATCTACATTGTAACAGAACCAATTAGTGAAATAATACCAACTGCTTTTATTCATGTATCTAGAGACATTACTTTTTTTATCTTTTAATTGTTTGTCTGTTTTAACAGACGTTCAGACTATGTTGCAGGTATTTTTTTCTATTTTTTTAAAAACCCAGATGTATATATTCTAAATAATTTTTAATTTAAAATGAATTATAAAGATATTATTGAACATTTTACAGTTACAATATAAGTAATAATTTTTTTTTTCTGAAGAAGAAAATAAAACGTCGAAACACTAAATAGTATATATATACTACTATACAGTCTGTTTTAAAATATCGTTTAAAAATTTTAAGGTCATTTAGTACAATCGAAAATAAGGTTATAGTCATAATAAACATATGTCCGCAACTTAACTGTTTACGAGATAACAGCGAGTGTTCCTAGTAGTACATGAAATAGTTAACGATAGCATATCCCAGTAAACAGGTGCTTATCTGCTATTGTTTTATGACAGTTTAATTTGACGTTTTGTCCAATTTGTAACAATTACAATGGTAACGTATTTTAATGCTGAAATGAGCGATATGGTGTTCATGTACGGTCGTGCCAATGGGAATTCTTTACAAGCACGTCGCCTCTATGCTGAAACGTTTCCTGATCGCCAACTGCCTTCGCATGTGATGTTTCAGACGGTGTTTCAACGACTAAGAGAAACTGGTTCGTTTGAGAAGCGGTCTAATGATACTGGACGGCAGAGAATATCTTGTACTCCCACAGATAGAAGTTCAGATTTTGAATATTATCTATGAAAATCCCGAAACTAGTGTTAGAAGAATTTCGACTCAAGTGGGTGTAAGCAGCAATCTTGTTTGGAGAACTCTTCATGAGCAACTCCTGTACCCCTATCATATCCAACGGGTACAAGCCCTTACTGATCCGGATTATCAAGCGAAAAGGACTTTCTGTGAGTGGTTTTTGCGAACAGCTGCTGATCGGCCAGATTTCGCTGATAACATCTTTTCACTGATGAAGCTGGTTTTACTAAAAATGGAATATTTAATTTCCACAACAATCACGTTTAGTGTTACGAGAATCCTCACGTTACCGTTGAAGCCAGACACCAGCAACGTTTCTCTCTATCTAAACATCTGGTTAGGCATGATAGGGGACCGGTTGTTAGGACCGATTGTTTTGCCACAACGCTTAACAGGTCCTGCATACCTCGAGTTCTTGGAAAATACTTTACCTGAGCTTTTGGAAGATTTACCTATAAATCTGAGACTGAACCTCTGGTTTATGCAAGATGGAGCCCCACCGTACATCTTAACAATGAATTTCCTGGGAGATGGATAGGGCGAGGAGGTCCCATTGCTTGGCCTCCAAGATCTCCCGATCTAACCCCGTTGGACTTTAGTATCTGGGGTTATTTGAAAAGTTTAGTGTACGCAACACCAATAAACGATCTTCCAGAGTTGCGCCAACGAATAGAACGCTGCTGCCAAATAATTCGAGATAAACCCTTGTTTTTTGAAAGAGTGCGCGTTTCCTTTGAAAGAAGATGTAGATCCTGTGTCGAAATGGAAGGACGTCATTTCGAACATCTTCTTTAGTTATAATATAAATTTTATGTTAAAATACCGCTAAAGCAAATTTATTCTGCAATTGCGATAAAATCGCTGTTATCTAATAAACGGTAAATTTGCGGACATATGTTTATTAAGACTATTAACCTTATTTTTGATCGTACTACATGCCCTTAAAATCTTTAAACGACGTTTCAAAGCACCCTGTATATAGACATCTGCGACAACTGATTAGCCTCGCAACAAACATACAATTTACAGAATTATTGTAGGTATAAAGACAAGTATAGTTGTTTCATATAACAAAGAAGGCTTAGATAACATGTGCATATATTTGTATTTGTCAGGTTTGAAGCAGTATACAATTTTTTCTGTTACATGACTGTTACAAGCGACTAAACCGTGACAACGAATTAGCCTCACCAGTAGAAACTTTATTTTTAAATAAATTGTGTTAAAAACTATAATAAATAGTCAAGTTACATTAATTTTGGAAGTCAATGAAATACGATGGGACGCGGTAGAAGGTTCACTATGGAAGAAATAGATAAAATTAAAGTATTACTCGAAGAAGGTTACCCTAATCAAAAAATTGCGGATAGAATCAGTAGAAGATCGCGATGTTGTAAATAATTTTGTACGAAATATGGAAAAAATTACAGAGGCGGCACTCAAACTGCAACTACTGAGAGTGAAAGAAGAAATATTCTACGCGCAGCTTCTAATTCCTGTTGTACTGCCAGAAAAATCAAGCAAGCCGTGGAATCTGTGGCGATTTTCAGGACTGTACAAAGAATAATCAAGAAGCGTGCACATCTAAAGAGGCTTAGATTACAGAAAACACCGGTTTTAACGCAAAGACATAAAGGAAATAGACTAAAATTTGCTAGAACTCATATGGACTGGATTGATTAGTGGCGAGCAGTGATTCTGGCGGACGAAAAACGATTCCGTTTGGATGGTCCCGACGAATAATTGTATTATTCTCAAGACTTTCTAAAAGAAGAAAAGCTCGCGCCTCGATATCATAACTGGCACGTCGGGGTAAATGGTATGGGGTGATATTTCTTATAACGGTGTGGTGCATCTAGATTTTAAATGATATTTAAAGTGTCCGAACCTATTAATAAGAGTGAAACCCAACATAAACAGAACCTTGGATTTTTCAACATGATCATGCTGCGATTCAAACCGCACGTATTATTAGTACCTGGTTTTACAAAAATGTTTTAAATATGTCTATACGTTATATGCACGTATAAAGCTTTTGTTTCATTAAAGCTTTATACGTGCATATAACGTATAGACATATTTAAAACATTTTTGTATATCTACCGCCACCTGGCTCGTTTTAGAAGGACTACCCGTATTCCTTTCGGTTCGTATGAGCATAGCTTGTCAATCGAAAGATCGCTTTCTTTGGTATAGTCTCTTTCGTCCGTAAGATGTCACTCGTAAATAAGTGCCACCTTATAGAATGAAACTTGCTATATCTAATGAGCGGTTCGGCTTAATGTCATATACAGATACAGATTTATAAAGATTTGTATCATTTATATACATTGCTTCATTAGCTTAGCTGACGACGCCTATAAATGGCAGAAACATATGTCTTAAGCAGAAGTAAATGCCGAAAATACGAGGTATTGTCCAAGTATACAGTTACAGATATGTAAATTTATTTACATGTTTGTTTCACAATGAGTACCTGGTTTGAAGACCAAAATATAGAAGTCCTAGTATATCACCAGATTTAAATATTATTGAAAATGTCTGGGGATAGCATATGACACGATTATATGGTGATGGTCAACAGTATCATAACACTGTAGAACTAAGCAACGCAATAGAGGCTGCTTGAAACGTCATACCCCAAGAATATATAGACACTTTCTTCAATTCGTTACCAAATCGAATATTTGAGGCTACTCGCAAGGGGGGAAGTCACACTCATTGTTAATATTGTTAGGTTAATTCGTTAGTTTTACAGCTTTCAATTTTGTAGTACTATTTCCATATACACAACCTAAGTTGTCTATTTTTCGTGTGAGGCTATTCAGATGTCGCGGCAGCTACGCTAACTTTTTTAATTAAAGTGCGATTAATATTAAAAATTGTATTTAATACTTTAATTTAATTATAGTTTTAAGCAATATAACTATAAAAATACTGTAGTTGCCTTTATTCCTAAAATAATTTGTCTAAATTGTACTTTTTTTTTGTGAGGATAATCAGTTGACGCGCAGTATATATATATATATATATATATATATATATATATATATATATATATATATTTGTGTGTGTGTATGTATATGTGTGTGTATAGTTCTGAAGAGGACTATTGGTGCTCCGACGTTTCCATGAGATTTTCTTCATCTTCTTCAGAGGCAAAAAGTATAATGAATCGTACTACGTGCTACTATATTTTTAACCTCAAGAGTCCTCATCAGGGTTGTCCTTCAGTCGCAGTACAACACATCTTGCAACCGTGAGCGCCTCAGTATAATTGGGTATAAAATATTTTCTTTTGTTGACTGTGCCAGATGATCCTAACTTTTTTGTAGCTGATGTAAGTTTGTAACAGTATTTTCAGTCGTCTATTATTTTTGATCTCTAATGCTTTTTCCATAATCTATGTTATAGCTGTATACACTGAATAAATTCTTGTATACTATTTTGGCTGCTAGTATTCAATCCTATTCATTTCTTCTTGATTTCCTAAATCATGGTAGTTCTTCTACTTACGTTTTCGTCTTTCACAACATCATAGGCATGCTCTTGTACCTGTGTGTACTTCATCAATGTCTATTCGTTTTTTTTCCATATTTTCGGTTGTGTCAAACGTTTTACTACAATAGGTGGCATTTTATAGTCCTGGATTAGTTTTATTTATAATGCCTTCATAAAAGTACATATTTAAGTTGGTTCGCCGCATTCGGCTTTTCGCCCTTTTATAGGATTTTCCTATAAGTTGCCATTATGACGTTGAAAAAATAATTCTCTCAGTCTAAATATAAACATTTTCCAATCTTCCATTATAGTTTCTTCTCATTAACTTTCGAAACGATTTCTTCAATTTTGCATTGCCTTCTACATTAATAATTCAGATATAATTGATCAGGCAAGTAAATAACCATCCACATTACATAAAAAAACCAACAATATTTAATAAATATTTCAAATACAACTAAATATTCAGCAAGAGGCAAAATTCTAACTGCCTAGAGATTAAAAAAAATTAAAAACCTTAAAAACAATGAATTTATTTCTCCCATTTCTTTCGCTTTATATGAACAATTCGAACGAACGTATTATATTAAATTTAATGTATTTAGTAGGTATGTATATACATCCTAGACTTAATCCTAAGCAAATTTAGGTTCAAGAGAAAATAATCAATTTTATTCTAGGTTTGATATAATTTTTTTTTTATATTAGAGATTGAATTAGTCGTATGTCAATATTTAATCACTTTTAATTTGTTAATTTAATTTTTTATGCCATTCTATTTTTTTTTTAATATTTTTTTTTATAAAAAGATTTTAATCGCTTAATAAAACTCTTAAACTCAGTGACAAATTTCCAACGAAAAATACATTAGATGATTGAAGGTCAGTTTTTATTCAGACACTCATTTATTTCCACCAGTTTTTTCTTCCATGTTTCGACAGCTATGCCTTTTTCAAAATGTTCTTACAATTCTAAGAGAGACTCATATGAGTAACGTCGCACCGATGCGTGACGTCTCGCCCTCACGCGTATAAATATTTTATCAGTCATCCGCCGGACAACGTTGAGCCCATTTTGTTCGTTTAGAGTAATAAATTACTGTTAAAAAACCGAAGCACACCGACACCTATGTAAATAATAAGGTATAAATTTATAAAAGGTGGTGGACCACTTACCGTTTTAAACGTCTTCCTTGAAGTTACAAACTGGATAAAATCGGTTAAATATTTGCAGTATCATATGTGTTTCCGTGGTACTTCACAAATCGAATCCCTTGCCGAGAAAAAATGTGCTTATATACTTAAAATGAGCATTCTACATCTGCTGATGTTATGGTTTAATAATTATAATAATCTTTAAAGCAGCTTAACGGTTCTGCTGACGCACCATCACAAGTTTGCCTTAATGTGGCAAAATCTTAATATTCTCTAAAATACTTTCAATCCATTCTAGAGCACAAACATTTTTTGTGTCTTCTACCGCACATAGCTGTGCGTGAACATGCACTATTTGCAGAGATTTCGCAAACGACACCGAAGTATTTTCTATTGCCTCCAGTAGTCCGACGTAATTGTTCTGAATAGTTTTTAAATATGTTTTGTTTTAACCCATCTAGAAATTTTGGCTGGCTGTCCTTGTTCTTAAAATTATAAAAATATTTATGATAGTAAAACGCTGCCTATAATCATGTTCCCCAACGTGTAAGAATCGGCTGTGGTGGTTCAGCAATATCGGGACACAGTCTGTGAAATTGGTGAACATGTTTTGGGGATTTGGGAAACACAGCCTTTGTACTTGCAATTAATGCATCTACATCTGGGTCAGATCTAAAGCATGGAATGCGTAACAAGTCGGTATTATCTTCTTTTAGAGACCGGCCTACAGAGAGCATGTTTGCGGCACCATCACCCACAAACATTAACACTTGGTTTGTTGAAAGTTCAAAATTTTCCAATGTATTTAACAGTACTTCTGCAGTATATTGTCCTACACTTCTGCAAGCCATAACATTAACAACCGATTTATTTTACAATCTGTTGTGATTCATCGTCCACTAACCTAAACGGTACATTACACAATATGAAAGTTACACTTAAATGAAAGAAAAATGTCAGCGGTATATTACACACTTTACACTTTATTATACTGCCATTGTACATTAAATCCGGAAATCTATTTATCAATTTACGAGCTTCACCGTAAAACGGTCTCTTCTTGGCTTTTTGTGACATTATAAAATTATTACTTGTCACTGTAAACAAGCGAAATGCACTGAACGGTGTTTGGACGACGACTGACAAAATATATATACGCGCCTGAACGAGCCGCCGATGGGATGTTATTCGAATGAACCTCTCTAATTATAAGAGAGCACAAAATAGAAATCTCTTACAGTTAAAATTGAGGTTACATTATAAAATTTTATTTATACAGACTGTCCCGTAAAAAACGCCAACATTCATAATTCCGTTATTTATTGTCCGGTTTTATTTAAACAAAAAGTAAATTTAATAGCATCAAAAACACTATAAGATAGCAGTGTTTTATTTGTTTTCATTAATGTCAAACGACAGTCAAGTTTTTTATTTTAAATGGCAACATATATATTTTTGGCTATATTCGGATTGTATTTTTTTTTCTGAATTCAACGATGTATAACATGTTTATTTTTGATAAACGTTTATTGCAAAAAAAAAAACTTTATAAATTTCATCTTTGTCTTCCATTATTTATAAATATTCGAATGTGTCATGAAACATTTGAAATGTAAGTATTATAAATATTATTATAAGAAACAAAACACTTTACAATAAATGTTGAAATTGCCCGCCACCTTGTTTAACACATATCGCACATCTTCTAATAATAAAAAATAAAAAAAAAACTTTATAAATTTCATCTTTCATTATAGTAGACTTGGCCCAGTCCACTAGCATTATGTCAATGTGCCTTAAGTGTCAGTTTGACTTTATTAAGTTTTCTGTATTATCAGGTTCGAACGTTTTGCCGCAACAAAAAGCGTATTTTCGTTAAAAATGAATAACAATGAATTAACGGACATGTTACAAGTGTCCTTTGAATGTAATAAAAATCGCCTTCAAGCAATTCGTCGGTACAGTGCTCGTTTTCCGACAGAGAAGTTCCAGGTTCGAAAATATTTCAGAGAATTGAAAAGAATTTAAGAAATTATGGATCATTTACCAAACCAAAAACACAAAAACGGAAATTCTCCGAAGATAAGGAATTAGATGTTCTCCTTGCAGTACAGCAAAATTCACGAACTTCGATTCGCGAAATTGCACATAATATTGGGGTATCAAAAACTACAGTTCATGGTATTTTAAGAAAACACAAACTTAAACCGTACATAGCTCGAAAAGTTCATGAATTAGAACAAAATGATCCTGGCCGAAGAATCCAGTTTTGTCGTTTTTATTTAAATGCATTAGAACAAGACCCAATTTTTACAGAAGAATAATTTGGTCTGATGAATGCACTTTTAGCAACAACGGTATTTTTAATAGAAACATACATCGACAGTGGAATGCAGACAATCGGAGATTTGTAATTAAAAATAATTTTCAAAGACGTTTCAACGTAAATGTTTGGTGTGGCATTTTAGGTGATCAATTAATTGGGCCATTTTTCATAGATGGTTGCTTAAATCAAGAAAAATACTACACTTTATTACACGAAAATCTCCAAAACTTTTTAGATGAATTACCTTTGGCCAATTTAAATAGAATATTTTTTCAACAAGATGGGGCTCCGGCGCACAACGCCAGAGTAAATACTGATTTGTTGAACACCCAATTTGGAAATAGGTGGATAGGAACATCCGGTCCTATCGAGTGGCCTGAGCGTTCACCGGATCTTACGCCTCTCGATTTTTGGTTGTGGGCTTATCTACAAGATCGAGTTTATTTAACAACTCCAGAAAATATTGACATTTTAAGACAAAGAATTATTTACACTTGTCAAGAAGTACCTGCCGCTTGTCTTTTAAATGCGACCTTTGGAGTAATTAGGAGATGTGCGATATGTGTTGAACAAGGTGGCGGGCAATTTCAACATTTATTGTAAAGTGTTTTGTTTCTTATAATAATATTTATAATACTTACATTTCCAATGTTTCATGACACATTCGAATATTTATAAATAATGGAAGACAAAGATGAAATTTATAAAGTTTTTTTTTTGCAATAAACGTTTATCAAAAATAAACATGTTATACATCGTTGAATTCAGAAAAAAAAACCAATCAGAATATAGCCAAAAATATATATGTTGCCATTTAAAATAAAAAACTTGACTGTCGTTTGACATTAATGAAAACAAATAAAACACTGCTATCTTATAGTGTTTTTGATGCTATTAAATTTACTTTTTGTTTAAATAAAACCGGACAATAAATAACGGAATTATGAATGTTGGCGTTTTTTTACGGGACAGTCTGTATATGTACAGAGGATGATACAATATATATATTTTTCTTTTATTTATTTTATTTTTTTTTATGCCGTGCCTGTTTTTGATTGTCTTTTTTTCCTGGTTAATAACTAAGCATTTCTCTAATTTCCCTTTCCTTTGTATGATATTTTTCCCAATTAGATAACCGGGAAAAAATATCACAATTTTCAAAATCAAATATATCGTATAATCGGACTGCTGTTTGAGAGTATTATGGACCTGGATTCATAGGTCATAGATATATCATATTGTTTTAGTGATATTTGATTTTTAATGACATATATCTGTAAAACATATGTAACCATGACGTATGTTTTATTATTCGAGTTATTATTGATATATATTATGTTGAATATTTTATGAATTCTTTTTTTGATTATTCTATTAATTGTGGCGAGAAGTTATTATGTTCCTATTAAGATCTCCTCGTATTGAGCAGATTTATATAGATTTGTACTGAGCTATTTATAGTCTTTTATTATACCAATTTGTATAAAGAGGGCCCCTATCCATCGTAAGTTTTTGAAAATTGGCTCTGTTATAAATCTCTTTCTCTAATCTACTTTATTTTTCTGTATACATGCGATGATGGCGCTTGCATATCTTTTAAAGAAAATGGGTTTGACAACCAATGAATTGATGTTTTGTTCCATTCATTCCATTACCAGATTTGCGATAGGTGCAAAGGCGAACCCATACAATACTGCATGTTTGACTGAAAAAAGAGTTTTTGGTCAGTACTTTTGCTTATTGAAAAAAGTTTTAAATTGCCATGATTCTCTGATATGACATTCCGTTTTTCCTAATTCTAGTTCTTTCTGTTGGATTATTTCTTTCTTTTTTGTAGGAGGACTTATCGTTTAGATTCCTCTTTTAACATATTAGTTTTATTTACGTTATTTGCTTTTTGTTATGATGTGAAGGTTTATAATTTGAATAATAATGTGTTTTGTCTGTTTAATGAATTTATTCATATATAGAGCTGATACAGTTTTTTATCGACTCTTTGTATTTGCGATTAGTAATTATATTGCAGATTTTATTACGTAGGTAATAAATTGGTACAGTAAAAACTCTATAAGAATATTTTCCTCTTTTAAATGTGTGTCTAGAATGTATATAACAAACTATTTGTATTGTACTTCTATATTTCTATAAAAATTGTACTGTTGAATGAAACACGCAACTAGAAAAATTTAAATTGAATTTGACATGTGTAATAAAATACAAAGATCTATCTATTTAATATACAAAGAGAGACAAAATAGCTAAAAAGATAATTCACACAGAACAAAATCGAATTTATTGACAATATATCAAGGTTTTTATCACTATTGTAATCAGTATTATGAGTATGTAATGTATGTATATATGTATTAAATGTGTAGTATTAGTGTGCAAAACATATACGATTAAGATCCGAAAAAAATCAAAATAAAATTAATGACGAAATTAAATTCTAACAATAGATATCTATCTAAGATTTTCAACGTTTCTTTTTTGGCTGTCTCTTTTAATAATTGGAAAAATAAGGAGGTAAGTAATATATTTAATTTTCACGTAATCATCGCACATTATTTTTTCACCATAATATTTTAACTAGAATATAAGTATATATATATATATATATATATATATATATATATTTATATATATACATTAGGGTGGCCCACGCTTGTATGGAAAAATAAAAGTATAGTCCAATACTTTCTCCACAAGCTTGATTTTGTTTCATTTACTAAAATATATGTGTATACCAAAAATTGGCTCAAAGGGACAATATTCGCGATGAATGGCGACTTTTATGTTTCACATCTTTTATTGCATGCATTTACTACTGGCTTATCATTATTGTACTTGTTTATGTATTGGAGATACTTTTTCACTTTTCTTTGATCTTTACTAGATTTACATTCGTTAAAATTCAAATATATTGATCCCTTTATATAATTATTTAACTTATTTAGAATGCAGAATTACAAGAAACGAGTTTATGTTAGCAAATTTCAGAATTTCTTATTTTTCTTTCATGCACTTACTTTCCCCGTATCAAAACAAAATACTGTATTAATAAGGGGCATCCCCTGATTGTTGTTTCAAAAGTAAAAAAAAAAGCGAAGTTCATTGATAATAAATACATTAAACGAGAAGGTTGTCCGCGAAGGTTGTGCCTGATTGTTGGTTGTGCGCGATTTTTTTTCAAAGTACAAGCCATTTTGAATGTAAGTTTTGTAAAATTTCAGTGATTTCTAATAATGTAAGTAGTGCAAAACAATAATAATTTTTTAAATCGTTTATTCACTTTCGTGCTATATTGGTTTAGCTAACATAAGAAATGTCTGCCACTAAATCCTCGAGATTAATGAGAAGCTCACCAGGAACGCGGCTAATTGGGAATCAAATTGAACGTTTTTGTCCGGCAAGACTTCCATCAAAAAGCGATGTGCTTAAACTGTTCAATTTTTATCACTTGGGAAAAAAGAGAACTGAAACGATTAGTATTCGAGAAACGGCAAATGCAGTGACCGAGATTTGGGAACGAGCAAGACTTCCTACTCAAAGAATTGATTCGATCGTAAGAATAATTCGTAAGCTTTTAGGTCAATATAACATTTTGAAGAAGAGTCGGAAAAACAATCTCAAAAGCAGTCGGGCAAAAGAAGTCATGTTCAAAGCAGATTTAAATAAAATATTAGACGTAGCCACAAAAGATGCATTAAACAAAATCAAGAATGAGGAGGACAAATTGTTTCTTATAATGCAGAGGGAAAATAATATGAGTTGCAGCATGCCGGGAATAGACAAAAAGTCAAAGGAGAAAGAAGATCGCTAGCGAAAGAAAGAAGTGGAATTAGAGGCAAGGAAATTGCGTAACATTGAAAGTCAAAGAGCTATTGAAAAAGTGGCTGGATTATCTACGCTGAAGGAATATGTTGAAATTTCCGGCAGTGGGTCAGATTCATCGCACGAAGAAGTTAAGTTTCGCGAAAAAAATATGCAACTAAACCAATAAAAATGAAATCTGTTTTTACAAACGACTTTATTGGATCTATTGACGTGTAAATCTTTCTGATCGGAATACCATGTATGTTGTTGGAGCTGCAGTTCAAGCGTTAGGTATACCTGTATCCGAAATTGCCTTATCACGTACCACAATACAACGAAAAAGAAACGATATCCGAAAAAAGATATCAGAAGCTGATAAGGACTCATTCTCTTTACAATATCCAGTCGTATTGCACTGGGACAGCAAATTATTGCCCGATATTTCTGATGAAAACAAAAAAGTCGATAGAGTTGCTATACTCATCAGTGGCAATGGAAAAGAAAAACTTTTAGCAGTTCTGAAGATCACAAAAGGAACCGGTGTAGAACATGCTAACGCTTGTTTGGGTGTCTGTACCGATTGGTCAATAAAAAACCAAATTCGAGGACTATGCTTTGACACTACCGCCTCCAATACTGGTTTAAAGCTAGGTGCATGTACTTTTATTGAAAAAGGATTTAATAAAGACCTAATATGGATTGCTTGTCGCCATCATATGTTTGAGGTCATGCTTTCTAATGTTTTTAAAGAGTATTTTGGCCTAAGCGGAGGACCCGAAGTGCAATTATTTAAAAGATTTAAAAATCAATGGTCAAATATTGATAAAGAAAACTTCAAAGTCGGAGATGATACTCTATTCCATACAAGTGACTTGCTTCAACTCCAACAGCAAATGTATGAATATTATACCGATGCCATCAAAAGGCAACAGCCAAGGGACGATTACCGTAAACTCCTTACGCTTTGTCTAAATTTTCTTGCTGGTGCAAATAAAGCAGGAACAATGAAAGTTAAATTTTATGCACCAGGCGCGTGCCATCTTGCTCGTTGGATGACGAAGGCGATCTATTGTATAAAAATATGTATGTTTCAAAATCAATTTAATCTCACAGACGAGGACAAGAAAGCAGTTACCGAAATAAGTTTGTTTGTAAGTCTTATATATGGCCGATACTGGAATGAAGTTCCTTTAGCAATAAATGCTCCTCTTAATGACCAAAACCTCCTTAAAAAATTCGAAAACTATCCCAATGAAAAAATTGTTAAAGCTGCTGTAAAAGCATTTCATCGACATTTATGGTACTTTTCTGAACATTTAATCGGGCTTGCCTTTTTCGATTCCAGAGTTACATATGAAACTAAAAAAACAATGGTGAAAAATCTCCAGCTACCACCAAAAGCTAAAGCCTTAAAGAGACTGGACGGAAAAGTATTTAACCATAGAAATCCACTTGAGTCCTATGTTACCAAAAGGTCAACAATGTTTTTTAATTTACTATGCGATGATGGACAAGAAAAGGCACAATTATTTCTTTCAAAGGATCCTACAGAGTGGAAAGACGACGCCATTTTTATTTCGATGAAAGAAAATGCTAGACTTTTAAAAGTTGTAAATGACTGTGCAGAACGAGGTGTTGCTTTGGTGACCCAATTTAACAGCTCAATTACGAAAAATGAGGAGCAAAAGCAATATTTGCTTAGATTAGTTGATCACCATAGAAAAAAATTTTCCGGGGTTTGTAAAGCTAATATTGCAAAAATGGCTATCGATAATTTAAAAAAATTATAAAATATATGATAATTTGTACTTAATATACAGTTTTATTAATTCTTTATTTATTTGTTTTATTAAATATTTTTATTTTTAAATAAACAATGAATATCACCATAAAAAAATCATTGTATGTTATATTTCTATCTAACCACGAAAAATCATTAAACTATCGCAACCTCTAAATATTGACCGATTGTGCTCAAATTTGGACTGAACATTTTTAAGCACTATTCGAATAGGATCAGCGTTGTGGAGCGCGAATATTCGATGGTTTTGTATTTTGGGCCACCCTAATATACATATATGTTAAAAACGTAGCAAATTGAATAGTTTCTCGTGCACATGCGTTGTTTTTTAATAACCTGTTTCTTCTTTTCAAAATTTGCAATTCATATGAAATAAACTAAATGCATATGCCCCAACACTGCACTAATTGTAACCAATTCAAATGTGCCTTACTAATCTTGTCTTACACGTTTAGATGTTATTATACTTTTGTAGTCTAAGTACAGCGTTAAGTTCTAAAAAACGTACTTACCAGGCAGTAGAACAGGATAAACCTTATCCAGTAACGCTAAGAAATAAGTAATTAAACTTCTAGTTAAAAAAATTCTTTTATTGTAAATACCACTACAATATTGTTTCGCCATACAATGGCTTCATCAGGTGGATGAAATACTGAATATGTACAATACAAGTTTGAATATTTATGTGAAAATTATTGGGGAAATGGTGGTGGAAAAATTTTTACAATCTTAAATTTAGTAGAGGGAAGTTGTTTAAATCTGTTTGGTCATTTAAAGCTAATCCTAAACTATTGTATCTATTAATTTCTAAGTTTTATAACAGGTTAAGTTTTTTACTTTTTTCATGAATGTGTAAAATTTTAAAATCTATATTAAATCTATGATTGATATCTATACAATGACTTGCGAAAGTTGAATCTGTTTTCTTTTCTTTATGGCTTCTCTCGTGTTCTTTCATCCTAATTTTGAATGTCCTCCCCGTTTGTCCTATGTATACCTTATTACAATCTTCGCATGTTATATACATACACCATGTTATACACCATGTTATATACACCAGTTTGATTCTTTGTCTATTTTATCTTTGTTGTTTTTAATAATGTTCTGTATAGTATTGTCTGTTTTAAATGATATATGTTCGTTATTAAGTTTTTTAATGAAAGTACCAATTTTTTCCGAAATTTTTGCTAAGTAAGTGATTGAATTATAGGAATTAATTATCTTGTATTTTAATTTTGGATAAACTAAGGAAAGGGTTTTAGATTTTTGTTGGCTATTTAGGATGTTATTGATAATATTTATAGAGTAACCATTGTTTAATGCTATTGTGTATATTCTATTTAGTTCAAGGTTGAAATTACTTTTACTCATAGGTATATGCATTCATCTATATACCATTGATTGGTATGCTGATAATTTGTGTGTTATAGGATGAAAAGAATTAGCGTGTATTGTGGTATCTGTATGTGTTGGTTTATGGTATATAGCGAACTCGTGTTTATTAGTTTTGTGTGATATGGTTAAATCTAGAAAATTAATGCTTTTATTTATTTCTGTTTCTATAGTAAAATTTATGTTGGGGTGAATAGTGTTGATATAATTATGTAAAGTTTTTAATTGTCTATCTGAACCGTTAAAGCAAATTAATATGTCATCTACATACCTAAACCAATATACACAATTACCAAACAAGGGATGTGTACTAATTATAGTTTCTAAATTATTCATGAAAATTTCCGCTAATAAGGGGCTTAGTGGGTTTCCCATTGCTGGACCCTCTGTTTGTTTATAAAATTTCTTTTTAATATTTCATCCACCTGATGAAGCCATTGTATGGCGAAACAATATTGTAGTGGTATTTACAATAAAAGAATTTTTGAAACTAGAAGTTTAATTACTTATTTCTTAGCGTTATAATGAAGTTTCAACAAGTATCTCCTTCGTCAATTAACTACTTATCCAGTAATATCAGTCTTCAAAATTATTGCAGTAACTGCACATGTATTTCTTTGATTTATTATTATACAAGTTTCAACTGAGATAGATAGACGGTTTATTCAAGAAGTGAAACAGTCTGATTTCCTTTACTCATACTGTATCACATATTTAAGAAAGACAGAGAACATGTGCAGTTACATGCACATATTACGGTTTTATTTCAAAAGATCAAAGGTGCCGACACGAAGTGAGCCTACGATTTGTATGGTGGAAGTTCTTCCCAATTTTAATTTCAACCTGAATTTCCTTACGTAATTTTCAATAAGTAACGTGTCGTCAAAACCTTTTCTCATGAGAGACGGATATGCTTTGTTTTAATTTTTGGTGACGGTGCACGTATTCTGTCACAAACGTATAACTTAGATAGTTTGGTTATGTCATGTAAATGTGTGTAATAATTTGTAATTTAGTTTTTGACAAAATATTTATTACAATAGTCAAAATTAAAAGAAAATACTTAAGCAGATGTTGGAAATGTTGACCACTATTTTGAAGACAAAGTTGAACTCTACACTTCATGCTTTAAAAGCCATTTATTAGGATTTCTTGGTTTATGTCACTACAAGAATTCACAATAGCATTACGAAGCTCTTCGATTGTGTGATGTCTGGTCTTCAAAATGGTATTCATTAACCCTTTATCAGTTTTGGTTACCATATGGTAACATACTTTTTTTACCCCTTATCGGTCAAGGCTATAAATTTCTCTTTAAAATTACTATATTAATATGTTATGAATAAAATATATTCCTGATACTATTTTTAGTAAATTTATATTCATAGTTGCATAAAAAAACAAATTTAGAAGTCGTTACCGTATGGTCACACGGGCCATTAAAACCACCCCAGCTTCGAATAAGAATTTATATTTATTTTCAAAATTTATAAGAAATACCTACATATCTCTTGATTATTTATGAAAAGCTTTAAAACAGTTTTTGGAATCGGTAAGGCAAAGTCTGCAGTTACATTTCTCGCACTTCAGGCGACTCGTACCTGTTGCACAGTATCTGCACCTTCCTTTATTGGTATGTACTGGCCAATGGCCATAACAGTCAGTTCTTGATGACAAATCTGGCCGCTCAACAATGGGACGCTGAATGGTTGGTGTTTCGATGTTATTAGAACTAGGTCGCCCCTTACTGGTTTCTTTACAGCATCTAGCCAAACCTGCTACTATTTCCAATCTAAAGTTCTTCAGAGGCATATATTTAGTTTTCTTGGCGTTACAATCCATTCGGTATAACAGCCAAGCATTTACAACGGATATATCCAAAAGATAACTAAATATTGCAAAATACCATCTTTTTGATTTATGTGGAGTCTTATAATATCCCATCAACCCATTAGCAGTATCAACACCACCCATATGTTTATTGTATTGCTTTATTATAGCTGGACATGGAACATCAACTTTTGCCTTTGCAGCCTTATTGTATCTTTTGACATTGTCCACAGGTTCTATTCCAAAGAGGGTACTACCCAAGAGCACAACTTTATTGTCCACCCATTTGACAATTATAACACCTTTTTTTGTATCCGATTTATAATCAAAAGTTCCTCTCCCTTGTTTTTGTAGAACCTTATCAGTTTCGATGGGACAACCGGCAATTCTATTGCTGTGCATGGTTCCAAGACTATATATACCTCACTTCTCCTTGAGATATATGAAAAGTGGGAGTCCCGAAAAATAATTATCAAAAAATAGTGTTGCCTTATTACTATTAGGTTCGTGAAGAGATTTTGACAATGCTATGACAATCCCGGCACCAAAACCCATGTCAATTTTTTCTTGGCTGAGTTCATTTATACTGCCTTGAAGCGTTTCGAATGTAGTTGCCCCTTGGTATGGCACAAAATCCAAAATATAGCCAGATACACCAGCGATGACAAAAAATTTGTACCCCCCATTTATGGGGCTTATTTTTGATATATTGCCGAAGACTTCCTGCACGCGTACCTTTGTAAGCGACCATGGTTTCGTCGACAGAATAATCATTTTCAGTATGATATTTTCGGAAATTTTGTTTTAGACTGTCAATCAAAGGTCGAATCTTGAAATACCTGTCTTTGGTGTCTTCGGTTACGTTCTCATTATTATTGAAATGAATATTACGCCTCAACGGTTTGAATCGTTTCACAGTCACAAGAGAGGCTATCTGTTCAATCCGAGTTCCACTGGCCCAATAATCTTCGTACGAAGGAAGATTTATTATACCCATCAATAGCATAATAGATATAAAATCCGTCATTTCTTTAGCATTAGTGGCTATGCAAGTACCGGTTTGTTGGGTACTGTATAAATTTGTTTGCTCAATTATGGTCGTCATTATTTCAAAGGAAAACAAATTGGTGAAATATTGCAAGGGCGTAAGAACTTCTTCATTGTGGTTAGGATAAAAGTGTTCGTTTCTATTGGGCTTACTGATATCATCTTTGGTCCAACTAAATTGAATATCTGGAAGAATTTTCATTTTCTTTGTAGGAGGTTCATCCCGGCTAGTTTCCATATCCTTTGAAACTAGAAAAGAGGTATAATTATAATAATAAATTATAAAAAACATACTCTATTAGTTTTTTACCTGAAGGTTGAACTGTCGTAAGTAATAATTTATCCTGCAACCTTTTCAGCGGCATATTATATTCATCGTCTCCGTCATCCGATTCGTCATTCTCTGGAAGTACATGGTTTTTGTAAAGTTTGTTTTGCTTGAGATTTTTCGAAATTGTACCATAAGTGTGGGTTCTAGATTTCCTTTGAGGCAATGCCAAATTTTCCTCATCGTCGGAATAGTCTGATCCATCCGAGACCTGAGGAGGAGGTGGCAGTCTATCTTTCTTCTTGCCGTAAAATAAATTAGGAGATATTGTATCAAACAGTCCCGATTCGTCCATATTTGTAGTGAGAAATAGTATACTGCAATGGGCAATGTAAGTAACCATATAGTTACACACAATCAAAGTCAAAAATAATGGTATATGGATACACATTCACTTAGAACAGAAACAAACTATCTTACCTTATATATCCAAGAAACCAATATCAAAATTTCTAGCACAATCACACAAATCCACAATATAAACTGTCAATAATGGTACCGGTACTACTCACAAACCTAATAATAACACGCACGTGGCCTAAACAGTAACCATAAAAATGAACTGCTGCGCACTTTCGACTAGATCCGCATTTCCCCCACCTAGGCATATTTGTAACCATATGGTATTGCCACCCAAGGATCGTCAACATATAGAGTATCTGAGAAAAAGACTTTAGAATACTTTGTAAGCTTATGGTTACATGGTTCATAAATTGACACATAGTTTGATATAGTGCGAACTGATAAAGGGTTAAATATGGAAAAATAAAATAGTCTAAATTGTCAAATCTGGAGATCTTAGAGGTTAATTAATAATTCTTGTATGGAAAAATTCTTGCAAAAAAGCTATTGTTTCTCGAGATTTGTACGGTGGTGCATTATATTGCTGAAAATATTCTTCCGTAAGTTCATCATCATGAAGTTCATTAATAAACAGCTCTAATAATTCATTTCGATATCTTTCAGCAGTTACGGCTTAATTGAACAAATTTAAGCCGAATAATTTGTCTTCTTGAAACTGCTAGCCAGACGCCTATTTTTGCGTGTTTCCACAAATTCATCAGCCGAATTCTTATAGTTTGCTTGTGTAAAATCCTGAAAGATGAAAGCAAGCTTCATCCGAAAAGAAGCATTTGTCGAGAATGTCATTATTATTTATATCTTTCAAAAACCATAGACAATACTGTGTTCTCGTAACAAAATCTCTTTAAATTCCGAAACTGCTTGAATTTTATATGGAAACAACTTTAAGTTCTTTTTGAAAATAGCATGACATGTCCCACTGACAAATGAACTGATAATTAATTTTTCGATTGATGTTTTGGGTGAGTTTCCATTCGACGTCGAATATCCTCTATGCAATTTGCTGTTCGTTTTCTAGATGCTCCAAGAGTCCAAATTTAATAACACAAGCTTGAATATGTTTTTTCAGTTGTGCGTAAGTAACTAGTAGATTAAGATACTGTTGCCGGAAATCCTGTAAGCACTGATTAGTGGAATAAACTCAATATCAATTTTCTAATTTTTGACCAGTTTTATAGTAACTTTGAATAATAAATATTTTATGTTGTAACTCTAACATTATAATAAAATAATCTAAAAAATATGAGCGTTTATAATTTGAATTTATGTATGACAACTGACATCTAGACTTTAATATATAGTATCTGAACTTGTAAGAATACTATTTATATTTAATGATCTTACTTATATTAATTCATGTTTAACAGTATGTGTTCTTTAAGCAGTCTTCTTTATGTGCTGAAATGGCTTCAGAGTTAAGATTCGCCTTACGTTGCCATGGCTCTACGAAGCCGTCGAAAAGAACAGCGTGCCGATCAAGCAGCTCCACTTCAGCTATCGGGGATAATACACATTTCATTCATCCTTTAGAATCTTACACATCATACGGATTTGTTGGCAAAGATCCATTAACTTGAATTGTGATATATTTTAATATCTATACAATAAGGTAGATAGTTTTAAATCGTCTCCATATGCATTAGTTTCGGGTAAGATATCTAGATAAATTACAGCTTTATCTACTAACAGAAAAAGAGGGTAAATTTTAGCGATATATTATCTGAGAATATTTTCCATCACACATCGTCATATCTAATAATTATAAAGTAAGGCAACTTATGTGAGATTTTTAAAATTTTTAAGTACAAATATTTTAGATAGGTGATATTATTTTAGTTTAACATTGGAATTCCTTATTTTTCTGTTTGTAAATCCAAAAATGTTAAAATATACTTGACTGAAAAGAAAAATTTAGAGGCAGAAAAGAGTGAAAAATCAAAAACATTGTCAACTCACATAAAAACTCTGATGAAGTAAGCAAAAGAAGGAAGGTCACGAAATAAAACTTCTGAAAAAACATTTTTTGTTAGTCTATTTAGTATACTCATCATCGCGTTGCTGAGCTTTAAATTCGACTCAAATTTTCGACCTCTCAATTCTATTTTGCCTTCAGGAAACAAATGGAAGTCATAATTTCCACCCCCAATTCTTCAAGTGTTCGTTGACAAATTGCTGATCTGTGGGCCGGAACATTGTTGTGATGCAGGATCCAATAGATATATCAGAATAATTGAAACATACATGAGTAGGTAAACCCCACCAGTTTTGTATAATACAAAGGTATTTGTAATAATATAAAATATTATTAAAAATACCTTTGTATTATCCAATAGATATTTTGATTTTTTTCTTTAATTTTGCTTTTAACATTTTGGATCAAGTCGTTAATTTCTGCAATTTTATAATCAATCCACACAGTTTGTAGTCGCCCACGTCGAGGTTCATCTTCAATTGATTCACAACCGTCTTTGAATTTCTTATGCCATTTAAACAATCTACATCGTGATAAACTATCATCTGGGTATGCAGTTTTGAATTATTTCAAAAGTTTCAGTTGCAGTTTTACCCAACCGAAAACAAAATTTATCGCATATCTTTGTAAGCCTACTTGAGGATAAGTACAAGGTGAGGCATAATAACGAGCGATTTTTAAAAGGCTGTTAAATAAAAACACTTCGTTTAAGAAAATTTCTGATTTCATAATATTAAAATACAATGAAAAAGCTTTTTCTGCAATAGTAAAACGTCGGATATTTTTTGAAGATAACTCCGGTAAGATGCCTTCCGTTTAGACGCACACATTCCTCCAGCCGTACCTTGAAGTGACCCATCAAATTGCGTAGCATTGCCAGTGGGATTTGAACAACTTCTTGTCGGATTCGCTCTTTCAGGCCTTCAATTGTTCGAGGAGGGTTATCTTGGTAAACTTTACTTTTCAGATAACCCCACAAGAAAAAGTCACATGTTCTGAGGTCCGGTGAACGAGAGGGCCATGCAATATCCCCATTTCGGGAGATCACATTATTTGGAAACAAACGATTGACAATATTCATGCTTACTCGAGCAGTGTGGGATGGTGCTCCGTCCTGCTGGAAAAACGTCTCATCATTCACGTCGTAGTGTGCAAGTTGTGGAGTAAAAAAGTTTTCCAACATTTCTGCGTATCTCTGCGAAGTCACTGTTACAGCATTGCCAAGGCCATCTTAAAAAAAGTATGGCCCTATTATCCCTAATGAAGACATGGCGCACCACACAGTAACTTTTGCGGAGTGCAATGGTTGCTGATGCAGTTCTCTAGGATTAACGTCACTCCAAAATCGAAAGTTCTGCTTGTTCACGTAACTGGAGAGATGGAAGTGAGCTTCCATCACTCATCCACAAACGGTTTACAATGTCCACGTCTCGATTAATCAAGTCCAAAAATTCTAAGCTGAACCGGCGTCGGTTCACATAATCTGTTTCTTTAAGGGCCTGAACCATTTGGATCTTGTAAGGATGAAAGTGCAAATCTTTGTGTAAAATTCTTCTTACTGTTCTGTTTGAAATCCAAGTGTAACGCTGTGTCGGCGAGCTGAGCGATGAGGGCTTTCGTCAATGGCGACTCTTACACGTTCAATGTTTTCAGGTGTGCGCACAGATATTGGTCTCCCAGTTTTCTTCCTTGTCGTTGAAGACGTCTGTTCAAAGTTCTCAACCCACTTTTTAATCGTACAGGCAGATGGCACTGGCCGATTTCGATTAATGTTGAAGTGGTTGCGAAATGCACGACGTGCTAGCTGGTACGAACTACCGTTTTGATCAAATGCTTTCACAACGTACGCACGATGCTGTGGGTTCCAACGTTCCATTGTGACTAAATGCTATTTCGCGCCGAACGCAGCTTAATTCGCGCGCTTTTTAAAATCGCTCGTTATTATGCCTCACCCTGTACATTAAAAATGGGGGTTTTATAATCTATTCTTTGTGTTATAAAATTCTGAAATTCTGAAACTGTGAAAGAAGTTATAACACCAGTCTCGTTATATTTTGATATATTTGTACCTTCGTATGTCACAACTTTACAAAATTCATTCTGAAGGCTAATTGAATATATTTTTCATTATTATTCTGAATATATTGTGTATTTAAGAAATTGTAAAATTTTAGGTATAGACATCACTAGAGCTGAGGATGTTTGCGGTACGGCAGGACCGTATGTAGTGCATCCCCACATTTAACTATTTATCTAAATATTCTCTGAATGATTTGCCGGATCTCATAAATTAATAGAGTGATATTTTAGTATGCACTGGATATTGTTATTATACAAAATCATAATAGCCATTTGTATTTATGGATCATAAATAATAATACGCATGTATTTGTATTTGGTTGTGAATTCAATTTAAACTTAAAACGAATCGTAATATTTTAACGACAAGCCGTCCTTACAATACATGCATTCGAGACAAAGTGTGCAACTCTACGAATAACTTCCATAATTGATCGAAAATGGACATTTTGGAGCTGAAGTAAAGCCCCTATTCTTAGAAAATTTTATTACTGTCGTTAAGAACTATTATTATAAACAACAAAGGCCTTTTATTAGTGTTGAAGTTTTAGTTTCATTGAATTTCCATGTTGTAAGTAGTCAATTGTAAAGGGTTCATTCACAATATTCTAAAACAAGGTGTAAATTTAACTAAAATCCAGAAAAACACATTCTGATAATATATTACTAGATTAGAAGCTGTGTTTATTACTATTTATTATATTATTTTTATAACCAAATGCAATAAAAGCTACGAAAACAAAAGAAACCTCGATTTATTAAAATCTTGTCACACAGCCTTTCAAAGCCTGGCAGCACATATTTTGCATATATTTTATATATACTACCTACTTGAACTAGGTGAATGAAGTTAGAAGTTATAACTTATAACTTCTAACTTCATTCACCTAGTTCAAGTAGGTAGTATATATAAAATATATGCAAAATATGTGCTGCCAGGCTTTGAAAGGCTGTGTGACAAGATTTTAATAAATCGAGGTTTCTTTTGTTTTCGTAGCTTTTATTGCATTTGGTTATAAAAGTAATATAATAAATAGTAATAAACACAGCTTCTAATCTAGTAATATATTATCAGAATGTGTTTTTCTGGATTTTAGTTAAATTTACACCTTGTTTTAGAATATTGTGAATGAACCCTTTACAATTGACTACTTACAACATGGAAATTCAATGAAACTAAAACTTCAACACTAATAAAAGGCCTTTGTTGTTTATAATAATAGTTCTTAACGACAGTAATAAAATTTTCTAAGAATAGGGGCTTTACTTCAGCTCCAAAATGTCCATTTTCGATCAATTATGGAAGTTATTCGTAGAGTTGCACACTTTGTCTCGAATGCATGTATTGTAAGGACGGCTTGTCGTTAAAATATTACGATTCGTTTTAAGTTTAAATTGAATTCACAACCAAATACAAATACATGCGTATTATTATTTATGATCCATAAATACAAATGGCTATTATGATTTTGTATAATAACAATATCCAGTGCATACTAAAATATCACTCTATTAATTTATGAGATCCGGCAAATCATTTCAGAGAATATTTAGATAAATAGTTAAATGTGGGGATGCACTACATACAGTCCTGCCGTACCGCGAACATCCTCAGCTCTAGACATCACTCTATTAATAAGTTTCACTGAGTGTATTTCTTTTAGAAGAGACCAGTGGTGATAGTCATTGAATTGTTATTGCAATATCTGCCTTGTTAATTAACCTACATAAAGAAAATTGATTGTGGGAAGGCGTTACTTCGTGATAGTTAATCATATTGATACACAAAAACTATTACTTTGTTTTTTCTATATGTTTATTATAATAAAGTGATAAAAACGAAGTCACAGTTTTTTTTGGTGTATCACCTACATAATAGATGCTAATGAAATTATTCGGCCTGTTCATTGCTTACAGATTCTGAGCTTACAAGAAATAAATTTAAAATTAAGAAAAGAGCTTCTAGAAGCAGATAAACGCCTCTTGGTAGGTTTTTTGAAAATCAAAAATTAGTCGTTTATAATTATATTATTTTATATTTCTTAAGAATGCTTCTATGGCTTCCTGAAAACCTGTTCAAATACCTCGTCGTTGATTAAACAACACATTTCGCTAAGTTTAACCGATTCATGTGCCGAGAATAGTACAAATTCTAAAATAAAAATTCTAAATTGATTTCACAATTTCACATTTTTTTTCTTAATTAATTTGAATATATAGATGCAAAATGATATAGAAGATATTGAAACTTCGTCATTCTAACGCAATGATGCGGTATCATCATATTGCTTCATAAACACAGAATTAATTAGGCAGTTCTTTTTTTTTAAATGTATAATAAATAAAATTTTAACGTCATGAGTTTGTTTTCTTCAAACTTCAAAACTATTGTAGCTTCGTTTCGAATGGATAATAATTGTGATCTATTATTCAATATTGAGATATCGTCAACTGACATTTAAGTAAAATATAGCCTATAATATTAATAATACTGCTTCAAAGATATTTATTTCTGTATTTTCATGATCAATATGTATCTATTTCCAAATTCATTGAACTTAATGATATAATGATGCATAATTTTTTTAAGTGTGATAAAAATAATACATATAATAAAAATATATACGCGGTCCAACTTCATGTTTACTCTGTAAGAAAGTATATAGAAATATTAAAATATATCACCATATCAACACACTCAAAGCACAAACTTAAAGATAGAGAGATAGAAACGATTTGAAAGTCATACTTTAATATATAGCCCGTGAAAAGTATTTCGAATGAATAAATGAAATGTAAATAGTAAAATTTTCTAAAAGGGCCCTGCCAAAAAAGAATTAAATTTTCTCTTAAAAAATATATAAGGTGTAAAAAACTGCTAAATTGCTAAAATGGTGCTGAAAATCAAGAAAGTGTTCTCAGATTTTAAAGAATTTTCAACCATGTCAGTAATTCGTATACAGGATGTATCGCGACGACTAGCAACTTTTCATTAAAATAACTATTTGTAGAAAATAATGCTATCTGAAATATACTTACACATTTTTGTAATTTGTAACATTTTTTATTTACTTCAAGTGCCTCTATTCCGAAATCGCCGAGTTTAATGCAATATTCTATTTATTAAATACGAACTTAAAAAACTTAAAAAATATACAACGCGTTACATTAACAGTGGTAATGTGCATTTTATAAATTAAAATATTAAATCATTAGCTGTTACCATTAAATTGTGTAATAAATTACTGAAAATACCTCAACTCATCTTTTTAAAAAAGTCATTATTAAAATGCTTATAAGGTGTGATTGGAAAGTTTTAAGTTTAGACTTGTTATTTCAAAATGACAGTACATACAGGCCATCGCAATGAATTTCCTTGGCAGTAATTCCCTTCTGATTGAACATACCAACTCCACTTTTGGAAACATTTCCGAAAATTTTTTTTCTTAATGGTGCTTAGAACCTTCTCCATATTTATCTGGATGTCTTCAATTGAGTCCGTTTCCCTTTCAGTGAAGTTTTCAATTTAGAAAACGGGTAGAAGTCGGCTGGGATTAGATCAGAAGAATTAAGGGGTTGTGAAAGTTCGAGAATCTATCAGAACACACAATAAGCAGGTGCGTGGAGAATCCGATTCTTGTCTCGGCAGAGTCCAACCTTTTCCTCTGCGGATTTTCGCGCAAACGCTCAAGTATAGTTTGATAGTATTCCTAATTGACTGTATACCCCCAAGGCACATATAGATAATACACAATAGCCGTATAATCCAAAAAAATCAACAACATTGTCCTTCATATTCTACCAACTTTGACGCACTTTTTCGGTTGCGACGAACTTGAATTCTTCCACTGCGATTATTGTACTTTAGTTTCTAGGTTGTATCCATAATCCCATGATTCGTCGCCAATAATAACTCTATTCAACAAATCTGGGCCAGAGGCCACTAAATCGCGAATTTTTGCGATGTTGTCTTTAGTTTTTGAAGTGGAAGGACGGAATCATCATTGATTTATTCGCGATCATTTTTAAGTGAACAAACATAACGCGATACTATTTAGAACATTTCAAGGACAAAACAAGCTTTCTTTTTACATGCACAGAAAAAACATCCTCTTGTATTGACCAATGTCAACTCCTGTCGTAGAAATTTCCAATTACACCTTGTGGTAAATATGTAAATACAATGAAATCTTCTTTAAGCTGAAGTTACAGAGTTAATATTCAATACTAGTTTCAGATGATATACCAAATCAATCAAATGATGATAAATGAGGTGTATAGTATAAACATATACAGTGCGTCCATAAAGTATGGACACAAGCCCGTAATAACGTTATTGTACATTATTTGATAAAATGCAAAGACATGTCGATTAATGTTTTTTATTAGCTATATTTAGATGCTATCATTATGTTTTTCTGTCGACCTTGAATAAGTTATGACGTCATTGATAATTTTTTTAAATGTCAACCCCATTTTTTTGTGGATTTTGAAAGCTTTTACAATTCTTTATTCGATGATGTAAAAATTTTGATATGTTACATTAGAAAATTTTTGAGTAATCATTTCTCAACTTTCTGTCATTCCCAAAGTGACAAGGTAATTTTTTTGTCAGATTGTAAATAATCCGAATCAGAACATTTTTATTTAATCCTAATTGTTGGTGTAAAGTGTTTTAATTATTCATTCTCTGAGATGCATTTATCTGAACGGGAATGCACTGAGGTGCTCATGATGATTGGGTTTGGAGATAGACGTAGAAATGTTAGGGAAGTAGCGGAGTTGTTTAATGAAACGCATCCTGAACTGAACCCTATCGATTTTTCAACTGTAAGTAAAATCCACAGAAAATTTTTGGAAGAAGGGTTCGTTTGAGATAAACCAAGAAGTGGACGTCCATCAACGACCCTAGACAGTCAAGTTAACATTTTGTTAACAATTCAAGAACGTCCTCACACAAGCACACGGCAACTTAGTCGAGAATTTGACGTAGCAAGGGGTAGAGTCGGGAAACTTTTGCATTAATCAAAGTATCATCTCTATAAAATGAATTTAGTTCAAGAGTTGTCTGAGGATGATTTTGATCGGCGTTTGGAATATTGTAAACGGTTGATGCAAATTTGTGATAATGACCCTCTATTTCTCTTCAACATTTTGTTTTCTGACGAAGCTACTTTCACATTGAATGGCACTGTGAATAGACAAAATTGCCGATTTTGGTCGACTGATAATCCTCATTGGATGCAAGAGACACATACCAAATACCCGCAAAAACTAAATGTGTGAGCAGGGATTATCGGCGATCACATTATGGGACCGTTTTTCTTTTATGTAAACTTGACTGGGGAAATATACTGGGGAATCTTTTGAGGAATGAATTGATACCCGTTTTAGCGGTTCTTTTTCCAAATAATGAGGATCCACATTTGCCAGATCGTAGAATTTGGTATCAACAGGATGGTGCTCCTTCGTACTATACGCTACCAGTAAGGCAATACCTCAATAAAACATTTCCTAACAGATGGATTGGAAGAATAGGGGCAATTGAATGGCCAGCTAGATCGCCAGATTTAACCCCATTGAACTTCTTCTTATGGGATTACTTAAAATCAAAAGTCTATGCGACACAACCGGAAAATTTAGACGTTTTACGACAACGCATCATCTACGAAACCAAACTAATCACTCCCGAAATATTACGGAATGTGCGTAATGGAATTTATCATCGCTTAGGATTTTGTCAACAAACTGAAGGGAAAAATTTTGAGCATTTGTTATAAATTTGATACTGAAAATGTCAAAAATAAAACTTAGAATTAGAACACAATTTACTCAAAAATTTTCTAATGTAACATACCAAAATTTTTACATCATCGAATAAAGAATTGTAAAAGCTTTCAAAATCAACAAAAAAAAATGGGGTTGACATTTTAAAAAATTATCAATGACGTCATAACTTATTCAAGGTCGACGGAAAAAAACAAAATGGTAGCATCTAAATATAGATAATAAAAAACATTAATCGACATGTCTTTGCATTTTGTCAAATAATGCACAATAACGTTAGTATGGGCTTGTGTCCATACTTTTTGGACGCACTGTATGAATTTATTATTTTAAAAATTAAATGAAAATAGTACTGTAAAATGAGAGTAATCTTCTTAACTCAACCCATTACTTTTTCAGATCCACATTGCAATTTAATTTAGATTATAACTTACTTAAGTTTTTATTTCCTGCTAATATTCTTCGGCTATTTTATTTATTTTTTTGCAATTTCTCCTGAAAATAGTCTGTAGCATATTAGTTGTTAGCGAAGAACGAAAGCAATAAAAATAACTTCCACGTCAGTGAGATAGAAATAAATTTTAGATGGATCCATTGTAAGTTTTCTCGTCAATAGCTTTTGTAGTTTTTTATGAAATTATAAAAATTCTCTTCCAAAATTAACCCATTACAATAGGATTTACTAATTTAACTCATTAGTAATTTAATGTTAAGAAAATATGTAGAATAAGATGACGATTTCTTACGTGCTGTGTACACAGTATTTATACAAAATGACTATAATTACCAAATATTTAGCAAATCCCTTTACAACATAAGATAAATCTTTGATATTGTCCCCATTGAGATCCTATCCTCATTTGTTAAGGGAAACTTTTATCTATGCAAAAAAGTATAAAACGGAAATATTTGGATTCATAACAATATTTTAATTTTATATTGGTCGTTCAAAATTCAATTAGCAAAAAATAGAAGCAGAAGACTTAGAGCGCATTTCTACCCTGTTAAAATATTTTTAGTTTACTAATCAGATTCTATAATTCTCCCTTATAGAATATTATTTTATATCCTAGGCATTTTTTGTATCCTAAATTTTATAATAAAATGTATCTGATAATAAACATCTACATCAATACGACATAATTTATAGAACCAAATTACTAAAACTATTGTAAATATAGTTAACTAGTAGTTAACTATAGTTAATTACAAAAATAGCACATTTTAAAATTATTTTTAAACGTATATTAGAAAATGATAGACTAATGTACTCTTTAGTCGTCGTAGTATATCCTGTACGCATTCACATTTTATACTCTATTTCACATTTTGCATTTTTAATATTCAAACTGCGGTAACGAAACTATCTGTCGTGTATTTGTATGTCCGATATTAGTATCTTGTAAATATATTTCTCTTTTATCATGTGTGTTGGTATCTAATACATTATGTATAAGATTATTGTAAAATAAAATACGAAGTCTTACAATTGTCACTTTAAATAAGAAGTAAATAAATTTAATCTATCTGTTTTTCATGCTGTCGTTTTTTTTATTACACCCTTATTCATATCAACATGTTCGCTTGCCGATTTCTAATTTTGGTGTTTTAGAAGTCTCTTATTTTGGAGTAATTACAAAATTTTGTAAAATATTTCTTTTTTAGTAAATAAGGTAAGTTTTAAAACATTTATGAACTTAGCAGACTAGGAACCTTTGGGATTAGATATAGCGAGCAAAAACAACAATCACATTGATAGGTTCAAAATATTGAAAAGGATTGAAGGGAAAAAAAAGTTACAATGTTCCACAAAATAGCATATCGATGTATAAACACATCAAGTATATGAATACAAATTAATATAAATATGTTAAAAACATGTCTGTACGTGACCAAACACAATGTATTTAACCAATGATCACTTCAACATAGAGACACATGTGTTTCGATCTAACGATCACCTCAGTGCATCTGATCTAACGATCTCTTCAGTGCAGTTATGAAGTACTATGTTTAGATTCGCTCCCGCAAGATAAGCACAACCTTATACCGTCAGCTGACAAGAGACATCTAGTAACATCTGACGGACCCTGCTGGCAAAAGATGTTCCGAGATATCTCTTATGAGCTGATGGTATAGGATTTTGCTGGAGCGAAACTAAAGACGTCACTTCATAACTGTACTGAGGAAATCGTTAGATCGAAACACATGTATCTGTATGTTAAAGTGACTATTGGTTAAATACGTTATTTTATGTCAATGTATACAGATGCAGAAACTTTTTAATATATGTATTTATATTAATTTGTATTCAGTTACAGAGTTAATCCCCGCCCAATATGTAACCGATCAATAGGAAGCAATTTATACGACAAAGCGGCAAATAGAGTACATCTATTAAGAAAAGAAAATTTGTTTAGAATAGTGTTTGGAATTATTTGGCGAAACATTTATGAAGCGATGGGAGTTCGAGGATAGTTTGATGGGAAGTAATAATACTCAAAATGAAATAAATAAGTTACAGCATTATTTTTTTATTAAATCTTAAATCTTCAACTTCAACACCCTTGAACCAACGATGCGGAAGTGCCATTATGCATTTTTAATGATCCTTCTCAAGATTTTGAAAGTAAAAATTTCAAGAGTAGGCAATAAGTGGAAATCTCTTATAGCTATATGTGAAGAATTATGTGTGTGAGTCATAATCTGAAGTCTCAATTTATTCAATTTTATGCGAACAATTTGACTGATGTGAGAAGGCGCGTTGTCGTTATTAAAGAATACTTTTCTGTAGGCCAATCTAGGTCGTTTTTCAAAAACGACTTGCTTCGATTTGTCTAGTAGAGCGGTGTATACCGTTTGGTTTGGTCATTTGCAAGATAATCTAAGAAAATTTCGATAAAAATGTCTATTATCTTTGGGGAAGAGGTATACCATGATTTGGCCAGTGTTTAGATCCTTTTTTGGAGTGGTGAACCCAGATTTCACCAACTACAACAAATCTTCGCAAAAAGTAAGTTTGGCCCTTGTTAAATTATCGATTGAAGTTTATATTCTTTTACGTTTTTGATCACAATTCAAGATTCGCGGTTCCCACCTTGTTGATTGATAACTGAAATATGCCCAATTCTGTGAGTAGAATGTGATATACACGTTCAGTCGATATGCTCACTGTTTTTTGTGTTGTCTGCTTGGAAAATATGTTAAGCAAGAAGTTTAAAACTGTTAATGGCACTTTACACTAGTTATTATTATTTTGTGGTTTCGAAGGACCAGAGCTTGCACTTTTTAAATGAAAGTTGATGGCGATTGAAACTTCAACAATTTATTCTCAAAAATACATTATAACTATAAGTTCAATTTTTTTTTGTGTATCACGACTATCGATTTCTTTAAGAGAACATTCGTGTTGTGTTTCTTTTAATATTTAAAAGTGTCGTAGTAGCTACGCGATTCAATAAATACAATTCGAAACTTTTCCTAAATTACGGATTTCTGATCAATTATGTCTACTGCAATAATAAAGGCTGTAAGGGAATAAGAAAAATTTTAAATACCCAATGTACTGTTGATCGTAAACCCCTAGCTATAAGTCCTAAAATTGAAAAATTATGCATATACCATATGAGCGACGCGTATATGGACAATCAGCGTTAGTTCTATACTAGCTGTCTAGTGGAACGCATCATCGAATCGCATTTTGTCTTTTGATAACGGTTGCTTATTTCTCTTTTCGACATATTTATTATTATTTCTGTTGATACTGAAGTAATATTTGAATAATAATATTATTGCGCGCAACATTCATAATGTCCTTGATATTAATTCTTCGGTTGTTCGAAACAATGTCATTAATTTTATTGTTCATTTCCGGCGTTACAGCTTTTTATGACCCAGGTCGCGCATCGTCTTCGATACTCATGTCACCATGTTTAAATTGCGTCTAAAACACTTTCAAATTTAATTAGAACACTTTCGCTTTTTGCGTCTTCTACAGCATACAGTTGTGCGTGAACATCTTTAACGATTTGCAGTGATTCCTCTAACGACAGTGACGAATTTTCTAATTTTGTTATTGCTTCTTCTAGTCCCAAGTAATTCTCACGAATACTTTGTAAATCTATTTTAATCTGGGGATCTTGAATTTTTTTTCTGGCTTGTATTGATAGCTGCACTTTCTTTCGGATCGATGATAAAACCACGTCCTTAATTTTTTCAAAATGTTCATGATAGTAAAACCCCGCCCGTAACCATGTACCCCAACGTGTCAGAATCGGCTGTGGTGGCTCAGGGGTATGGGGACACAATTCGTGAAATTTCCGAATACGTTTTGAAGATTTCAGAAAAACTGCCTTTGTACTCGATATTAAAGCATCTACCTCTGGATAACATCTACGAACCTGTTCTGCCACAAGGTGTAGAGTATGGAGTTTACGAGTAATATGTAAAAAGTTAGGACAATATTTTCTAAGAGACCGGCCTACAGAACACATGGTTGCGGCACCTTCGGTCATAAACATTAATACTTGGTCTTTCGAAAGTTTAAATTTTTCCAAAGTATCTTATAGCACCTCTGAAATTTTTTCGGCATTACATTGTTCTAGTCGTCTGGATGCTAATAAAATTGAAGACGTTGGTTGATGTGGTTCCATATTACGCGCCATCATATTAACTACAGATTGTTTTTTGCTGTCGGTTGTTTCGTCCACACATAACCACAGTTTTTTTATTTTTCAGTTCGGCTTTGATTTTATTTTCAACCTGTTTACGCACCGATGGTAAATTCCTTCGTAACGTTGTCGTGCTCGGTAATGTTCGATTCGCGTATTTATTCCAAAATGAAATAAATGAATAATTACTTAACAAGGTAAACGGCAGTGTACACACAATCATAGCTACACATAGTTCATGTATAAACTGTTGTCGATTAATTTTGTTATTATTGTGCTTCGAACTGCTTACGTGTTCTTTACAATGTGTTTTTGACCAACACATTAGATATGTATTGCGCACTAAACATTTAATTTCTGAGCCATCGTATATTAAGTCCGGGAAATCCATAATAAACTTATTCACTTCGTCTGACAACGGTCGTTTTCTCGATTTATGTGTCGACGACATTTTATTACGTATGCTTACACTTACATGCAGTCTAATCAAGTACCAAACACATACTGAATGCTTTTTATTAGTTCTGATGCAATACAATCATCATCACATCGGCGCACATGGCGCGCACGGAAATTGGTCTCCTCTACCTATCACCACAAAAAGGATAGCAGAATTAGAATATAATGTTATTTACTCTGCGAAAGATGGTGCTAGTCTTACTTTCCGCCAATTTAAAATATGTTCAATATTATTCAAAACTGAATAACTTATTCTAAAACTATCAATCTGATAGAAAACCAACAAAAGCGTATTATATAATTAATAAATTTATGAGGTGCATCAATGGTTCAAGACATGTAGAGAGCTCTAAGAAACATGTAAAATAAAGAAAAATAACGAGGTCCTTCTGAAAGTTTTATTAATGCTTTGAAATCTAACTTAAACTAATAAATGAAAAATATATGAACGGGTAACAAATAATTAATAACACAGGTCAACACAATTATTGCTGAATGAAAACTGTTGACATTTTCTGATTCCTTACCTGATGGACGCTCTTAAACCAGCTCTAGTTTTGTTTCATCAGGCTACACTTTTTCAGAAATTGCTGGTATATAAATTAATAACTGTAATAATGCAAGTATAGAGGAGCTAATGTCGATTCAGATCACTACCTAATAATAGCCACAATGAAAATGAAAATAATAAGGAACACGAAAACAAACAAAAAAAACTCAAGAAAATGGAACGTAGAGAGATTAAAAAACCCAAAGGTACAGCAAAAGTATACACAAAGTATGAAGGAAGAAATGGGAAGGTGTATGGAGGACAACATAGAAAGGGAATGGAAAAACATTAAACAGACTCTAATACACGCTGCAGAGAAAGTATTAGGACAAAGACGAATAAGAAATTACAGAGAATGGTTCGATGAAGAATGCAAGCATAAGATAGACGAGAAAAACTATGCGAGGAATAAGTGGATTAGGAACAGAAGAACACAAGACCTGGAGAACTACAGGGTAAAAAGAGTAGAAGCATCTAAGTGTTGCAGGAAGAAAAAGGAACAATGGATCAATGGAGTATATGGAGAAAAACAGCAAAAATAGTAGAAAACTGTTCGAACTTATTAAATCACAGGATAAAACTAAAAGGACACAAGCCAAAATAGAGAAAGAAAAATTGATAGCAAACTTTGAAGAGCTCTACCAGGAAAAGGGAAGAATTGAAAAGGGAGAGGAAAAAACAAAAGAGGACAGAGACACAGAAGAAGGAAAACCTACTTATGAAGAATTCTTGGAATGTGTAAATTTATTAAAAAACAACAAAACACCGGGACCCGATGAAATAAATAACGAACTGATTAAAAATGGAGGAGAGGAACTACTTAAAAGAATTAACTGCATAATTGGAGAAGTTTGGAAGCAGGAGACCATGCCAAGGGAATGGAGAAGTGGATCACTGATATCCTATATTCAAAAAAAAGGTGACCCCATGCAATGCAGCAATTATAGAGGAATTATGCTTTTAAATACGACCTACAAAATATTAACATCAATCCTCAAACAGAGACTAGAAAGGTACACTGAGAAAAAAATAGGAGACTACCAGCAAGGTTTTAGAAAAGGCAGATCAACGATAGACGCAATATATGTCATGACCCAAACAATATAAAAATATTATGAACATAATATAGAACTTCATTCACTTTACATAGATTTCAAACAAGCATTTGATAGTATAAACAGATCGAAATTACTAAAAGAAAAGAAATAAATGGAAATAGCCTCAAAGTTAATAAGACTTACTGAAATGACGATGAAGGGATCCAGAGCAAGAGTTCTAACTAACGACGGTGTAACAGACGAGTTAGAGATAGATAATGGTGTGTCAGACAGGGAGATGCATTGTCAACAACGCTCTTCAATATTGCACTGGACGGAGTGGTCAGGGCAACCGAAATCAAGAAAAGTATTATACAAAGTTCTGTACAACTCATTGCGTACGCAGACGACATAGCCATAGTCGCAAGAAGCAGGCAAAGCCTAGAGGAAGCACTATTGAGGATAGCAGAAGAAGCGAAAATCAGAGGACTAGAAATAAACAAAGATAAAATAAAATACATGATCATTACCAGAAGAAAGATAAACACAAACGTGATAAAAATAGGTGAATACCAATTTGAGAGAGTAGAAAATATAAAATATCTGAGTGTAAACATAAACAGCAAAAACGATAGGAGTGCCGAAATCAAAGCGCGCATACAGGCTGGAAACAGAGCATACTGGCGTTATCAGAGGTTTCTAAATGACAGAAACTTAAGCAAAAACACCAAGTTAAAAATGTACAAAGTAGCAATAAAGGCGGTAGTAACATATGCGGCGGAAACAAAGTGCCTTACTAGTAAAGACGAAGAAAACCTAGAAAAATTCGAGAGGAAAATCCTGAGGAAGATTCTGGGGCCGAAGAAAATGGAAGGAGAAGAATAATACCGTATATTGTGGAATCACGAAATAAAAAACATCATGGAAGGAGAGGATATGGTGAAATATATTAAGATGCAAAGGCTAAGATGGTGGGGACACATAGAAAGAAGACCAGAGGAGACCATAATCAGGAGAATAAAAGACTGGAAACCGGTGGAGGACAGACCGAGGGGGCGACCTAGAGCGAGGTGGGAAGACCAAGTAATGGGAGATGCAAAAAAATTGAAGATAAGGAACTTAACCGAGATGGTTAGAAACAGGGAGGAATAGGGAAGGATCGTGAAGAGAGCGAAAACCACCAATCTATGAACCTATCGAAACCAAGCGGAGTTATTCACCGCAAAACAATAAATACAAGAGCTCCACTTTAGGAGCGGCCCTATTCCGAAAGGAATGTTTGGCCGATTATTATTAATAATGCAAGTCCACAAAAAAAATTTTCGTGCTTCGCTTTAATTTACTGATTGATTACTTTCTTTAAAATCTTGGTGCAACGAATGAAGAACAAGGTGAGCAGTTTCACAAAGACACTAAAACAATGGAACCCCGCTACCAAGACCATTGGGATGTGTCAATGATGGCTAACTACTGTTGGTGTTTGAAAAGCGATATTAGTGAAGGACATATGAGAGCTTAGAAAAAACTAAGTTTTCTTTTCCCCAATAATGAAATAATGTAGAAATTTATAATTATTGACACATAGTGCTATGTGCCCCCACGAGCACTAGTCTTGCGCCTACTAATGTAATACCTTTGCTTATGAACTTTATCCAACTCACTTCAATACACGATTGCCTCGGAGATCTTTCGGCTAAAGACCAGCTCAGTTTAGAGGCAAGTATCGGGATCTTATATCTAAAAGGGCGCCACTATGTTATCCCTTTAGTAGCAGCAGAGAACACGGACTCTGCCGTAGTAAATTCAATAAATTCAGGTAACATAGAAGTATAGATGCTCAATCAAATAAAACAATTCAAATCAAAACAATAACAATGAGGATTTATTGTAATCCAGAAGAACATGAACAGACTAATATATCCAAAATGTCACAATCAAATATATATCTCGCCAATTCACTCGGATATATAAAACAACATTAAAGTTGAATGAATACAAATCAAACTCTAATTAAATATTATCAAAACTTTTCTGGCATTACAATAGTGATAGATACCTATGTAACAAAAAAAAAATCTTGTTATGAGTAAAAGACTCACCCAGTATAATATATTAATGAAATAGTTGGAAATGCAGGCAATGAAATTAAAGCAAGGTGAAATTAAATGAAATGCATCTAAAAGCTGGTGGTTTAGATAAATTAACAAATAATCAGATCACCAGATGGTGCAATAAAAATTTGAAGATCAACGTTTGAACTGATTTGACCAATATGGAAAACAATTAAATTGATTAAAAATCTTAGTTCTAAGAATTGCATCAATGATTTATGAAAGATTTTTCATAAACCTTACATCGATATTTACACACCTTGTATATGCAATAATACCCTATATAACACACACAAGTATTTAAACTAATGGTGAAAATTTCACTGGATAAAAGTTTATACCAAAATTTATCTATTAAGCTTTGTCCGCACTGTATATGCCGAGATATTTTACTTATATAAAAAATGAATTGTTCAGTAAATTTTACTGATGATAATTACAGAAATTATAACATCAAAATTATTTCTAAATAAATTTTATATTTCCACACAGTATATGTAGAAATAAATCTTACACAATGATTTTAATAAAATTGACTATTAAATTAGGTATAATTTTTTCCACTACGGAAAAATGGCAAATTTATCTTAGCTAATGTGAATGACACTAAATATTTTTAATATATACAGGATGTCCAGAAACTCTCCTGACAAACGAAGACCGGAGATTCCTCTGATAATTTTAAGACAATTAAACCCAAATTCACCTAGTTCGAAAATGCTTCCTAAGGGAGCTAGAGTTCTTTGAAGATGGCGCCCCTTGTATTTATTTTTTTCTAAATTCCTCCAGAACGCTTCTATTTAGAAAAACAAAAACTGGTATGCTTATTTATCCTCCAGAGATGAATCGATTCCATCAATTGCGAATTTCTAGTACCGGTCATAGGCGTCCGTTTTGGGTAGGTCAACGGTTATTTTAAGGCATAACTTTTTTGTCTTTAACTTTTAAGCATTTGTGATACTAGATTATTAAATTTTCAGGTATTCCAGTACTAAAATGTACTCTTACTTTAAGTCGGTAGGATACACCGTTTTCTAGAAAAATCGATTTGTAAATTTTTCGTTTTTTCATCATTAAAGTTCAATTTATTATGTACCTACTTATTTTTAGCGACGAAGTTGGCTTGGACTATCAAGGCATGGATGAAAATTAATTTAATAAATTAAAAACAAATTATTTATTACAATGGAACGAAACTAACAAAAAAAGAAAAAGTATCAAAGGTAGATTGTTACAAAAGTTGCTCGATGTGATGACCATTAGTCTCTATGCATAAGTTTACCCTTTTGCTTAGAGAACGCCGAATTCTTGCAAAAATTCCAAAGTTATTTCTAAATTCGTTGCAAGCATCTTGTACCCTTAGCCAGAGTTGTGCGCGATTTTGTATCGGAACGGAAAATAAACAAATGCTTTTATGTATCCCCAAACACAATAATCGCAAGGATTCAAATCCAGCGACCTTGCTGGCCAAGCAACTGGACCGCCTCTTCCAATCCAATGGTCTTCGTAGTTATTATCTAGAAAGTCTCGTACATTCCTGCTAAAGTGGGCCTGAGAATGTAGCTTCGTCACCAAACTAAATGTTCCTGAAGAAATCTTCATCTCGATTTTTCTGATTTTGTAACCATCTAGCGAATTCTACGCGAGCAGGAAAATCTCCTTCTAGCAGTGCTTGCACCTTTGTAAAATGAAAAGGATATAAATTTTCTTTGTGTAAAATATTTCCTACGGAAGATTTTGAAATTGTGGGGTACATGGCAGATAGTCTTCGAACGTTAATTTCTGGATTTTCCTCAACTTCCTTTAAAATAACATCTTCATGTTCTGCTGATACATCATTATGTCTCCCTGTTTCATTATTTTTTGGGACCACTGAACCTGTTTCTCTTAATCGTTGATGAAGAGTTGTAAATGTTGAGTGAGTGGGATGCTGACGATTGGGAAATTTTTCAGTGTATCTACGTTGCGCCGCTCGAGCGTTACACCTCATTTCGCCATAAACTAAATGCATATCGGCGTATTCCTCATTTGTAAAAACCATTTTTTTTTTAATTGAAATCGTTGTGTTTGAATAACATAAAGTAAAAAATGAAAAGATAAACTTCGCGAACTGACAACAATTTGACAATGAAAAACGTAGGTTTTACTTCTGTTGGCAGTTCAGAGCTAACTATTGCAAAAAATAAAAAATTGAACTTTAATGAAGAAAAAACGAAAAATTTACAAATCGATTTTTCTAGAAAACGGTGTATCCTACCGACTTAAAGTAAGAGTACCTTTTAGTACTGAAATACCTGAAAATTTAATAATCTAGTGTCACAAATGCTTAAAAGTTAAAGACAAAAAAGTTATGCCTTAAAATAACAGTTGACCTACCCAAAACGGACGCCTATGACCGGCACTATAAATTCGCAATTGATGGAATCGATTCATCTCTGGAGGATAAATAAGCATACCAGTTTTTGTTTTTCTAAATAGAAGCGTTCTGGAGGAATTTAAAAAAAATAAATACAAGGCGCCATCTTCAAAGAACTCTAGCTCCCTTAGGAAGCATTTTCGGACTAGTGAATTTGGGTTTAATTGTCTTAAAATTATCTGAGGAAACTCCAGTCTTCGTTTGTCAGGAGAGTTTCTGGACACCCTGTATATCAGAAAAAAAAACTCAATAATTAACACCAATTTTTATGATTCCGTGTGACGCTGATGGTGTACTATACCGCTACGGACTACTACCTTTCTTATGGCGTCTGCAGAGAAGAAGGAACAAAATGGACGTGTACCTCATGTCCAGCATACGTTGTTTGAATTGCTTGCCCTCATATAAAACGTATTCGGGGTTACCACATGGCCAATATTCGCCTGACAAAGAATTTACATCTTCATCTATCCGTGTAACTACACGAGAAAATAACGATAATACTAACTCTCGTTACTTCCTAAAACCCAAGCTAGAAATGCATACCCGCATTTGCGAACAGTATCACTGTATTATCCAATTCTAACTTATAAGATGTTCTTTATCATCATGGAACCACCACTTATGCTTTATAACCAGAGCACAATAAATGAGAGCGAAACTCACTCCATGTCCAGTTTTATAAGAAGCTGGATCTACGTCATTATAGAAAAAAAGCATATTCGAAAGAGTATTCCAATTATCCCACATTTAATTAATTTCCAACAAGAAATAGATCATAAAGGAAGGGTAATGATCAACTTCCACTTCTGAAGACTCTAAACATTAATTAAATAGCTCGTAAAAAAACCATAAATAATTATTAATAAAAGGTCGCTGTATATATATCGAACATTAGTACTAACTCAACCATAATAACTAATAGATGACTATGTGGGCCTACATATCGTATTTTGACAAAATTAAATGCCTAGTCATTTTTAATGAAATTATATCTTAAAAAATTCCTATAAATTACCAAGTTCCTATAAAAGCATGTCAATGAAACTAAAACCAACTGCTTTACAATATTTAAAAGAGAGGCTTAAGTTACAATAGGAACCATTAACTGATAATAGTACGTATATAACCAAGTTAATTATTAGGAATCAAGCAGTACAATAAATATAATAAATATAAATATAATTATAGCAGACCTAGTATAATATACACGGTTATCCAAAAATAACGAACGAACAAAGTGCCGAATAAGGTAAACTAATTTTTAATCAACTAAAGTAGTACGATAATCAGTAATATATAGCTGAACTAAATTGTACGAGAGTCGAATTTGAAGTATTACAATAGTTATCTTTTTCAATATATTTATTAATATTTCAGTTAATTAAATCTGCAGAAACAGTTTTGTATTAGCTTCATGTGTTTAATATATTTGAAATATTTAATTGAAAACGTAAATACATTATTACATTTGATTTGATTTTGTATGAAAACCTAGCCCGATATAGGAAAACTAAAAACAGATTTGAATTTAGAGTATAACTTTAGTATACTGTAAGTGTACATTTAGAGGGAAACTATTTATGTATATGGTACTCGCAACTCGCATATTGCTAGGCATCATATCCATCATAAAGTTAAATTTTTGACGGTATACCTACTAAGAATGTTTTTCATACCGACGATATTTCATCTCATTCAAAAAATTAAATTAACTCTGAAACTGAAAATTTTCGTGCCATGTTTTACTAAGAGTATCGACGTGGATTTTCATAATCAAATGATCGCCAACTAAATGATTTTGAAAGCTGTCATATTGTTGAAGTGGGTACTGCATGTCGTGAAATTGCTAAGCGGATGCAAATAAATATTGCTACGGTTATTTGTTGTTGGAATGGTTGGGCTCAAAAAGGTAGGAAACATCATAGAAGAGGCTCTGCACGACTTAGATGGGCCACCGAAGATAGTAGATTAAAATTGCTTATCTTTAGAGGTCACCGTAGTGCGTCAAGGTCTATGGGAAATTTCTTCTTGCAAAGATAGGCTATAAAATAACAATGTATTCCATATATCGGCGTATTAGTTCGTTAGGATTGGTTTTCTATCATCTCACTAATCGGCATTAATAGCCCTCAGATTAGAATTATGTAATGTAGGGCATATTGGAATGAAAAGTGGGGGGCAATTGTATTTCGTTAGATAAATCTGTGTGTTTTTGTGTGTGGGCCAGTGATAGTCGTGCATGAGTCTGGATTCGAAGAAGAAAAAGGCAGTTTTTGTTAGAATGTCGGGCTGCACTTACTACTAACTTGACGTCTTGGAGTGGAATTTGCAATTTAATATTCTTTAGAGGCAATTTAAATGGTCAAGGGTACATTTACGGCGTTCTGGAACCATTGGCTTTATCATACATCCCAGGGCTAAATAATGTCACATTTAATCAACAACATCAACCAACATCAATATTTTCATTTGGTTTGCGCAGTCGTTAAACTTATCGTCCATAGGACGTGTCTGGGATATGATGGGTCGAAGGCCTTCCTATCCCTCCATGAACTTACGAGTTTCATACCCTATAAGTTGCATGGAATATGCTTCCAAAGAAGTCCATGGATTATCTTATTAGAAGCATGCCTAGACGAATAACAGAATGTTTTGATTACGTAATAGATATTTTAGATATGTATACTAATCGGATACGTCATCATGTTGAAGATAGATCTTTTATGGCTTATTTTATCGTATTGTAGAATATTTAGGTTATACTATAAACTCTTAGCATAACTAGGACCAAAAGGAAACAGAAACAATTATTTATCGATGTTCAAAATCATCTCCTCTGCATTTCGATACATTTAGAAACATAATTCTTCTACTCATTTCGACTTTAGACTTTGAGAAACAATCTCAAACCATTATGGTTTAGTAGAATTTAAAAAAGGTCGTCCAAAATCGGCTGTTGTGCTAGAAAATATCGATGCTGTGCGCGAACTGACAATGCAAGATCGTCATGTAACATACATTGAGACAGGCGCGGCTCGTGATGACGTATTTGGGAGTGCAAGTACAATGATGCGAGTGCCTCGTGTGTTTCCGGTGTTTACTAAGAAAACGTTACAGTTAGTACACGAGAATATACGAAGCACTCGCATCATTGTACTTGCACCCCCAAATACGTCATCACGAGCCGCGCCTGCATTGAGATTAAGGCATCCCTGGGCATTACTATGACAAGCATACATAAAATATTAGATAGACATTTAGTCGTGAAAAATATTTGTTTACGTTGGATCCCACATAATTTGAAAATCGCTTAAAGAAAAGGTTGATGTTGATTGATGCGAAGAGATGCTCAAGAATGCAATCGTAATTTGTCAAACGCTTTGTATAACAGGTGATAAGTTTTAGACCTATGTGCATAAGCTCGAAAGCGAACAGCATGGTCAACGGTATGCGTATTTCCAGATGAATTAAACGCAACGAAAATTGTTCGGGCAAAAACACTTCGAAGCAAATGATCGCCTATTTTTTGAGGAAAAATAGACACGTGCTACTATAGAATCGTAGAACTGCCAATTCTAAATGGAAACCATTTAAATTAATTAAACGCAACGAAAATTGTTCGGGCAAAAACACTTCGAAGCAAATGATCGCCTATTTTTTGAGGAAAAATAGACACGTGCTACTATAGAATCGTAGAACTGCCAATTCTAAATGGAAACCATTTGTTTATCAGAAATCTTCGGAGAAATATGAAAAACAACCAGCAACATAGATCATTCTTTTCCATCAGAATGATGCGAACCCTCGCATGTCGGCACAAATTTTTTATCTTAAAGGAGAGTGATGTTGAAGATTCTGAAGAAGATACTGATGGTCGACCTCTAACACCAGAAGATCCACCATTAAGTCAAGAGGACTTGGTAAGTGAAAATCATATTTCTTAGGATGGTATTGATGTTATTTGAAGTTTTAAATTTTAGATGCTCAAAGTACGTAGAACTATGACAGAAATATTACTTAAGGTAACAAATCGTGAAATCTACAATATTTGTAAGGAAGAAATCCAAAGAGATCTTAAGAAGATGAAAGGTATTGTAGGATTACAAATAGTTTTGCATAGGACAACTAAGTTATATCTAAAAAAACTGAGATTTATTGTCTTTTTATTGTTACTGTTTATTTACATTTAATCATTTATTTATTAAATTTTACAATTATTATTGCTTTTATTCTATGTCACATATTGTGAGACTGTTATAGCAGGGTGAAAGCCTCTAATGCGTGTATTGTGTAAACTTCAGCTTCAGACCAACGTGTATCTGCACCCAGCGGTGCCAAACTTGATAAGTTACTAATTCTTACATTTCGAAACGGATGCTACTGTGAAAGCAAAAAAATATTCAGCAGTTACACAAAATTAATTACGTTTGAAACAGGAACATCATATACAGGGTTAATTTGAAATGTGTGCAAAACCTATGACTAATGCCACTTCAAACTATTAAAACAAATTTTGTTTATTTTTCTTAAGTGTAAGTTATCATAAGTTTAATAGAAACTTATCTTGTTGTTTAAGTATATATACCTACATGGAGTAACAATTCTGAGATTGAACCTCCAAAAATATAATTTTTTAATTCTATAGTAGTGGCTGCTCCATCTTTTATATTATGTGATGTTTTAATACTGAAATAGTATGAGCATTCAACATCTTGTTTTTTCGTAATAGAAACGATTATCGAAATGTCTATTTAGTTGATTTTTAAAAATCAATTAGAGATTAGTCAGTTTTAAACTATGAATTTTAATTACTGAAAGTAACTGCTTTCTACAGTAGCTAAACAGTAGCTTAATATGTATTAGTGCTTTCACGTTTTTGCCGTTCTGCATTAGTTTCTATATTGTCCTAGTTTTCCTCTCTAGTTAGTTTAGCCTCTCATATAATTGTACAGATTATACAATAACAGGTTATCCATTTTTAGATTAAAAAAAAACAAAATTTAGTTTTATAGGATTTTTTTTTATTATAAAGATTAGACCTTGCCATTATGTGTGAAATACAATATTATTCAAATGGCCACCTCAGGATTTGTGGCAACACTCGATCCTTTTGAGGTAATTTTGGACCACTTTTCGGAACATTTCAGCCGGTATCTCGGCCATCAGTTGACGAATGTTGTCTTTCAAATACTCTAAAGTTAGAGGATCGTTCGCATAAACACGGTCTTTTGCGTAGACTCACAAAAAATGTCTAACGCCTTCAAATCGCATGATCTCGGTTGCCAATTAACGTCGCCAAAAGGTGAAATTAGACGACCAGCTAATTTCTCACGCAATAGAGCCAAAATCAGTCGTGTTGTGTAGCTTGTTGCACAGTTTTGGCGGAACTACATATCGTCCAAGTCCGTACTTTTAATCGCAGTCCAAAAAATTATCATACCGCTCCGAATTAACAGTAGCCGCTCTTGCCTCGTCCTCTTCGAAAAAATACGGTCCTATAATGCGCACCACGCAATCACTTTTTATGGATGTGACGGCCTCCCTTCTATTTTTTGAGGATTTCAGTGCCCCAAATGTGCCTCATCGCTGAAGAGAATTTTGTTCGAAAAATCATCATTTATAGCCTGTTGCTCAAGGACCCATTTGACGTGTCTCCTGCATTGTTGATAGTCAGCAGGCTTTAATTGTTGCCTGAGCTGGATTTCATATGGATGTTGGTGTAAATCCAGATGCAAAATTCGCCATGAGTCGTAAGACAGGCCCAATTGCTGGGAACGCTGTGGAATCGACAAATACGGCTCTTCGACCCACTTTCACTCACGGCGGCGATATTTTTAGCAGAACATACATTCCGATTATGCACATGCCTCTGAATATCTAACACAGTCCCCGTTTTTTCAAATTTTTTAACTATCTTGCCAATTGTTTGCACAGTAGGACGATTATGACGGCCAAAATCGTTTCTAATTGCGCGAAACGTGGTTACGTTTGAATCCCAACTTTTATAGTTGCTTTTAACAATTTTAGCGCGTTTTTCTGTTATTTGATGCATTTTCGTAAATGGCAAAAATTTAACGCTTCGGTTGACATAAATATTTGACAGTTGTCAAATGACAGCCCTAGGGTTTTGAAACCACGAAATGGATAACCCATAACCCATGATCGATATCTTTTATACTCTAGTAAGCCATGAAACTTTTTTTCTTCAAATTTAAATTGGCAGTGTAAATGAGTTAAGTAATACTGTTGACTAATGATTTAATGTTTTTTTGACAAATAACTACATACGAACGTTTTAGTTGACAAAATAAACTGTTTAATAATAATTTAAAAAGATATATAACCCCTTACCACAATTATTAGTCGTATCCTAAATACGTATTTCGACAACTAAGTTGTCATCATCAGTAGGTAAAAACTACTAATTAAAAGTCACACATGTTTTGTTTATTAAATTATTTATCATGTTTCACCCAGAGCCTACCGTGAATTCTATACATTATATTAAATTTGCTTAACTCCTTAACTAGGACATGTCACCTATTTATAATTAACTTTTAAATTATATACCTACAATATCCAATTATTCATAGACCCTTTTCACGTGAATTGATTCTCATTTAATACAACACTACACAGTCGGATGTCTTGTTTCTTCACATGTAACGCCCCTTCTTAATTTTGTCTTTCTCAGAATTTGCAATGAGAGTTCGGCTTTTACAATATACGACCATATTTTTAACCATTTGTAATGGAAATTTTTACACCCTACCCAATATAGATTTTGTCACTATACTTGTTCTCGAAATAATACGTTTATATAACTACTGATGTGTACAATGCACATGAAATATTCATATAGTTAAATATACTAGTGTTTTGTGAAAATATAAGGTGGTTCATTTAGTTTAATAGTAGGTCATCGTAGCTTTAAAAATCGTTTTTAGTAGGCGCCTTCTTTAGAGAAGAATTTCTGCCGTTCCTTTGTTCGATAATTTAACACATGTTTAAAACCTTTTCGTAGGAGGCAAGTGTTTGTCTCGTAGTTTGAGATTGGCATGTTAAATTTAGTCTTTACAGGGTTGCAGTGTATAGTAGTTGTGCGGAAGCGTTTATTTTACTTTACTGTGCCCCATGTGTGACTTTTAATTAGTAGTTTTTACCTACTGATGATGACAACTTAGTTGTCGAAATACGTATTTAGGATACGACTAATAATTGTGGTAAGGGGTTATATACCTTTTTAAATTATTATTTAACCACAGTCTCCATTGAAAGAATTTTGTTTAATAATAAAAAAAATTCTCAATTATGGTGTTATGTACACCACTTTTTGTTGAAGGCATTCCTTAAAATTTTTGGTGTAATTGCATAACAAACATTTAGGATTGAAATCTTTCCATACATGGCTGCAAAGAGTATGACCATTCTCCACTTTATAGTTTTACACCATTTCAAAGGAAGCATTTGTTAATGAAAACTTTGTGACTTATTACAACCATTTTGGAAGTGTTACTAAACCAATACACACGCACAATGATAATTGTATTTTATTTGTCACTGCCAATATAATTCTTTTGAAGAAATAATTTCATAGCTAATATAATTAATTTCGATGGTATGATATAACTTATACAGGTCATATTCTCTTAAAAACTATATTTGACCGGTCAAAACATCGCATTGACAGGACATCTACCGTGCAGTCTTGATTTGGCACCCAATTATTTCCTTGTGTCTCGTCCAGTGGCGGCTGGCGCATAAGCGCTGCAGTGCTGCAGAGCTCCCAAAAAATTGGGCGGGCGAACCTGTATTAGTTATAACTAGTTTTCTTTTACATAATTTTTCCGACATTTCTGATGTTTATAAAAGCGTAGCATATTGTTGTGAAAATTCTCCCCCTGTATATCAAAAAATTTGCATATTTTTCTACATCACCTGTAGAGGACATCAAACCCTACAATTTGACACCTCAATCATCAAAATCCAATCAGTAGAAGCCGAGATATTCGCTTCCGATATTCCAACACTAACGCCGGTTATATCGTATATACTATATTATCAAATATACAATAGGCGACCAGTGGAATAACCAACCTAATTCGCGCGATCGCTCACTTGTTCCTTATCTGGTCCACACGAACGTGCTCTGAGCGCTCCTTCCAACACCCGCGCGCACCCCGCTACCCCCGTGACTGTCTAAAACCAATGCATGATTTTACCAGGCAATATTCGCTGCATTCATTCCAGCGCAGAGGTCATATGAATCGGTATAGGTATTTAATATTTTCGCGTGTTGTTTACTGTGCGGCGAGTGTAACGTAAAAACAATAATATTGTGCGCGTGCTTGTTTGTTTTTGTGTATTATGGAGGTGGTCTTTAATTTAATTAATGTGAAGAGATTCTTTAAATATTCATTCGAAGAAAAGATAAAATTAAAAGCAAGTGGTAGGCCATTAGTAGATATCACTATTGAAAAAACGTGTAAGTAGAGGGAAAAATTATACACGTAAATTTAGTAGCGATATTTATTCAAAAAACGAATGGATTTGTGGATGCAACAAAAAAAATGCTTTATATTGTTTTCCCTGTTTACTTTTTGGTGGCGATAAAGCTTGGACGGAAATAGGGGTCACGGATCTAGAGCACTTGAGTTTGAAAATAAAAAGACATGAGAATTCTAAAAGCCATCTTCATAATTGTATAGAATTTGCGTTACTAGGGTCAACTAATATTATGGCTCAACTAGATTCTGCTTATTGGGTAAATATACAGAGACATAATAAAAATGTGTCAAAGAATCGTTATATTTTATCAAAAATTATTAATTGTATAAAATTTTGTGGAGCTTTTGAATTGGCCCTTCGGGGACATGATGAGAGCGATTCTTCCGAGAACCCGGGGATATTTCGTGCACTTATTTTTCGGCTGAATTAGATGCAAATTATGCAACTCTAAGTGAGCACCTAAAAAATTGTTCGGTATTTAAAGGCACTTCCAAAGAAATACAGAATGATCTGTTACATCTGTTACAGTGCATACTTGGAGTCTGCCAAGAACAAATAATTGAGGAAATTAATAATTCTCTAGACAATTTTAATGACAAAGTGATAACAAAATTTGCAAATCGAAAAGAACGTAGAATAGATTTAATTTATAAGAAATAATTTGTTAGTAAAGTAGTGCTTAGTGACTCTTATTTTTTTGTGTGACAATTGACAATCGTTTCAGAAATCCATTACTTCAGTGCGGAAGGCGAAGAAAGCACGATAAGATCGATGGGAGACAACCTCTTACTGCCCGTGCAAGGTAATTTTTTTTGTAAAACTTGCAGAACACCTAAAAATTTTTAGCACGAGCCGCCACTGGTCTCGTCCTTGAAAAACAAATTACGTTATCAACAATTTTCGAGGCAGTTCATGAATTCGAAATGCATATTTTAGAGGTACATACTTAAATCGGAATGAAAAAGTGCTGTGAAAATTGTTTCAAGCGTATGCAAAAATTGACCGACTATCACGGAGAATTCCAACAATAAAACCATTTTCAATAATAAATATTTGTTTTTGTTTGTTATTTCGGATACATAAATAGCATGCCTCGTATAGATGTATTTATAATGTATGTGCGTGTATTTGTTTCATTTCTCTATTTACTTATGGCTTTTTCATCTCTATATTTTCAAACAATGTCAGTATTTTACTTTTGTTTATACTGTGTAAAAGATTACAGTCACTTAACGATGCTGAACTTGCAATTAGTACCTGAAATCTTTTAACGTCTAAACGTCGATGAAGCGAGGTCCAGCAGAAAAGTGTCGTCTCCTAGGCAACTGAAAACTGAGTAGGCGCACTCTAGCTTAAAATCAATGTTGCGAACGTTCATTCCATAAGACTTTCAGTAGCTTTACCAGCATTATATTATATTGTTTATTTTTATAAAAAACGTTGTACAAGTTTAATATATTAATATATTAGTGCCATTATAAGTGTAATACATTTTGAAAATTTATTATTGTGAATATAAAAACAAGGTACAAACTTATCTCACGCTGAATATAACTCACAAATTTAAAAAAAACGTTAATGAGATTTAGAGAAACGTTAGCTTGTCTTTATAATGGAATTTATGTTTCCTTCTAGCAAATATACAAATATGCAAAAAGACAACGAAAGAAAATTTTCTTTTGAAATGAATTTAACCGATCAAGCCTTGCCAATACCTATTCAAATATTTTTATGGAAACAAGTTAGGTAAATTTATTTATAAAAAGAAAAGAAATTAAAGCCATTCTTTTAATATCTATATTTTTCAGTCCATTTATAAGACCAAAATTGGGAAAATTGCACGAAGCTTCATGTATGGTACGTGGGAAAAAATGTTAGCAGTTATGTATTGTTAAGGTTTTCTTACTTTAATTTAACCAAACAATTTTTATAACACTTTTTTGCTAGAAAACTGTTGCAAAGATTTATCAAATATTCTTATTTAATCCACAGAATTTATTAAATCTTGATTTTCTGACTTATTTTTGTGTGTATTAATATGTAAGTAAAGACGAATATTGAAAATTTACTTAAGATAAAGTTTCTACGATAATTTAATCTGTTCAATTGAAAACTCCACTTACTTACCTTTGATATACTCTAAACATTTTGAGGTAATGTCTTAAATTAAACTTAACTACTTATCCTTCTAAGTCATTTATATTTTTATATTTCATGCAAAACAAATAACAAATAATACGTAACTGGGATTTATTTTAATGATTCAAAATTACAATAAATGTTGAAAATGTATTTCTTGGTCAATACATCTTAAAATTCTCCGTTCCAAATTTCTGCAATATTATTTGATTCTTGTTAATTTCCATGGATTCAATTCTTAAGTCTGTATAAATAAATGTTCGAAATATGCAATTTTTTTTTAAATAAAGCCACAAGAATAAATTCCAGGGTTAATACACATGGGCGTGTCGAATTTCTATATTTCAACTAATTATACGGTCACCAAAACCTTCACTTGAAAATTCAATTTTTCTACTACATACCGACAAGTTGTCCCATTTTGTTGTAAATATGAATTTTAAATGCCATCATAAATCACAATAGATCAGTAAGTGGTTATAAAATTTCTGTATTATATCTTTGAGCAGTTCCCTGAAAAAATATTGGTCCAATGGTCTTTCTCTTAACATAGCTTAAACTCGAATTTCTTCGTGATGTAGTGGTGCAATTACATGTGAATTTTCTTGAATATAGGTATCTTGATTTATATAAAACTATTCTTTATCATTAAAACTCAATCCTTGTGAACATTATCTATTGTTGTTCTAGTATACAAAGTTTCAGCTGCATGGATAATCACCTTTAAGCAATTCTTGTACTGCTGAGATACTGTATAGATAATGTTGCAAATCCTTTCTTAATAATATGTAAATTTAACCAACAAAAAGGTTAATTTGTTCATGTAATTATTGAAGTGATGTTATTGGTCCTTTCATTATTTCTTCAGCATGAGCGAAAAGTTAGCATTTGAATCCTTTTCTATTATTCAAAGCTTCTATGCCATACACCAACTTGTACACCACGTTATATACGGCAATTTAGTGAAAAATATTTCACTGAACCAACACACCAATTAAGCCGTATAGACAAATTTGAAATAGTTACGACAATGTCCAAAATAATTCAATTTTATAAAATATCGTTGCTAGTTGTAATAACTTACATTAAATATGAAGCAATTTTTTATAAACTTCTTTATTTTTGGGGTAGTTTTGTCAGCATGCTCCACCGGGTCATCATGAACTAAAAGAAGCTTGTAAATTATTTGAAAAAGTTTTAGTACAAAACATACAATTTGGATTAAAACCTGATTTAACAGAAGCCATTAAATCTATACCCAGATGGCGGTTGATACAAGCTTCTTTACCACATGTAATGCACTGCGCTGCAGCTTTATTATACAATAGGTAATTACTTATTTATTCTTAAATATTTGAAATATTGAAAAAGCATTTTTATTTTAGATTGAAAGATGGTAATATCCAAACATTAGGAGCGGTAGAAACCAAACTCCTTTATACATTGCATTGGATTGTATTGGATGCTGCAGAGGAATGTGCCGATGCTGACTATGAAAAGGGAATCTATCATTCTTCGCCGTTTTATTATCTTTTCTCAGTACCAACAATGACAGTAAGACGTTAAGGCCTTATTAGTGTAATTGTTAATCTAAGACTTTTTCGAATACAGTTATTCGTCTATTTGTTTGCCCCTCTTTGCCAAAATTTAAAAGAATCGGATTTTCAAAATTTTCGATTGGAAAATGGTTTAAAGATTTGGCAAGCAATGTGGGAATTTAGACATCCAGATACTAGTTGCTTTACGACGCAGTGTAAACCCAAACCTAAGTATCTTTCTGGGAGATCTTTTAGAGGAAAACAACAATTTGGCGATGTCTTCTTAGGGCGTAAGTTAGTTTTATAATATTATTAATACATTTTCCAATTCGCGAGAAGATTAGCAAGAATTTTATTATATTTATTTTCATTCATTTTGTATTCGGAAATCATAAATATAGATTGATTATTTACAAACCCATATTTCAATTACAATGTTTATTATTCCTTCCGGTAAGCAAACTGCAAACCTGTACCCATGTTGTAGATTCGCATTTTTCGTATCCAATATTTAACTTCAATATAATTATATAATACATTATTATATAATAACGGGTTGGCCATTTAATGTTGCGGTTTTAAAAATCGCGCTATTCCCTTGTATATATAGAAATTAATATAATATATATTTTTTACACTAGAGGGCCAAGCGCGGTTTACAATAAATATATGAAAAATTTGCCTTGTCAGTTTTCAAGATGGCGTCGTATCCAACGGAAGTGCGTGTGGAATTAATAAAATATTATAGAAATGGAGAATCTTTTGCAGCTACGGCAAGACACTTGCGTACTCTATTCGGGAGAAATAACGCACCAACGGAAAACACTATAAAAAGGTAAGGAAAAAAAGATAAATTTAGAAAAGTAACAAAGTATTCGTTGTCGTGTTTCCATGTCTACTAATCCGACAATATCTTAGGATTGTAGTGAAATTTGAAGCAACAGCATCTGCGGCAGACGAAAGATTAACTGTTAGAGAACGTCAAAAGACCATCCGGGTACCGGAAACCATAGAACGAGTACGGGAGCACTTTACAGCTCAACCTTAACATCGACCTCAAGAGCATCTCAAGAACTTGAAATACCCCGTACAACACTAAGGCGGATCCTAAAGCAAGATCTAAAGATGAAAGCATACAAAATCCAGATCGATCAGCCGTTGAGCCCGTTTGATATGGAGCGACGCTACAATTTTGCGAACGAAATCATCGAACGCATTGAAAATGGCAGCATGTCATTGGAACGAGTGTGGTGGTCGGATGAGTCACATTTCGATGTATCCGGTTATGTGAATAAGCAAAATTGGAGACATTGGGGGACAGAAAATCCACATCTAGCAATTGTTCGTCCTCTTCACCCTCGACGGTTGACTGTATGGTGTGCTATCTCGTCGGCAGGAATTATCGGTCCCGTGATTGTCAATGGAACCGTTACTTCGCAAAAATAGTGTGAAACGCTTAATGAGTCTTTTATTCCCGTGGCGCATGGATTAAATATGGTGGATGCAAGACGGGGCTCGTCCGCATCGCACGGAAGAAGTTTTCAACATTCTTGAAGAACATTTCGGTAACAGAATCATTGGTCTTGACGCTCAACAGTTTACAGGCGGAGGGATAACATGGCCACCACATAGTCCAGACCTCAAACCTTGCGATTTCTACATGTGGGGATCATTAAAAGATACGGTATATCGCAATGGTATAGACACCCTGAATGACCTTGAAATGGCAATACGGCAGCGAATAGAAGCGATACCGTACGCCACACTTCAGGCAGTTTGTGGAGAATTTGAGAAGAGGCAGCGAAATATTATCGTTGCTCGAGGCTCTCACTTCGAAAACCTGATTTATTAAACCGCAGATCTTGTTGTTTAATTGTACAAATAAATCATTTTATTAAATTAATGTTTTGTATGTTTAATATGACTTCACCGCAACCTTAAATGGCCAACCCTGTACATTCAATTTGGGAAAGTTCAGTTAATGTAACTGTCCTATTTCAACACATATAAACTATATTTCTTAATTACTGACAACCTTCAACTTAGTTATTAAACGTACAGTAATTTAATTTTTGATATTTTTTTTAGAATTTGTTAGTCTCATTATGAAGAAAATATACAAGTTCTTAATAAAGACTAATACGAAATCTGAAAAAAATTAATTCTGAAAAAATTTTAGTTGCAAAAGCTTTTTTTAAGAAACATAACTTTATTGTTCTTGAAAAGAATCCTCTATAACTAAAATAAACTCGTTCTTTGGAATCACTTCCTGAAACAGACATAAACTTTTTTTGCATCGAAATGTCTCTTCACTTCAGCAACCTCATTGACACAGGAAATCTCTTACCACGCATCAAACTTTAAATCAACGGGAACATATGGGAATCGTTGGTATCTTACTCAAATGATTCAATGCCTAACTTTTCTGTGAGTGATATTCCAGTTCTCTTTAATTAATGTTAAAACAATGTTGCAACGCAAACGGCTAATGCAGGTCGTCCAAGTCTTCGTTCATCCTTTAAAATAACGTGCCTCCAAAAACTTTCCTCATTAGAGACGGACATGCTTTTTGATAATGGTTAGTGACATTGCATGTAATCTGTCACAAACGTATAATTTTGAATGAGCATGGCCGTCTCTATTGAGGAAAGTTTTTGAAGGCACGTTACACGTTTCACATATAAATTCACAAAACCGGTAAGTAATTGTAACTAATAAAGGATTAATGTCATCATTTAACGGCTGAACGGGGCAAGTAGTAGAGCGTCTGGCTAATGGGAGTGACAATCTCGTTGGTCGAGGTTTCGAATCTCTGGACCGATGTTTGAAATGTCGTTTTTTTCGGGATCTATATCCTCTTCAGTTAACCTTAAATGCTGCAATAAAATCAACATTGTTACTCTCTTACGGCGTGGAGGTGTAGTAATAAAGCTATAGAACACTTTACACACACAATATACTCTTTAAGCGGTCCTGACAAACTTTCAGCTAAAGATATTGGGCCGCAATACATACAACACAAAAAAAATGCTACCAATAATTTTGATGACCTTGAAAAAACTATTTAAACAACAAAAAATGTGTGTCTAATATTCCTTAACTTTAATCTTATAAAACCACATCTGGAAACTATCGAAAGAACAAGTTCTCAACTAACGCAAACATTTTTTTTTTGTCCGGATTTATTGCCTAATTTTAAAAATTTTTAGAGCATACGAGGGGGTATTTATATCTAGTTAGCCTAGGCCATTTCCCCTGAACAAAACAAAATTTTGTAATAATGGCAAGAAATAATGACATTTTAAAAGTATCACTGTCAAATCTTACGTCAAGAAATTTAAGTATTGGTGTGCAGTAAATTTTTAAAGAAAGCATGTCGAATGCAAATGTGAAAATCAATAAACTGGAGTATCGAGGTATCATCAAATACTTGTATTTGAAGAGGTTAATTAGTAAGGAAATTTAAGATATGCTTAACACATTTGGCGATCAAGCTCACCATATGCGACTGTCAAAAATTGGATTGCGTTATTCAAAAGAAGAAAATTTTCCGTTGAAGTTGAGAAGCGAAAGTGTTGACGCAGTTATTATATGACATCAGACCATCGAATTGGGCTGAAACATGTAGCTACGGCACTAAATATTCCTATGCGAACGCGTCCATCAAATAGTTCACGTCGATTTAGATATGAAAAAAAATTCTCCACAATGGATTCCTAAATGCTTGAACTCGGAACACAAACTAGCAAGAGTGAAAGAATCACGGTCAATTTGTGCCCGTTTTGAAGAAGATCCAGATATTTTAAACCGTTTTATTACTTGAATTAATTAAACAGCAATCCATTTTTACGACCCCCAAACAAAACAGCAATCGATGGAGTGGAAGCATCATGGTTCTCCAAGGACTAAGAAGTTTCGAGTTCAAAAATCCGCTGGAAAAGTTCTTGCTTTAGTTTCTTGAGATACCCGAGGAATACTTATGATCGATTACCTAAAAATGGATCGGACCATCTCTGTAAATTCTTATTCTAAATTATTAACCACTCAGAGAAAGAAAATTAAGGAAACAAGACGCAGCATGTTAGCGAAAGGTATGTTGTTTTTGTAAGACAGTACCCCTGCACAAACACCAGCCCTGGTGTTCCCTGTTCCCTCGATTTAAAAAAAGTTTAATAGTCAATTTTTGGGTAACGAAGAGGTAATAGAAGTTGTGGAGGGCTGATTTGGCAGACCAAGAAGAATCTTTTCTTAGAAGAGTTAAAGGCGTTGTTGTAAAGAGACTATGTTGAATAATAGAATGTTCCCAACTTTAAATTGTTTCAATAGTAGGCTAGGAATACATCAATACCCTCTCGTATATCAATTGACAAGTTCTTATAGATGTTCTGTATTGTTAGTACAATCTGTATCTTTGCTTAACAAAGGCATTTCCTCTTAAATTTCTTTCATATAAATTCTTTTAACATCATTTGCTTCTAATACATTAATTTTTTTCCTTCGAAGTAGATAACCAAATATCAAAAAAGTCAGGGCCATCTAATTGATGTAAATGGCGAAGAAACTTCCTATAAGTTAAAGATCACACCTCAAATTCGAAATTTACGTTCTTTCTCTCTTTTGTCCCTTATCTTCACATGAAGAATGAGTTAGGAGAAAATATTTCGAGAGACAATAGTTTGAGACATTGAAAAAATGTAAGAGTAGCCGTTATTTCAATAATGCCTCAGCAAAATTCACTATCACAATGATATTATATGAAAAGGTAATCACAATGAGACTATGATTTTTACAAAGAGAATTTTGTTTCCGTAGCTGCAAAATATTGCCTACATTTTCTAGTAAGCGATCATCGTAACCTTTGTAACTTTTGCGACGTAATTTTCAAAAATTTTTAGTGATTCATTCAATCCGAAATTCAAGACTGATGAGATTCAAATCAAGAGCAAACATACTAAAGAGTGTAAAATATAAACGTCGAGGTTGTTTAGTATTCATGTCAAAGTCTATAAACGAAAGTCAATCGAATATTATGCTTGTATAAAATAAGAGTGAACCGCACTTACAAAAAACATTTCCCGCAGCTTATCTTTGACATGCAGAAATAAAAAGAAATATTTAAATGCTAGTCGGGACTATATGATGGATCACGCTTCTGGCTCGTCTAATAGTTCGGGACTAAGTGAGCGGGCGTTATCGAAGCACATTATGACTCTTCGTTTTGGTAGATTATCACGAATATTTTAAAGAACTTTGTAGAAACATGCAGTTATGCATCATTCAAAGTTGACAGTACTATAATCTTCTAGGGTCTATAGTCTATAGTCGCTACATAGCAAACATTACAAACAGCTTTAGTTGAAGAAGATTACTCAAATAGTCTACTGCTCCTTTCCTTTTTAATTTGCACATATCAAGCTTGCGTCGCCTGTTACATTACAACATTATAAAAACCAATTGATACAATCTATAGTTTGCCGCTAGAGTAATACTATAGCGTATCTATAGCTTTCATATACCCAAAAGATCATGAAACAGATCAACAAGACACTGCTGATCTCTTTCATCCTAATGTTCAAATTTGCTCGTATCGGACGAACGTGTTATCTTTCTCTATAATATAGCCTATAATCTCGATACTTTAAACAGATGTAACTATTTTTTTATGTCTATTAATCTTTCAGATTCATGACTAAAACGAAAATCGTTATGCTAGCGGTTTGTAGTAGTTAATAAACACGATTCGCTGATAGACACCTTCCTCAGTTTATTGAAACATTAATTCTTCCTTAATTCACGATTGTGGTTGTAGAAAAATAGCATTTGAAACCGCTAGTCATCAAATTTTTGACAGAGATGTCTATTTCAAATAACTATAATTTCGAAACACCACAATATTGTTTCGATGCGTCACTTTTCTCTCTATAAATCACTAACTAAGTTTAAGTTTAAAACTAGAAGACGAACACTGTTGAGTTTTGGATATTTATCGTAAACTTACCATAGGTATATTTCGTTATTATACAGAAATATGTATTCATATACCAATTGCATTTTCGCTAAATGATCTGAATAAAATAAATGCTTTCTACATATACGATACTAATTATTCGAATTTTTTACTGAAAAAAATTCGCCTTTATCTAAGATTCGAACCTACGTCCTTTGGTTTGCCGGACCACGCTCTTAACCATTAAGCTATTAAGGGACTGAAGTTCGAATCGTCGGGAAGTACTTAAATTGCATTAAGATATATTTCCTGTTTCTTAATGCAATTTAAGTAATCGAATAATTTGCGTCGTATATGTAGAAAGCATTTGTTTCTTCACATCACTTCGCGAAAATGCAATTGTTTTGCACAAATTGCCAACTACAGGCACCATATAATATCTGTTTCTTAATGCAATTTAAGTACTTCCCGGCGATTTGAACTTAGTCCCTTAATAGCTTAATGGTTAAGAGTATGGTCCGGCAAACCAAAGGACGTAGTTTCATATCCTGCATAAGGGCGAATTTTTTCCAATAAAAAATTCAAATAATTAGCGTCGTATATGTAGAAAGCTTTTATTTCATTCACATCACTTCGCGAAAATGCAATTGATTTGAACAAATTACCAACTACAGGCACAACAGTATATCTGCGTCTTAATGCAATTATGTACTTCCCGACAATTCGAACTTCAGATCTTTAATAGCTTAATGGTTAAGAGCGTGGTCCGGCAAACCAATGGACGTAATTTCGAATCCGGCATAAGGGCGAATTTTTTTCATTAAAAAATTCGAATCATTAGCGTCGTATTTGCAGAAAGCACTTATTTCATGTAATATTCATATAATTTTTTTTTAATAACTGTTCGTAGTATTATCTTCCAAAATAATTATCTTTTCCTCTTATTCACTCTGTATATGTATATGAACTATTAAGCTCGTAAAAACCAGACAATACCTCTTTTGTTATTAAATGTGTCATTAACGAAATGTCAGGGTATTATGTTCATTTCTCTCATTTTATCACTAAATCAAACTTGATCTTTTGAAATCGAGTATTGAAAATGATGAATTCCTCTTCGCCTGACCTATATGTATATACATATATAATATATAAATATATATACATATATATATATATGAATATATATATATATATATACAGACTGTCCCGTAAAAAACGCCAACATTCATAATTCCGTTATTTATTGTCCGGTTTTATTTAAACAAAAAGTAAATTTAATAGCATCAAAAACACTATAAGATAGCAGTGTTTTAATTGTTTTCAATTGTTTTCATTAATGTCAAACGACAGTCAAGTTTTTTATTTTAAATGGCAACATATATATTTTTGGCTATATTCGGATTGTATTTTTTTTTTCTGAATTCAACGATGTATAACATGTTTATTTTTGATAAACGTTTATTGCAAAAAAAAACTTTATAAATTTCATCTTTGTCTTCCATTATTTATAAATATTCTAATGTGTCATGAAACATTTGAAATGTAAGTATTATAAATATTATTATAAGAAACAAAACACTTTACAATAAATGTTGAAATTGCCCGCCACCTTGTTTAACACATATCGCACATCTCCTAATAATAAAAAATAAAAAAAAAACTTTATAAATTTCATCTTTCATTATAGTAGACTTGGCCCAGTCCACTAGCATTATGTCAATGTGCCTTAAGTGTCAGTTTGACTTTATTAAGTTTTCTGTATTATCCTGTTTGAACGTTTTGCCGCAACAAAAAGCGTATTTTCGTTAAAAATGAATAACAATGAATTAACGGACATGTTACAAGTGTTCGTTGAATGTAATAAAAATCGCCTTCAAGCAGTTCGTCGGTACAGTGCTCGTTTTCCGGACAGAGAAGTTCCAGGCTCGAAAATATTTCAGATAATTGAAAAGAATTTAAGAAATTATGGATCATTTACCAAACCAAAAACACAAAAACGGAAATTCTCCGAAGATAAGGAATTAGATGTTCTTCTTGCAGTACAGCAAAATTCACGAACTTCGATTCGCGAAATTGCACATAATATTGGGGTATCAAAAACTACAGTTCATGGTATTTTAAGAAAACACAAACTTAAACCGTACATAGCTCGAAAAGTTCATGCATTAGAACAAAATGATCCTGGCCGAAGAATCCAGTTTTGTCGTTTTTATTTAAATGCATTAGAACAAGACCCGAATTTTTACAGAAGGATAATTTGGTCTGATGAATGCACTTTTAGCAACAACGGTATTTTTAATAGAAACATACATCGACAGTGGAGTGCAGACAATCCGAGATTTGTAATTGAAAATAATTTTCAAAGACGTTTCAACGTAAATATTTGGTGTGGCATTTTAGGTGATCAATTAATTGGGCCATTTTTCATAGATGGTTGCTTAAATCAAGAAAAATACTACACTTTATTACACGAAAATCTCCAAAACTTTTTAGATGAATTACCTTTGGCAAATTTAAATAGAATATTTTTTCAACAAGATGGGGCTCCCGCGCACAACGCCAGAGTAAATACTGATTTGTTGAACACGCAATTTGGAAATAGGTGGATAGGAACATCCGGTCCTATCGAGTGGCCTGCGCGTTCACCGGATCTTACGCCCCTCGATTTTTGGTTGTCGGCTTATCTACAAGATCGAGTTTATTCAACAAATCCAGAAAATGTTGACATTTTAAGACAAAGAATTATTAACACTTGTCAAGAAGTACCTGCCGCTTGTCTTTTAAATGCGACCTTTGGAGTAATTAGGAGATGTGCGATATGTGTTGAACAAGGTGGCGGGCGATTTCAACATTTATTGTAAAGTGTTTTGTTTCTTATAATAATATTTATAATACTTACATTTCAAATGTTTCATGACACATTCGAATATTTATAAATAATGGAAGACAAAGATGAAATTTATAAAGTTTTTTTTTTTTGCAATAAACGTTTATCAAAAATATACATGTTATACATCGTTGAATTCAGAAAAAAAAATACAATCCGAATATAGCCAAAAATATATATGTTGCCATTTAAAATAAAAAACTTGACTGTCGTTTGACATTAATGAAAACAATTGAAAACAAATAAAACACTGCTATCTTATAGCGTTTTTGATGCTATTAAATTTACTTTTTGTTTAAATAAAACCGGACAATAAATAACGGAATTATGAATGTTGGCCTTTTTTACGGGACAGTCTGTATATATATATATATACAGTATGTTTAAAAAAAATGCGGCAATATTAAAGGGGGTTATTGCCCGGTCATTTTATACAAAAAGTTCCTATAAACATAGGTCTCTAAAAATACAAATATGCTATTATTTATTGTTCAATTATGAAGAAAAAAACTCTCTTAACTTTTTATCGTACGACTTACCGTTTTTTAGTAAAAAAAAAAACATTTTAGTGCATGTCCATTTATTACAGAAAAAAAATAAAAAAACAAAGTTTTATTCAAGGGCAAAAACAAAAATTTTACCAAATCACAGTCCTGTTTTATTCACTGACATATTGAATGACATATTGAATGAGTCTCGTGATTAATAATTTTGTATGTGTCGAATTTGTTGAAGTTCCTTATCATGAATCACTATACGAATGCCGAGATGACCGACATGTACTACATTTATGGGCGTGCTGATGGCAATGCATTAGAAGCTAGGCGGTTGTATACTGAAAGATTTCCTGGCCGTATTGTTCCTGATAGAAAAACTTTCGAAAGTATTTATCGGCGTCTTTATGAAACAGGCACATTAAGACGAAATGGAGGAGCAGGAAGGCCAAGGACAGCAAGAACGGTAGAGCTGGAAGAGGATGTGCTAGACATGATTGAAGAAGATCGAGGTACTTCTACTCGAAAAATTGCTGACGCTTTGGATGTAAGTAATGGGACTATTTGGCACATTCTGAAGGAAAATTTGTTGTATCCATTCCATATACAACGCGTTCAAGCACTTCTTCCTGCTGATTTTCCTCCTCGCATTGCATTCTGTCAATGGCTTTTGCACAAAATGGTTCAAATCCCTCAACTCCTGATGTTGATTCTGTTCACCGATGAAGCGAATTTTTAAAGAAATGCAATACGGAATTTCCATAATAACCATGTATGGTGTGACGAAAATCCACATGAAATTGTTGAAGATCGTTTTCAACATCAGTTTTCTTTGAACGTTTGGCTTGGGATTGTGGGTGACTGCATAATTGGACCGGTATTTTTACCAAGGAAACTTACCGGAGAGGTGTATCGCAACTTTTTGGAAAACACGCTCCCTGGATTTCTGGAGGACGTACCATTAGCAATTAGAGATGCAATGTGGTATATGCACAATGGCGCAACAGCCCACTTTAGTCAAGTAGCTTGTGATTTCTTAACACAAGCATACGGAAATCGCTGGTTAGGCCGAGGTGGACCTCACTCATGGCCTGCACGATCCCCGGACTTAAATCCCCTGGATTTTTTCATGTGGGGCCATTTGAAGTCCTTGGTGTACGCCACTCCATTCGAAAACGTAGAAGACTTAAGAAACCGAATCATTGCTGGGTGCAACTCAATTAAAACCGATCCTGGTGTTTTTCAGAAAGTTCGCCAGTCAATGAGGAGAAGATTGGATTCTTGCATCCGAGCTAGAGATGGTCACTTTACACAGTTTTTGTAATTTTTGGTTGATAAAATTGTTGGTTTGGTAAAATATTTGTTTTTGCCCTTGAATAAAACCTTGTTCTTTAATATTTTTTTCTGTAATAAATGGACATGCACTAAAATGTTTTTTTTAATAAAAAACGGTACGTCGTACGATAAAAAGTTAAGAGAGCTTTTTTCTTGATAATTGAACAAAAAATAAAAGCATATTTGTATTTTTAGAGAAATCAGAGGCGTCCTATTTTTTCTTGAAAAATAGCCTGTGACGTGCCAATACGCGCGCCACAGGTACGACTGAAACATTGTGTTGTACTGCAAAGTACACAGCTATTAACACGCCTAAAATTTCATTATGATATCTCAAGCCGCTTTGGAAAAATCAAGTTTTTACTGTTTCTTAAAATTAAACTTCAACACGCTGTAGATCGGTAACGAAGCGTATGCGGACCTATGTTTATAGGAACTTTTTGTATAAAATGACCTGGGCAGTCACCCCCTTTAATATTGCCGTATCTTTTTTAAACACACTATATAGGAGTAGTATATGCTGAACCGAAACTTGAACATAATGAAATAGGGCACGCACTAAATTAAGTCTAATGATTATAGGCTGTCAATCATTACTTTATTTGCTTTGACACGATATGTTTAACTTTTTCTGTAAACATGAACACGTATGAAATTTTGTTTTGTGCTGTAATATCATTTTAATAATTCATAACCATTTAATGAATTGTTTTTTTTTTACAAAACCTATCTAAGTGGTAACAAGGGAAAAACGAGAAAAATTGAACACTTCAAAACGAAATTTATTGTTCGATGAATAGATAGTACTAGGGACGTTGAGCAATTACGTTAAAGAAATTTTTACAATAATATCATCTTTATTATATACGTATTGTTTGTTTGTTGAGAGATCTATGCTAGAAGATAGAAAATAATATTCTTTTATGGTACTAAATTATATAAAGTACATAAATAATATAAATGATTATATTGAAGCTATTAATATTATTAACCACGACAAGAGATATGTTTTGTATAGAAAATGACGTTCTAGTCCAGTTTACTGCAAATATAATTAAAAGAATTTTCGTTACAAACTGTAGTCTATGCTACGTTAGTGATAAAGGCTTGGACTCTATTTTGGTGAACGAAGCAATCACTATACTGAATTTACCATTGACAAGAATATCATTCGATAACGACAAGTACATTTTCTGCGATGGTTATATTCTATTTTCTGACAGACTCGAAGATATTAAAGACATTTTTCTAGGCAATTCCAAGTATAAATTGGAATTCAAACCGAATAGTCGCCTGTTGATCTTCTATACGTTAAAAGAAAAATCCCTTCACAATTATTACCAGCTTAACGAGAATCATTATGGTTGTGATATTTTTATAGTAGATGGATATCCTCATTATCCAAAGAAAAAATCTAAATATCATTTGAAAATTTTCTCCGTTCGAAATAATACTTTAATAGATACCTGGAGCCATAAAACACAGACTTCTTCATTTCAAAACAATCATAAAATATTTATAACTAAAAAGTGGAATTTAAGCTTCTTTAATGGCAAATTAAAAGCGTCTGTTTTTGATTGTCCGCCGTACGCGTTTTATAACCAAAAATCTAAAAAAATGGAAGGATTGGAAGTAGTCATTATAAATGAAATTTTGAAAGGATTCGTGAATTTCGAATATAAAATATATTATCCGTTCGCTGCAGTAAATTTGTATGACGTTATGATTAACGATTTATCTAATAGAGAATCTAGTATGGTAATGTGTTCGCCTTGGCTAAATGGGATGTACACAGACAAGATAACTACATCTTTTACATACACTCAAAATTGTCTAACTTTCGTGGTATCTAAGTCCCATGTTTTGGAACAGAGCACTTTCATTTTCAAAGCTATTGAGTCATCAATAGGTATAAAAATATTAATTTCTGCAATTTTGATAACTTTAGTTTATATGACTATCATTAAAAGTCATCAGAAGCTTGGATTTAAACTTAAACACATTCAAAGCTTCGATGACATTTTGCTTCAATTAATTAGACTTCTAACATTGGGATCTGCGTCCGATAAATTTATAACGAGTCAATCTCTTATTAGATTAATTGTAATGTTTTGGACATTTTTATCGATAATCATAACAACAACTTATTCCACAGGAATTAGTACGCTTATGACTTACCCTCCACACACAGGAGGTATCCACAATTTCGAAGATATTGTGGAACACAAAGTTGAGTGGGGCGGGCTGGGCGTTGACACTATGGATGTGTTTTCTGAACACCCAAATACGATGTTCAAAAAAATTGCAGAATTATACTCTAAAAATTTAACTAACATCTCCATAAACAAAAAATTGAAGAAAGGCGAAAATATTGCTCTTTTTACAAAAGCTATGCCCAATAAGCACATTACTAATCTAGCAGACTTGGACGACGAAAATATAGCAAAACTCAATATTCTACCTGAATGTGTTGTCACATACTCGATTGTCTTTTATTTCTCGAAAAACTCACCACTAACAAAATTCTTCGATGAGAGCATAATAAGATATGTCGAACATGGAATCTTAAAATATTGGCATATGAAACTGGGGAAAGAATACGGAATTTTGAAAGGGATGACTAATTTTTACCAGTCCTATTTAACTGAGTTATCTGGTGCAAAAATCGTATTACAAATAGAAGAACTTCAAGGTGCATTTTACTTGCTAGTCTGTGGTTGGTTGATTGCTACTTTTGCTTTTATTTGTGAAATTTTATACGAGCAAAATGTATTCGTTTATTCATGAGATATTAAGAAAGTATGTATTAGAAAAATTTAAATTGCATTTTTTTGTTAATAAAGTGTTTTGTGATATCTTTTATTTTATATTATGAATCTTTTTAAAATACAACACTCGCATAAGAAAAATAACAAATTTCCAATTCTCCAAGAACGAAAGCTTGCTAAATTTATCTCGGCTTTTATCCACTGTATATAATTCTATATTATCTGGTAGCAAGTTGCCAAACAATAAAATAAATTTAAGTGTTTTCTTAAATTTATTTTATTGTTTTACATCTTGCATAAGTGTTAAAACCTTACTTTCTCACAAAATGGTATTATTACAGTGATATCATAATAGTATATTAAAAAACAAGTTTCATAAGGCACCATTTTGCCGCACGAGATCAGCGCGATAGCGGCGAGTTTTCTAAACAGCGAGTGCGGCAAAAGGCCTTAATAAACGAGTTTTTTATACTATTTTTTCTATTTTGCGTTTTTTACATTAATAAATTGCTTAAATTGGAATTATTTAATTTGAAAGTTCAGAGTTTATTTTTTATATAAAGCATGCAGTTGGTCACATTGATACTTGACATTTTCAAATTTAAATCTTGCTATCCGCGAAGTATATTATATTACATATTATTTATTAATATTCGTTAACATTACTTGATATTTCATTTAAAAATATAAACATGAGTGACATAGAAACATATATATGTTGTTGTCAATTGTATACAACATACGTTGTTTGTGTAAAATAAGGACATATATCATATCTGTCAAATGTACATAAATTCTTAAAATCAAATGACAGCAATGATATTTATTTCTGTATTCGAACAACGCCAACATTGAAAAATGAAAAAAAGCGTATCGAAATGAAGCTCATTTCGATACTGTTTTGGGTTTCATAATGAGTTCATTTCGAACGCAAAATAGAAAAAATAATTTATATGCTGTAAAATATTTACTGTAAATTTACGCATAGTTTTTCGTGAAATTTTTGGAATGGAAATTAATTTGTGTAAATGTTGAGTCTATTTCCATCATTTCAGGAATTTAGATACACATTTACATAGATACAGGTTTATATTCTATACAGAAAAAACAATTAAAATAAAACAAAGAAATATATATAAGATATTGAAAAATACGCATCGAAGAGACATGAACATGTCTTACTCGGGAGGTTGACTGACGAGATCACTAATGTAACAGCAATAATTTATTATACTAAACGTTCTTTAATACCGAATGACATAAGAAGAACCTGCACTCTCTTCCACTTTTCACAACGTCTCGTCGAAAATAATATGTTAATACTTTTTGGTAGGCTCTGACTGAACACCATTTATACTATGGAGTGATCTGAATATCATAACTGCATCGCTATCATTACATTATACAAAGTGGGAAAGAATGCACGACAGATTTTAGCTCTTATTTCGCCCCTTAATATTAACGAAAGTTTGGCAAATGCCATTGCTCTTCTTGGGGACTTTATGCGGATACATGGAGAAAGCAAACAATCTTATCCCGTGGAATAAACATCGCACCCAGCCCAAAACAGTCTCTTCCATAACTGGGAAAGATTTAGACACGAAAGCTTAAAGAAGAAACAAACATCAACTTTTGCCACCATCCGTGAAAGCCCTATCAGCTAAGAAACTATTAAGTCGATACAGCAAAAGAGGGTATCACAAAATCTTTAAAAACGATAAAAGATTTTACTATTGAGAAAAAATTTAACACACTAATGATTGTGTACCATACAGAATGTATCATCGAAGTTCCCTAGAAGCACGAAAGATTGTGATATAGATTTGGCGTGGTCACAGACCGGCCTCAGTAATGGTTTGGTGAACTCTCCTACAAGAATTTTTCTCAGATGCAGTTTTGCTATATTGTGGTGAAAGTAACTATCCGAATACCAAGAAACTGTGTTGTAAACTGTGAAACTTCCAACAAACTTCTTGTTTAATGGAAGAAATAGGTATTTCAATGGAGCACAGAACCCTCGAAAACGATTCAACAATGACTGGAAACAACGTTCCTCAGTTTATTAAGGCAGCCGTCTAGTAACCCTGACCTGAATGCTGTCGCCTATTGATTTTGAGATGTTCTCGAAGGTATGACTTGTAAAAAACGTAATTGAAATTTAGGGCCTGTGAAACGAAGTATTTTTAGATACAGGACGTAAATCAATAAACCCGGACCGGGAGCTGCACACTGAATAAGTTATACATAATTTGGAAGCTTATTTTCTCTACTTTTCAAATATATGTATTTTAGTGTTATGCAATGAGTTATTCGTTCTTTATATATATATATATATATATATATATATATATATATATATATATACATATATATATATATATATATTGTAGTGAGGCATACCCATGAACATGAGAGGCCTAGAATAAAGATACAGATTTTAGAATTTAAAATGTTAATTTTAGAATTTAACTTACTGTTGGAACTGCATTTTTCACGTGTCATATCAATAAAGTTAATTCCGCGTTTTTAATTGCTCAAATTGAATCACATGTTTATTTATTTTCTTGTAGTCATTCACTTAAGTCCTTTTCATTTACATAATTATTTCACCGAAGATATTTAACATAATTGATTGGAATCATTTGTCACATATTATGGTCCTAGCTGTACCGAATTTGAATTATATAAGGCGGGAATTATCCCAAGTGTAAGTAGGTATGTAGCGGAAAATTGTACATTTAAAATACACTTTTTTCAATTCTAAAATTAAAACAATAATTTATGTGAAATATCTAAACGATTGACAATAGTAATTTATTTCATTTTTATAAATTAATTAACTAGATTAAATAAATATAAACAAGCATTCCAAATAAGACGCCTGGATATAAAGAAAAACAAGAGAGAGTTAGCTTGGGTAATGAAGAATTTTGCAACGCGTCGAGTTTTTATAAAAGTGTGTTCCTGAAATTAAGGAATAAAATAGAAAATAAACTAGTTAAATCTTACCAAAACATATCCGACAAGTTTCCTATCCACCAGACATCGTTTTACGAAGTTTACCCAACCCTAGACCTGCCTGATCGTTGTAAACGAACTTCCATCTCCGAAGGGACGCTAACCCCGCTTAGAACGATACCAGCTTTTCTCTTCAACCAGAGCCCGTTATCTTGTGTACAGAGATCCTAACATCCATCGATCATCCAGAACTCACAACAATTATCAAATTGAGTACCTATTTATTTATCTCCTAAAATATAAAATTTTTTATTTACATTTTTAAAGAATCGTTGATATTTTATATAAATACCAAAAATGTTAGCATTTAATCTATATACCTCTTAAACGGAAAAATACAGTTCTTTTAAGTTTGAATTATCGTTACATAGATCAATATTTAAGCATTCATATAATTATAAACAAATAACTTAACCTAAATATCAGATCGAATCACGTGACTGCTCATGTTTATATATTTCTATATCTAGTATCAAACTTACCTTATATTTGTTGAATTGATTAACTCATTAAACCAGTGATTTTTTTACATTTCATCCTCTTGTTTTATTCATTAAATAACATCGGAAAGTTTTACACTTTGAATAACTTGTTATAAAAACTCATGCTAATATTTTATCAAGGCACCAAACCCGCAGAAACTTGAATATAACCACTCAACTAGCCGGTACTTAAACTTAGATATACATAAAGTATTTAGCAATAAGTTTAGCACTTGAAGGAGGCCTATATTAGTTAAGTATTAATTGTTTATATTATCGTATTTATGTTCTGAAGTATTACACCTGTGTCAACCGTATAAATTAAACTTAACGCCATCTATAGGTCATAGAGAGAACTACACTTGTGTATATTCAAATTATATTATTTTTACTTTTCTGAGCAAATTAAGTCATTATATTTTATGTTTTGGTTGTGTATTTATTATACGACCATTTGCCTTTATATTAATTGTCGGCCCAACGTAGGGGCTGTTACATTCACGTTTTATATTAATATATACATATACTGGCCTGGTAATATTTATAGATATTCTCGCTTTCCGTACGTACAACATCGATGGCACTTGTAATGCTGATGTCTGAAACGTATGCCACCATAGTGCAAGGATAGTAGACATTATAAATATTGCTTAATGCGTGATTTGTTTGTTCAAGATCAAGTCGCGCGTGACGTAAATTGCGTTTCCATTTTTTTCTATAAACATTTTCGGTACTTTTGAAATTAATTTCGATACTATAAATAATAATTGTTGTGAGACCTAAGTGAAGGAATAACACACTTGATTTTTATAACAGTTTTTTAACAAACATATACACAACAATTTAAAATGAACAATACTTATAACGCATAGTCAAACGGTGAACTAGTCTAATAGCTAAAACTCTTGAAAAGAAGGTCATATTGTCTGCTATTATCAATTATCCAAATGAAAACATACACGAATTTTGAAAGTAAATAAACATAGTGATAATAAGTTTAATTTAGATATAATAAAGTGGATTTACTGGTAGGTATTATAAAATAAAAACAAAAACATGGCAATAGGTTCTATAAATACTATAATTGCTCTCCATGACTAACGTATATAGTATATCTATATATACAAACTGTGATGGCACGCACACCTGGCTTTTAACTTAATAAGCAAAATGAAAAAAATTGTAATAACAAAAATTGTACGAATTAACCAGGAACTTCACAATTTGATATTTTTCATCTATCTGCGGCTAGTTCAGTGAGCAATAGCATTATGAGACACAAATATATCTTAAAAAAAATTCTCAGGTCAGTTCTTTATTGAAATAAATCTTATTTAGTTTTCTATGGTATCTCTAAGTATATATATATATATATATATATATATATATATATATATATATATATATATATATTCAAATCAAAACAAAGATACAAATTAATACATATATTCAATAACAAGAAAAAAAAATTGCATGTGATGTTAAATACTAAACAAATTCGTTAAAACTATAAAAAGCAAATGTCTTAGAATTATCTATAAATAGCGATATTACATATAAACAAAATAAAACAATAACAAATTGATAGGAAATGAATTATTGAAATTTCTTTTTTTAATTTTGAAAAATGCTTGCATCTGGTATGTTAACAAAAATGTAATCTGTAATGTAGTATCTAACCTATTTTTTCTTTTTTTAACCTTCTGTCTTTGTCTAACATATTTTTTCTTTTTTTAACATTCTGTCTTTGCGTCCTCTGTTTCTCAGGGGTTTTAACTTGATTTTTTTTCTTTTTGTGGATATTCTGCACTATCGAGTCAATAGTATCGAACGATACGAAAACTTGTTACGTTCTGATTATGATTAATAAAAACTGTTATATATTATTGATATGGATTTGAAAGATTTTAAAATTTTGATGTGCTACTTATGAAAATTGAGTGTCCTTGTCAAATTTTCGATAGAATATTTATAGGATCACGATCAAAGCAAAAAAGAGTCAACAATTTTCTCCGTGGATGAATTTTGAATTTTTATTTATTTTTTTAGAATTGAAAAAGGACATCTTAAAATATATAAAAATTAAATTTAAAGTTGCATTTTAGATACCTTAGTTAGGCAAAATATTATACATAAATTTGTAACCAATGAAATGCGATTACCACTCAACAGCGTTGGCATATGTTGGATTATTTGAAGTAAATAATTTCAAGACAGATAGGGTTATAAAGAAGACAATATTCAACAAAATATTAAAAATCGATGTAATTAAATGCAACTATCTATTTAAAAAATATATATTTTGTAATTTGTATTAAACAGCAGTATACAACAAGGATATATAATTATTTATAACTGAATTTTCAGTTCAAACGTATTAAGTAACATTGCAACTCTGTTTAATTTTGAATTATGTTTCCATGATTACGAAAACAATTCTTTGATATAATTGGTCATAAAATTCACGCATATACAGTAAATATCGTTTATAACGACATCTGATATAACGACATATCGGTTTTTGCGACGAAATTTCAAGGTCCTGGCCAGAAACAATGCTTTCTAAACGCGAAACCTATCGGTTATAACGACATCGGATATTACGACGAAACTAATATAACGACGAAAAATAGCTTGAAATTTGGATCAAATTATCTTTTATAACGACGGACACGTCGCATAGTAAGAAAACGGTGAGGAAGTTTCGAATTGGCTAGGGGAATTACAGCGTTATGAAAAGGCAAGGCGAAATGCGACAGATAAACGTATTTATTCAGTAGTTATCTAGGAATTGAAGGTACGTTGTCGACGTCGATATGGCGAAACGAAAGGCGTTTACAATTGAAGAAAAAGCATCAATTATTAGCCGCTTGGAGGCTGGAAATTCTAATATTAATATTGCTAAAGAATCTAAGGTAAGTTTTGTTTGATTTCTATGAGAATAACATGCATACTAATATTATTCTTGTTTATTTAGGTGGCGCATTCAACAAGCTCCACGATTTGGGAAAATCGGAATAAAATAGAGGATTTAATTAATAGATCTTCATCATTACAAACGAAAAAGGTCAGATCTTGTAACGCGTATAGAGTAGACGAGGCCCTATATGAATGGTTCAAAATTCAGAGGAGCCACAACATTCCTATTAGCGGTCCGATATTGCAAGAGAAAGCAAATGATGTTGCTCGACGATTAGGGTTAGAAGATTTTAAATGCACAGTTGGATGGATTCAACGATTCCGAAAAAGACACAATATTGTTTTTGGTAAAATATCTGGCGAAGCAATAGATGTACCTAAAGGGGTTTGTGACGACTGGTTAAATACAGTGTGGCCAAATTTAAGACAAGAATATACAGACGAAGAAATATTCAACGCAGATGAGACTGGTTTATTTTTCAGAATGATGCCAGACAAAACGATGAAATTTAAAGGGGAAAAATGTATTGGTGGTAAACTGAGTAAGGATATATTGACTGTTCTTGTAGCAGCAAATATGACTGGATCGGAAAAAATGAAACTTGTGGTTATTGGCAAAGCTAAGCATCCTCGATGCTTTAAAAATATAAAATCTTTACCTGTTGAATATGAAAATAACCAAAGAGCATGGATGACATCAGCATTATTTGAAAAAATAATTGTACGATGGGACAATACACTCATTCGGCAAAAAAGGAAAATCCTATTGCTTTTAGACAACTGTCCAGCTCATCCAAATATTCAAAACTTAAAAGCTATAAAACTTGCCTTCCTTCCACCAAATACCACGTCAGTTCATCAACCGATGGACCAGAGTGTAATAAAGTCCCTAAAGACACATTTTAGAAAACTTCAAATTATATAGCTTTTAAAAGACATTGACGAGAATGGTGTTCCTCAAAAACTTGATATCCTGCAGGCTATTTTTCTACTTTCCAAAGCTTGGGATCGCGTTTCTCAACAGACAATAACAAATTCCTTTGCACATGCTGGGTTTAATTTACACACAGCAGAAAACTCTTTTGATGACGATAATTTACCCTTAGCTGAGTGGCTTCGACTACAAAATGATACGGAAGAAGATAACTTACCTTTAACTGAATGGGTCCGCACTTTACCTGTAGTTAACCTGGCAACACAAGAGGGTTGGGATAATTTTTCAAATGTTGATGAAGAACTCGAAACGGAGGAAGATATGACAGAAGATGAAATTTTAGCTGGGTCCAGTGCAAACTTGGAGTTAGAAATAAACAACGATGAAGTGGAAATGGACGAAACTACGAAATTTCAACCATCTACTATAAAGGATGCATTTTCAGCAGTTGAAATGATTCAGCATTTTTTCACATTTAATCAAAATTTTGAAAGACGCTAAAACAGATTCTGCATTGCTCCATTTGGAAAAAATTATTGAAAAACACTTCCTAGAAAACAAAAAATTACAACAAACCAAAATGACAGATTTTTTTATTAAAATTTAAATATATATGTATGTATGTATGTACAATGCAGTCCGTGCCTATGTATTATTATATACATATGTGTTAAATTGTTAGTAAAATAAGTTGAGAAGGAAATGTTTTTTTTTATTTGTATTTTATAAAACTAGAATATTGTTTTCGTTGTCTAAGTGTATTTTCTAAGATAAATAAAATGTGTTTATATAATAATTTGGTATTTGGATACAGCGACCTACTCTTATAACGACCGAATTTCGTTGGTCCCTTCAACGTCGTTATAAACGATATTTACTGTATTTTGCCTAACTAAGGTACCTATAATGCATCTTTACCTTATTCGCCTTAGAATAAGTTTAAATTTAAGGTACATTAAATAAACCTTTTTCAAAAATAAAGTAACATAACCTTACTTCATGTCAACTTATTATATGCTTGCCTTCATTTTCAGAAAATTATAGTAAATAATAACCAAATGAAAAAAGCCCAAGGGTTATTATATAATTGTTTCAGCCTTTACTTGATGAAATTCCATTATAACTATTATCGGGATAAAATAAAACAAATTTTAATGAATTTCACTTTTTAATTGACACTGCAACGATCGTTTCGCTCCAACCTGAGCTTCATCAGACATATAACTGAGTTATAAGAGTTATTCCCTGTGTCCATACAAATGTTATCCTGTAAAACTTTACAAAAAGATCAAATTGAAGAATACTACACGCAGAACCAAATTTTCATTACCAGATATTTGCTGTCGAGTTAAAACTTATTGCTTTTCATATACAGGCTGATTCATTTTTGGCCCTCACCATGGGGATCTCTCTTATTATTGGAGATAGAGTATAGGTTTAAATTTGGCAAAGTTGTTAAATTTTGTGTTTGTTATAAATCCGTAAAGAAAATAGACCTGTGACAAATGACCTTCATTATTTAAAAAATAAACGCGAAAACCCCATTTTCTTCTTTTACCTGTAGCACCGACATTTGGCCTTGTAGAGCAAAAATAAAAACACATCCTTGTGGCCATTTCTAAACCTCTATCCAGTGGTGTACTCTAAATTTTTATACGACGTTTCGTTTCTTTCTAGCCATCATCAACTATCTAATTTCTTATAGGTGCCATATTGGATTTAGACATCTTCAGAAAGAGTTTTTTTTTTCTGATTTCAACCATGTACCACATGCTGACTATAGTTTTTGACATTAGGTTTTATTTGAAAGAATAAATTATAAGATTAAATAAGGTAGCCTTTGGAATTTCAATCTGTCAAACATTGCATTTATTGTTCATTAATAATACAAAAATGTCATTCACTAACGAAGAGAAATGAGATATGATAAGTATTTTTTATTCTTCGAAACGAAATTCAACAGTAGCGAGTACAAGATAACAAAAACATTAATAAAAATACATAGAAAAGTAAACAATAAACAATTACAGTAAATGTTCAATTATTTGGCCATCTTCGGTAATGCACAATTGGGCACGCCTTCTGGCATTTTGTACTGCCCTTTGTATAGTTCTTCTAGGAACTGCATCGAAGGCATTCTGAAGTCTGTCTCGTAATTCTTCAATGTTTTGTGGCGCATCTACTTTATAAATATTATTTTTAACATATCCCCATAAAAAAAAAATCTAGCGGACTTAAATCAGGTGATCTCGCAGGCCATTCAACAACTCCCCTATTTCCAATCCAACGGTTTGCAAACTCTTGATTTAAGAAATTTCTAACAACAGCTGCATTGTGTGCTGGTGCGCCATCTTGTTGCCACCATAAATATTGTAATTGATTTAATGGGATATTGTCGTCAAGATAGTCAAATACGTATGTACGTAAAATGTTTAAATATCTTTCTCCATTTAAATGTTCTTCATACATAACTGGTCCTAAGAGACGATTTGCCAAAATACCCATCCAAACGTTTATTCCAAAACGATGTTGTGGTCTTCTAACCCTGTTTTGTCGGGGATTTTGTACTGCCCAATAGTGCTCCGTATTTCTGTTGAACATTCCAGAATTTGTAAATTTTGTTTCATCTGACCACATGATTTTGCTTAAAAAATTTTCGTCATTTTCTATCCTTCCCATTAACCAATTACAATATTCTAGCCTTCTCAAATTATCTCCAGGCAGTAAAGAGTGACTAACATGGATCCTGTATGGTTTAAACCTACTTTTATGTAAAGTTCTCCAAACTCTGGACTGCACAAATTTAATTCTGACGCTACTTCGCGTGTAGAAATTGATGGATTATTATTTATCTATAAAAATACAAGATTAACATGAAATTTGAAAACACGCTTTTAATTTACCATTTGTAAAATATCTTGTCGATTTTCATTTAAAATCCTTGTTGTCTTGACCATTACGCGGCTTAGTAAACGATCCATTCTCGACCAAATTTCTGTCGAGATCTAGAAAAACGGTACGATGAGGCTGTTGTCGTTCTGGATATAATTGTAGATATCTTGTACTCGCTACTGTTGAATTTCGGTTCGAAGAATAAAAAATACTTATCATATCTCGTTTCTCTTCGTTAGTGTATGACATTTTTATATTATTAATGAACAATAAATGAAATGTTTGACAGATGAAATTCCATGGCTACCTTATTTAATCTTATAATTTATTCTTTCAAATAAAACCTAATGTCAAAAACTTTAGTCAGCATGTGGTACATGGTTGAAATCAGAAAAAAAACTCTTTCTGAAGATGTCTAAATCCAATATGGCGCCTATAAGGAATTAGATAGTTGATGATGGCCAGAACGAAACGAAACGTCGTATAAAAATTTAGAGTACACCACTGGATAGAGGTTTAGAAATGGCCACAAGAATTTGTTTTTATTTTTTTTCTACAAGGCCAAATGTCGGTGCTACAGGTAAAAGAAGAAAATGGGGTTTTCGCGGCTTTTTTTTAAATAACGAAGGTCATTTGTCACAGGTCTATTTTCTTTACGGATTTATAAAAAACACAAAATTTAGCAGCTTTGCCAAATTTAAACATATACTCTATCTCCAATAGAAAGCGAGATCCCCATGGTGAGGGCCGAAAATGAATCAGCCTGTATAGCAAAACGTTATAGGTAGGTATACCGTTAAAAACGTCCAACTTTCGATGACATACTGCTACATGTGGGTTCCGAATACATAAATAGCTACTCTCGTAATAACAATAAGTTTTCGGTAAAACGAACTGCTGTAACTCCCGATTAAAATATTCTGAAACTATGAAAATAATCTAAATCAACTCAAATTTTCTGCTAGAGTCAGAACAATATGTAAAAAAAATTAATTCGAATGCATCAAAGCAATATTTTCTACTATACATAATCTATTATTTAGAATTACTTTTATGTAATTAGTAATATTTGGACTTTCGAAATAAAAGAAATTCACATATAAAACAAATTAAACCAACTACATAACCAGAAATTAATAAGTAGAAAGCTCCTTGAATTTTTTCCTTAGTAAAAACTTTGAATTGATAAGACAAAGGTTCCGAATAGGACGTATAAAAATTGTCCATGTACGTAATATTAAATTTTGCCTTAATTTCTCCATACCAGTGTAAAATCAAACCATTTTCCGTCAATTTCGTTAATTCCTTGTCGAAAATAGTCTTGTAAGGAGAATGCGTGGACAGAGCAAACACAAAGTGCAACTTCATGAAACAGTCCTTTAGTAGTCTTAAATGTGTTTTTGCGTATTCGTCAAAATAATCCAGAAAACCTACGTCAACTACAAATTTGTTAGGCAACGTCTTTACCAGTATTCCAAATTGATTTAGGTGAATTTTCGATAATTGTATTGCGTTAGTTTGCGTCAAAATAAATTGTTGCGAAATTTTATTTGTAATTTCACTATTTGACAGAAGATATAATTGTTTCCTATTAGCACCAATAGAACCCCACTTAATGTCTTCGTCCAGCATATCTTGCAAGGTTATTATTTTCTTATAACTCATAGGGTAAACTAAAACACTGGACAAACCAGCCGAATACTCAGTAGACGATATAATACAAAAAAAAGCCCAAGAAACAATGATAATTCTTAGCACATCTAAATTTTTTGGAGGAAATAGACTAGTATTTAAAACCAATAACTTAAAAACATTAATAACAGTATTAACTGGACTCCCATATTGATACCAGGACATTTTTGTGGTGTTATTGCTGTAGAATTTATTTATAAAATATAAACTCGATGCTACAACAATTCCTACAATTAAAGTGTAACACCATCCTACGTTCAGCATTGGTTGAAACACCAAACTTGCTTCAGACATCACTAAAGGTTTTGGTACCAGAAATGTGCCACAACTTTCCGTATACGAGTATGAAATTTCTAGTTTTGTAGCAACCACAAATTGTCTTATTTGCGAACAGATTGCAAGATTTGATTTTCCAGAAACAACATCTGCCTTTGCCTTTGTATAAAAATCCACCATATTGTCCTCATTCGAATATATTATATATTCTGTAGGCCAAAATCTAGTGATGTATTTGAGTATTCTATATTCTATCCCTTCATATACATAATTACTGGAATTAACAAAATTTAAGGGAGTACAATTAAACAGAGACATTTTAAACCTATAATCAGGATATGCGACAAATTTAGGTTTCCAAATTCTTTTTAGACTTTCTGTTACATTTACGTAATATCTACCGTGATTGTATGCTCCAATTCTTTCACCAGAGTAGATATCAAATACTTCGACAAAGTTATTAGAATGAATGTTAATACCAAATACTTTCAAACCATACAAGGCAGTTACTCTTAGATAAGCCGCATCTCTAAAATTTCCGGTTCCAACAAAGATAATAACTAGAGTCGTATGTGGTCGAAATTTCAAATACTCTTGTAATAATAATTGTGATAATGTTACGTTACTTGATATCACTAGGTACCCATCACAAAAGTTTCCATCATCAAAATTAAATAAAATATCCTGAAAACCTGTCGTAACTTGTGATATATTCTAGTGATATAAAAATCTTTCAATGTCAGACTTATCTTCATCGATAATTAAATATTTACAATAAGTAGTTGGAAAGAAATTACTTAGAGTTTGAATAATAAAATCTTCCATGGAAATTGTTGCAGATAGCTTAAAGCAGGTTGTAACTCCTATTAATAATAGTGTATTTGAGATCATAGCTGATGCAACCTAAAAATTAAAATAATACAAATTTTAGAAAATCATTCAGTTGCACAAAAAATTCAATTTTAAAACTAAAAAAACAATATTATGATTAGGATATAGCTTTGTAAGCCGTTAAAAGAATTTTTCGAAAAATGTGAAAAAAGTATTTAAAAATAATATTTAAAAATAATTTAAAATAAATGTACATATTTTTTGACTTTCACTGTATCTTGAATGTATTTAAATTTAAATTTAACGTGTGATAAAAACTTGTTTTTTCCGAGGCCAATGTGATCGAGAGGCCTATGTAAGTTCAGGGAGACAGATCTAATATCTCGTACTAGAAGGTAGCTTGGTGTGATATAATTAATTATTTTGAATATCGGTTAATTATTTGATTAGTTATTATTGATGTATTAGAGAGTTGTAGAAGTTAAATTCTCGTAAATTGCAAATTGTTGATTAATATAATATAGAAAAGCACCTTCTTTGTTCTTCGTCTCCACATTAAATAGTTTTTGTAAGTATTAAGTTTTTTATGATATCATAAAACGTTAATTAAAATTATAAATATATTTCTATTGTATTCAGTTTGTTAATTAGGAGATTTAATTTTTAAAAAGATAAATAATAAAGATTATTATTAACATTTCTTGGTAATAATTAAAATTGAAAAATTTGTCCGTTTGGGTTCAAGGGTTTTTTCTGCGTGTCGATTGCGCATGTGTAAATTTTGATCGTGTATCAGTATTTTTATACAGTCTGGTTTTCTGGGGAGAAATTAAAAATAAACTTTATTATTTTAGATAAGTTTGATCGGAGTAATTAAGAGGAAGTTTTTTCATTCACTCAGCCGTCAATATTTCAGTGAATATTTTTACCTCATGTATTATTGTAAAATACAGAATCTTTATGCTTTATAAAGATAGATTTTTTTTTAATTTTTTTTATTTTTGTATTAAATATTCAGTTTAAATTTTATCCTGTGTTTCATTTATTTTACACATCAATACTGCTGTTCAAGCTCAATATATAAAATAAGTAAATATTTGTGTGAACTTTTTGCTGGCACCTAACTCATTGTAGAAATTACACGACTTCCCGAATTTTTAACCCGACAAGATAGAAGTCTCATTTTTGAAAATTCTCCGGCTGAGAAACCAAGTTGGGAAAACAAGTTGTGGATGGTAGCGTATTAAATCTACAAACCACTATTCATAGCAATATGTATTTATATATTTAGATATTCTAAAACAGGCTTTTAATTTATTTTAATTTTCGGTTTGTTTAAATGTAGAGGAATTAAAAGCCTAGTATTACGAACATACTTCTTGAAAAAATGTTTTAGAAGTAGTGAATTATAAAAAGAAGACGCATTCATTTATACAAATATTTCATATCTCTGTACCAGGGATCGAAATAAGTAGTTGCAATATCAAAGGTAAAATATCTTAACTAAAGTGTGTAAATGTCTGCAAATAGATGTACGCTCTGCTACTATTCTAATGAAAGCTGAATTTTGCTGTTTTTAATCGGTTCAATTATAAAAAGTACTTGTACAAATTGATTGCATAGTTATCATAAGAAGTTCTTAATATACTCGTACGCGGTAGTTTTTTTAGTAGAACCAAACACGCTTATCTTACATAATGATTTCCTGAATCAAAATAAAATCACCATTATGTGTATGACATAAACGCATATTATTTTCTTTTGATTTTGATTCTATTTTGATTTACATACGCTTAAATAATATTAATAGACTGCGGAACCGGCGCTATCACGTATCGGGTGTGATTCATCCGTGCCAACAATGTACAATCGATCAACTTAACAGTAGGGGAGAGCGGGGCACAGTGGCCATAGGGGCACAGTGGTCATATTTTAAAATAAAATAATCAGTTACCAGCATCAGGGCGCCATCTATCGCAGAACGTACCTAACGTTGAGACCAACATGTGCATCTATAGTAGTGGCCATTTTATGCATTCAGTTCTACACCAAAGTGCAACCTGCATGTTGTAAACGTTGTAAACTTTGTAACATTATTTTGAATTAGTTGAAACATATTTCTTTGGTAATGGCACTGGGGGCACAATGGTCACCAACTCTTGGGGTACAGTGGTCACTAGTTACAAGAGAAAGGAAGGGGTGTCCACCAGGCGCGGCTCGTGATGACGTATTTGGGAGTGCAAGTACAATGATACGAGTGCCTCGTGTGTTTTCGGTGTTTACTAAGGAAACGTTACAGTTAGTACACGAGAATACACGAAGCACTCGCATCATTGTACTTGCACCCCCAAATACGTCATCACGAGACGCGCCTGGTGTCCACTGTGCCACCATTGTTTTTGAGAATATGTTAGATACTATTATTGTGTTTTGTTTATGTTATAGCAATAAACAATGGTCCGTAATAGGAACAGAAAAAGCACAATTGGTCTTACAGATCAAAACACAATGTTGTCAGCTGTCCGGAGCCATTTAAATGGTGGGCTTTCGGTTATACAAGCAGCTATCCGCTACAATATATCCAGAACAACTTTGACAAGATATACAAAAAAATGCAAAGACCTAGACATTGAGTGGGAAAATGTAACCTTGGCTCGCAAAATTGCGTACGAATTTGCTGTAGCCAACAACAAGATTTTTCCAATAGGTTGGGAAGAAAACAAAAGCGCAGGCAGAGATTGGTTCACTTTCTTTATGAAGAGGAATAAGATTTTATCCTTACGAACGCCAGAGGCGACTTCATTGGCAAGAGCAATGGGCTTCAATAACGTTGTCGTCGAGAAATTCTACAACAACCTAGAAGAAATTTTAGAAAAACGCAACTTAGGTCCTGCGCAGATCTATAATATGGATGGAACAGGTTTGACAACTGTCCAACAACCCATAAAAATTGTAGGAGAAAAGGGTACAAAACAGATGGACAAATTACATCGGCCGAAAAAGGTCTCGTAACTGTGTGTTGTGCTATCAATGCAGTTGGGAATGGCATTCCGCCATTTATGATCTTCCCAAGAGTTCATTTTAAACAGCACATGATTAAAGGTGCACCTCTAGGAACTGAAGGTCGAGCCACCTCTTCAGGGTGGATTTCAACTGAAACGTTCATTGAATGGATGGAACATTTTATCCGGTTCAGCAAAACAACTAAATAAAGAACTGCCAATACTTCTACTTATGGACAATCACGAAGCCCATATATCCTACGCTGTAGTAAAACTAGCTAAAGAACACCATGTTATACTTTTGACTCTGCCTCCACACACCAGTCATCGTTTGCAGCCATTGGATAGCTGCTTATATGGACAACTGAAACGGTATTACAATAATAGCTGCAGATCTTGGCTTCTAGCTAATCCCCGTAAAAGGATTAGTATTTATGAAATCGCTGAAATATTTGGTGAAGCCTATCCGCTGGCATTCACAGCAAAAAATATAATTTCCGGTTTCAAAGTAACTGGCATTTTTCCATTTAATCGCCATGTCTTTGGTGATCACGAGTTTTTGGCCGCTTCCATCACTGATACTGATAATCCAATAGTAGAGGCTAGTCAAGATACTATAACCTCAGGTACACCAGTAGGTGTACCAAGCACCAGTCATGATGTACCAAGAATAAATCAAGCCTTTTTGATTGGTGAATCAAACACCAGTCAAGAATCTGACCATGAACGTGAGTGTAAAGTGACAGATGCCATAATGAAGGCTGTTGTAACGCCAGCCATGATTAGGCCTTGCCCAAAATCTTCAGGTTTGTCTAAAAACCGTCAAACTAGAAAGAAAAAGACTACGTCAATTTTGACAGACACTCCAAATCTTAAACAACTTGAAGTAGGATAGAAAAAATAAATCACAAGTTGAAAAAACAAAAAGACGAATAATTCTGGATGACACAGTCAAAATAACTAAGAAAAATAGAATGAAAAACATTGTCAACGACAGTATCAGTGAAAGTGCAGGAACTATGGAATTTATCGACTCAGAAGATGACATAGATCCCGAAGAGGAACACAATGATTTATATTTAGATTTAGAAACAATTGATGAAGGCAGTTTCATATTAGTGAAGTTTGCAGGAAAAAAGAATATAAAACATTTCGTTGGAAAAGTGTTGTCAATCCGAAGCACTGATGAGTTTGTTGTCACATTTTTGAGACAAAAACAAAATCATTTTGTTTTTCCACCTCTCGACGACGAAGCAGTTGTCGAAAAGTCCAACATTGTTTGTCACCTAAACAAACCCATGCTTTCTGTTGGAACCAGCCGTACTCAAAATATGTTTACTTTTGACATTAACTTGTCAAATTTCATCATGGGATAAGGCTTGGTCATCAATAACTGAAAAACCTGATTCTCTTGTTCCAGAAATGTATTTTTGTAAACATGAATGTATTTTTGTATGTACCTTTTGATTAAAATAGCAATACCTTCCACATGGAATTCATTTATTTTTATTATTTGAGCAGTGACCAGTGGACCCCATTAACGTGACCAGTGTACCCCGATTTGGGGGCACACTGGTCATATTTTCTAAGAAAATATATTCTCTTATCATATGTAGTAGGTTTGATTCAGTGAAGTGGTATTCTGGAAAATAAGTACCAATGCACGATACTTTGCGCCTGCAGTTACAAAACTGGGGAAGTGCTTATAGTTTCTTAAAAAAAAATTAAAAATGAATAAAGTGACCACTGTGCCCCGCTCTCCCCTATATATGATTTTGATAGCGCAATGGTATTGATAAAAGTTGTCTGTTTGTTGTAGAACCGTCCTTGTGCACTAAAGTTAACGTGGAAAAAGTAACGCAGCATCACGTCAGTAATTCTTAGTATTACGATAAAGAGACGAGGTATAAAAAACCAAATGCAAAAGACGTTATAATTCATTATATCATATATTTATTATACCGGATTCATTATAACGCTCCACGTAGAATCCAGTCCTGTTTATTTTATTCTAACGCACGCTTCACGTTTTATATAATTTAATTATTGTTTTAGTAAACGATATTAAATCTAAATGTTTTAATTTTAAACATAATTAAAATAAAGCTTTTTAAAAATACCGGTAAATGTAAAAAACGGTAAAATATTAATAAATCAAATGACAATTCAAAATTGTGAAATACCGGAAATAATAAGTAAAGCTCATAACAATTATACAAATGAAAATAAAGTAGAATCAATGTTAAAGCAAGGAATAATAAAAAAAAATTGGACGCACCAATGAAACAGAAACTGGTAATTTCAACATATACGAAAGGTAAAGGTAATAATAAGAATAACCCTAGTAACAATCCTAGAAAGGCAAACAAATATGCATTTACCAGAATAAAAATTAACACAAATCATGTAGAAATAGGCTCGAACGGAAATTAAGATGAATGACAAAGCCTTAGATATAAGTCAGAAACAAATACTTAATGAAAAACTCCAGAGTTTTATAATAGCGGAATAAAAACGCTACCAAAACATTGGACAGAATTAATCGAACATGCAATTATATTATTGACCAATTCTCTTCCACCTCACAAGTAAATAGTTTTAAAAGGATACCACAAAAACTACATCAACTATTGCTAAGATCCGATACGGAATTCATCCACATTTTCAATGATTACACAGGCCTGCATTTTTCAACACTTTGAAAGTTGATTTAAAAATTTTAACTGTTTTCTAGTAATTGAGTAGCGCTGATTTCAAATCTGCTTTTATTTGTTTTGTATCACGTAAGGTTATTTTTCAAACCAGTAAAATCAAAAAATATAGAAAAAACACGATTTATTTCATTTATAAGCTAGTTTTATATTATATTAAAAAATATTAGAAATATATATATTAGAAATAGTTATTTATTCTTTATGCTTCTTAAAAAAATGTTTTCGTTTTTCAGAAAACCTTCGTTTGGTTGTTTTTCTGTCATATTCAGCTAAAGGAAGATCTCTTCTCAATGTCCAACAGTAATCGGCCATCATTTTTGTGTCCCAGCGCCCTTGGTATCTTTTTTCCATCTCTTTAATATCCTGGTGAAATCTTTCTCCTGGCTCTTCACTCACGTCCCCAAGGTTTTCTGAGAAATAGTCCAAATGGGAATGTAAAAAGTGAATTTTTATGCTCATATTGCAACCAAAAATCCTGAATTTTTCCAGTATATTTTCAACGATCTCAACATAGTTTGTCTTTATAATTCCCTAGAAATTTATGTACAACTTCGTTAAAAGCATGCCATGCATGTTTTTCCTTATCTTCCATCACATTTTCAAATTCTTGATCTTTCACCAAGCTCCTAATCTGCGGGCCTACAAAGATTCCCTCCTTTAATTTTGCCTCTGACAGAGTCGGAAATGTTTTACACAAATATTTAAAACAATTTCCTTCTTTATTTAATGCCTTAACAAATTGTTTCATAAGTCCAAGTTTTATGTGAAGCGGTGGAAGTAACACTTTTTGAGGGTCAATAAGACTTTCGCGTATTACATTTTTGGTTCCATGTGTTAAAGTCACCCTTTGTGGCCAGTCTCTTTTTGTCCAATGCTGTTCTCGATTTCTGCTATCCCACTCGCACATGAAACATGGAAATTTAGTATATCCAGACTGCTGACCCAAGAGAAGGCCTAAAATTTTTAAATCTCCACACACTTCCCAGTTGTGATTTTCATATTGTATTCTTAAAAGTAATTCCTATAAATTTTCATAGTTTTCCTTTAAATGAACAGAATGGCCGACCGGAACAGAAGCAAAAACATTGCCATTATGTAAAAGAACAGCTTTAAGGCTGTCGATGAAAAGTCTCCAGTCAGAAGGTGTGTACTCAGGAGCTCCGAGGAAAGTAAGTAGATCAGCAATTGCTTGGCAGTGCACGAGTGGTCCGTTTTGTGCAAAATATTTTACAAATCCAGCCTCACGATTTCTATACCAAGAGAAAGTAGTTTCTGGGTCAAGCAAATTTTTTTGTTTCAACCTAGACCCCAGTACTTCAGAAAGATATTTTTAAAGTCCCAAATCTCTTACTAAATCATTCAGTTCGGCTTGTGAAAATAGATGAGGTTGGTTTTGACCTGAGGTTGATGGTTCAAAATCACTATCCATATATACGGAGCCGGAAGTTGAAGAGGTTTCAATATCTTCTTGTAGTACGTAGTACTTTGGGGGGTATAGGTATAGGTACATGATCACTGTGAGAAACTGGTCTGATAGCTGATTTAATATTGTTTGGGTACAAAATATGTTTCAAAGTTTTTCTATTATGCCCCTTAACATCACAAAGACAAAAGTAGCAATCTTCATGATGATTTTGCGGTTCTCTCCAAACCATTGGTATTCCAAAAGGAAGGCTTTTTCTATTCCCTTTGGTCCAATGTCTTAAACCTTCTTCACATACCTTACAAACAACGTGCGATGCCTAATCTTTTTCTTGATCTCCTAATTTGATTTTGAAATAAGCATAATATGCATTTTTCACAAATTCACCAATTGGTCTCTTAAACTTTTTCAAGACGAAATATCCACAAATGTAACAGAAATCATCTGGTTTGTTTTTGCAACATCGGCTAGACATATTTTTAAGCAATGTTTATTTATCAAATACCACGCACAACACTAAAGACAAATTAATTTTACTTGTTTACTGATCGAGAGCTATAATGAAGTAAATGACATTAAAATATACATTTTGTTTGGAGTGATAAACTTGAAAAATAGGATTTAGCAGGTAAAAATTCCCGGAAATCTTGTCCAAAATTAATACATGTAATAAAAGATTTACATCAGGTAATGAGAGCCTATTTAACAAATTTCTTTGAAACCACAACAGAAAATCATTTTTGGGTTAATACCTAGAATTTGAAGTAGTACATTCATTTTAAAATGTATTAAAACGCCTATTATAAGATTTTTTTTATATTTTTTTCTTTTTCTTTTGTGCAAAAAAAATCTGTGGGTGGTAGAGACCAACTTTATTTTAATTTATTTTAATTTAGTTATTGCTATATAAAAACTTAGCTTAACAAACAAAAATCACGTCATCACAAATTGTATGCAGGCCTGTGTTATATATTTACCTGTGTATGCAAGAATTCGCCTTTTATTTCTTTGCAATATACATATTTGCACAACTGTTCCACATTTTATTTAAAGAAAATGTGTATAAAGTTATTTCGAACATCTGATTGCGGCACAATACAGAATTTTACTAGAAAACCCAGAATTTGTATATGTTATGGTATATATAGTTTACTTGCCTTTTAAACATTATTTATTAATTGCACATTACTCATGCTTTGTTTGCATAGTAATATAATATAACTACATTTGTTTCATAAATAATTCTTTATGACTTAGAGCTAATTAATTATTCATCAATTTCGCTGTACCATTTAAGAAATACATTACTTATACTAGAAATTTATAGTTAATATAATTAAATACCTTGCCATCACTTAGCTTTTAGTATATGAAAGCTTTCTAGAGATCGTAAATTATTCAAACTTATGATTATGAAGTTTTAATACAATTATGTAGTAACCACGTCCTTCGAAGATCTTAATTCTCATTAATACGATATAATTAAAATGTAAAATAGAAGCATTTTAAATGGAAACTGAATGCCACTTGTGTCAGAAGATTTTGAGATCCATTTATGCATATATTTTTTCACCTCCAAATTACTTCCATTTTATTTTCAGTTTTCATTAAAATATTTTATCTTTTTGTTTATTGCATTCATGGACTGGAAATATGTTCCTTTTAGAAAAAATAGAAAAATGGTACGATATTCTATCGTAGTAATTTATTTGTCGACCAAAACTTCTTCATAGATAGGATATTATCCTGTTAGAGAATGAAAACATTTTTACATTTTTTGACGTTTCTTTCTTTCTTCCTTTTGTAAAAACTTCCTAATAATAATGTTGGTCACTATTGTGTTTTCTGAAATTCTTTCTGCGAAGGTACATCTCTCCAGCTTTGATGAGCTGTTTTAATTTTCAGTGTTTTCCATTGCATTGATCGTTCTTTCGTTTTAGAATCAGCTTGGAAGACTTAGGTTTCGTCACAATTGATGAAGAAATCTAGAAATCCCCTTAGCTTTATTTCATCTTAAGATTTCGCATCAAATTTTTCACAACGGAACCTTATCGATATTAAAGTTTCAGTTATCATTCGTACACTAAGTTAACAAGTTTTACCAAATACCTACATACTTTTGTCTATATTTTCTTCAATTCCAGAAACTTAAAGTCATTCAAGATGTTTATCGTCTTTCACCTTCTCAAGTTTTCCGCTGAATATTTTTTGCAGTCCTCTCTAAAAGCTATTGCAGGAAGCCCTTAAAAATATTCTGTTGGTGTTGCTCAGTTTGACTAAAAACTTCAAATCAACACATTAGTAAACTTTAGATTTAACATTCTGGCACATTAACTAATCAATAATCAACTAAATCTCAGAGAATGTTATTGTTTATAGTGCAAGGTCAGACACTTTTGAACATGTATGGCGAGTGGTTACAATCAATTCTCATAGCTTTGTTGTTAAAAAGGCAGAAATAGAGTCTCTTTATTTAATAAACATTCATGTTACATAGTTTTAAAATTTCTTTATACATATAATAGAACATTCATTTTGATTAATTTTGCAATTAACATTTATTAGATTATAGTCTTATAAATTAAAAAAAGAATAAATATTACAAACGATCGGCATGTTAAGTGACTTAATTGACTTCAAAATATGATTATTAGTTATTAAATAAACATAAAATTTAACACACTTAAAATACATCAATTGCGTGGTACTATACTAATTAATTAGTTTTGTAAAATAATATCTATTAGCTTCATAATACAAAATCTCAAATAAAAATGTCACTAAACCGGTCGTTAAACCAGTTAGTATTAAGTAAAATACTCCATTTAATTTCCTAAAAGTAAGAGCAACTGGCTTGTTTTCCATTTTGGGAGTTTTATAGAAAGTTAACATATTTACATACTCGTTAAATTTATTTTTTATGTACCAAGCTTTTATCAATCCACATTCCAAGAAGATACTTATATACTTATTAAAGAACTTTGGAAAAGGTGAATTTCTACTGAAGGCAAATACAGCTTGATTAACTTGACTGCACTCGGACAATAATCTTAACCTCTGTTTAGCAAAATCGTCTAAACCATCAATATCAGTAATATATTTTTCAGATAATGTCTTCACAAACACACCGAAGTCATTTTCGTAAAGTACTCTGTGATTAATCTTCTCGATAGTGCAATCATTAAAATAATTTTTATACATATTCCTTACAATTTTATTCACAGATTTGCTAACAGTATATTCAACATCGTATCCAACACCACCCCAATTTATATTTTCTTTCACCATATCCTCCAGAGTCTCTATAACTTTAGAATATCGAGGATATGTAAGTACAGTGGTATAACCAGCCGAATAGCTTGTAGATATAATTACAGAATTCATCCAAAAAAATGTTATTATTAATCTTAGGGCTTGCAGTGATGGCGAAGGAAATTTATTGAGACTGCTCATGCACAAGATTTTATACACTTGACCTACAGAATAAACAAAATCTAAATAAAAGCTTTCATAGCCCAAATAAAAATAAATTTTGGCATAGAGCGTAATTATTAAACCCAATATTGGACAAACCAAAACTAATATTATCCAACATTCAAGTTGCATTGGTTGAAAAACGTAAGATTTAGATTCTTGAATATGTGGTTGAGGAACCAGAAATGTGTTACATTGTTGACTATAGGGAATGGACATCGCAAGATTTCTAGCTGCAATGGATTCCCTCCATTGAGAACAAACCGCTAAATCAATTTTATAATCTACTAAATCATATTTCATATAAGTATAAGCTAGAGTGTGGTTATATTCTACATAATATGTTGTCCAATTTTTTGTAACTGCCTCAACTATTTCAATGTCAATACCTGCTCTTATGTTAGGACCAGCCTTAAATACAAAAGGAGGACAATTCGCTATTCCTATTTTAAAAGTTGAATTGCTAAATTTTGGAACCCAATCAAGCAATTTGAACTTTTCTTCATGTAAAACAATCTTATTGTTGTTCAAACTTCCTAATAAATCATTATTTTTTACCGAAATAACTTTAGGCTTCCTTAATAATATTTTCGATGTGTTCCCATACGATTGCGAAACAATATTAATAAAATTTTGAACCACGATTATGTCAAAACCATGTTTGTTAGTTGCTTGACTAAATTCTATATCCTCGAAGCTATCTTGTTCTGAAGAAAATATTAAGATTCTGGAGAGGGTCCTAAACCCCAAATCACTACTTTTCGATTTTCTCCTAAATAAGTCTTTAACTTTGGTAAAATTACTTGTAATCAGCACGTAATAATTTGAACATTCAAAAAATTCTTTACTTAAACCTGAGCTTATAATATCAATTGTTGGAATATTTAAATCCATTAAAACTTTTTTTACAAAATCACATTCTTCATTAAAATCGCAAAAAAATTTGACGCAATTATTTTCCTTAATGGAATATTTCAATATTTTCAAACTAAACTCATAAAAATTATTTGACTCCACGAGTGTAATAATGTTAATCAACAAGACTATGTGTTGTAACTTCATATTTGAAAATGTTCAAAATACAGATTCACTGATTTTATATTCAGTCAATGTTTAACAAACACTTTTCAGGTACATGTCAAAAGTTATTATAAGAGCTTCAGTTTTGTAAACTTAGCAATTAATAACGCCCCGCCACATTCGCCATTTATTACACAGGTTTAAAGTGTACTCGTTTCATGAAAAGCGGTTTTTGTTCTAGCTTTCTGTAAATACTAAAATATTGATTCGTTATCTAAAATGTCATCATAATACTTAAAATGATGAATTGGGTACTTCATAAAATAGTGTTTTATTTAGTACTTATTATTTGATTATTCTATACATGTATGTTATTAAAGATAATTGTAGTACTCTAGCAATAAAATCGACAAAATAGATTCTTTTCCAGATAATGTTAGAAAATATATAATGGACTTAACTGGCAACATCGATACCGGAACCCAGACCCGATAACAACTTGGCCGGTTAAATCGCGATTACCTTAACAGCATAAAATACACCTGCGAAATAGTTTTTATTAGTACAATTAGTATTTAGCTTACATAATTGTAATATGATATGTATATTTAGGAAAACTTACCCTGAAAAAACTTCCTTCGTTGGGAAAAAAACTAAATACATGTTAATGTAAGCTATTGCATTTTTAGTACATATTGCAGTATACACAAGCCTTACTAAACAGGCCATTAAATCTCTCATTTAGCACAGTACTGAACTGTAAATATAAAAAAAGCTCTAAAAGTAATCGTCGATTTTCTTTTGATTCTTTGTGTGCATTCCTCTTTTGAAAGTGAAGTCGAAGAAGTTACTCCACCTGAAGTGGGCTCTCCTTGTTGTCCAATGTATGATGCTACTAGCGCAAGTGTGGCTTTTGCTTCTGCATGGTTTCCTCTTTTATACATCCTCCTCTTGAACAATTGCTTTTCATTTTCTTAATTTTCTCGAAAAACTCGTTTTCACGACTTCCGTCAACACTAGCCCATTCGTTCACACCTTCTACACTAGAACCACCACATTCAGGAACATTCTGAAATTCAATTAGCAGGTTGGTGTCATCAGATTCAGGTGCCTCTGTAGTATTCTGCACTGCCGTAGGATTATCTTCTCTTTTTTTCAATAGCTTTCAACACATTTGACCAGAATTTTCTTCAAAATTTAGTAAAGGTGTTAGGCATTTCTTCATAGGCCGTGGTCAACATATAGATCACGTCCCTAATGTTTATAGTCTTCACGACAGCGATTAGTCAATGTCTTTATCATTTAGCTTTGAAAAGATTTCAGAAAAGAGTTTGTAACTGTAACGCTTTCCAAGCTTGCAATGATTCCTTGGTCCATAGGTTGCAATAAAAAAATAATCAATTTGATTGTCCTTGTACGTCACTTTTATTATTTTTTTGAACTCTACATTTTCATCTCCGAAAGCAGCAACAAAGTTGTTGCGAAATATAGGGATAATTAATAAATGAGTTTTTAGTTGACAGACCGCTTGCCCGCTTTTAATTTATTTTATTATATATATATATATATATGAAGGTGGTTAGAGCTGGAGATCGTCTGATGACGATCTCCAGCTCTAACCAGCGACAGACCGACTAGCTCTTGAAGACGACGAGTGCGATCTCGTTGAAACGTAGAGTAAATCGTCTTTTTCAGGACAAAACTCACCCGCGGCCAAGAACCCGAGAAACTACACCTTCATCATACGTCCGCGAGAACATCAAGAGTAACATATATATATATATATATATATATATATATATATATATATATATATATATATAGATAATTATTTCGTGACCTTTGTATGTTATGGTAAATTTAATTTGTTGGCGATTTAAGGTCTGGTTTTACTTTAAAATATATATATTTAAAATAACCCTACATGTTTCGGCAAATTATGCCTTTATCAAGGAATATATTTTATATTCCTTGATAAAAGCTATTAGTTTTGTCGGATTTGCTCGGCAGCCAGGTGAATACGATCCGACAACTCATCTCTTGTGTTCGAAACTTGCGCGTAGACTAAATTTTTCATGTACCCCCATAAATAAAACTCAAGAGGGTTAAGATCGGGTGATCTGGGTGGCCATGCAACAGGACCACCTCGACCAATCCATCTTGGATAATTGACGTTAACCCAATTTCGGAAAGCAATTCCGAAATGTGGTGGTGCCCCATCCATGTGACACCATACGTCTCGTCGAACATTCTGTGGGACATCCTCTAAAAGACCTGGCAGTTTGTCAATAAGAAATTGAAGGTAATTGTCCGCATTTAACCCCCAGGAAGAACGACAGGAACAATAAACAAGTCATGGATTAGGGCCGCCCAAACGTTAATAAAAAATTGGAGTTGAAATTTAGATGGGCATATAGCTTTGGGATTTTCTGATGACCACCTGTGCAGGTTTCTCAGATTTGTAACACCACTTCTCGTGAACGTAGATTCATCTGTCCAGAGGACTGTTCTGCAGAAATTAAAATGAAACCGTGACTGTCTTAATATCCAGGTAGAATAAACTAGACGAGCATAGTGGTCTGCCTCAAGCAAACCGTGTCCCATGTGATAGTGATATGGATATAAGCCCTCACGTTTTAAAATTCGCCAAACTGTCGTTCGTAGCACTCCTAGTTGTCTAGCGATTCAACGTACACTGAGAGTTGGATCCCTTGTAACAATAGCTACTGCTTCTTCCTCTAAGTCTGCTGGCAAATTTACTCCTCGGTTGAAAAGATAATCACGCAGTCCGCATTCCCAAAATTGTCTGTGTACTTCCAGAAACGTTCTGTAATGAGCCTATCGGGAAACCGAAGTCGGTATTCAATATCTGCTTGACGTGCACTGCCGTTACAGTAGCCATACACAAAATGCATGTCCGCATACTCTTGAGAAGAAAAGCGGTAAGGCATTTTGAATAAAGAAAACGTGTCCACTCACTAATAAGCTGTTGTATGAACTGAAACGTAATCTAATCCTTTATTAAAAAATGCAACGTTCACTTACGAAATAAGTAAGAACCTTCTTTATCATAAATAAATTTCCAGTACTCATTTTATTATGCGACGTTAACAATCACAGGCCTGTTATTGAATCGTATAACTTTTTTTAAATAAAATCAGTTTGTATTGACTTTAGGATTACATTTTTTTCATGATCTGACAATCACATTCATAGATCTGTAACTTGGAAATAAATAAAAATGGATATACAAGTTTTGCGTTTTTGTTACTTGAAATGAAGTCTACTTTACACTCCTAAAATTTGAACATAACGATACGGGACAGCTTGTTTAAATATATATCTTATGTTGATAAAGATGATTAGTTTTAATTATCTTTTAAGACGCGTAACGAAACTATTCATATTTTAACTATAAATATATTTTATTTAAAGTAAAATATTAAGACTACGGTAACACCAACGACTTAGTTGGTTATACCGCCGTATCTTGGACAACTGGACACTTTCTATATACTAAAACTTTTGAAAATATGGTGTGAAGAGGTATATCAACTAGGGTGGTGACGAATACATTATTAGAAAATTTGTGAACAAAATTGTGAAGAATAGGTGCAAAATATGTTTTAGTGACCGCACAAAACTTGAAGGAAAAGAAGACAGATCACTTCCTCGTGCCTTTGAAAAATTAAAGAGAGTGCTTTACATAATACTAACTAGTTTAAAACCGGCTTGAATGACAATATGTTTAAAATGTAACATTTTGTTTCACACAACTGGTAGTATATTATAAATATAAAATTTATCATCCGAAAAGCTTTTCCAAATACCTTTTCTAAGGCTAATACATGCATGTATTAAAATTGATTTTTTTTGTAAGTCCTTAGCAATCCCCAAAAAAAATTGGAAATTACTCTTTTCAGGAAAACCATCCAGTGATCCTCTTACTCATGAAAGCCCTCCAAGTCAAGGTGGAAGCGCATTCTTTGACCATCCACCAATGTCTTCTACAACAGTTACAGTTACAGCTACAATAACGAAACCAAACGATGAGGATGTATAAAAAGTGTGTAGATTTATAAGTAAAAAATTACGTATTTCGTTATAGGGAAGTTGGGTTTCATCTCCAAAGGATACGGTATTTCCCGAAACTATTCCTGAAGAAAGTTCGAGTACAGAAGAAGAACATGTTGTTATATTTAGGTTGCCTTCATTACATGAATCAGATGGGTTCTTGAGAGATCCTGCAATATATACGGTAAAACCATGTTTAAGACTTTCAAACGCGTTGGATAATAGGACATTATTATACAAGTAATAAATAATGTCATAATTAATATCATAATGGAGGGGTCTTTACATATAATGGGTTTAAAATTGAAGTTACTTGTCATTGTATTTAGCTTTTCTTCTGTTCTTCCACCCTTAAAAGCGTTGACGTAATCATTTCGTTAAATTACTTTCCCTAAAATATTAGTTGTAAATAATTTCATATATACCATTAAATACAATAATCATTTAGAATCTTTAGAAAAATAATCCTAAATAGATTTCCATGTAAGGTACAATTAAGCTACATAAAATTTAATTTTACATAATTAAAAGATAGGATGACAAAATGTATTTAATCAAATTCGCAGATTGTTTCAACATTTCTATTTAATTATGTTTTTGACTGTTTGTCTTTCATTCGAAATATATAAAGCATCATCTCTTTCTAGGCTGATACCAGTTTGTTTCAATTGGCCATGAAGAAAAATGGAGCGGGTAAGGCTAATTTTAAAGTCGAACAAGTAACTGCAATATCGGTCTCTGATACTAAACAAACGAAATCATCCATTCCTGCAGCTCAAAAAATCAGGTACTTTTTACTGAAACAACTAATAAAAGTGCTTACGGAGTATAATTATATTTAGCTCTCCAACTGATAAAGATTCTTCGTTGGACAGCAGCAGCAAACATCCTTCAACAACTGATGGTCCTGGTGTAGATAATCAGGATCAACAAGGGTCAAGGAAAACTTTGTTAGGTAGTTATGGAGGTGATGTAACGGCAGCCACATTTTTGGATGTGGCAGTTTTGCGTTGTTTATTCATAACTCAGTGGCAAGAAGAGGGTATTTATTGGGCTCTGCATTATATGTATAACAGGTGTTATTATTTGGTCGAACTTTGTACTTTTTGCATGTCACCTAATATTTTTATTTTAGGCTGAGAGATATAAGCGAAGAAACAGCTTCACAACAACAGCCTAGACGACGCAGCAATTCCTTACCTATCCCCAAAATTGAAGTCTCCATCTATCAGAACACCGAAATAAAAAAACAAGAGAACAAAGATTTTATGGAGGTACCTGACCCTAAGGATGTTTCTTTACTTACTGGTAAGTTATTCTTTGTGAAAATAATATAATTTAAACCTTTACTGACTTAAATTATAATAACAAAATAATTGACAAACGAAATTTAACTCAATACCATTTAATACAATTTATAAAATGAAACGCGACGTCGACTACAGCAGAAACATTATAAGGGCCTGATAAAATTGTGAATTGACGATTTTTTACGAGACATCCACTTAAGATGGATTATATGTGAGAGTAAAAATGATATATTCGTATTATACGTAACAGCCATTAAATTTTTATTGATCATATTTTCTTCCGGTTTGGAGACGCGTTTTAAGCAGTTTCATTACCACCAATGTTGTTCCCACTTATCCAAGATATCTTCCCTTCTTTTGTTGTTGTCAGCGCTAGATACTTAATTTCTTATTTTAATAATATCGAATTTGAATTACGTTCTATATTATGGGTTATTGATATAAACTCTCTTATTTTTGATTGAAAAATAGTATGAGCTACAAATGAATTTAGAGATTACGTTGAAATTTAAAATTTTATGATTATTTGTTCTTTGTACATACGCTTAAATAAAGAGAATTCTTGGCTACCAAATTGACCAAAAAAAAAAAATTAGGCTTTATGGAACATTTGTATAATCAATAGTCTTATTTTATATACCAGTGCAGTGATCACCTAATGGCGGGCCGCGGTCAGCAAGCAAGTTTTGTACGGACCGTGCCGAAACTGTGCATTTTCAGAAAATAATAATGTTTCTTTCGACATACCGGACTCCGCCGCCAACACAGCTTCCGCTTTGGCCTTGAGCTATGAATAACAGCAGGTCTCTTCTCTCTCTTGTTCTTTTAGTTTGGTCTAGCGCTTGCCGTCGGCGCACGCGCAGTGTTTATTTTTATTCATTTCATTATTCTTCAGAACTCTTGTTAATGTTCAGTTTGTGTTTGATTCACATTACGATGGAAAAGAGGAAAAGTTGAATCGGAAAACAAACAGTTCCTACCAGAATGAACTGACTTATATTGCTTCACGTTGCCGAACCGAGTTGGAGCAGTACCTGTTTGTTTTATATGTCAGCAAACTGTAGCTATAATTAAAAGTTTCAATATTAAATGGCATTATGAGAGTAAATACAGAACATTTGGTGGAAAATACCTGATTGCAAGTAACCACCGGTAAAGTAAAATTCAGAGTTTATGTTCTAATTACATAACATCGGCACAAATCAACAACAAAACTGTTCAGGACCCTTCTTTACGTATTTCTTAGACTGTATCAAAAATATGAAGCTATGTAGATGCAGATATTATAAAAGAGTGCATGCTGGAAATGCATTATTTGAGAATAAACTGGATATCGTTGACACTATTCGACATATTCCATTATTTGTTATTTCAAGCACAAGGAAAACTATAAAAGTCTGAATCGAACTTTAACTGCCGCTGATTGCTATGTTTTGGCTCTGTACGAATCTTGCGATATTACAGATACAGTACAGCTTATACTTTTTGTGTGTTACCTCTACAGAACCCGTGAACAATTTTTTGAAGAAATACTACGTCAGGAACCACTACAGGAGAGGATTTGTACATTGTTGTTACAGAGTATTTTAACCAAGCTGGTTTGGGTATGAAAAAAGTTATATCAGCAACACAGACGAGACACCAGCAATGCCTGGGTGTAGGAAAGCCTTGGTTCGGTGACTAAGCACTGATCATGCATGAAAATTTGATATCCTACCGTTATATTCATTAAAGTGTGTTGTGCTGCAGTCTGAATCCCAGTCTTCAGAATAAAATGCAAACGGTGAAGCAAACAATAAAACTTTATACGTGCAAAATCATCTCTTAAGCAACATCCATTTAAATCATTTCTTGAAGAGACCGATGCTCAGCTGGACGACTTCCTTCTCCGCAACAATGTGAGATGGCTAAGTAAAGGCTTTGAGCTCAAGAATCTCAAGAATCTCATTTCTATACTTGTTAATCTATGTAATATCAACACTCAACAAATATGCGTGTCGAGATACACTACCACAGTGTTATATGGACTTGGACGCTCCAGTGTATTGCTTTGGCGACAGTTTTTAATGAACTACGGTGCTTCAATATAACATCTTTATTTACACATAATTGCACTAACAATAAAACTAATAGAATTTTATTAATTATACACGTGTGTGTTGCTTAATACGTAAGAAGTATTTTACTTATGACAGAACTTTCTTGATTTGATGATGAACTGTGTTATTCCGAAGATGTAAAAGAACTGTTTTGATTTTATGTATGATATCTGATCTGTCTTGTGCTATGATAAGACTGTTAGGTACCTTTGTGTTAAGATGAGACAGATTGTTTCTTAATGTTATATTAATACTAATGTGAGATTGTTGTCTCTTAGTGTTTGAAATACTGCAAGTAAGCAAAATTTGACACTGTCTCAACAAACTGTTAAATAATTAATAGGAGCGGACCGTATCAACTGTACGGCCAAATAGCGACACAACTCGCAAACTTTGCAAAGTGCAATAGCAAGCGTTTCAAGGATTTAACAATATAATTTTAAAAATGAAATGAAGTCGATTAAAACTAATGTATTGGTAAATTATATTGATTTACTAAGATTATTACGATTTTTAAAAACAACGTGTCAATGCAACTTGCAATAGATTAAGAAAGTGTGCAGCGTTTAATTGCTTGGACCCGGAGTATTCGTTTACCAAAAAATTGGTTTTTAATTTATTAAATTACCCTATATTTCGCGACAGACTTTGTCGCTTCTTCTGGGGTAAAAAATGTAGAGTTGAACTCTACATTTTTTACCCCAGAAGAAGCGACAAAGTCTGTCGCGAAATATAGGGTAACTTAATAAAGGAGTTTTTTAATTGACCGCTTACCCGAATTTTAATTAATTTTTGATATATATATATATATATATATATATATATATATATATATATATATATATATATATATATATATAATATCCTCGTGACCTTGGTATGATAAGGTAAACTTAATAAGTCGGCGATTAAAGGTCTGGTTCATTACTTCAAAGTATATATATTTAAAAAAACCCTACATGTTTCGGCAATGACGCCTTTGTCAAGGGAATACAAAATATAAATGACAGAATATATTCTGTCATTTATATTTTGTATTCCCTTGACAAATTATATATAATATATAATTATTATTATATATAATTATATATATAATGTATGTATATAATTGTAGAAAATTTCTTGGCCGTACTAATATAAATTCACTAATATTTGGGTTATCGGTCTGTTTAGATTAAACTCAAATGTTCTTTCTCAATATTTCGTCAATATATTAATGACTTCATCGGGAGAAGAGCTAGAGTTAAGCGTTGGCAGTTTTATTAATTAATTTACACATAATTGTCATTAGCAACTCGCAAATAAATCATGAACATTACATTTTTAAACAACAACTAAAACTGTAAAATTTCGACTTGACCCTTTTCACCCGCATGTCTGTATAATATGTGACATATATGTCGTGAAGGTTTTTGACCATTTTCTTGAAAATTTTCTTATACAAATCTCTATAAGTTGCATATCATTTAATTCACGAAAAAAATGTCATTTAAATATGTAATAAAATACATGACGCTATTTAAGAAAATGAAATAATTGGCTTTGCATTGAAATTGTGAACTCAAAGAGAAACCAAATGCTCCCAAGTGTTGCCAAATATTATGTGAACCATCTGTTGTATAAGAAATCTTTTTTAATATAACAACCTATTTTGTGATCAAATACGAAGGCGATGGGCAGCCAATAAATTATACAGGGTGGCCCAAAATGACCGAAGGGGTTTGAGTTCATTATAACTTCTAATTTAAGACATAATTATTAAATTTTTTTAATTTTAAATACAGTATATTAATGGAGAATATTTTTAATTTAATTATGAAAAATTATATCTCGCGGGTGGCCCAAAATGACCGAAGGGGTTTTAATTCCTTATAACTTTTTTATTATAATTTTTTTCTCTCTGGACTCTGGAATAATGACGATATGCACGCTGAGTCAAAACAATGGATCGTTGATTTGAGAAATAAAGTCAACGATTTTGGCACGTTGTTCAATTGTGTACTGTTCCATTCTAAATTCCCCAGGTCTTCTTTACAAAATACTGAAAACAAAACAAAAAATTATAATAAAAAATTTATAAGGAATTAAAACCCCTTCGGTCATTTTGGGCCACCCTGTATATTAACAGCAATAAAGCGAAAAAGCTTAAATTTAGAGTACCTAATTCATCAATCGTATAATAGTTGAATAAGTGACAATGTTAATCTTCATCATTGATACTTTGAACATAACGCCTGTGTTGATATTCTGTAGAATAAGTTCTTAGAAGTACTGCTTAAAGAATTATTTCATACATATTTTCGATTGGTATTAAAATATGTGTTGAATAAATATAATGTAATAACATGAAATAAAGATATGGTACATGACATAAGATCATATTTATACCAGAACAACGCCATTAAAAACAAATTTCAATTACCTCCATAGCACCTTTGATAGACTAGAAACACCTTTACACACCACAACACACAATTTGGATATGTATATTGGCAAGAATCTTCGTTGTCAGTAATCATGCTAAACTTATAACAACAACTGCAAAAATTTGTTTGTGTATTTCCTAACTTTAATAATAGCTACTATCTTTAATAAAACCCATGTTAATTAATCGTTGCCTAAATTATCGCCGCTAAAACAAAGAACTAGGTTGACGTGAAATACTTAAAATATCTAATTTCTAATGTAAATTTTATATACTTATTGTTTTTGAAGAATCTCCTTATTGTGTACAAAAACGAACAGAAGATTCCCCTCACGTACGAAGAGCCAGTGAAAAGACGAAAAAACGGATGAAAATGGCCGATTTAAAGGCTTTCGTCGAGACCAAGCTTTTATCCAAGTCAGATAAAGCCCTAGAGAGGATAGGACAGGATGAGCCTAAACTTTTAAGAGAGCAAGCGGTGGGTTCCAGGCTTATGGTTAATGTATGTATTCTACCATCTTTCTCTTCCAATTTTTGCTTGTTAAAAATAATTTCGGAAGACGTTTTCATTTATAATAGGTTTATGAATATTTTTATAATTTTAATTTAACAAAAATTTTTCGAATTACGAATTAAATTCGTTTAAGTATTTTTAGTATGCTGTGTTTAGGCCTGTAGAAATATTTGCTTGCTTTATTTGTTAGATTATTCTTCGTACTTCTTTACATTGCCAATGAGAATATCACTTAATAGCTTACAATTATTTTATTTTAATTTAAAAAGCCTTTATACAGTCCATAAAGTATGGCACAAGCCCGTAGTAACGTTATTGTGCATTATTTGACAAAATGCAAAGACATGTCGATTAATGTTTTTTATTATCTATATTTAGATGCTACCATTTTGTTTTTTCCGTCGACCTTGAATAAGTTATGACGTCATTGATAATTTTTTTAAATGTAACCCCATTTTTTTTGTGGATTTTGAAAGCTTTTTCAATTTTTGAGTAAATTGTGTTCTAATTCTAAGTTTTATTTTTGACATTTTCAGTATCAAATTTATAACAAATGCTCAAAATGTTTTCCTTCAGTTTGTTGACAAAATCCTAAGCGATGATAAATTCCATTACGCACATTCCGTAATATTTCGGGAGTGATTAGTTTGGTTTCGTAGATGATGCGTTGTCGTAAAACGTCAAAATTTTCCGGTTGTGTCGCATAGACTTTTGATTTTAAGTAATCCCACAAGAAGTCCAATGGGGTTAAATCTGGCGATCTAGCTGGCCATTCAATTGCCCCTCTTCTTCCAATCCATCTGTTAGGAAATGTATTATTGAGGTATTGCCTTACTGGTAGCGTATAGTGCGGAGGAGCACCATCCCGTTGATACCAAATTCTACGATCTGGCAAATGTGGATCCTTATTATTTGGAAAAAGAACCGCTAAAACGGATATCAATTCATTCCTCAAAAAATTCAAGTATATTTCCCCAGTCAAGTTTACATAAAAGAAAAACGGTCCCACAATGCGATCGCCGATAATCCCAGCCCACACATTTAGTTTTTGCGGGTATTTGGTATGTGTCTCTTGCATCCAATGAGGATTATCAGTCGACCAAAATCGGCAATTTTGTCTATTCACAGTGCCATTCAATGTGAAAGTAGCTTCGTCAGAAAACAAAATGTTGAAGAGAAATAGAGGGTCATTATCACAAATTTGCATCAACCGTTTACAATATTCCAAACGCCGATCAAAATCATCCTCAAACAACTCTTGAACTAAATTCATTTTATAGAGATGATACTTTGATTTATGCAAAAGTTTCCCGGCTCTACCCCTTGCTATGTCAAATTCTCGACTAAGTTGCTGTGTGCTTGTGTGAGGACGTTCTTGAACTGTTAACAAAATGTCAACTTGAGTGTCTAGGGTCGTTGATGGACGTCCACTTTTTGGTTTATCTCGAACGAACCCTTCTTCCAAAAATTTTCTGTGGATTTTACTTACAGTTGAAAAATCGATAGGGTTCAATTCAGAATGCGTTTCATTAAACAACTCCGCTACTTCCCTAACATTTCGACGTCTATCTCCAAACCCAATCATCATGAGCACCTCAATGCGTTCCCGTTCAGATAAATGCATCTCAGAGAATGAATAATTAAAACACTTTACACCAACAATTAGGATTAAATAAAAATGTTCTGATTCGGATTATTTACAATCTGACATAAAAATTACCTTGTCACTTTGGGAATGACAGAAAGTTGAAAAATTATTACTCAAAAATTTTCTAATGTAACATACCAAAATTTTTACATCATCGAATAAAGAATTGTAAAAGCTTTCAAAATCCACAAAAAAAAATGGGGTTGACAATTAAAAAAATTATCAATGACGGCATAACTTATTCAAGGTCGACAGAAAAAACAAAATGATAGCATCTAAATATAGCTAATGTCCATACTTTATGGACGCCTGTATATTTCTACCATGCCTTCAATTTTTCAAGTTTTCATTTAGAGTAGCCTATGATTTCAATATAAATTTGGGAACACTGTGAAACAGTAAGGTGTATCGATAGTCAAATTTTGACAACTGTCATCTCACAGATTACAATTTAGTTGTGTTACAACTTAATCTTATTTCTTGTGAAATATTTTAAATAAAAGACATTTATTTAAAGAAATGCATTTATTGCGAAAATACTACGTTAAAGACGATGCTTGAAAACGTGAAACGCAGAGTTCGTGTAAGAGGACACGACCTTTGCGTTTCATGTTTTCAAATGCGTTTGACAAATGAGGGATTATATTATCACGAACTTCTCTAATACTATTGAAAATTCTTCATTCAATTATATGTTGTGACGCTCGGAAAATCGAAAAAATTAAGTAATCCAGAATTGTGAGAACTGGAGACTTTAATATTCGATTATTGCTCCAAACGAGCACGTGTTCGTTGAGCCATATGTGGTGGAGCATTACCTATAATTTCATCGTCATGTAACTGATTAATAAAGGGTTTTTATAAGTCATTTCGGAATCTTTCAGTATTTACTGTTTCATTAAAAAATATTGGTCCAATGATTCGCCTCCTTGATACCGCCAGCCAAACACCAATCTTATGCGTATGTATGGTGTTTCTACAAATTCGTGAGAATTTTTTGTCGAACATATTCTCATATTTTGTTTGCTTAAATATTCCAAAAGATCTCATCAGTAAGAAAGAAACATTTATTAAGAACATCATCATTATTCAAGTCATTCAAGAACCATTGGCAGTACTCGGTTCTTCTATAGTAATCAGCGGGACCGAGTTCATGAACAGCTTGAATTTTATATGAATTGCTACGATCGCTACGTCGAGCTTAAAATATATATATATATAAAAAAAAAAAAGAAAAAACAGAAAACGCTCCCCGGAACAGACCCGGTCTCGATCTACTAAAACTGCCCCTGCCCGTCCTTGCCAACGTCCAACGGCCCACCCGGCTTCTGAGGCTGCCTCAGCCAAGGGGTGGGGAGAGCCAGAGGTAAGTGAAAAACTAAAAACAAAGGTGGAAAAGGGCGCCACCGAATTTCTGCCGCTGGACGTCGCAAACTCGGAAACTTGATAAAAATTTAATATAAACAAAAAAAGGCAAGTTGCGTTGGGCAGAAGGCCGGCTCCGCGACCGAGACTCGTTCCACTATCGAGGATCGAGAGACGAGGGAAAGAAAAAGAAAATTCGTTGTTTCCAACCAAACAAAACTTATTTATTGTCAACCAGTGTATATTTAGAGACAAAAAAAGAATTATTAAATTGAAATATAGTATTATAATTTTGCGGCTGAAGGCCAAGCAAAAGTAAAGAAAAGATTAATTAATTAACAACAATAGTATGTAATTCTAATAAAACGTTAGGTATAATAATTTACAGAACGGCTGAAGGCCTTAGTAGGCCCTAAAAAAAACAAAACGTATTCTTTCTTTCTTGTCGGTTCACAGTGTATACACATTCAACAATTAGTTGAAATAAAACGACCTTTAGCTAGAAAGTTCTAAACTCAAATAAGATTCCGCAAAATATGTAATGCCTATAATTACAGTATTCAAATCAATTAGCAAAAATAGGTAATGTATGCAATAAAAGTGTTCAAATAATATTTATGTATAACGCAAGGTTAAATTGAAACGGCTACAATTGTTCGTGAAGCGAACGAAAACGGTATAAGAAATGACCTACAAAAAAGGTCAGGCCACACAGGTTTTTCCGTTTGGAAAACGGAAAAACGGTTATTTGACGACGATCTATTAATTAATAATAATAAAATTTATATATGAAAGAAAAAAGAAAGTTGACAATTGAAAAAGAATAAAATTAGCGAAACGAGAGCTTATCTGATGGAAGAACTGCACTCGTGTCGTACTCTCTCCAGGAAAAAAAAGCGTCACTGGCGGGAACAATCAGTTGATGTTTCGGGATTGCTTGCCCGTCGGGTACACCATCTAAATAAAGAATAACACGAAAATAAGCGAAAAGAAAGTTACAACAGAGAAAGCCCTATACATACCGGATATTGCGTTCGATGGTAGTTAAATTGAAGCAATGTTGTTTAACGTGTTACAAGTTTTTTCCTTCCCAACACCCCCCAGGGAGATATCGCATTTAGCGAATAATTTTTTAGATATGTTGATCGATTAAAAATCCCTCACGGGGCCGTAATTACAATTATTACAATAAGGCAACATCGATCGATATCGGTGTTGGGAAAAGAACGTAACTACGTTCAGAGATCGATAGCTAACGACGAAGTGTGTAGAGAGCGAGTATTGCACTTTTCTTTTCGAAGAAAAAAAGAGCGGGCACTCAGGTTCGAGAAAAAAGGAAAAAAAAACTTGAAAGAAATTAGATATATGTACATTAGAATAACAAATAACGATACCTATACAGGTAGGTTCGTTTGAAATGGAGCGAAATATATTGAAGATATCATTAATTAAGTTACAAAATAAAGTAATAAAACGTTGAGCGTTACGGACACGTAACAGAATATAATTTTAAAGCTTTTTTAGGAATAGCGTGGCATGTTCCAACTAATAACTGAACCATTATAAAACGACAGTTTCATAATGAATTTCTATGGTGAGTTTTCCATTAGATGTCGAACATCTTCAATGTAAACAGCAGTTCTTTTCTTAGGTACTCCCGAATTTACAAAATATTGTGTCCGTTTCACGAAATTTGTCAACATAACCACGAATTTGACTAGCCAGTTGTTCACGTGATTGCAAGATTAGGGAATTGTTGTCGAAAATCCTGTATACATTAATTACTTGCACAAACCCACTGTTCATTTACTAATCTAACAGTTCTAAAATAACTTTGACAATAAAAATTTTGTGTTGTATTTCTTACATTATAATAAATAATCTAATTGATAAGACAACTTTTCCATAAATAAAAATCCTACTGTTCCACAGTATTCCCAAATTTGTACTGAAATCATAGGTTACTCTAAATGAAAATTTAGTTGTGGGCATAGTATTTTATGAATTTAAATTTAAAGTTGTTTAGCTTTCATAGTTGCTAATCGAAATTTGCACATATGTCAGTTATGTCAAAATTATTTTTTTAGGATTATCATCGCAGTTTGGATACTGGTGACGAACACCTTAGCAGACCATCGTCTGTACGTTCGAAAATATTCGAACCTATGCCAAGTAACTTAGTCAAGGGCAAAAGTATGCCTAGTTTGAGGTATGCGTTTTGCAGAATGTTGTATAAGCTTTTTTTGGTGCATTTTTGTATTCCGTTACCTAAGTACCGATGAATGTACATTTCATAGTAAATATATTTCTTCCCAATTTCAACTTCAAACCTTCTCTGATGGATAAGTATCCGTCCATTTCACTTCTCCAATATTATTATATAGTTTATACCTACTATAGAGAAATTTGAAAAGATCATAAATCAGTTTTTTCAAATTAATAGTTTTTCGAATTATTAATATTTTGCTTTCTTGATACCTTTTCTTTAGAAGAAGTATAAGTAATTTTCGAAATAGAGTATAATTTTTAGATGTTCCAAGGAATGTAGCTAAATGTATTGTTTCCAATGCTCTTAGTTTGTAGCTCTTTTATGTAAAAAAATGTCATTTGCTAAACATTAAAACAAATTAAGTATCTTCAAAAGTACAAAAGCAAATTTAAGTTATAATTTTAATAGTATATACGAGGTGACTTGACGGCAGAATGACTTTACAAAAGACGGCAGCTATTTGTTGTTTTTTGTGCTAATATAGATAAAAAGCAATTTGATATATTAATTAAACACTATTTTTACTAGGAAAGAAAACAATAAAAAAACTGAGGAAAAATTACGTGAATATTATGACGAATCTGCTCCGTCCCTGCTTTAAAAAGTGGTCATGTGAGTACAGAAGATGCCGAACGTCCGGAGCCTTCATTTGCCCATAGTAAAGGACTACCGATAGCTACATCCGTAAAAATCTCAACTAAGTAACGGGTGTTCAGAAACATTCGAAGTCAAGTGGGCTCTGAACAAAAAATCGTATATCCTTACTTAAGATCTGATTTGTAATAATTATTAAATGTCAACTGTTGTCTGTCAAAAATTGCCATAATCTAATATCGAAGATACTAATTTATATTTTTAAATTTTGAAAATGGTATTTACTAACGTACACAAAGCATTCATGGTTGAAGCATATTTTCGGAATGGTCAAAAGATCGATGGCCAGTGGAAGTATTCAATTCAAGCTTGTTTGGAAGAATTTCGAGATGAATTTCCCAACCTTGCTTTTGATTATAATACTTTTCAGTGTACACTAATCAGAATTGTTCCAGTTTTTCGACAAACTGATAGTGTGGGACGCCAAGAGGGTGTTGGGCGACCAAAAGTCCGAACAGAAGAAGTGATTGGGAATGTTAGAGAAATAATGACTGGTGCCCCTAAAACTTCAGTAAGAACTCTTGCTCAACAAACCGGGTTGTCAGTTGGTCCTTGCCATAAAGTTTTAAAAGCAGATTTACAGTTATTCCCATATCGTATAACTTGTTTGCAAGAAATCCTCGATATTGATTATCCGCGACGAGTAGTATTTTGCGAATGGTTTACAAATAATTTTAATGATGATGTCCTAGACAAAACTTTCTTTTCAGACGAAGCATGGTTTCATGTTAGTGGATATGTTAACTCGCAAAACATGAGAATGTGGAGTGATACAAAGCCCAATAATTTTTATGTTGAAGCTCCTTTACATCCTCAGAAAGTTGGTTTTTGGTGCGCTATATGTAGAAGAATGATAATTGGTCCTATTTTTTAATGGTACCTTGACTGCAGAAAGATATCGACAGGAAATACTATTGCCTTTCTTTAATCAACTTCGCGATGATGAACTAGCTTTGGGATACTTTCAACAAGATGGTGCTAGAGCTCACACAGCGGGGGAAACAATGAATATGTTACAAGAAGTTTTTGGAAATCGTTTAATTAGTTTGAACAGCGATCATGAATTTCCTACAAGATCTTGTGATCTTACACCGTGTGATTACTATTTATGGCCTTTTTTTAAAAATTCAATTTATCAAGTACCAGTGCAAGATTATATAGATCTCCAAGACAGAATTATAAATAAAATTAGTGAAATTAGAAATAGTCCCATACTGCAAAATGTATTTAGTAGCATTCAGAGGAGGTGCGTAAAATGCTTGGAAGAAGGTGGTGGACATTTTCAACATCTTTTATAATTATGGTCATTATTGTTGGTAATTTATACAACTACAATTTATGATATTTATTATAAGGTTGTCATCTAAGGACTCTACAAACAATTTATTTCTTTCAAATTTATTTTAAGCCATTTCTTACAATAATTTGTTGAATGTTAATATATTAAACTAGTACGATAACTAGATACTATTGTCACTATAAGATGAATAAGTAAAACCTTTACTTGTAAAGTTATTTCCTCTTAATTCTGCATTGTCTTTTTACATGTTACTACAGATTAGATGAGCTTTATTACACAATAATCAACAGCACATTAATTGGATTATGTAATTTTTTCCAGTTATCGCATGAAGAGGTGCTATTGTTCAGCAAGAATTCTCTAAAATATCAAAATACTTAATTTTAAATTTGCAAATTAATTACTGTTACCTTCTAAAATCATTATTTGACTAGTTTATATTAATTAATATGGCATATTAAAGTAATATATATCGACATAAACTGACATTTGCGTGTATGATAACCTATAAAATTGTATTAAGTAAATGTATCAATCTATCTCAGACATGACTTCATATTTTCAAGGACTACTTTGACTTCGAATGTTTCTGAATACCCGTTAGATACACAATATTTTGCAACATTAACCGCAACCGAACTCGTGGTACAGTTTTAAATAACTGGCTAATTTCAGCCGAAATCCAAGAGAATTTTTTCGTCGATATGTCATCGTAGATGAAATCTTGATACATCAGTATACAGCAGAGTGAAAACACTGGACGAAGGAGGCAAAAATAGTTTTTTCCACCAATAACATAATGGCAACAATTTTTTTGGGTTGCCAAAGGCGTAATCTCTATTCAATAATTACAAATGGAAAAATTCAATAACTGTTTCCACGCTAAAACTGAAGAAAACACGCCTGCATTTTTTCAGAAAATGAAGTTTTATCAGGATAACGCACCTTTTAATTCATCCACTAGGGCAAGCGCCAACTTTGTCGAATTGAGATCCGGATTGCTGCTTCATTCGGCATGTTTACCAAATCTGGTCCAGAGTAAATTTTTCTTTTTCGCAAACTTGAAAATTATGGATTGATGGAAGGAGATCCGAAACATGAAAATTTAATAGCGATGTATACCTACTTTGAGAAGCTTCCGAAAAATTACTTATATACGGTTTAAAAGAATTAAAAAGTCGCATAGAATTGGATGGGTATTATGTTGAAAAATAAAATATATTTTTTACGCCAAAGTAAATATTTTGTTGATAAGTCACTCTCCCGTCAAATTATCCTGGTACATCATATATATGTTATTCCTCTATACTTACACATGATCGCTAATCAGCTATTATTGACATTTACAGAATTCAATATTTCTATATCTGACTTGTAACCCGAAATCCCAGAAATAGTAATATAGGAGATTTTGTTATATAATCTGTCGGATCTATTAAGTACTTTTTCTCCATTGAGTAATTCCCAAATTATAAAACAATTTTTACATAATGACTTAATAGTGAGCATAAGTAACAAATACAACTGAATATCAGGGTACACTAACTAAACCTGGTAGAGTGGTAGGGAGATCTTAAAGGGAAACTTAAAGTGCCTAAAACGACTTGTCTCTACGTCTTCATGCCGTCTGTTAGCTAGCATGTTAGAATGCAATTTGATTTTATGACTGTATTTCTCACTAAACTTCTGGAGTAATTTTTTCACTGTTTACACATTTGAACCAATATATTAGGAATGTACCATGAAGCACTTAGTATTTAAAGCACAACTTTATCTTGGGAAAAAAGATTCGAATGTTCAAAGCTCGATACCGTATGTCCACATAGGTTTAAAAATTGACTTCTGCAGTAATAATTTAATGCCTAGCGTTAATTTGGATTTAGTTCTTACCAGCAAGTACTCTTATCTTGCCAACCTCTTTGCGAGGATGTATTTTTAACAGTTCAGTCTATCTGACTGAACTGCCAAATGACTTGAGATAGTTTATACTATCGACGTGCTTCAATTGCTGATCATTAAATGAAACGTTTTCTTTTCTGTTAGCGAACGTAATATGTTCGGGGTAACTTTCATGCTACAGGCTTTCAACCATTTCTGAATTTTGTTTGATAATTTTTGTGAATTTTGCGAAACTTTTGCAGAATCAATATAAGAGACCAAAATGGTCTCGGCACTTCACAATACTTCTCCCAGTAGCTCGATGTATTCAGCCGAATATTCTACAAAAAATTGTCTATTTTGAAAGTATGACTTAATTACTTCCTTTGTGTCATATGAAGAGCATTTCTTTAGTTTACAAAGAAAATATGTCAAACAGAACAGTATAGTTTGATTTCTTAATTTTTATTCACTTCATTGACGGCTCCGCAAACTTGTTACATAATCCCATTTTTTTATTCCTAAAGCTAAATTGGTTATCAAGAATTAATTTTTGTTTTTTTAAAATAACTTCAAGTCGCTTAAGGAAGACCTTTTCAAACACCTTAGGAAATAACGGCAACAAACTGATCGGCCGATAGGAAGATATTTCTTTTGTAGATTTTTCGGGCTTCATTTTCTGGATCATTATAATACTCAGGTAATTTTGAATTCCTTTATTCTTAAGTTTCGACATTAACACTTTCAATTTCTTGTCTAATTAATTAAACACTCTCTCGTTACTTGGAAATCGATTATTTGCCAGTTTTTTTCCGAGAAATCTTTTTTCTGCGATCTTTTCATTAATATTATGAGCGATTTTTCTTGTGATTCTATATTATGTTGCTATTTGTACGTTTTTAGTTAATACTACAACTGCGTTGTAGTCTGTAAGACATTAGTGTTTAACTACAAAATCTTAATCGTCTTTCGATCATTACAATCTTATAAAAAGAAGTTAAAATAACTGATAGAGAATACGGAGATATCTATAAATATGTCTATTAGGTGAATTGGAATATATGCACTCAATAATAAAATATTTAGACAATATTTGAAATGGAAATTGAAATAAGAAACAAATAAAAGCAAAAGAAATAAGAAGATAAACAAGAGCGAAGTTAAAGATACAATATATTATTACAAATAAGGGGTTGGCTAGGGATAATAATAAAGTTATTTTGTAATAATTAAGATAATTAGTGGTGTTGGTGAAGTTCCTTCAAAGGTCCAGGACGTGCGTGGTATTGGTTAGTTAAAATAAATACACAAAAACTAATAAATATAATAAAACACAGCGGCGTCCTTAAAATTTGTATTTATATTTACATAATAATAAATCGAAATTCGTATATTTAAAAAAAAGAAATTGATGTATGTAAAAGTCATTAAATTAGTAATATATACACAAGGGGCGATAAATTAGTAATCGAGAAAATAATATAAAATATCAGAAATAGAAAGGTGAAACAGTAATAAAACAAAGTACTATATACACGCGGAACGGTGAATAAGTAGATTAAAATTAACACAAAAAATACTCTGAAACGAACGTTAAATTGAGCAGTAATTATGGGTTAATTAATGTATATAAAATAACCTCTGTATCGAAGAATACAGAGCTACCTTTTGATTTGCGGCGATGGGCGGCCACGTGGTCTTCGAAGATATACCTCGGTCAAGTATATGCAGAGCGATGTTTTACCGGAGGAATAAGAAATGAGTTAAATTAATATGAAGTCACTTAAAAGAATAATATGCATAGAACAATGCAGTTTACCTTAGAAGTTGAAGAACACCTGGACGGCATGGTAGCATCGTGACTTGGACAGCACGATGAGCGATGTGTGTATCACTCACGAACGTTTGAAAGAGAAGCAGGAACTATTAGTTTGTGTCGCTAGAAAAGTCTAGAACGGTCGGTTTTATGATCTATCGAAGAGGGGGATCGATAACTTGAATAATATTTAATTAGAAGCGCGACCTAAAGATGACTTCTATCGATGTCATAAATATTATTAGAGTAATCCTTGTGACATAAGCTTTCTAACAATATCCAACATGATATAAAAGGAGATGTAAATAATATTAAATTAAAACAATTTAAAATGGAATGTCCTAGAAGAAATTCGACATTAACGTTAGGGTTCTGAGAGTTAGGTAGAAGGAAGGGTCTCGGTCAAGAAGATGACAAAAGAAATACTTTCTCTTTGTAACGAAAATGAAAGTTTGTACAAATGTAAAAAAATGTCTTAAGTTAAATATATTATTAAAATGAGATATTCAAGAAAGAATATATGTATTAAAAATAGATTAAAAATTTTCTATACGCTAAGCGTAACAATATCAAACGTATCAAGATGAGATTGAAAAGAATCTTATAACTTACGATGTAAGCAATATTAGTATTTTTTGTATACACAAAGCATTACATAAGAATACAAAATTAGTTTAACTACCTATCAATAGAAAATTTGGAAAAGACGTTTCTGAAAACAAGGGTAGCAGTACGATCGAAAATTTATAGAATACGTTTATTGGATTCCTAAATAAGCAATTAAAAGAAGAATCATAGAAACTATGCTATAAAATAAAGTAGGTACTACGAGGGCGTATTTTTACCTACCTAGTCATGAAGAAAATCACATAAGAGAACAAAAAAAAATTATTTTTCTACATAACTCCCTTCAACACTAATACACTTATTCCATATTTTTTCCAGTTGCCCCATACCTTCAGAAAAAAATTGCTTCGGTAACCCCGCAAAATATTCTTCAACAGCCTCTTTGAGTTCTTCATCAGAAGCAAAACGCTTTCACCTGAGATGCTTTTTTAAATTTTTGAATAAGAAGAAGTCTGACGGAGCTAGGTCGGAGCTATAAGCTGGATGCCTTAACTCTATAAACCCACAGTCATTGATTATCTGCTGAACTTTGTTTGCCTTATGAACCCGACAATTGTCGTGCAGCAACAAGTTTTTTTGTGGATAAGAATGCGGGTGTTTTTCCTCCAGAGCAGTTTTTAAATTTTTAATAGTGTTTCCGTAGGCCTCTCCATTTACGGTAGACCCTCTCGGCATACATTAAATAAGCAAGACTCCTTCAGCATCCCAGAAAACAGTTGCCATCAATTTTTTTCCAGAAAATTGTGTCTTGGCCTTTTTTTATGGTGGAGAGCCCTTATGAACCCACTGCATGGATTCTTGTTTAGTAGGAGGGTCCCAGTAATATACCCAAGTCTCATCTCCGGTGATAATTCGATATAAAAATGTTTTGTCCCTCTCCAACTTGACCAAATTTTCTTGAGAAACTTCTTTTCTGTACAGTTTTTGTTCAGGTATAAGCAATCTGGGTATCCACCGTGAAGACACCTTCTTCATACCCAAATCGTCCTGCAAAATTTTGAGGACACTTGTTTCAGATCTACAGACTTCATTGGCAATGACAGAGATCTTTACACGCCGATCTTTCAATACCAAATTTTCGACTTTTCGCATAATGGCTTCAGTTCGAGCTTCAACGGGTCGTCCGGACTTTGGGTCATCATTGATTGACTCTCGGCCCCATCGAAAGAGTTTAGACCAATATTTTACTTGGAAATAAGATGGTGTATCTTCCCCACACACAGCAACCATTCTTTCATGAATTGCTTTTGGACCCTGCCTTCTTTTGTCAGGAACTTTATTACGCTGCGATGTTCAACCTTAGTTTCACTTATTTTATCGAGAAATAGACCGTCTCAAATCTCTATAAACAGCACAAACTAAACACAACTTAGCACATGTACTTCTAACAATGACAGCAATTTTTCAATAATTTGTTTGACATCGTCACTCTTTTGTTTCATGGCTAGGTAGATAACATAAAAATACGCCCTCGTAGATTATTCACTAAAATGGTAGGACATATAAATATTGCTAGCCTAGCGTCATTATATCACATTTGCCCCGTGAGTTGGGGTATATGTGATAATGGGGTATATGTGATAATGGGTATATGTGATATGGATAATGGACTGCGTATTTTGGTTTTTAAAATATTTTATTTCGTAAAAAAATAACGGAATTATACATTTTTTTAAAAAATATAAAAAATATTAACATTTTTAACTAGCAGAACATACTTATTTTTATCAAAATTTAAACATTTAGAAACACATTCAAGGTAACTAGAAGATATTATAACCATCAAACTTCACTGAAAAAGTAAATCCCGACCCTCTTCGATCCTCTGTTGGCTGTGGAAGGATATTCAGTATACTTGCGCTGTCTACCAAGTCTTCATCTTGAACATTGGGCCAAACAAATTTAGATTTCTTCAATCTCAAATACCTAACAAGCCATTCTTCATACTCCCCTTTCTAAATAATTTTTCCCACAAAGTATTTCAGACTTCTTTTGGTTGCGTATTGCACTAAAACTCGAGAGTATGGCATTCATTGGAATTTACGCTTTCTTCTAAGTTTTGCAATTCCTGTAAACATTCTTCATCTTTATCTGAATCTTGATTAGCTATTGATTCGTCATTTTATTCACTAGACGAATCAGAAATACTTGTTATTGCTTTCTGACGAGTTCTTTTCTGCTTCTTCTGTATTTCCGCGGCCCCGTCTTTCGGTGCAGTAATAACTTGAGCTCCAGGAGCCAACTTTCTTTTTGTTATTTTTGATGAGGGTTGATTTTGACGAACGCATTGTAGCAAAAGGTTTTCAAAAGTAACAGTTCCATTTGAAGGCGCAATATCGTCAGACTTTGTCGAAGGGCCTGGTATATTGGAGACACGGACAGAGGTTATCCCATTTGAAGTATTTGGGAGCTGAATTTGTGGGTCATCAATATTTTCTGCAGCGCTGTTAGTGACTATAGTATTTTGGGGGTGCCATCGTTTTAATGCTTCGATCTCGAATTTTTCTCTTGCTACGACTCTGTCATCAAATGGCACAATACCGGACTTTCTAAAACCACTAATTATTACATATGCCTCGATGTCTCTCCACGTTTCTGCAATAAGTATTGAAAACATCTTTTTTGGTAGTTTGCGCCCTACATTGTGACTCTGCCATGTAACCAACTTGTTACCCCAGGTTGTTTTTAGAGATTTAAATACGGAAATGTCGAGGAGTTGCAACAGGTGAGTTGTGCGAGGTGGTAATTTTAGAATTGTAATATTTTGTCGCCTTGCCAAGTCAATAACTCGAATGCTGACATGTGAGGAATGCCCATCGTATATGATGAGTACTGGCCTCTGTTCGCCCAAAGCAGGAATAACAGTGTTCTGTAGGTAGTTGAAGAAAATATCACCATCCATCCACCCTTTTTTACTGGCTGCGTACGACATTTCAGGGAAGACATCGTCAGGAGCTTGCCATTGGTCCCAGACATTACCACCTTTAAAAATGATTAATGGTGGACCTTTTTCTCCAGAAGCACTGGCCAATAATGAGACAGTTGTATTTTCACTACCAGGAGTACTAGTAATACGGGAGCAGGGCAGTCCTCTTTTACCGACAACTTTTGTTTTACCAGGATCTATGGCGAAACAACTCTCGTCAAGGTTCCAAATTTGAGAACGCCTCTCTTCAAGTTGTAGTTTGGCTAAAGTTTCTTTTAGAAGTTTAAAATATCCATAAATTATGAAAGTGTCAGTGGCTTTTTTTCTTGCAAATTCTATAGATTGTGGTATCTTCAGACTTAAACCATGTCTTTTCCTAAAACCAAGCAACCAGTCAGTCCCTGGCATGCCATTTTTAAATGGAGTATTTACAAGTTTATGCTCCTTTACAAACTTGAAGACTAGCTGTAAAACTTCCTTTTTGGATACTCCAAATCCCCGCTTCTCTAAAGTGGTAATCCCTCTCGCTAGTTCAAGCTCTTGATTCCAATCCAATGCAGTTTCTGCCTTTCTTTTGTTTTTTGCGCCCCGAAGACCTTTTAAACGTACAGCCTATTAAAAGGTAAAAGTTCACACAATAACTTTTGCGGAATGCAAAGGCCTCTCTCATATACCGCACGGGTGCCCAATTCACAACAATGCAAAAACGAAATTTATTTTTTCCATATTCACAATAAACTACGAAATTAGTTACCGAATGTGAAAAACGTATTAATCTTGATCCTAGCGCCCTTTATCAAAAAGTCACAGTACCGTCAAACGGAAATGAAACTCAAAAATACCACACTGATACTAAAAAATAGAAACTGTTCTATAAAGTGAAGATACCAATAAAAGTTAAATAATCATTAATTGAAAGTTCTTTCGTGTTTAAAAATATTTCTTCCCTTCTTTTGTTAGTAATCAACAGCTGCAGTGTTTTATTCAAAATATTGTTTCTATTTATTCATTATATATTTATTAGAAGACATACATCTTTTTCTGCGATTTAAAAATAGACTTACGCTTGTAGAATCATCATAAACCCCTACTAATGGATGTATTAATTACTAATTAGTGAACATTTCTGATAGTCTATTTGTATTCTTTTCACCAATAAAATTTGGCTAACGAACTTCTCTTATTTCACCCTGCATTTTCACATATTTTCACATTTTCGCAAATTCTCGACGAATACTATAAGACAACCTCGAGTAAGCAACAGTAATTCAAATTGCTTGTCGGATTTCGGGCTGAAACCGCATCCTTGGTACTACTCTCTTCTTGGCCGATAGTTCATCCACTGTCAAAACGCCGGTCAAGAAAAAAAAACAGTACTAAGGACGCGGCTCCATCCTGGAATCCGAGAAGTATTCATGGACCACAACCGCAGAAGCCTACAAACCAGATTAACAATAATTCAGTTTCAGATGTTCAATATTAAGATTCACAAATGGTTTATGGCCATGATCCTTTGAATAGTCAAAAATATCAATTGAAGCCAAATTCCTCTGAAAAATTACTTTCTAATTCTCTTACTTCAGCTCGAATTTTATATATACCAGACAAAATTTGTTATAGAACTTAATTAAACTATTTTTGTGTTTTGAAGATATATGCATGTAAAGTAAAATTTTATATGAACTTGTAATACTCAGAGATAATATTCTATTCACTCAGCTTTGAAGCATAAAAGAGTTAAACTGTCTCAAATGCACCTATTTACATGACAATTGTCCACTGTTAGATGTATTTGTGTGCTAATTACTTTCTTTGTTGTGTCTGTATGTTCTTACACTGTGTTCTGTCTCTGTTCTCTCAGCTGTTTGATAGATGAATTAGCTGCTGGTGGGTAAGTACTTAAGCGTTTCTCCCCACATTTTATCATACACTATAATGTAGAAATTATATTTTTACGGTTTATAGTTATTCTACAACTCATCCGAAAGCAAGTATTATATAAATCTTTAAACATATCGAACTGTATTTACTTTCAAACCAGTAAATACTGTTCTTTCTATGGGTAACTCGTGCTTTTGAACACTACTTTTATTGTATAATTGGTTTTTTATTCAGATACATTGGCGAAATTCATTGGGATAAGCGGAGACCAACTAAAACTACACCAACGTCGCAACCCATGGCAAATCCTATTATAACAGTTACAGAACATACTCCTACGCCTTCACCAGACTTTTTAAAAAGACAGGTAAAAAAGTAAAAATACATACATACATATTTATATATATACATATATATATATATATATATATATATATATATATATATATAATAACCTCGTGACCTTAGTATGATATGGTAAACCTAATCAGTAGGCGATTAAAGGTCTGTATATTACTTCAAAATATATGTATTTAAAAAACTCTACATGTTTCGGCAGTTCGCCTTTATCAAGAGAATACAAAATATAAATGACAGGATATAAATGTCAAGTAATTAAGTTGCTATGGTTTAAATTATTCAAAGATACATTCTAGTAATAATAATAAATCATGCCTTAGTATTCCAAAAAATAGATAGCAAGGTGTGAACATATGTGTTGTTCGCTGCTAGCAATTTGTGTCTCTTTCTGGGTATGAACTTGTGTGTTGGTTGCTACTGGCACCTTGCGGCTCTCTATGGGTGTGTGGTTTTGTGTGAGAGCGTAAGTGTAGGGTTTTGTATGTCGGTGCGTTCGTGCGTGTGTTTAGTGACCGGTCGCGTGAATTTAGAGAGGTCGGATAACCAGCCGTTGCGTAGGGCCGCCAACCCTTTCCCGGCAACTTCTTTACAATTCCGTGCAGTACTTCGACGGCCTGACCCCCGCCCCAACGAGGCAAGGCGCAGACCAGCGAAGCGCACCCTGTACGGGGTTGCTCATCGCTAACCAAGGGAACACTCTTAGTGGCTACCTCGGTCGACGATGGTCACACTTGTGCCATCTTAACGTTTTCCGCCGAAGCGGGGGCATAGCACACACGTCGAACGTGTGTGTGCTGTTAACGGCAGCCTAGCCAGGTTGCCGCCCAGGACCGGTCCTAGTGGTGTGTGCATTGCGCGGCGCCGAGTTAGCGCCGCGTAGCATGGTTCCTCACTCTTGCTGGAAAGGCGGAATGGCACCTGACTGCCCAACGGGCAGACCCCCCTAGAGTTTTGTAGCGCATATGCTAGGCTACAACCCAGTAGAGGACCACATCAGCAAAAAACAGAAAACAGGGAAAGGCAGGGAAAAGCAAGATATGCGACTAACTGCTGTCTGTCGCAAATGTAAGACCGCATAAAGCAAGCCATGGATGGAGAGAATCCTATAGCCTCAAGCTTCTGTAATAGGATGTCGTGATCTATTCGATCAAAAGCCTTGGTGAAATCCGTGTACACGACGTCAATTTGTCCATTGTTGTCAATGGATTCAGCCAGTGTTTGCGACATAATTGTTAAATTAGTAACTGTCGATCTCCTATTGATAAAGCCATGTTGATCTTCAGACAAGTGGCATCGAACACTGGGAAAGATATAGGTCCTGGGCGGCAACCTGGCTAGGCTGCCGTTAACAGCACACACACGTTCGACGTGTGTGCTATGCCCCCGCTTCGGCGGAAAACGTTAAGATGGCACAAATGTGACCATCGTCGACCGCGGTAGCCACTAAGAGTGTTCCCTTGGTTAGCGATGAGCAACCCCGTACAGGGTGCGCTTCGCTGGTCTGCGCCTTGCCTCGTTGGGGCGGGGATCAGGCCGTCGAAGTACTGCACGGAATTTTAAAGAAGTTGCCGGGAAAGGGTTGGCGGCCCTACGCAACGGCTGGTTATCCGACCTCTCTAAATTCACGCGACCGGTCACTAAACACACGCACGAACGGACCGACATACAAAACCCTACACTTACGCTCTCACACAAAACCACACACCCATAGAGAGCCGCAAGCTGCCAGTAGCAACCAACACACAAGTTCATACCCAGAAAGAGACACAAATTGCTAGCAGCGAACAACACATGTGTTCACACCTTGCTATCTATTTTTTGGAATACTAAGGCATGATTTATTATTATTACTATAATGTATCTTTGAATAATTTAAACCATAGCAACTTAATTACTTGACATTTATATCCTGTCATTTATATTTTGTATTCTCTTGATAAAGGCGAACTGCCGAAACATGTAGAGTTTTTTAAATACATATATTTTGAAGTAATATACAGACCTTTAATCGCCTACTGATTAGGTTTACCATATATATATATATATATATATATATATATATATATATATATATATATATATATATATATATATATATAGAGGATGTTCTTGAAATAAAAAGACAACGGATGTAAAATGTAAAGATTAAAAGCCCCTTGAAAATTTTATCATGTTGCGCCTATGAATTCCAAATAAGTTATACACACACACACATACGCAACAGCGTATGTTTACATAGGTAACAACTGTTGATGTTATAAAAACTGCATGCTAAGGTCAATAACATCGTACTAAGTCAGCTTTTTATACATTCACATGGAATGATGTTAGTTCTAAAGGTCCACAAATTATTTTTAGAGAACGTTTTTTTTTGTTACGAGAAGTAAGAAATATAAAATAATATGATTATATAAAGAACGCTATTATAAACAAACTCTGCATGTTTATGTTTATAAAAACGCTGTATATAAGTTTTCTATAATAAGGGTTCGATAAACTGGTACGAAAGTCAGCTGTTAAAAATGTATACTTTGGTGTCATTTTTTTAAAGACGATGTATTAAAAGAACGTGTAGGTCCGTGCTTTACGAGCATTTAACGTCCTATTTAATAACAGCCTATCTTTAATCGAAGACGTAAATCTAAAGCATATCAAACAGAGGATACTTAAAGCGAAATCGACCATAACAAAGCTATTCTTTTTGTTATTGTCTCTCACCTTTAAGTATGGTTTTATAATATAGTTTATCACACAGTGGCGTGACAAAAATATTTTAAATATGTTTGTCATATTGTTTCTCGCTTATGAGAGTGAATTTTAGGAAAATGGTTTGGATTCATATTCTATATAATTAGGTTTTTCCATTTTTCATACGTTGTCTTTTTATTTCAAGGACACCGGTATATATATATATATATATATATATATATATATATTGAAGTGATGCTTAGCCTCTCGTTGGGCTGGCAAATGATGAATAGCTGAGGAGGTGATAACAAATATAATGAAAGAGTTCAAAAATATTAATTTTAAAATTAAAAGATGGGCGCCTTTATATAACTCCTCAAACTGCTCTATCTGTGTTCTAAATTGCCAACTAGTCGGGTTGCATGAAACTAAATTAAAAAGCTTAATTAAATGTGAAATCTCAGGCTCTTCGTTAGTAATAAGTAGTTGCTTCCATAAAAGTAAACTATTAATGTTAAGGCTTAAAGAAATAACTCCTACAAGTAAATATAGACAAATAAAAGATTGATATGATAATAAAAATATTATGTTTATTGCTATAAAAAGGAAACTGTAATAAAATAACATGTATTGCAAAGGGTGAAATTAAAGAAACTACATATAAGAAAGACAACAAGGTGTTGCTTAAGAAAATAAGGTGGTTATGTGTGTTTTAACTTATAAAAATATGGATAACAATATTAATAATCTTTTATCAATAATGGTGAGTACCTTTTAATTACTATTTCTACGTTTAAATTGGTTGTTTATTAAATTTTAATACAAGTATAGGACGTTTAGGTTAGGTAAACAAAATCGAGAATTTTATTGGTTTATAAGTTTAAAGAATTAAAAATTTTGAAAAATAAATACGTTTTATCTGTAACCTGTGATTATAATAATCCTGATGTTTATTTTGTAGAACGTTCGCATCAAATGGGATGATTCTCGGCGATCGAAAAAAGTCCGATTGCTGTTCGAATTGTTGGCGGCGTGGGTGGCTGTTTCTAATGACGCTTTCGAAGATTTTCTTCGGTCTTGGTCTCTGATGCCTAATTTCTCCATGCGTTCTTATCTAGCTGTTGGATTACAGGTATCGATGTAGATGAACGATAATCAATTCCGTAGATGTTCTGTGACTGTTTCTTGACAATATTTCTTTTTGATTTCTTGCGATTATGGTGAAATTACATCTATGACGCCTGGTTGTACGTAAATACGTTAAAAATCGAAATTTCTTGAAGAATTTCTCTCGTCGATCGGGTTTATTTAAAGGCAGGATACTTTTAATTACTTTTCACTTAATTAGCGATTTTAATTAATGATATATAAAAATTTCTAATGATCGGTCAAAAAAATGCGTCTACTATTTTATAAAAATCAAAAGATGATCCGATAGCGCTTGTCTGTTTTACCAAACTTAGCTATCTAATGATGCCAAAAAGTCTCGATGTTTTACCTTATTAACATAATTAAATAGATGGAATTTGACTAATTTTACTATTCTTACAGATTTTAAAAATTATTTAATAAATTAACAAGTTAGGTTAATGTAAAACTTAATGTTACAAATTGAGTACTGCGCACGATAAATATTTACATTTGCGAGATGTCAATTTGTAGGCGTGGCTTACTAGCGTCGATATAAATTAAAGATGCATATGAATTTGAATATGTGTTTTTCGAGCTAATATTTGAAATTTGAATTAGAAATAATAAAAAAGAAATTAATGAAAGAAATATAAATATAGAAATTTAAGAAAATAATGTTATCGTTATTAAAATTCGTATGCACTTCGACACTACTAATACTTAATAATATCACTTACATAACCTTTTATTACCCTTTTCTTACTTTGTATATCTTATTTTTCCCATTTCAGATGCAGCTCAATGTGTATGCCTTGCATCATTACAAACAACGTGGAGGCCAGTTGCTTCTTTTAAATAACTCGACTACAACATAAATTAGCACAAATAATTGCTACATTCAAAATTATTTTACATATATAATTTAGACGAAAGGTGTATGTTATTACTGTAGTTGTGTGTAGAATTGTGTACCTATTTTTCCTATAGTGCAGCTGATTTTTACCTACAATTCTTCACATCCCAGACTTTGAAGGAGTTACGGATATAGTAAAGGTTAGTGAAGGGGAAATATCACCTTGTATGTACGTTGTTTATTTAACTTTTGTCCACTTATATTATTATTGTGTCTCGAATATTGTTTATACAAATTTTTATCATAAATTTCTACTTATCAAATATTCATTATAATAATTCTATTAACAATTAAAGAAAATATCAATATAAACTCTTTGCATAATAGTAATTTAATCAATATTAATATGGACACCAGACACAGGACAAAAGCAGTAAAGGACACTACGGAAGAAGACAGGGCTGAACAGGGAGACATTCCGGTTGCACAAACTTCCACAGCTGAAGAGGTAAGTTCACTAGATAACAGTCAGGTGATGATGAACATGTTACAGACACTAATGACACAAATAAATGATTTAAAACAAGAGGTAAAACAAGATAACAAGGACTTTAAACAAGAACTAACTAATAGTAATAATGATTTAACGAATAAATTAGACAATACTAATAACAAATTAGACAACACTAATAACAAATTAGACACTAACAACGATAACTTAAAACAAGACATAACTAATCTGAGTACTGACTTATTGGCAAAATTAGAAGCAAATAATAACGACTTAACTAATATGAATAACGACCTAACAAACAAATTAGATAATATTAATAACAAAATAGATACAACTTTAAAAATAATCAACAACAAAATAGATTCCTGCCATGGAGATTTAATACAAACCATTAATAATCTAGGTAGCACACAAAAAGAGGTACAGGATAAGGATACAACTAACAATAGACACCATAACAACAATAAAGAGGCAACGAAAATAATACAAAAGCCAAATATTAACAAACTGCGTAGATACCAAGTTAAAAATAATTTATACAACCAATTCCAAATAAAAGACAAAGCATACCAGAGTTTCTTAATAAATAATGAAAGGGAATATAATAATTTTAATATAGAGAAGACGGGGATTAATAACATCAATCTTAACATATCTTATATCAAAATCAAGAACATTAATCATAATTATGCAACCAACTTAATACAAACTAACAAAATTAACACACAAGACACCACTTTAATTTCACTAAATTTAACTATACCCAATAATATGATAAATAACTTAATAAATAAAGAAGGTATGATAAACAATTCTGTAACATATGAATATTTAAATATTAACAATTTCCTTAATATTATATACAGTATAAAAATCAATACCAATATACACATCTACACCAAAACTATAACTACATACACACTAATCAACAAAAACTTACATATATCACAAGGAAGAGGTAACATGATATTGTTACACAGGGTTAACAACATCAATATCTTTAAAACAGTTCGTCGAAAATTAACTATTTAAATAAATACGATGACAGAATATCGACATTCTAAAAAACACGATGATGAACAAAGCAGAATACGGGGATACGAGTTATATTTACAGATAAATTAAAATAATGACACTTATATTAAACATAAACAAACAGATGATAAACACAATTTAATAAGAAAAAGAAAGAACACATAATAAAACTATAATACAATAAATGAACATACAACAAGTTATATAATTAATAAATAAAATTAAAGAGAAAACAAACATAGCTGGAGCTCGAATATAAATACTAATTTACAATAATTAAGAGATACTATACTCTGTGAGAAAAAAGGTAACACCACATATTCAGATGGTTAAAACAAGCTTACAAAAGAACAATTATTTAAAATAATATTGGTACTATCAATCGAATTAATAAAAGGGGAACATATTCACTTATAAACATGCTTAAAAAAAAAAAATGAAAGTTTGAACGTATTATTATTGAAAAAGAGAGAGTATAATTGAAAATAAATAATAAAGGAGTGTAGAGATGACATAAGAGGGACTAGGTAAAGATTTTAAAGGTTGAAGGTATTAATACATATGATAGGGGTGTATAGAATTATATAAAAAAATAAATGAATTATTATTATTATGAAAATATTAAAATATAGACAAAGGTGTCTTCTTATAAGGTAGAATATATATGTTAAAAGGAGTGGTATTTTTATGATAAGAGAATAGAATGTGAATGTAACGTCTTGTATGTTTGAGGAGAGAATTGTTTATTATGAAAACTAAAGCTTATATCAGTATATCAATTATAATAAAAGATTAAGAATAACAAGTTATTAATAGAATTATTGAGCATGTACCATCAATGAAAGATATAAATAAAATAACCCCAATGATAATACTACGAACAAATACCTGAATATATAATGTAATTAGTACAAGAAGTAAATAATACAAATTTAAAACCACAGAAAACAGCCCATTATCACAATTGAATATAAATACAGTCATAAAAATTTTTAGAATTGTTTAAAAGTATGTTATAGCTCGTAAATTAAAAGATTATAATAACAATAACTAATAAATTATACAAAAACTATAAATATAAACAAAGACAACATTAATATTAAGATAAATAATAATTAAATAAACTAAAACTTATACTAAAAAAGGAACAGGAAACTAAAGATTTAAAAGATTATATGTACAATAAAAAAAAAAAGAATTTTACAGTGCAATTAAACATTTCTTGAATATTAGTTATATAAAATAGAAGAAGTTATTCCTGTTAATAGATTAATATTTTTTTTTATAATCATTACTCATTATTCTTAAATTCGTTGACACATATAATAAGATTAGTATAGCAAGGTTGTTATTTTCCATTTCATGTATCTAGTTTGGGAAAAGAATATCCTCATTTGCACATTCAGACATCTTTTCCACGGGGATAATGTAATGATGCAAGGCATACACATTGAGCTGCATCTGAAATGGGAAAAATAAGATATACAAAGTAAGAAAAGGGTAATAAAAGGTTATGTAAGTGATATTATTAAGTATTAGTAGTGTCGAAGTGCATACGAATTTTAATAACGATAACATTATTTTCTTAAATTTCTATATTTATATTTCTTTCATTAATTTCTTTTTTATTATTTCTAATTCAAATTTCAAATATTAGCGCGAAAAACACATATTCAAATTCATATGCATCTTTAATTTATATCGACGCTAGTAAGCCACGCCTACAAATTGACATCTCGCAAATGTAAATATTTATCGTGCGCAGTACTCAATTTGTAACATTAAGTTTTACATTAACCTAACTTGTTAATTTATTAAATAATTTTTAAAATCTGTAAGAATAGTAAAATTAGTCAAATTCCATCTATTTAATTATGTTGATAAGGTAAAACATCGAGACTTTTTGGCATCATTAGATAGCTAAGTTTGGTAAAACAGACAAGCGCTATCGGCATCATCTTTTGAAATTTATAAAATAGTAGACGCATTTTTTTGACCGATCCTTAGAAATTTTTATATATCATTAATTAAAATCGCTAATTTAGTGAAAAGTAATTAAAAGTATCCTGCCTTTAAATAAACCCGATCGACGAGAGAAATTCTTCAAGAAATTTCGATTTTTAAAGTATTTACGTAAAACCAGGCGTCATAGATGTAATTTCACCATAATCGCAAGAAATCAAAAAGAAATATTGTCAAGAAACAGTCACAGAACATCTACGGAACAGATTATCGTTCATCTACATCGATACCTGTAATCAAATAGCTAGATAAGAACGCAGGGAGAAATTAGGCATCAGAGACCAAGGCCGAAGAAAATCTTCGAAAGCGTCATTAGAAACAGCCACCCACGCCGCCAACAATTCGAACAGCAATCGGACTTTTTTCGATCGCCGAGAATCATCCCATTTGATGCGAACGTTCTACAAAATAAACATCAGGATTATTATAATCACAGGTTACAGATAAAACGTATTTATTTTTCAAAATTTTTAATTCTTTAAACTTATAAACCAATAAAATTCTCGATTTTGTTTACCTAACCTAAACGTCCTATACTTGTATTAAAATTTAATACAAGAAGATTATTAATATTGTTATCCATATTTTTATAAGTTAAAACACACATAACCACCTTATTTTCTTAAGTAACACCTTGTTGTCTTTCTTATATGTAGTTTCTTTAATTTCACCCTTTGCAATACATGTTATTTTATTACAGTTTTCTTTTTATAGCAATAAACATAATATTTTTATTATCATATCAATCTTTTATTTGTCTATATTTACTTGTAGGAGTTATTTCTTTAAGCCTTAACATTAATAGTTTACTTTTATGGAAGCAACTACTTATTACTAACGAAGAGCCTGAGATTTCACATTTAATTAAGCTTTTTAATTTAGTTTCATGCAACCCGACTAGTTGGCAATTTAGAACACAGATAGAGCAGTTTGAGGAGTTATATAAAGGCGCCCATCTTTTAATTTTAAAATTAATATTTTTGAACTCTTTCATTATATTTGTTATCACCTCCTCAGCTATTCATCATTTGCCAGCCCAACGAGAGGCTAAGCATCACTTCAATATATATATATATATATATATATATATATATATATATATATATGAAAAACGCAATGTTAATGAGAATTAATAATATAATCATTAAATTCCCACATTGCATGCAATTGCCGCTCTAATTTGTTGTATTAATTTCTATAAATGACAACAAATTAGAGCGGCAATTGCATGTAATGTGGGAATTTATTGATTATTAATTTTCATTAACATTGCGTTTTTCATCATTTGCATATATACACGCAGTATAGAAATGAAAGTCGTATCTATTTCTGGATAAAGTGTACTGATGATTAGTAAAAACTATGAAATGTTGACATCTGCACATTCCAGATGGATATGGCTTTCACACATTTTTCATATATATATATATATATATATATATATATATATATATATATATCTTTATATATATATATATATATATATATATATATATATATATATCTGTATAATGAATGTAGAGATTTAATAAGAGATTATTAGTAATTACTTTCTCCAACATGAAAAGAAATAACAAGAACATGTATATCAATTTTATTTTTCAATATGTATTACCTTCTAAAAATTAAAACATTGGGTATTCATAGCATATGATTTCTACATCTTTGGAAAAAAAGATATTTTCTTGTCTGTTAAGCCGCACACTTAAAGCAGCAATTCTCTAAACACCTTTGTCGTCAAGTTCCCCGTAAATGTCCTTTCAACTTTGGAAATAAAAAATAATCGTTCGAGGAACATATATGAAGATTAGTCAAAAATTTTAAAGCGGAGGATAAGCATTGAAACATTGAGCCAGGGCGTTACTTTGGTGAAACAAAATGCTTTTACTTGTTTCTTCTTACCTTTTTTCTTTAATGATATTCACGAACTTGTCGTAGAAGATTTGCATAATATATTAAAAAAATGATCATCAAAATTTCAAAAAAATGTCACTATTATCTTGCGAGCAAATCTGCCTGTGTAAATTCTATGCAATAATTCCATACACTACTTGAACTCGAAATGACAGTTAATGGCCTTGGTTTCATACACCGTCTCCTTTCCAACAACTTTTCAGGATCTAGTTATTTTCGTCAAATTTTATCAGCTACATAGCATTCTACTACCCAGCGAGCAAAGCCTCTTGTACGATTCATAACGTTAAATTTTTCCATACCATTTCATGGAGCATATATGAAAACACGGAAATATTTTTGTCAAACAAAAGCTACTATTAGCAATAATTCCTTTCTTCATACACGAGTTAATCAGATTTAATGGAAATCATTAAGCGTGAAACCTAACATAATTTTCTAATTTTGAACTTATCACCAAATAACAATACGGTTTACCAGAAATGCTGGCGTGGCAGTTAATTGACTTTATTATAGCCCATTTCATTGTCAAAACATAAACTTCGAGATTAAGAAACAGATGGAGGCTTGGCGAAAATAACAACCTGGAATCGTAATTTATCCACGTTCTCTTTAGAACAATATAAAAATATATTATGTAAACGTAGGTGTAGGTTTCCGGGGTCGATTTCTAGATGTAGATCTCGGTTTCCTGGTTAGAACCGCGTCGAGTTTGGCGTAATTGCCAACGTTTCGTCCACTGCTTGCAAGGGACATCTTCACGGCTGTACGTAGATGTTTGTCGATTCGCAGTAGCTTCAAGAATGCTAAGACAGAGACCGGCACAACTTATATAGGGGGAACCGGGTCAGATGGTGGCCTGCTATTGGCTGGAGACAATGACCCAAACGCATACGTCGTATGGGCGTGGTATTTTATAGTAGAATTCAATAGAGTTTGCCACGTTGGATATAACGTATAGCCATTGTCTCTATTGAGATTGCGGAGATGTTTGTGAATTTCAATAGATTCACGGATTTTCCTAGGGAAGTAATGCGATTCACGGGACAGAAGCTTGACATCTTTGAATAGAATTTCATGACCGAAGTTGAGTTTGTGTTCTGCCAGCGCTGAACCGGCTATATTTAACAGTCTAGTACAACGTTCATGTTCGGACACACGCACGCCGACTTGCGACGCGGTTCTAACCCGGAGATCTACAATATATATACAGGGTGTAACAGGACGAGCTTACGTTAGCCGTATCTCTGCACCTAAGCAAGTTCCATATTTTTAAATTTGCAGAGTTATTTTGGGCATGGGGGCAAACTTTTAGAAAATATTAGTACATATTTTCTATTTCCGGTTTCGCCGGAAGCACAATCAACTTCATTTTTTTAAATAGATTACCCAATTTTCCTTCAAACAATTGAATTCAGAAACAAATTTGGCGTATTGATCATTTATTGCGACTGGTGTAAACATTACCGTTTTATAGCTAACTTGTTTTTTATGTAAATTTTATCAAATGCATCGTAGTACTTAGTGACGTATTTCTTCGGTATGCAGAAGAGTTGATGAATGATTATTGGAAGTTAGACAGCTACTAAGATGGGCTATTGAAAATTATTTTCACTTGTGTGCAAATACTATACAGGGTGTTAGTATTTACCAACTTAATATGTTAAATTTCAAACACTAATTATTTCGTAATTTTAAATGAAACACCCTGTATATTTTTGTCGCAAACGGTAGAAAATTAAATTCTTCATCAAATGATATTACATTTCCCTATACCTAAAATGAATATTTAAGAAGCTATTCGCAAATTATGTGAATGTATTCAGAAACTTCGTGTGAGCGCTAAAGGTGGCTATGATAATTCGTCACAGTTTTAGCGCAATGTCTAATTTTCTAATGATAGTTCGATAGCGTGTTAATAAACTTCCTAATATATCACACAGTTCCTAATCTAGTATACGAAAATGTCACGTTTAGGATTGACAAATCAGGATTACCTGAATTTATTGTTGATTTATGGAGAGTCCGGAAAAATTTTAAGTCGAACATGTGCTTTATTTCGACAAAGGTATCCGGACAGACCAATTCCATCTAAAGATGTAGTGCGACGGTTAGTTAAAAATTGTTTAGAACATGGACAGTTTAGGCCAAAATTTAAAAAAAAAAAATAATTGATGACGAAGTAGTTGAAATTGGTGTTATGGGATATTTCTAAACCAACCCGACTGCATCTCTTCGAGAAGCAGCGACAACTTTGGAAATTTCAACAATGTCCATTCACAGGGTTTTAAAAAGACATAAATGGAGACCATTTTCATACCAGCAGGTACAGCACTTACATCCGCAGGATTTCTTAAATAGGGTCATTTTTTGTGAATTCTTCACCATAGCTTGTCAGGACGACGAAAATTTTACGAAGAAAATCATTTGGACAGACGAAGCTAAATTTACCAAAAATTGCCTCTTTAATAAACATAACAGTCATTTTTGGGCAGCCGAAAATCCCCATGTAACGAGAGAAAGGGGATATCAGGAAAGTTGGCAATTTAATGTTTTTTGCGCAATAAAAGATAATCGCATACTTTGTCTACATTTTTATAACGAAAATTTAAATGGCGAAAGGTTTTTAGATATATTGCGCAATATTGTGGAAGAAGAACTTGATATACTTCCTATTATCGAATCAAATACTGCTTGGTATCAAATGGATGGTGCACCGGCTCACAGCACAAGAGATGTACACTTATTCTTGGAGAGGTTATTTGACGGAAAGTTTATTGCAAACGCAGGTCCATACTTGTGGCCTCCACGTTCACCAGACTTGACCCCTATGGATTTTTTCCTATGGGGCTATGTTAAGGACAAAGTTTACAGTACTCCGGTGACAACTGCAGAGGAAACAAAAGAAAGAATACGAGGAGCACTAAATTCATTAACAGAAGCGCAAATACAAAAGGTCACTAGTAATCAAGTGCTAAAACGAATTAATAAATGTTTGGAACTGAATGGGGCTAATTTTGAACAAAATTTGAAATAATTTATTACTTTTTAATACCTTATTTATTCATTCTTAACATAGACTTCTTTAATGTTATCTTGGTTACAAAATAAATTTTACTATTGTGTTTCTTCTTTACTCGAAAAATGTATTTGTTTTTTATTTCTTTATTAACACGCTATCGAACTGTCATTAGAAAATTAGACATTACGCTAAAACTGTGACGAATTATCATAGCCACCTTTAGCGCTCACACGAAGTTTCTGAATACATTCACATAATTTGCGAATAGCTCCTTAAATATTCATTTTAGGTATAGGAAAATGTAACATCATTTGATGAAGAATTTAATTTTCTACCGTTTGCGACAAAAATATATAGGGTGTTCCATTTAAAATTACGAAATAATTAGTGTTTGAAATTTAACATATTAAGTCGGTAAATACTAACACCCTGTATAGTATTGGCACATAATTTTCAATAGCCCATCTTAGTAGCTGTCTAACTTACAATAATCATTCATCAACTCTTCTGCATACCGAAGAAATACGTCACTAAGTACTACGATGCATTTGATAAAATTTACATAAAAAACAAGTTAGCTATAAAACGGTAATGTTTACACCAGTCAAAATAAATGATCTATACGCCAAATTTGTTTCTGAATTCAATTGTTTGAAAAAAAATTGGGTAATCTATTTAAAAAAATTAAGTTGATTGTGCTTCCGGCGAAACCGGAAATAGAAAATATGTACTAATATTTTCTAAAAGTTTGCCCCCATGCCCAAAATAACTCTGCAAATTTACAAATATGGAACTTGCTTAGTTGCAGAGATACGGCTAACGTAAGCTCGTCCTGTTACACCCTGTATAGTTTTCGAATCATTTGGGATTTTCTTTTTAATTTGGAGAGAAGAACCTTGCGATATATCTCATTGTAAGCTACTTAGAAATCTAAGGCATTATCATGTCAGTGTTTCTTTAGTAGTGCTGTTAAAAACTTTTGAATCCTTGCTGGACGTCCACGCGAATTTCGTTTTTGATACCATTTCACTAACCACGAGATCAACCACGCTTGCATGCTGAACATACACAATTTATAGATTACCCAGTTAATATATATTATTCCGCTTTCTGTCACTACAATACCTTACATATAAACGACAAATTCTAAAGTAGATATCCCTTTGGTTAACAACGACAATTTTAGCCATATTTGCTGTTACATTGTGAACATAAAAATTGGGACTATTATACGTGTAGCCAAATCAAATTCTAAATTTGAGTTATATTTCAGGGTTCAATAGACAGCCAGCTAGATGCGTTAAGTTTGTCTGGTGGCAGATTAGGCAGTTCTAAAGAGAGAAAATCCAGCATAACGAGATCACAAACTGATTCTAATATTACGTACTCTGCCGAAGACATCCCCGAAGCGCCTGGCTCTTTTTGTTACATTACCAAGGATGGTGATATAGATATACAAGTCGTACTGAAGGTAATAATCTCTTCTTAATTTCTTTTAAGATTTTTAATAGTACTTTATACTTGCAAGGCAACTCACGCCGCATCCCTTCATGATAACGTTGTTTGCACATTGAGGGTGTTAGAGGTTATTTTGAATTTGGTTGATTTACTAATGGATATGGGTGTTTTAAAACAATTTTTAAGAGACGAAGCTTTATCTGGTTGCACTTCCACACCTTTAGGTGAACGTGGAAGTGAAAAAGGTGCAAAAACCGAAACTACAACACCTTCAGCCACTACTGATATAGACAAATCAAACAAGCCTGTTACTCCGCATCGTGTTATAATGAATATCATCGTAAGGTGAGTAATTTGGTAAAAGAAAAAATAATTATTTCGTTATCTATTATCGTAAAACTTGTTTTCAGAGTTTTGAAACATCTTGGCTGCCCTCATGGTTGTGCAGATGGTCAGAGGAGTCCAGCGGCTGAATTTCTAAGAACACAATGTCAAAATATTTTCGGAAAATTGCACAGGGCCAGCAATAAACAATTCTCGAAATTTTTACGTGATTATGTCCGTTGCCAATCACTAACCGACATTTTGGACTTTTTCCACGCCTATGTCGGATTTTGTATCGATCCCAGTTCTCTTCTGTCGCCCCTTAGTAAGTTGTACGTGTTATTGATGTTAGGAAAACAAGCTAATTCTCTTTAACTATTTTCAATCTATAACACATAACCCACATATTACCTTGATGTCTATTTTATTTTTTTAAAACCTGTTTAAATGTCACCTACAATCTTTATTACACCAGAATTAGCAAAAAATTAACCACATTCGCCGCTATTGGAATAGAAGCTTTTGGTCTATTTGTGACCGGAAAATAAGTGTTCGAATTAATTCAAACAAAAAATGATTTGATTTGGTTTTGGTTTTTCTAAAAGCTTGTAAAGTAAGTTCCGTTTGGTTAATAAAAAAACACCAGTACATGAAGAGGTCTTTATTATATACAACTTATAGCTACTACTTTCAGCTATTCTTCTACATGGTTGCGTGGCAGGATACCTTTTTTAGATACTTTACTGATTAGGAATAAACATAAAATAGAAATCGACATTTTCCGGAAAGAAACCAATGTTAATAGATTCATGATCGCGGATTCAAATCATAGTTATCAACATAAGACAGCTTCCTTTAATTTCTTAGTCAATCGGTTACTAAATTTTCCGTTAACAAAGGAGAGATATGAAATAGAACTGGATTTCATTAGAAATATCGCGACATATAATGGCCTTGACATAGAAATAATCAATAATTTAATTAGAAAAACAAAAATAAAAAATACAATCCGCGAATCCACAAGTTTGATATCTCAAAGTAACCAGGAGAAAAAGTACTTGTGTTTACCATACCACCCCATCACGAAAAACATTAATAAAGTTGTGAAAGAAAGAGGTCTCCAAGTTGCCTTACGGTCCGAAAATACTATCAAAAGTCTCCTAGGGAATACTAAAGATAGAGTTCATTTTAATTCGAAATCAGGTATATACGAAATTAGTTGCGATGATTGTAATTTGAAATATATAGGCCAAACAAAACGACCAATAATAACCCGGTTTAAAGAACACATATCACATATTAAATACAATAGACCGGATAAATCTAACGTTGCCAGCCATGCTTTAAGTACACTACACAATGTGTCGATTAAAGGGTTAAAGCTTTTAAAGGGCATAAATAAACCCCGCGATCTTGACGCCTACGAAAGCATTCATATCGTTAAAAGCAAACAACATTCCATGAACGGTAATATAGCACCGATTCCCTTCACTTGTCTCTTTTCATTCTTAGAACCATAAAAGGGTCGTCGACGTTTTAAATTGAAGTATTAACACATGCTGAGTGCCGTTTCCTTAAGAGAGGTAATTTTTGTCGACCTTTCGTTCGATATATTTCAAATTGGAGTTTAAACATATGTGAATGCCGTTTCCCTAAGAGAAGTAAATTTGTCGATCTTTTTCGTTAGATATATTTGCATGTTTAAATTAGTCTATACGTGGATGCCGTGTAAAGTAGTTGTTGCGTAAGCGGTGTTCTAGCTTTACTGTGCCCCATGTGCGACACCTTGATTAGTGGTTTTACCTACTGATGATGACAACTTAGTTGTCGAAATACGTATTTAGGATACGATTAATAATTGTGGTAAGGGGTTATATACCTTTTTTAAGTTAATACCGGGTTATAACGGGCAAACGAAATTCAAAATTTAAAATACAACATACGAAGCAAATGGCACACTAGCAAACCTAATGAAGATACTTCAAAATATTTGAAAAAAAAAATATGTAAACACGGCTTTCAAAACAAATAATAATCTTTGGAAATATATGGAAAACAATAAAGATAGAACAGAAACACATTGCTTCGTTCAAGAATAAAAAACACGATTCAACTTTTGCCAATTATTTAACACCAGAAGACCCTACATTTAATAACAATTCAAATTATACATTTAGAGAACAAAAGTTCTATGCTTTTGTGCTTTTCAGAAATTAATAAATTAAAACAATCACAAATTTGACGTGATGATCAGTTAGATTTAAATAAGTACCCTTTGTTAAATTTATTCATTTAAAGCAATCATTTAAACGATATTAAATTTGTCTTAGTAAACATAAGTTTTTCTATAGTATAACAGCAAAGGCTGGCCAGTTGCATCTCACATTTACTTGAATATTTGTATTAATTTCCCTAATTTTAAAAACACTATAAAATAATAAAAAAATAACCTCATTATTGCCACCAACGCGGCGTAAAATTAAAAGTGTGACGAGTGATAAGGAGTGAACGCTCGCTGATCCTCTCTGGTCTGAACCTACCTGTTGATGTTATGTCCCCAGGAAGGTCTCTGCCGGCTAACTCTCTTGCTTCGGAGAACGTCGCGGATTCAAGGCCGCGAGTTGGAAAATGGATGCCACCGTTATATCCACCTGCAGAGATTCAGCTATAACGGGAGCAGGCGGGACCTGGTAGCTCCAACTAACACCAGAGGGTCAGCCTCTTATCACTTGTTGCAGAGCAAGAAACTTTGTTATACTCATAAAACTAGTGGAAGGGTAGGGAACAAGACACAATCAACAATTCTACAATTTATTAAAGGCTACAAATGGGCCAACATCAATCCACAATTCGGCGTTGTCAATTCTCTCAAAATATAAAACTAGACACAGTCGTACATCAAAATTCAAAGTCAAAACGCTAAACTAATATAGTAACAGACACTTAAAATGTTTCGAAGCAATTAAAAGGTGAAGCCCTGTTCAACCAAACAAAAGTCATAGCAACTTGATATTTGAGTTAATAATACTGAGTACGGAAAAGTTAGCAACTCTCTCCCCCTGTATATTTGAACCGGGAGGCGAGAGGGGTTATTCCAAAATTGTCTCGTCAGGTTAATAAAATCTTGAAACCACGAACGAGTTATCAAAAGAAGTCTCAATAGACGTCAACGCGAACAATTACAAGAATGGCAAAATCACAAGCGAAACGGAAGGTTACCTCATGAAAGTAATCAAAGTTATGCCTTAATTACAGCAAAATAATAAAGGTAAGAAAAGTTACAAAATTATGAGATCTAATATTCCTGGCAGAACTTTTGGAGTACCCCCTGTATATCAGGTGTGCAAATATTTAATATAATTTAAAACAGAAAAACCTGTAGGAAATTAATTAACAAAAGTAATTATTAGAATACCAATTCCGTATACGTAATCTAGATTCTGTACAGTTTATTACAAAATAAGTACATTAAACTACAGAAAGTACTTCGATTTTCAGGTATCGAAACAAACAATTAAAGGACCGATCTGAAAGATCTGACCTCGAAAATGACACTAAATCTAAACAGGTGACAAACAGTGAAGCTGTCGGTCTTCTGGAGCTAATATTAAGTTTCTGTACCAGTACCCGGGGATATTTATGACTTTCAACGGGTTTATTACAAAATCAGACTCGAATGACACAGTAAAACAAACTTGAAATAGGGAAAAGATCCCTTCTAAATAAACTGAATTAACAGTTTGAACTAACACACAAGGTGTGCGTCTCTTAAGGAGAGTAACAGCTTGATTATAATATTAATTTAGAAAATACTAAACACTATTCGATATTTAAATGATCTTCTACAAGTTTAGGACTGCAAGAATTAAAAGGCAGCACCTACTTTTTCTAGGATACAATATCAGAATTCGTTCCTTCCAAGTACAATATATCGCTTACTAGGGCAATTCAATTCTTTTATTCACAAGCAGGTTTCACAGCGACGCCATTACGGGTATCCAATATGGATGAACCGCGTCCCTTTCTCCTAATCCAAAAAGGTCTTGCAGAATAAAAGTGCCCCAAAATTCACAGGTTGCGGACGGCTTAAGGGAGTTTCAGAACTGCGTCGAAGTATTTCGATCAGCAAAATTATGCCCCAAAACACAGGTTAAGTTTACCGGTGAGACGCCTTACGCTTCACAATAGATATCCAAATATTTCTCAGAAATTCAGAGAAAACCTCGTTTTATAAAACGTTTATAAGAATCCTGAAAGTTCAAAATGCGATATGGTAAAAATTATTAAGGGGATCTCAAAAACTCACCGCAGAATTCTAGTTTTAAATAACACGTGACACAACACGACACAGCGCTTATGAAGCTTAAGTCTCAATGGCTGCCGTATCGATATAGATGTAAAATGCCGGATACACGACATCGTAATTGCCGGAAGTAAAGAAAGAAGAGGATATAGTTTTCAAAATCTCGAGGATGATCTCATATCGCAAAAAGTGTCAAACCAAACTTAAAACGTTAAATAATTTAATGACCAGAGACGAAAGTTTCTAATAGGAGTCGGCAAGTGAGTTTCCTGTCGCAGAGGGCGAACAACGAAAAGGAGATGGCGCAATAAGCGTTGTAATTAAAAATTAAACTAGAATTAATTATAGAAAGGCAATATTTAACAAAACAGATGCGTCTAGAAGATCTATATTTCAAAGCAAAAACTCCTACATAATTGGTTTGAAATTCGGTGTGACTTTTAGCGAGTTAGCAGTGAAAATCTTGCGAGCATTTCGGATAGGGAATTTAAGAAGATGATCGCTTGCTAATATACAAAGGCTTTCAAGATGAATAGAACGAATGAAATGGGTTGAGAATATTGTAGTTGAAGGGTCTAAACTGTTCGATAAATGGAGTTTGAAGCAAATTAAAAATCATTAGTAGAAATTTATTTAAATGTTAGAGCTACGAGGGTTTTAAGAGAAATAATAGAGAAAACTTGCACTTACATAGGCCGTATGCAGGAAAGTGTATTTGTATGCGTAACATTATCATTTACATATACGATTGTTAGTTTGTAACTTACTAGAGATGTCGATTTTCGCTACTTTTAAGTAATCGTTACTATTCGTTACTGAAACTTTGAATAATCGTTGATTGTACTCGTTACTTTGATTATTTTGATTATTTCGATTATTTTGATTATTTCGATTATTTTGATTATTTCGATTATTTCGATTATTTCGATTATTTTGATTATTTTGATTATTTTGATTATTTTGATTATTTTGATTATTTTGATTATTTCGATTATTTTGATTATTTTGATTATTTTGATTATTTTGATTATTTCGATTATTTTGATTATTTTGATTATTTTTATTATTTTTATTATTTCGATTATTTCGATTATTTCGATTATTTCGATTATTTCAATTATTTCCATTATTTCGATTATTTCGATTATTTTGATTATTTTGATTATTTTGATTATTTTGATTATTTTTATTATTTTTATTATTTTGATTATTTTGATTATTTTGATTATTTTGATTATTTTGATTATTTTGATTATTTCGATTATTTAATTATTTTGATTATTCTGATTACTTTGATTCATATACATATTCATTTTAAATAAGTACGAATTTAACGTTCGGTGTCGGCATTCATCTTATTTATCTTTTCCTCAAATTAGTTCAATTTTTAAATATATTTTTATTGTATGTATTTTATATAAAACTAGCTGACCCGGCGAACTTCGTACCGCCTAACAGTCAATAAATGTCGTGTTAACTTTTAGCTAAACTTAATTTAGGATTTTATTAACGTAATAAAATGAATACAAAAAATTTATGAAATTCAATAGTTATATATAAAGAAAATAAAAATTCAATAAAAGTACAAAAATTAAGTATTTCAATGGCGTGTCAGCAAGACATTTGCTTTATTGAAGCTATGTACGGGTTGATTCTCTTCAGTGAAGGATCTTGTGATATACGACATTTTTAGTTTTGTTATTAGTCACAAGAACAAATAAAGCGGATGGTTTGCCGACACGTGAACATGCCACGTACAATCGACCATAAGAAAAACATGCATTTTCTAAATTCAGACCACAAACACTCAAAGATTGGCCTTGCGATTTTTGTTAATCATCATGGCGAATTGAAGACGAATCGGAAATTGAATTCGTTTAAACTCAAAGGGCATATTGGTTAGGATCATCTGCCCCAAATGAAGTCATTTGAAAACAGCCATTGTATTTTTGAGTGTTCGCTAGAAAATGTCGTGATTCTGGTGTTTCGCCACGAAGCAATGAGTGCAATGTCTCAGGTGGTGGGGTCAATAATGGCAATTTAACTTTACCATTAAGGCAACACAATCCAGGCGTTTGTCCGGCAAACTTCAATGCGCCACAATGCTCGCAAACAACGTCCATTGGACAATGCAAACGAAAGGATGCGAGCTGTAACCAATTGTGCAATCGTATAGAAACGCTGCTCGATTCAAATCAACATTTGAAGCAGTGCTCGTCGAAGATTATCTCGTTGTTGATCTATGCGATAAGCTTAACGATTTATCATTGCCAACCGAGCCATTTCACGGGCTGCCTCTTTTTGCTCTTGTGTTTGAGAAGCACGAAGTCGGGTCATACTAACGCCACGCTCTTTTAGTGCTATTTCTCGTTCTTCTTCAGTGAATTGATTCGCAATGTTCCGAAGCATAATTGCATTACGACTTTGTTGGAAAAGATTAGATCTTCTGGGTCGCGGCATCGTTAATAATAATACTCGGAGACGAATCCAACAAATCAAAGATCATTAAAATCGGTCGAGCCGTTCTTGAGTTATAAATGGTGTAACTAACCCGACTTTGTTTTATTTATTAAGTTGTATTGAGTACAACTTAAATACCGTTACTTTATCCTGATGAAGCAAACCAATTGAGTGGCGAAATGTTGGCTAAAAATAGACAATTAGGTGAGTATTCCCAACTTTCCACAACAAAATTTCTAACCAAGCCTCCTGATCTTATCAAAACAAATGATATATTAAGTCCTAATTGTGTGTCATATTTGCCATAATTTGTTACAGTTTTGCATTTATTTCCAAATATGTAACTATTTTAAAAATAATCCACTGGTAAACATAATTACCTTATTTGAAATTTATTTACCTATAATAAATTGAATTAGCTGCACATTCCATATATCTGACTACTTTTGTACATAAAATACATACAGGGTTAGTTAAAAGTATGGAGACAGCGATTTATTGTCGTTAATATTCATTTTAGGGAATTATGTTCAATATAAAAGTTTGTTTTGATCTACATTTGAGAATATTTAAATTTTTTTTCTTCAATTGTTTTTTTAGATACGCCTGTCCGCGCATTTTTTTTTTAATGGGAACTGGTAAATTTTGCTTTACTATTCGATAGAGAATTTTTTTCTCTTTACATAATATTTTTGTATTTTTAAAATTAATTTTAATAACTTTTTTACAAGAAAAATTAAACAAATTAATAACAAAGTAAATTCAAGTAAGTGTTCAAATTGTCGTCCATTAGTAATTTGACAATGACCCAATCGATTTACAAAACTCCGAACAGAGTTCTGTAAAAAATCTCGGGGAATTTCTTGTATCGTTCTGGTAATTCCGATTTGTAAATCTTCGACGTTATCGGGCTTATCTTTGTAAACTTTGTTTTTTACGTATCCCCAAAGAAAAAAATCTAAAGGACTTAAATCTGGCGAACGGGCTGGCCATTCAATGGTTCCTCGTCTTCCAATCCATCTGTGGGGAAAAACGTTGTCCAGATATTGACAGATATTTACACCATAATGTGGTGGGGCGCCATCTTGCTGGAACCAGATACTGTCATTGGGCAGGTGTTCATTGTTTTCATGAGGATAGAGCGTAGCACAAGCAGATATTATTTCATTTTGCAATAACTGCAAATACAGAGCCGAAGTTAAATTCCCATTGATGAAAAAGGGACCGATAATATGACCGCCTAGAATGCCAACCCAAACATTAACCTTTTGGGGATACTGCGTATGGTGCTCCAAAAACCAAGAGGGATTTTCCGATGACCAGTATCTGCAGTTATGTCTGTTTACTTCACCGGTAAGGCAAAAAGTAGCTTCGTCAGAGAAAAGAATATTGTTGGCAAAATTTTCATTATTATTGCAAATATTTAACATTTCTTCAGAAAATTGTAATCTCCTATCAAAATCATCTTCCGTTAACTCGTGTACAAGGTGTACCTTATAAGGATTATACTTTTCACTTTTTAAAAATGACTGTGAAATATTGAAATTGGCCGCTAATTGATTGGTTGATAAATGGGGATATTCAGATACAACCAATAAAATATCCAGTTTGTTATCATCGCTTTTTGCTGTTCTAGGTCTACCACTCCTTGGCAAATCTTTAACGCTACCCGTTTGTTCAAAGCGTCTTGAAGTTTTACCAACAACGGATTTAGAAATTGGATTTCTACTTGGATGCGTATCATTAAATAAATTACAAACGTCTTGTAAACTTCTGCGTCTATCTCCATAACCCAACATCATAAGTATTTCAATTCGTTCATGTTCACTTAAACTCGCCATTGTTAATATTAACAGCAACAAATTGCACAAATGAATTATTTCTGTCAAAGATTTGACGTACACAATAACCACTGATAAAATTATGTCGCTCAAGTTTGTTTATCGCTACGCTTCTGTCTATCTGCGATGTACCGAACATCTGTTAAACACATGAACCGGCTTTTTCTTATAAAAAAGTTATTAAAATGAATTTTAAAAAAACAAAAAAAATTTTGTAAAGAGAAAAAAATCTCTATCGAATGGTAGAGTAGTTTAAAAATTCATTTCTACCATTTTAAAAAAATGCGCGGACAGGCGTAACTAAAAAACAATTGAAGAAAAAGAAAATTAAAATATTCTCAAATGTAGATCAAAATATCCTAACAAACCTTTATTTTGAACATATATCCCTAAAATGAATATTAACGACAATAAATCGCCGTCTCCGTACTTTTAACTAATCCTGTATATCCAAATGTAACGATATATACAAAAGTAATCAAATACGAATGTAACGATTTCATTTTTAAATAGGTAATAGTTACTTCGGGTACCCTTGTGTAACGAATACTAATGATATTATAAAAACACACTTGGCTATTTCACAATTTTTTATTAGATCTATGTCTAACATATGTTTCGGCTGTTATGCCATTGTCAAAGAGTATCTTAAAACTAACTTACAATACGTGTCCTTTTAACTTTTATATCTATTTTAGTGCTAGGGTGCTGGTTGAGACATATTTACAATCACATCTATTATGGGGGTGTTAATAAATTCTAACTGTGTATTTGTAATTATTCTATTTTGTTTTTGTGATTTTTTAATTTCTAGTATTTCTAATAAATCTAGTCTTCTACTTTTTGTTACGTTATGTAACACGGTGGAGCTATTAATGTCGGGCAAATGGCTTTGTTCGATACAGTGTGTCGAAAAACCTGTGTTCTTATTGCTATACTTTACGTCTCTTACGTGTTCGGATATGCGTTTTTTAATGGATCTTCCACTTTGCCCTATAGATATAGCTTCACAGTCATTACATTTTATTGTGTATACTCCTGATTTCTCTATATTTTCTATTTTATCTTTGTTATTATTTAACATTGTACCTAATTTTGTTTTATTGCTACATATGATTTGAATATCTAATTTTCTTAATCCTCTCAGCCTAATATTGGCTAACATTTATATGCATAACTTCGAAATATGTCTATTTAACAGAAATAACAACCTAATCAAACAAATCCTTTTCTGGGCCAGGTATATCGATGATATAATTTGCATCTGGATAGGTACAGACAGGCAACTAACAGAATTCTTGAAATTATTAAACTCATTAAACCCCAAAATACAATTCACAATAGAAAAAGAAGAAAATAACAAATTAAATTTTTTAGATATTACCATATACAGAAACAATAACAATCTATCATATAAAATTTACAGAAAACTAACATTTGCAGATAATATAATACATGCGGAAGCGAAACAAGATACTAAAATAAAAATGTCAACATTCCACAGTTATATACATAGAGCAACACACATACCATTGGATACTGATGCTTTTAAAGAAGAAATAATATATATTAAAAAAATAGCAGAAAATAATGGATACAATCCCAACATAGTAGACAAAATATTAAATCGAAAAGAACAAAAGAATATTCGGAAAAAATTCTTATATCCGGAAATAAAAGAAAATAAATCCATTTGGCACGTAATTACATATATCCCCCAAATCACAGACAAAGTAAACAAAATATTAAGAAAATTAGATATTCAAATCATATGTAGCAATAAAACAAAATTAGGTACAATGTTAAATAATAACAAAGATAAAATAGAAAATATAGAAAAATCAGGAGTATACACAATAAAATGTAATAACTGTGAAGCTATATATATATATAGGGCAAAGTGGAAGATCCATTAAAAAACGCATATCCGAACACGTAAGAGACGTAAAGTATAGCAATAAGAACACAGGTTTTTCGAGACACTGTATCGAACAAAGCCATTTGCCCGACATTAATAGCTCCACCGTGTTACATAACGTAACAAAAAGTAGAAGACTAGATTTATTAGAAATACTAGAAATTAAAAAATCACAAAAACAAAATAGAATAATTACAAATAACAGTTAGAATTTATTAACACCCCCATAATAGACGTGATTGTAAATATGTCTCAACCAGCACCCTAGCACTAAAATAGGTATAAAAGTTAAAAGGACACGTATTGTAAGTTACTTTTAAAATACTCTTTGACAATGGCATAACAGCCGAAACATATGTTAGACATAGATCTAATAAAAAATTGTGACATAGCCAAGTGTGTTTTTATAATAATTTGTTAATTACAAAATGTTTCACCAAGAAGTGTCTGCTACGTAAATTAATGGAAAACTAATGTACCGAATAGTTACTTTTTTGACATCACTATAACTTATTTTAGTACGTACCTGACGAAGCCACTGTATAGACGAAACAACGTTTACATATTAATAAAGAGAAGCTTAAACTATTAGTTTCATTTCCATTTTCAATAATGAATCTTCATCAGGGAAAAGCCGAATCAGTCTAATTATTTACCCAGATACTATAAAATGTGAATGAGGGAGACTTTGGGGTTTTATTTGGGACTCTATGTCTCTGATTTTTTTTCATTGGATTTTTGAATATTCTACTTGAAGTAATATTTACATACCTGCTGACAAAAGCTTCTAATCCGATGGCAGTGCTTCCTAGGCATTATTTATTAGATATGAGCCGTGTTGTATTACCATAATTGTACAGCTTTGCTTCTTCATATCGTTTCGAGTCCATTAATTTGCATTTATAAACGTATATTAATAACGTGAAGTCCGGATATTTGGACATCAATACTTTTTTGCTATATTCAACTATCATTTGTACATAATTCAAAATACACATTCGCACACCACATCATATAGTATATTTGTGTAAAAATGTAAAATAAGTCTAAATGGTATCTTAAAATGTTATAAGCAAATACCATTCGTACTTCACCTTGCAAGACTATAGTGCTATGTGCTATGCTATGCTCCATTTTACGAACTGGTCTTGTACGTTTATGTTCTTTACATTATAAATGTCGATGTTATGGACTTTATATTAGAGTAGTAGGCATTTTAGTAGAAACAAAGAAAACAAGTAAATACTTGAACCGTTGAAAAAGCGACTGCAGTTTTGATATAAAACATTCCTTAATATATGTAATAAAGAACAAAATAATATAATTCATGAATTTGGATAAACAAGAATTATAAACAGAGTTCCTCAAAATCCAGTGAACGCAAAACTAAAGTCGAACTTTTCAACGTGTAATAACTTTCGACATAATCTTTCGTCATCAGACCAGAAGCGGGGCTCTAGCAAGTCACCTGACACAGTGTCGCAAGGTGGTCATTCCACGAACTTTGACGCAGGCGTAGGCGCAGGGGGAAGCAGTGGTATTCGTGGCGTTGAAGGCCAGATCATGTCGAGCATCTTCAAAAGCTTAGTCTCAAAACTGGTTAACTCTAAGGAATTGAAGAATCCAGATAACATGGTAAGTGAAATGAATGAAACTTTTAAAGAGAAACATTTTCTCGTACATTTAAATTTTTATGGACCGTTACTACTTTCTTTATTTCTCTATTAGAATTACGAATATTGACATTGTTTAAAATTTTATTTTCTAAATATACAAGTTGTCCCGTATCGTTATGTTAAAATTTTGGGAGTGTAAAGTAGACTTCATTTCAAGTAACAAAAACGCAAAACTTGTATAATCATTTTTATTTGTTTCAAAGTTACAGATCTATGAATGTGATTGTCAGATCATTAAAAAAAATGTAATCCTAAAATCAATAAAAACTGATTTTATTTAAAAAAGTTATACGATTCAATAACAGGCCTGTGATTGTTAACGTCGCATAATAAAATATTATCCTAAAATAATCAAACACGTGTCGTAGTACATACAGTAATTTCTCGGAGATCTACAAAAAAGAGTACTGGAAATTGATTTATGATAAACAAGGTTCTTACTTATTTCGTAAGTGCTGAACCATGAATATTATACAATAAACAAATGTTCGGATGATTACAAACAGCGGCTTGGGCTGGATATTGGGATGTGGATGTGCCGTGCTAATAATAATGAAATTATTCTAAGATAAATAAAATAATTAGTGGTGCTGGTGAAGTTCCTTCAAAGGTCCAGGACGTGCGTGATGATTGTTAATTAAAATAAATCTACAACTTACTTACTAAATAAATAAAACACATAAGCGTTGTCCTTAAAGTTTTTATTTATATTTACATAAGAAAGAAATGAAATTGATATATTTAAAAGTAATTAAAACAAAAGTAATACGTACACGAGGAGCGGTAAATAAGTAATTAAAAATTAACACAAAAAAAATTACTCGGAAACGAACGTTTAATTTAGCAGTAAATTAAGGGTTAATTGAATACGATTAACATAAAATAATCTCTGTATCGAACAATACAGAATTACCTTAGTGTGGCGATGATGGTCACGTGGCCTTCGAAGATATACCTTGGTCAAGTATATGTAGATCGATGTTTGGCCGGAGGAATAATAAATTAATTAGTTAAATTAATATGGATTCGCTTAAAAGAATAATATATATTTAACAATACAAAATTACCTTAGAAGCAAAAGAGGCCGGACGGCGTGGTGAGTTGCATTGTGTACTTGAACATCACGAGGAGTTGTTTTACTCACGAAGGTTCTGAAGAGAAGATCGGACTGATAGCTTTTTGTATCGAAAGAACACTGGTTTTGAAAACGGTCTGTTTTATGATCTGTCGAAGAGAGGGGTCGATATCTTGAATTCTAATTAATTAAGAAGCGGGACCTGAAGAGGTGTTCTATCGATGGCATAAATATTATTAAAATAACGCTTGTGACATAAGCTTCCTAATGATACGAAACACCATATATAAAGGAAGATGTATGTAATTAAATTAAAACAATTTAATGAAATGTAAATAGAAATTCCACAGTAACGTTAGGTCAGGTAGTAAACTAAGGGTCTCGTCGGTCAGGATATAACAAAAGAGAAATACTTTCTCTTTGTAAACGAATATACAGAAAAATGTCTTAAGTTAAAATATTTTAAAATCGAGATATTCAAAGAAGAAATATGATTATTTAAAAATAAATTAAAATATTTTTATATGCTAAGCATAACAAGATGACTATTAACGTTGCATTTTTTAATAAAGGTTTTTAATAAAGGTTTTTTAATTACGTTCCAGTTTATACAACAGCTTATTAGTGAGTGAACATGTTTCCTTTATTCAAAATGCCTTACCGATTTTCTTCTCAAGAGTATGCAGACATGCATTTTGTGTATGACTACTGTAACGGCAGTGCACGTGAAGCAGTTATTGAATACCGACATCGGTTTCCCGATAGGCACATTCCTTATTACAGAACCTTTCTGGAAGTACACAGACAATTTCGGAAATGTGGACTGCGTGATTGTCTTTTCGACCGAGGAGTAAATTTGCCAGCAGGCTTAGAGGAAGAAGCTGTAGCTATTGTTACAAGGCATCCAACTCTCACTGTACGTCGAATCGCTAGACAACTAGGAGTGCCACGAACAACAATTTGGCGAATTTTAAAACGTGAGGGCTTATATCCATATCACTATCGCAGGGGACACGGTTTGCTTGAGGCAGACCACTATGCTCGTCTAGTTTATTCTACCTGGATATTAAGACAGTCACGGCTTCATTTTAATTTCTGCAGAACAGACTCTGGACAGATGAATCTACGTTCACGAGAAGTGGTGTTACGAATCTGAGAAACCTGCACAGGTGATCATCAGAAAATCCCAAAGCTATACGCCCATCTAAATTTCAACATGAATTTTCTATTAACGTTTGGGCGGCCCTAATCGATGGCGTGTTTATTGGTCCTGTCATTCTTCCTGGGAGGTTAAATGCGGACAATTACCTTCAATTACTTATTGACGAACTGCCAGGTCTTTTAGAGGATGTCCCACTGAATGTTCGACGAGACATGTGTTTGCATATGGATGGAGCACCACCACATTTCGGAATTGCTGTCCGAAATTGGGTTAACGTCAATTATCCAAGATGGATTGGTCGAGGTGGTCCTGTTGCATGGCCACCCAGATCACCCGATCTTAATCTCCTTGACTTTTATTTATGGGGGTACATGAAAAATTTAGTCTACGCGCAAGTTTCGAACACAAGAGAAGAGTTGTTGAATCGTATTCACCTGGCTGCCGAGCAAATCCGACAAAACAAGTATGGAATTCGGATAAGTACTTCTTCTGTTGGCTTACGGGCACAAGCCTGCAATCAACAAGGAGGTGGATTTCGAAAATATTATTAATTGAACTTTTTTAAATAAAATCAATTTGTATTGACTTTAGGATTACATTTTTTTTAATGATCTGACAATCACATTCATAGATCTGTTTACTTGAAACAAATAAAAATGGATATACAAGTTTTGTGTTTTTGGTACTTGAAATGAAGTCTACTTTACACTCCTAAAATTTGAACATAACGGTACGGGACACTTGCATATTACATAGTCAAAAGCTTATAAAAATATTTTATATTTAAAAATTCACACACAAGAATAAAGCAGCGTGAAAATTCAATAGCGGCATTCTGAATTCATATTAATATTTTATATTTTTTACTTCTTGTAACAAAAAAAGAACATTAAATAACAAAATATTTTTAGTATGATTTTTAAAATGGATTTGTGAAATAATGTAACACACATCTTAATTTTTAATAATTCACTTGAATGTAATGGGTGTTTCAATAAGTGTGCAAGATTTGAATTTCCGGCCATGTGTGATAGTCATAATGATTATGATGTAATAGATCGAAAACTGACAAATGGGAGTTAGTAAACATGGAGCATTACACGATAGAACAACGCGTACTGATTGTTAAACATTATTATCAAAATGGTGAAAGTTTGATTGCCACCATTCGTAAAGTGCGTCCAATATTCGCTCGACAGAATGTTCCTAATTCAGCTACAGTGAAAAGAATAATCGAAAAATTAGACTGGTGCGGTTAATGATGTGAAACACACGGCACGAGGTCGTAGGGGTCGTTCAGAACAAAACATCACAGCAGTTCGCGAGAGTGTGACCGAAAGACCAGAGACGTCGATTCGTTATTGTGCACAAGAATTGAACATTACAACAGCCACTCTTCAGCGTATTCTGACTCAAGATTTGCATCTCCACCCCTACAAAGTCCAGTTGACTCAACAACTTCTGCCAACAGACCATGCACAGCGAAGAGAGTTCACCAATTGGATACTTGAGCAAACAGAAGTGAATTCCGATTGTGCAGACAAAATCATTTTCAATGATGAGGCCCATTTCCACTTTCATGGCTTCGTAAATCGGCAAAAATTCCCGCATTTGGGGTTCAGAAAATTCACGAATGATTCATCAGAAAGCAATGCATTCGAAATATGTTACTGTTTGGTGTGCATTGTGGTCTGGAGAAATAATTGGACCGTATTTCTTTGAAGATGCGGAAGGTAATGCAGTAACGGTGAATGGCGAACGTTAGCGTGATATGATAACTCAGTTTTTGTGCCTCAATTGGAAGATATTGCTCTTGACGACATGTGGTTTTAACAGAACGGGGCCACATGTCATACCGCCCGTGAAACATTCACTGTCTTGCACGAGTTTACTCCTGGTCGTGTCATTTCCCGGTTTGGTGACCAGAATTGGCCGCCACGTTCTTGCGATTTGACACCTTTGGATTTCTGGCTGTGGGGTTATCTGAAGTCACGGGTTTATGCCGATCAGCCCCCAACCATCGAAGCATTAAAGGCCGAAATTAGACACTCTATCAATAAAATACCGCTATGCTCTGTATATCGAGACACCCCGCCAACGTCTAGGGACCCACCCGGCTTTAGAGACAGCCTCAGCCCAAGGGTGGGGAGACCCAAAGGTACTTCAGGACACGAATTAAGGTGGTATAGGGCGCCACTGAAAAGTAGGCAAGACGCGCAGCGGGGACCCTTACCCGATATAATATAATAATAAAGGATATAATCAATTAGAGTTGACGGTTAGATATAATTAGAGAGAAAAAAACATTATTAATGAAAGCTTAAAATTAAATTGAAGGAATATGCAATACTAAAATTTTGATGTACAGATTTACAAATCTAGAAAACAACTTTTATTCTAACGTGTTTAATACACACAAAATAATATACACGTTTTCTACGATAAAGAAAACGCAGCAAAAAAACAACTCTCTTAATATTTTAGAAACAAAAATAAATTTAACAAACAAAAAAAACGTATAGCAATATTAAATGAGATATACTAGTTAGAAAGGCAATTGAATTAACTAAATAAAAATAAAAATGATGTCTGTAACGACGCAATTACTAAGTTAAATAACTAACAAAGAAAAATTGGAATCAAAAAAAAATTTCAACAAAGAAAACTAATTGCAAAGCATTACAGTTTAAATTAATAAAGAAATATATTGAAAGTCTTAGCTGTGTGTCCGTCTCTTTCCAGCAAGCGGGGATGTTCGTGAGCGTCATCGGCTTCCTTCCTGTGTACGACGTTTGCGTCGGTAGAGAAAAAGACACCAGGATAATATCTGATTGTTAACAACGTAATATAGTATAATGTTGAGAAGGAATCAATCGGCTCTAATCGTCATAAAGGAATACCCTGTCGGGTAATTGTAGATACAATTAAAATTGTAGCGACGTAATTATAACCTCGCTCAAACGAGTGGGCAGCCAAAAAAAACAGAATTCTACTTAAAGCAATCAAGCCCGTCAATAAGCCGTTACAAAACAATGACGAATGACAACCATCGACCTTCTCTCTATCGATAGCGATCTCAGTCTCTTCCGTCTAGATGTTATCGCCACTCGAGAATCGAGAGGGGAGAAAGACCACGAAGAAAAACTAATACGTAATTATTGTATGTGAAGATATACACACGCAAGCGAAAGTACTACAGTTTGGTTCAAAATAAACGGAACGGAATAAAATAAAAGAAGACGCTAATTCGCGACCAAAACGAGGACGTAGCTACGAGCACGTAACAATGTATACAATGTTTACAAATTTTGTCAAAAGAGTACGCGTATGCCAGCAAAGCCACGGCGGTCATTTACAAGATATTTTGTTTCTTACATAATTCCCAAATGTATACATATTATAAATCAATAAATATTTCAATACTTTACTACAGAAAACCATGTTTTATTAAACATTAAAATCTTGCGCTCTCATTGAAACACCTTTATAAACAGGTGATTTTGTACGAGGTTATTGACCTAAGCATACATACAATACAAATACAATGTCTCTTTGTTTCAAGGCCACCTATATACCGGGTGTATTATGAAAAACCTTTCGTTCTGTAACTTTTTTATTTTTTATCCGAATGAATAAATTATACGTCGAACTAAATCGTCTTAAAAACACTGTAACGTGATCCGCTTTGAATTTTTTTTTTACACTTTGTTTTTTACAGACAGCTGCAAACTGTGTTTTTTTAAATTGCACTATATTTTTTTTTCCTTATTCAAATATATTACTTTTTCTGAATATGAAACTGTAAACAACGATATCCTTGTATGAAAAAAAAACGAGAAATTGTAGGTTTTTTTTTTAGTTCGATTTATTCTGGTTTTTCCGAACACAGAGATTTCTTAAATGCATTTTAAATACGCTATTTCATTTTATTACCAGCAAATGTGTGTACCTTTTAAAATCACTTAAATTCAATACTATATAGCCCATAAAGGATTACAAACCAATGTTATCAGTGAGCGGTGGGTCAACAACAACATTTACAGTGTTTATTTTAAAAATTTAAAAATCAAGCAGTCATATTGAACGATAAAAGTGCATTCCAAATTTTCTGAGCTGTGACATCTGTCAGTCACACATTCATTATAACATTTTCAACGATTTATTTCTAAATTTTGTTATTGAAATGGATAATGGCGAATGTGTGGATGCGATTCAAGCATATTTTAAATGCGGAACAAATTCTGCAGCTGCTTCGCGACTTTATGGAAATCGTTTTCCTGACAGACTGCGTCCAAGTGCCGATAAGTTTGGAAGGCTCGTGCGAAATTTACGAAATTTTGGATCATTCAAAAAAACCGAAAATAAACGCACGTGTATTCAAGATCAAAATTTAGAATTAAGTGTCTTGCTCTATGTGGAAGAAAACCCTAATACGTCTACGCGAGAAATTTCTCACTACATGCAGGTATCACATTCTACAGTTCAGTACATTCTGAAGAAGCACAAGTTCTTTCCTTATAAACCACCGAAGGTGCATGCTCTCGGTGAAAACGACCCTCAACGATTTTGCACGGTTTTCATGAATAAACTAAGGGAAGATCCAATTTCTTTATCGTCGTATGTTGTGGTCAGATGAATGCACTTTTGGGAAAAATGGTGTATTCAACAGAAATAATCATCGCCATTGGAGCACTGAAAATAACCATGTTGTGATGCAACACAATTTTCAAAATCGGTTCAGTGTAAATGTATGGTGTGGCATTTTAGGCGATAGAGTAGTAGGGCCTTTTTTTGTGGAGGGTAATCTAAACCAAGAAAAGTATAATAATTTGTTACGCAATGAATTAGGCGATTATTTAGATGATTTGCTACTTGCTGAGTTAAACAGGGTGGTGTTCCAACATGACGGTGCCACACCCCATAATGCACGAATGAATACTGATTTTCTAAATAATTATTTTGGCGTCAGATGGATGGGCACTTACGGACCTATTCGATGGCCTGCTAGATCGCCAGATCTGAATCCACTGGATTTCTTTCTGTGGTCTTACATTCAAGATCATGTCTATTTGACTCCACCTGATACCAGAGATGATTTAGTAAGAAGGATAGTACAAGTATGTCATGAAATACCACCAAATCTTATATTAAACGCAGCAGTTGGAGTTAATATAAGGTGTCAAATGTGTCTGGAACAAAATGGAGCCAATTTCGAACATTTGATTCATTAAAAGATATGATAGCTTGATTTCTGTAAATTTCGTAGTTTTTTTTAAATACATAATAATAAATTTGTCACTCAATTTAATGGAGGTGTCTTCAGGAAATAAATGTTAATTAGAATAAGTAAAAAAAAATATGTAGTACAATTTAAAAAAAAAAAATTACTACTGTCTGTCAAAAACGAAATGTCAAATTTTTTTTTTTTTTTAAACAGGTTACAGTGCTTTAAAAACGATTTAGTTTGACATATCATTCATTAAAATCAGATAAAATATAAGGAAGCTACAGCACCAAAGGTTTTTCATAATACACCCGGTATATATAAACTTAACGCAAATAATAAAATCACTCATTTATTTATTTATTTTACTAAATTATATTAGATTTTTCTAACAATCTAACAATATTGTTTAAATATGTTCTACCATTCCCAAAGACATTCGAAGATTCCCAAAGAATTACTGAATTATAGTGACAATGATCAAACTGCTATTACTATAAGTATAGTTAAGTAACCTCTTTGGAACTGTAGGAACATACCGAAACAATAATATTTGAATAATTTAATTAAAAAAAAGTAAAACAAATCAAGTGTTTTTATTATTTACGTTAAGGTTATAAATGGAAAATAGTAAATTTACTAATTTCTAATCAGTAGTCAATAATAATTATTATTGACTACTAACTAACAAAAATAGCATATTTTTGACTTTCGCACATTATTAAATGCAATGTTTTATGCTATACTAAATTGAAAATAATAAAATAAAATAAAACAATAACTTTGTTATATATACCACTTTATTCACATATAATCGTGACCGCGGTTTCGACATACAATGTCATTATCAAACTGCAAAAGTTACAGGCCTACATAGAACTTATAAATGACACAAAAATATATGGGGGTGGTTTATGATGTTATTTAAAATTACTACTATATACTTAACTATTATACAAGGCAATCCAAATTAAGTGTTCACCATTGGTAACTTTGTTATTATTAAAGATACAAGATTGTTTAAATTAGCAAACTAGTAGTACTTTTAACGCTCTTTAAGATGGAAGAATTTAAAAAAACAAATGAGCAGCGCGTTTTCGAGTTTTCCCGAAAAATATGTTTTTTTCAAATGGAAACCCCTGTATATTATATCATTTTCTGTTAGAAATTCAAATTTTAAACAAAAAATCTTATAAGAACTTTTTTAATGGGATTAAAAACACTTGAGTTATAATGTATAAACAAAAACAGCTAAATAATTTTTATAAACTTTATTTTATACATAAACATATCATTAAAAGAAAATAAAAATCACTGATTTTTTCATAGAAGATGTTCAAAAATACCACCTTGTTGTTCAATACATTTTTGAACACGTTTCTGAACTTGTCGAACTGCTTTTAGTATGGTCCTACCATCTATTTGGTTTATCTTTTCACTAACTGCAATTTTTAGGGCGTTTACGTTTTCGTACCTTTGCTTATAAATCTCTGTCTTTAAATAACCCCATAAAAAAAATCAAGCGGTGTTAAATCTGGCGATCGGGGAGGCCACTGAATAGGACCATTTGTTCCTATCCATGAATTGTTAAAAATAGTATTTAAAATTTGATGAGTACCTCTGTAGTTGTGCGCAGGTGCGCCAAAGTGCTGAAAATGCAGATTCTGTCTACTTATGAGATCAATATCGTCTAAGAAATTATTCAAAATTTCAGTCAAAAATTCTATGTACCTTTCACCAGTTAGAGTGCCCTCATAAAAGAAAGGTACAACAATCCTTGAACCAATTAAACCGCACCAAACATTAAAACTGTAACGGACTTGCGGGCGTCTTGGATGTACTAAAAGAAGATTTTCCTTTTACCAGTAATGATGATTTTTTGTATTGTACATTCCAGAATTTGAGAAATTTGATTCATCGGTCCATAAAATATAACGAAAGTTGTTTACATTTTGGCGACAAAAGTTAAGATACCAGTGGCAAAAAAACATTCTTCTCTCTGTCTATATCAATATCGTCTGTCAATATCGTCTAAGAAATTATTCAAAATTTCAGTCAAAAATTCTATGTACCTTTCACCAGTTAGAGTGCCCTCATAAAAGAAAGGTACAACAATCCTTGAACCAATTAAACCGCACCAAACATTAAAACTGTAACGGACTTGCGGGCGTCTTGGATGTACTAAAAGAAGATTTCCTTTTACCAGTAATGATGATTTTTTGTATTGTACATTCCAGAATTTGAGAAATTTGATTCATCGGTCCATAAAATATAACGAAAGTTGTTTACATTTTGGCGACAAAAGTTAAGATACCAGTGGCAAAAAAACATTCTTCTCTCTGGATCCCCTGGCAAGAAAACTTGAACGGGTTTGTACTTATAAGGAATGAATTTGTGTTTCTTCAGAATCCTATGCACAGTACCGTGACTCAAATCAGATTCCTTGATAATATCTAGTATGGAATTCTCACGGTTGGCCTCAAAATATGCAAGAACTAGAATTTCCGTAGCCTCGCTTATTATAAAAGTCCTTCTTGTTCTTGTTTTGGCAAAAACACTCTCATTGCCTCTAAATTTTCGGTACAGTCTCAGAAAAAATTGCTCATTTGGTTGTGTTCGGGGTGGATATAATTCAGCGTAGTGTTCTTTTGCCCTCCTAGAGGATTTTCTGCACACTAAATAAGATTCTAACATATCACACTTTTCTGCATGGGTAAAAATCATTTTTTTGTCAAATTAATAACTAGCAAAATGAAATTTATGAGTGAAAGACTAATAAAACTGTACTAATATTTGACGTTTACTAGAAAGAATTAACGTCGTTATCATAGAAACATAGAAATGCACTTGACTTAGCTGTTTTTGTTTATTCACTATAACTCAAGTATTTTTAATCCCAGTAAAAAATTTCTTATAAGATTTTTTGTTTAAAAATTGAATTTCTAATAGAAACTGATATAATATACAGGGGTTTCCATTTGAAAAAAACACATTTTTCGGGAAAACTCGAAAACGCGCTGCTCTTTTTTTTTTTAATTATTCCAACTTAAAGAGCGTTAAAAGTACTACTAGTTTGCTAATTTAAACAATCTTGTATCTTTAATAATAACAAAGTTACCAATGGTGAACACTTAATTTGGATTGCCCTGTATACAACATTGGAAAAGAGGTGTATATATAAGATCCAACTGTTCGTTTAAAACGATATCTATTGTGTTGTTCCGGCTTTTAAAAATTTCTAGGGCCTCTAAAATATTTAATTTACGACCTTTCTCGGCCAAATGCAATATTTTACGGTGACCAAATGTATGCCTTTCTGTAATAAGATGGTTTGCGAATGTTGAATCTGTCTTCTTTAGTTTATATGACCTCATGTGTTCTTTTACCCGTATAATAAAACTTCGACCAGTCTGACCTATATATACACTTTTACAATCATTACAATATAATTTGTAAACTCCTGATTTATTATTGATATCTGTTTTAGGTTTTGCGTTAAAAATGAAATTACTTGTTTTTACATATGGTTTGTAAGCTATACTAACATTACTATTATTTTTTGAAATTATATTTCCAATTTGCTCGCTTATTTTACCGAAGTAAGTTAACGAGACAAATTGTTTCAAATTAGCACTATCTTTAGGATATACTAAACTAAGGGCCACTTGTAACTGTTTTTTCTTTAGTATACTGTCAATTACGCTACGCATTTGGCCGAGAAAGATCGTAAATTAAATATTTTAGAGGCCCTAGAAATTTTTAAAAGCCGAAACAGCATTATTATAATTATAATTAGATTAAACCTAAATATTAACGTCTAGAAAGGAAAATCTAGAATTCAATATTGAAACAATTTAGTATAGCATAAAACATTGCATTTAATAATGTGCGAGTGCGAAAGTCAAAAATATGCTATTTTTGTTATGTATACTTGTATATTAACATATTAACATATTTAGGGAGTTTATTGCGACGTAAGACAATTAATGACATATATCAAAGAAGGTCATGGAAGTGTTTTCAGAAGAGTTATTTTAAGTGCTCTTATAGATACAGCTGATCGCCCAACTAAGAAAGAACAAAATATACAAACAACACGTGTTATAAGGTAATGTAAATTAATCATTAAAACTTAAAATAAATAAAAATCTACTGATTACTTAACTCAAATTTAGACACTTCCACCCAACAGAGGTGGCAGAAGAATCGGAAATCCAAACAGATCCTACTCCATATCCTGCCGACGATAAAGGAACAAGAAAATTGCTATTCAAGAAAAGGAGCACATCCTCAACTTGCGCAGTAAATATTATTTTTACTAGACTTCTCAAACAAAATTTATACTTATTTTAGAGTCTATTAGAAACAGAAGCTGAAGAACAATCTAAAGTAAGTCAAAGTCCATTAAGTAATCTACGTAAAAAACCCCATATTTTAACACCAAGACAAAGCGAAAAAGCTTTAGGCATATCAGAACCTTCTACTTCAAAGCAAAAATCTAAATCCAAATTGGGCGGAATAGGTACTAAATTTTGTTTTATTTTATTCAACATAATTATGTTCCTTTTTCTTGAGTTAACTGGTTTAAAAGGGGAGATGGAGCCGTAGAATCTTCTGATAATCATGACAGTAGTGACACTATGACCGATACAGCTAGTTTTGTGAGGTCGTCTGCTAAACAGCCAACAAGGGGTCCTGTGAAGAGTAGTAGCACAGGGTAGGTTTTCCTCAAATTATTTTATATAAACGATGTAAACGAAGTTATAATACAAGAACAAAGCTCTTCATTTTTGTCGACGTTATTCGCCAAAATATTTTTTTTCTTATAGAAATGTCGGCCAAACGTTACAGAAAGCCAAAAAAAGAGTAGAAGACAGATTTTCAAAATTTGTCCTTATGAAATGCAAAAAGAAAGATAATAGTACGGAAGATTCGCCAAACATTCGTAAGTAGTAATATACAGTGTGTATAAGCCAAATGGAATAAATTCATTATTTCGGTTACTGTACATATTTATAAAAAATCCCGAAACATGTCATATTTAATTTATAAATTAACATTCTTCAACGTGAAAATGCGATCCCTACCTTCAACCCCCTTCGAATGACAGGTACAACCCCCATTTCTTTAAATGGGAAGTATAGGCTTGTGATATATCGTTGTAAAGGTCTCTTTATTCTCTATTCAAAAATGTTATAATTTTCATGTTTGTTGCAACAATTAAGATAGAAATAAAATAAAATCATGTTGTTATCGAAATTCGCTACAATATACTCAAAAAATAAAATTTAATTCAAAATGTAAAGAAAAATTTAAAACGCCAAAAAAATATGAATGTCAATGAAGTAGATGTTCAAAATGTTCACCATGAACGTCTTGGCAACATCCTAATCTTAAATAAAACTGTCTTCTAACATTATTTAACATATCAGGCGTGATCGACCTAATCGCAAGCGTTATTCGTTCTCTTAAGTCATTTAAATCCAAAGGTTTAGTTTTGTGCACAATGCTCTTCAAATATCCCCATAAAAAAAAATCAAGTAAGGTCAGATCAGGTGATCGCGCTGGCCATTCTATCGATCCTCGCCTTCCTATCCACCGATTGGGAAATATTGCATCGAGGTACTGCCGGACATTGCGTTGGTAATGTGGTGGTGCTCCATCCTGCTGAAACCATATCGTATTCATTGGAACTTGAGGGTTTCCTGGATCATGATATAAATTTGCCAAAGTTGGAATGACATCATTTTGAAGTAGTGCCAAATAACGATCGCCATTCAAATTGCCCTCAATGAAAAAGGGACCAATGATATGGTTTCCAACAATACCTGCCCAAACATTAACTTTTACTGGGTATTGTGTGTGTTCTTCCCTCATCCAGTGAGGATTTTCCGTAGACCAGTAGCGGCAATTTTGCCGATTAGCATGACCGCTAAGAGAAAAAGTGCACTCATCAGAAAACATAACGTCTTCTAAATTGATAATATTGTTATCCAGCATGTCCATCATTCGCTCACAAAAATAAGTTCTTCTATCAATATCGTCTTCCATAAGCTCCTGAGTAGATATCATTTTATAGGGATGCATTTTATTTTCTTTTAATATGTTTACTGTCGATGTATGGCTAACATTTAATGTAGTGGATGCATGTCTACTCGATGTATGTGCGTTTTCCATAAACTCAAGCATCACATCTACTTTGGTTTCATCACTCAGTGCATTGGCAGCTGGTTTTTTATCTGCCTTACATGACCAAACTCTCGAAACTGCTTCTCTATCTTACTTATTGTTCCTTGAGCTATTGGCGGTAAATCAGGAAATTTCTCATGAAATAGGCGGGTTACTTCTTGTTGTGTTCGGGTTCTATCTCCGTAACCAATCATTAGTATGACTGTTATTTTATGCATTTCCGTTAATCTAACCATTTCCCAGAATTGTATTTTACGAAATTCAAACTAAAATTATCAAACTGTCAATTTAAATGACAACTTTTAAATACAAAACAATTTACTAAGGCGTTTTAAACAAACTAATGTTGCCACGGAAACTTTTTAAAGTATTTTTAATGGATACCATCTAAAAAGCACATTGGTATGGTTTTTACTCACTTTCTTATTATGAAGACCTAAACGGGAAGTAAGTAATGCAATGATGCCTATGATGTATGTATTAAATCTTTATAAACGCAAATGAGCATCTACTTCATTGACATTCATATCTTTTTCTGGCGTTTTAAATTTTTCTTTACATTTTGCATTAAATTTTATTTCTTGAGTATATTGTAGCGAATTTCGATAAAAACATGATTTCATTTTATTCTATCTTAATTGTTGCAACAAACATGAAAATTATAACATTTTTGAATAGAGAATAAAGAGACCTTTACAACGATATATCACAAGCCTATACTTCCCATTTAAAAAAATGGGGGTTGTACCTGTCATTCGAAGGGGGTTGAAGGTAGGGATCGCATTTTCACGTTGAAGAATGTTAATTTATAAATTAAATATGATATGTTTCGGGATTTTTTATAAATATGTACAGTAACCGAAATAATGAATTTATTCCATTTGGCTTATACACACTGTATATTATCGAAAAACCTTATTCTTGGTAATTCTTGCACAGACATAAGCAGGAAAAATTCTATGGATTTCGGAGAGTCTTCAAGAGAATCCGAATTTGTAATACTAAAAGAGAGGAAATTAGTAACTATTCATCCAGTGTTTATGGGCATGCAAAGATTTTCTTTCCTGTTAGAAGCTTGTGCTCCGGGAACCGTTCCTGATGCACAACTTCTTACTTCAGTTTTGGACTTGGTGTGTATAAAAAATATTCTTGCGCTCTTAAAATGTTTCATGGACTTTTGCAGCCACATTCTGCTGTAGTTGCAAGGGCAGCTTTCCTACTGGAATGTTCATATTTTATACATTGTTGCAATAAAGGACAGTGGCCCTCTTGGATGAAATTGTCTTTTCCCATATTTCGCCCATCTGGTCCGCTTCCAGTTAGATCTGGAGGTAATTCGACAAACAGAAGATCTCATATAATGCAAAGATCTGCTGGAAAAATGTTTTATCAATGGGCAGAGGTACATATGCAGTAGGGTAGCATGAATAAATAATAAAAAGAAGGACTAGGATTTATCGTTTAATTAATAGACCTTAATCTAAAAATCTAGTACGTAATTTTTACAGAGTCGAAGATAATAGGAGAAAATAAATGTAAATACCGCGAGTTCAAAATATATCATTGAAGTAACTTTTCCACCATATTTACATAATAATCATTAAATTTTTCGTTCATTTGTATGTAAAATAAAATACATTTTTTAACTCAAGGCATTACAAAAGCAGCATATCAGAAGTTCGTACATTTAATGTATTCCATGAAAAAAAACCTTTAATTATTTTAAAATTTTGTTAACCAAAAATAGCAATATATAAAATTTAACGTTAAAACATGAGAAAATTTGTATATAAAACGTGTTTTTTTGTGTTATAAGATAAACTGGCAGAAAATTAAGCATATACGAGGGCGATTCGTAAAGTAAGTTCCGTTTCCATCTAGTGAGCAGAGGAATGAGGATATCGGCGCGATCGCATCGTGCTATTTTGGTCGTTTAAAATAACTGCTGCAATTGAAAATCCCGCCGACTGTGAATTGCGTGCTGTTATCCGATTTCTGTGTCCAAAGAACATGAAGGCTGCTGAGGTACTTCGTGAATAATGTTCTGTTTATGATGAAAATATCAAAGTGACAGTATGGTTAGAAGATGGTGCCGTATCTTTCGAGAATGACAAACTAATGTTAATGATGAAGAACGGAGTGGAAGACCAGGCTATTGTGAACGAATTTGTGTGTAATATCGAAGAAAAAATTGTGAAAATTAGCGATTGATAATCACAGAACTGAGTACTTTTTTCCTCAAATTTCACGTACAGTTTTGTGCGAGGTTGTTACTGAACATTTAAGTTACCACAAGTTTTGTTCACGATATGTGCCAAAACTTCTTACCGAAAACCATAAAACAAAGAAAATGGGATCGGCACTAACACGTTACAATGTAGAAGGTGAAGATTTCTTCAGACATATTGTAACAGCTGATGAGACCTGGGGTGCCTATGTCAATTATTAGGTTCGGCCATCGTTTTTCTTCATGACAACGCCCACTCGCATACTGATTTGGTTCCGAGAGATTACCAACTCTTCCCTTGAAGAAATGGCTTGGCAGCCAACGGTTTAAAAGTGAGGAAGAGCTGCAGGACAGTATTACAGCATGCCTTAATTCACAAGCGGCAGAGTTCTATGAATAGAGAATTAAAAAGCTGGTTCATCGCTATAACAAATGTCTCAATCGTAATGGAAACTATATAGAAAAATATTTGAAAATAATAGCTTTAAGTTGTATATAATGAAAACCTCTTCATGTATTGGTTTTATCTTTAATAATGTAACCAAACGGAACATACTTTACGAATTGCCCTCGTAGAAACTTTATTACGATAATATGTTCTTTTTATTAAATTATTTTTTACAAGAATCGTTACAGTCTTATAATTATAAAGCCAAAGCAAAATATGTATTGATTTTACAAACAACAAAGGAAGATGCACATAAATAAATATATTTTCATAAATGTTACTTAGACATTCTTATTTGAATAAAAGCGTCCATAATTTAAAAAAGGAACTAAATTACTTTGGATTTCTCATTTCATTTATAAATCAATATTCCAACTATTATTCACTTTAATGTTACTAAATTAGGTAATCGGAAACCGATTGGAAGAAATGCTGAATGAAGATAAGCAATTGGAAAGCAGTATTAACGCATTGGTAATGGATGAAGCCAAACAGAAAGAATTGTTAACTCAAGATGAAGAGGAGGACTTTTTAGACGAAGGTATAAATATTGCATTACAAAGACATCAGGGTTTCATCAATACTTTGACGCTTTGCGTTACTTCTGCAATATAAATATGTTGGAATATACAGTGTGGTCGTAAAGTTTGGAACCAAGCTTATAACCGCATTATTTTACATTTTTTGGAAAAACGCTCGGACAGGTAAATTTTCTTTTTTAAAACGCCATCTTTCGACATACAATTTTTTGCTATGACGTCATTGGTTTTCGATTGATGACGTTATCAACACTTTCTTTAAATGGCAACCATATTATTTTTTTCTCGTTTTTGGTAGATCTTTATATCCACCAAATAGTGATATAAAACAATTGGTATGTTGCATCACAATTTTTTTGAAAAAATGATATAAATTTAGAAAAAAATACGAAAATTTTATTTTTGTATAAAATTAAAATTAAATTAAAAAAAAATACATCTGAACTTAAATTTATTGTAACGGTTAACGTAAATTTTCAAAATGGACCCCACCAACCAACTGACACTGTCCCAGCCGAGTGTAAATGCTTTGCGATCAATAGTAATATGCGTTATTCGCTCCAGGTCAAAAGAAATTCGTCTTCCCAATCGGCCAATTACTTATTAAAAAATCTTATTCAACATTAAATAGTTTCACAAAAAAGGGCCAAAGAAGTTTAATTTAAAAAATTGACATGATGTGGCAGACCATTTCTTAATTAAAATTATCGCCCAAAAATTGAAGATTTCAAAAACTAATTAAGCTTACAAAATTTACTGAAATATGTAGGTAAGTTTTTTTCACACTTCTGTCTTGTGTGAGGACTTAAATATTCTTCTTGAACAAACCGGATCGTCAAAAGCACATGTACTCATGTTACTATGCAAAAAATTTACAAAAACAAACACACACACTTTTTTGCAAGATATTTCTTTATGACATTCTTGCTTCTTTTTATAAAATTTATGTACAAAAATTTTAGTTTGAAATTGTTTCTATGGCGACAACATTGTTGAATTATTTACTTCCATTTTTGATGTTAAATTTTTGAGATATTTCGTAGAAATTGATCATTTTCGCTAATATAAAAAATGGCACATTTATCTGAGCGAGAAAGAATCGAAATTTTAATTATGGTTGGGTATGGGGACAGACAAAGAACGCATGCAGAAGCATGCGATTTGTTTAACCATGAACACCCTGATAGACCTCCAATTACCAGGTCTACGGTGACAAAACTAATTGGAAAGTTTACCGAAACTGGATCCGTAAAAGATCGACCACGGCAAGGTAGACCTCAAGTAAGAGAAGATGTGAAATTAAATGTGCTTCTAGAAGCAGAAGAAAGGCATCATGTTTCCACCAGACAACTTGCGTTAGCCAATCAGGTGGCTCACTCATTTGTCGTCAACTTATTTAAAAAAGAACACTATCGTCCTTACAAAGTTCAACTTGTACAGGAATTACATGAGGATGACGAAGATCGTCGACTGCAGTTCTGTGAAGACGTAATGTTACGTTGTGACCAAAATCCAAATTTCTTGGAAAACATCGTCTTCTCAGATGAAGCTACGTTCTGCCTAAATGGAACTGTTCACCGCCATAATTGCAGATATTGGTCGCAGAACAATCCGCATTGGACTCAAGCGTGTCATACTCAGCGCAGAGGAAAAGTTAACGTATGGGTTGGAATGATTGGACGACGCATTTTAGGACCATATTTTTTTTAAGGAAATTTGACTGCTGTGCAATATTTAGAATTTTTAAGATTTGAACTGGTTCCAGCCCTCGCTGCTATTTTCCCAAATCACGAGGATAGTGATGTACCCCATCCAAATATTTGGTTTCAACAAGATGGGGCGCCTCCCTATTATGGTGTAGAGATTCGCCAATATTTTGACGAAATATTTCCCAATAAATGGATTGGACGGAGAGGCGCCATAGAATGGCCACCTCGTTCTCCTGACCTGACTCCGTTAGACTTTTTTTTGTGGGGTTATTTGAAATCGAAAGTATATTTTAACAAACCGAACAATTTAGAAGATTTAAAAGAACGAATTCGCGTAGAACTTACACAAATATCCCCAGACATAATTGAGGCGAGTATACGAAGTGTTTACACTCGGCTGGGACAGTGTCAGTTGGTTGGTGGGGTCCATTTCGAAAATTTACGTTAACTGCTACAATAAATTTAAGTTCAGATGTATTTTTTTTAATTTAATTTTAATTTTGTACAAAAATAAAATTTTCGTATTTTTTTCTAAGTTTATATCATTTTTTCAAAAAAATTGTGATGCAACATACCAATTGTTTTATATCACTATTTGGTGGATATAAAGATCTACCAAAAACGAGAAAAAAAATAATATGGTTGCCATTTAAAGAAAGTGTTGATAACGTCATCACTCGAAACCAATGACGTCATAGAAAAAATTGTATGTCAAAAGATGGCGTTTTAAAAAAGAAAATTTACCTGTCCGAGCGTTTTTCCTAAAAATGTAAAATAATGCGGTTATAAGTTCCAAACTTTATGAACACACTGTATAGTATATAAAGAATAAGTCATTACGTTTACAAATTTTTTTGACATTAAGTTTTCTCTAATAACCTTGGCAGCTAGCATCAATACTTATGGAGCGAGTTGTCCGATGGCCTTAAGGCTTATAGCCTGTCATTTACTGATGGAAATAACTTCGTTTCTACGAGAAACTTATCAAACTTTACCTAAATCTTCTAAAATGCATGGTAAAGATCGACCCGCTCCTTGGGAGAAACTCTACAGTCGCGAAGCCAATAGAAGATGGAGTATGGCTCTTTCCTCAATGGGTCATTCTCAAGCTTCTGCCCAGAGTCTACAATCCATAACTGGAGATAGAGACTCAGCTCAAACTGAGAGAAAAATTAGTTTTGTCGTGCATGAACCTGATAATGAATCTGAAGGAAGCAGTAATACAACTATTACCATGCAGGTACGATCTCAGCAAAAGTAAAAGCAGGCAAGTTCTCGCAATTATTCTACTTTTCAAAATATACGAGTACATGATACTTTGAAGTATGCTTTATTATAAAATTATCTACTAACACGCTAGTGTCACTTATTTTAATATAGCATTTCAATGCCTTCATTGCCATCAGGTTAGATATTATTTCACTACAAATATTGTTTCACCATACAATGACTTCATCAGGTTGATGAAAACTTCACCATCGAACAGTGAATCTATTTGAAATTATAGATTTATTACTTATTTCTTAACGGTATAATGAACTTTCAGCAAGCATCTCTTTCGTCATTCAGCGATTTAAAATAAGTAGTTCTAAGCCCATCGTATCACCTCTTTCGTTATTTAGCGCTTTAAAATAATTAGTTCTAAGCCAATCTAATTAGCAGCGTGTTAATATATTTGTTTTGAATAAGAAATTAACAGAAGACATCGCAAAATAAATATATAATTAGTTAATATATTTTACAAAAATATTTTATATTCAGAGAGGAAAATTACTTTTTTTTACATAGGGTGAAGATAATAAAAAAGCGTCTCAATCACGGCCAGCTTTATTACGTCGTGGTATTGGAACTAGTAGCTCGACTAAACGTAGAAGTCTTAAATTACGTCGTGGGACCAAGGAAGGAAAAGAAATGGAAGCAGAATGTATGCAGAATAAGATCTATTAACTCCTAGAGCATATTTGTGTTTAGTATTTTTAGGGAAATTGCACGACGTTGTTAGAAGAACAGATTCCATACAATCTAAAAGAAAAGTGAGTTCTTTATCAGACAGGAGCGACACTTCTGAACCGTGTATAATGGGTGAAATTAGCGGAGAAGAATCACCAGGCATATTGAGTGATGATCAGCCACCTGAAAGTCCTAGTGATAGTAATGATACTGAAGATACTACAATGCCATGGTTAAAGGTATACAAGATTTAGATTCAAATCCAATAATATACTAAAATGTACCAACATCCAACTTCCATATAATTTAAGTATATTTTCATATTTGGCAAAAAATGTCATTACTACGACTAAGTTGATTGTATAAATTTCAATCTAAATTGTATTTATACAATTGCATAGTTTTATAACGCGTCCAAAGTAGATATTGTAGTTGTAAGTGGGATACGTGACATTTAATATACCTAATATTTTAGAATTATTTTTAAATCAATTATTGCAAATACTTTCATTTTTACCTTATAAATGAACTCAAATTTATGGTTCTGCTTCGACTTTAAAAGGTAATGGTTCAAGTTCCAAATTCAATGAACTTTTACTGCGCACATCAAAATTTCTGCCACCCTTATTGCTACAGACGCATCATGAGAAGCTGTTCAAGATTAATTAAAGCTGTTAGAAAGGTATTAATAATCTCTCTTCACTTTCACACACACTAATTTTATAAATTTTATTTACAGGTATATGGTGAAGAATTTGGTGTATTAGATGATAAACTCAACATGGACTTCGAGAACAAGATCCAAAAAAGAAAAAAGGAAAAAGGACAAAATCGAAAAGTATCAGATCAGACGAGTTCGACTATTTCACCAATCAGAAGAAAGGATAGTGTTGGAAAACGTGATAAGTAAGAAAACTTGTGAAACTAATCAATCAATTCTCCTGAATGGGAAAAGGTTTAACTATAGTTCGTAAAGTATAAGTTTTCAGTGCAAGGTCAAATTCGAAGCACATGATTCAAATTAGTACTGCAGAGTCAAATGAAATCAGTAATCAATCGCGGAAACAACCATTTGTCATCATAAAATATAAACGTCATGTTTTGCAATATTGTCAAAAATTTAGTATGTTACTTGCAAGATAACTTAGATAACCAATGAAAGCATATACATAACCTATATGTCAAAATAATAATGAGTAAAGTGGGAACATGAATATTTCAAAAGTATTGTTTCTTTTCTAGTTCTGTATAAATATATTTTATCCAAGAAAACTATGCCGAAATTATTACTTTAATATTCGAACAAATTATCTTAAATGTTAATTATAATTATAAACTCACGAAAGTATTCGATCAAAAATTTATTTAAAAACAAATATTTCAAGTCAGATATCAATAGTGAAATGCATAGGTATTGAAGAGATCTTTAGTGTTAATACAAAGGTATTTTTAATAATATAAAATATTATTAAAAATCTGGTGTGAAGAACACAAATACAGGTTCACTATTAATATTTTTGTGAACGTGTCAGAACATATCTCTCCCTAGAGACGTAGATACGTATTTCAACTTTCTACAGGCTCATCGGTACGCATCTTCTGGAGAGAGAATATTTCCAGACACATTCACAAAAAAGAACCACATCGCCAGATCACAGAAATTATCCAGGCCGGGCGTAGAAGTAAATTCAGCGCTGCCTGTTGTCAGACAGCCGAAGTACCTCGCCCCGTCCACATAACCAATGTGAAGTAACGACGTCTTCGTAGCGAGGTACTTCGACTGTCTGACAACAGGCAGCGCTGAATTTACTTCTACGCCCGGTCTGGATAATTTCTGTGATGTGGCGAAGTGGTTCTTTTTTGTGAATGTGTCTGGAAATATTCTTTCTCCAGCAGGGGCGTACCGATGAACCTGTAGAAAGGTGAAATACGTACCTACGTCTCTGGGGAGAGATATGTTCGGACACGTTCACAAAAATATTAATAGTGAACCTGTATTTGTGTTCTTCACACCAGATTTTTAATAATATTTTATATTATTAAAAATACCTTTGTATTATACAAAACTGGTGGGGTTTACCTACTCATGTATGTTTAAATTATTCTGATACTTTAGTGTTAAAAATGTTTGCATTATTACTACCGAAATAATTTTCTTGCACTATATCTGGGCTAAGAAGATTAGTAATGTATTAATTTGATGAATAATTTAAATTTCTACTTAATTTATATATTGTTTATATTTTAAATAAATTTAAATATATTGGAAAAGAATGTAAAAGTTGTGTTCGTAACTTAAAAATGAACTGAAAATGAAACTGAAAAATAATTAAAACCTTTTGGCAGTTGTCAATATATGTTTTCAAATTATATATAAAATTATACATAAAAGAAAACATTTATATAGTTTACATTTAATATTTTGTTTCTTAAGAAAATAATGGTATAATAATTCGTCTTGCAGATAATACAATCCAAATTCATATTATCCTTTATTAGATGAAGATAATATTTAACAAACACAGGAGGATTTTCTGATAACTACATTTGATAATTTTGCAAGCTAAGTACACCACCAACAAGAAAAAAACAAACTTCATTGAAATAAAACATTGCCATGAGATTATTATCATGTAATGTTTCGTTGAACCAGTGACAGTAATTTCTTCGCTGCTTCATATTATGTGCATGCAAATGATGCACATTGATTGTTTTTATGGCAGTATTAATGCTACCATATTAAACTTCTACAAAATATAAATACAAAAATATTTTGTCAACTAGTTATTATTGTTTAGTGAACTTTTATAGAAGTAAACTTGCCTGTTTCAACCAAATAAAACCTGAAAAATATTACTTTATTATTTGCAGATGTTATTTTTAATGTGAATGGAGTATATATTACAAAAATAAATGAAAACTAGTCAGTTTCTGATTCTGACTCAAAACTTGAGTCATTTACATTAATTATAATTATTGGAGCAATCTCTGCCCTATCAAAAAATTGCTCTCACTCATGCCATTTTTTAAATAAATTTTCCGTATGCCCGGCACAATTATACCAAGTAATTTCATCACACTGTTTCAAAGCTTCATTCCACATTTCTTTAACTCTTTCATCTGGGGGAGGCTACGGGAGTAGCCTTAAAACTTCGTGTCCACTTTCTCTTATTTCATTTATAATAAAGATCTTATCTTCTTTAAGACATTTTACTAATTGAATTAATTCATTCTTAGTCATTGCAGGTGAATAGCTTATATCTTTTTTTCTCAACCATTCTATAATTTATGTTTTTTTTTGAGGTATTTGGTTGTTTATTTTGAATAGCACTATGATAAGGAGCATGATCCATTATTATAAGTGATGGAACCTAGAGATTTGGTATAAGCTGATCATTTACCCATTGCTTATAGAAGTCACCATTCATTTCTCCATGGTAATCACCAGTGATTGTTTTTGATGGAAAAATCAGACTAACTCCCTTAATGAAGCCATTTTCTGTGCCAACATGTATAATAATAAACCGTTTATAATCATAGTCTTCGGGTTTCCTAACACTTTTTATATTATCATTTTGCCAGGATTTCATTCTATTCCCTTTCAAAAAGATCCAAGTTTCATCAAGGAACATGATCTGACGTAAAGTTGAATTTAAGTTATTCATATATTCCCTTAAAAACACGTTTCTCATGCAGACTATATTTAATTTCTCTGTGAGCGCTCTCCTGTTACACTCTTTCTTATATTTAAAACCAATATCTTTAAGCAATATTGCTAAAGTAGTTGTGCATGTATGAACAAATTCTTTCCTAGCCAAAACATTGCTTAGAGTTTTTCTTTAAGGTAAGATGATTTTCTGAAAAATTTGAACATGTAATAAATGTTTACAATATATTAAAAACATACTTTCTTTATACATGTCATAATCAGTATTTCGAACTTCCATTTTAGTTGCTTCTGGTTTTGGCTTTTTACTAGACCTTTTTTTGCCAGGAGACGATAAGACTGGATTCTGAATGCTACGAAGTTTAATAGTGTCGGCCGTTCTACTAGAAATATTAAGGGCTTCTGCTACCCTTTAAAATAAAACTTATTTTATAACTCTGCCTTATCTAACTGATTATGTGAATTACCTCATGAACAGGATCGATGGACATAAATGGTCCACCATTTTCTTTTTCCCGTTCAAAATACTCTGTAAGATTTAATACAAGCTGTTGAGCTTGAAAACCAAGAGGTTTACCTGTCATCTAAGAAATATTCTGCAAAATAAATAGGTTAGAAATGTCGAAGTGATAATCAACAATTTCGTACTTATTGCCACTAATTGATATTACTATTTATTATCAGTATTGTCCTCAAAAGAACAGATTTTGTAATTTTTGATAAACTAAATATTCAAATTGGAAGAATGCTTAACCTAGAAGTCAGAATACCAGAAACAAAGTCAATAAACAACAATATTGAAATAATTTGACAACAAGTTGAATATCATAAGACTATCTCCTTTTTACACAACATATCCTTTTTATTTAATATAATATTTCAAAGACGTACGTCTTAACTTAAAATGACAAACGTGTATAGTATTACAGCGCGTATTCATGCGTGTTAGAAAGAGATAAAGTACAATTTGCAGTTCACACTTGGACAGTACGAACTGAAAACTTATACTTTATGAACTGTAGTTAACAATTGATTAACAAATCAATTCAAAAAATCTTAGTGACCTCACTACATCTAAGTTCATGTTTACATATTAGTGAATGTCGTTTTATTTTAAATCAATTATAATCTAATTCTGACTGAAAAAAATGCAGGATAATAGTTGTAGCGCATGTAAGAGAGATGACAAGTGTGTTGTAGTGGTGTTTTTAAATTCTATAATGCAGGTTAGTGAGTCTATAGGTGATATATTGAACACGTTGTTATTCTATGGCCTATCTCAGCAAAAAAGACGTTTCCCTAGCCTTGAGGTATTATGTCAATCCCTAAAGGAAAGTAATTTTAATCTCCTATCTTCTAGTTCGGTGGTTCGTCTAAGTCATCCACACCCTCTATTACGATGTTGCGTGCCTTCTTAGCCCAATCTCTCCAACAACGAATAACCGCAGCAATATTTCTTTGCATTCGCTTAGCGATTTCACGATATACAGTCCCAACTTCAATGATAGGACTCCTTCCAAAATCGTTTGGCTGGCGATAATTTACTTATCTTCGAACTCTTGAACTCATTCATCACTACAGACTATTACAATCAAATAACTTAACTAAAATGAGGCAAAAGAAAGAAAATAAAAACGAATCATTTCGTTAGAGTTTTGCAAATCATGTAGTCGGTAATTATTTAAATGACTATATCATTCTAAAATTATGAACCAATGAAAATGCAGGATTTTCCGTAGTTATTATGTATTACTGCGGTTATTGACATATTATGACGCAAATCGAATATATGAACCTTCGTATAATCAAATATACGAACTGTTATAACGGGTGTTCAGAAACATTCGAAGTCAAAGTAGTCCTTGAAAATATGAAGTCATGTCTGATATAGATTGATACATTTACTTAATACAATTTTATAGGTTATCATACACGCAAATGTCAGTTTATGTCGAAATATATTACTTTAATATGCCATATTAATTAATATAAACTAGTCAAATAATGATTTTAGAAGGTAACAGTAATTAATTTGCAAATTTCAAATTAAGTATTTTGATATTTTAGAGAATTCTTGCTGAACAATAGCACCTCTTCATGCGATAACTGGAAAAAATTACATAATCCAATTAATATGCTGTTCATTCTTGTGTAATAAAGCTCATCTAATCTGTAGTAACATGTAAAAAGACAATGCAGAATTAAGAGGAAATAACTTTACAAGTAAAGGTTTTATTCATCTTATAGTGACAATAGTATCCTAGTTATCGTACTAGTTTAATATATTAACATTCAACAAATTATTGTAAGAAATGGCTTAAAATAAATTTGAAACAAATAAATTGTTTGCAGAGTCCTTAGATTACAACCTTATAATAAATATCATAAATTGTAGTTGTATAAATTACCTAAAATAATGACCATAATTATAAAAGATGTTGAAAATGTCCACCACCTTCTTCCAAGCATTTTACGCACCCCCTCCGAATGCTACTAAATACATTTTGCAGTATGGGACTATTTCTAATTTCACTAATTTTATTTATAATTCTGTCTTGGAGATCTATATAATCTTGCACTGGTACTTGATAAATTGAATTTTTTAAAAAAGGCCATAAATAGTAATCACACGGTGTAAGATCACAAGATCTTGGAGGAAATTCATGATCGCTGTTCAAACTAATTAAACGATTTCCAAACACTTCTTGTAACATATTCATTGTTTCCCCCGCTGTGTGAGCTCTAGCACCATCTTGTTGAAAGTATCCCAAAGCTAGTTCATCATCGCGAAGTTGATTAAAGAAAGGCAATAGTATTTCCTGTCGATATCTTTCTGCAGTCAAGGTACCATTAAAAAAAAATGGACCAATAATCCTTCTTCTACTTATAGCACACCAAACACCAACTTTCTGAGGATGTAAAGGAGCTTCAACATAAAAATTATTGGGCTTTGTATCACTCCACATTCTCATGTTTTGCGAGTTAACATATCCACTAACATGAAACCATGCTTCGTCTGAAAAGAAAGTTTTGTCTAGAACATCATCATTAAAATTATTTGTAAACCATTCGCAAAATACTACTCGTCGCGGATAATCAATATCGAGGATTTCTTGCAAACAAGTTATACGATATGGGATTAACTGTAAATCTTCTTTCAAAACTTTATGGCAAGAACCAACTGACAACCCGGTTTGTTGAGCAAGAGTTCTTACTGAAGTTTTAGGGGCACCAGTCATTATTTCTCTAACATTCCCAATCACTTCTTCTGTCCGGACTTTTGATCGCCCACCACCCTCTTGGCGTCCCACACTACCAGTTTGTCGGAAAACTGGAACAATTCTGATTAGTGTACACTGAAAAGTATTATAATCAAAAGCAAGGTTGGGAAATTCATCTCGAAATTCTTCCAAACAAGCTTGAATTGAATACTTCCACTGGCCATCGATCTTTTGACCATTTCGAAAATATGCTTCAACCATGAATGCTTAGTATGCGTTAGTAAATACCATTTTCAAAATTAAAAAATATAAATTAGTATCTTCGATATTAGATTCTGAAAATTTTTGACAGACAACAGTTGGCATTTAGTAATTACTACAAGTCAGATACTTAAGTAAAGATATACGATTTTTTGTTCTGAGCCCACTTGACTTCGAATGTTTCTGAACACCCGTTATATTCGCTGCCAAAACTCCGATTAGGTTACTATAATCCAATAATTTAACACTACTGAATTATCAGATTTGTTAGTTATCATCATGGCTCGTTTCGCTCTATTTTTCTTTTTATTTTCATGATATAGTCTACTTGTATAAAACTCGATACTTGAAACTCGCCTAAAAAACACCACTCGACCTTTGGTCTCGTGGTGTTTCAGGCAATACGTCTCTTATAATCGAGTATTTTCAAGTGTCTTGTTGTATAATATATGACTAGATCATTCTAAAATTATGAACCAATGAAAATTTGTCATTTATTACATTGGTTAAAACTACGGTTAGATTATCATGATTTCGACTCCAATAATTTGACAGTACTGAATTGTCAGATTTGTTAGTTATCATCATGACTAGAGCTGAGGATGTTTGCGGTATAACCATGGTTATATCATGTAACCATAGTAATTTACTATGGTTACATGATATAACCATGGTTATTCCGCAAACATCCTCAGCTCTAATCATGACTCGTTTCAGCAATATTTTCGCTAAGTTAATTGATGAAATAATCGAAAATAGTAAACCAACCAACACGGTAAAAACGGAAGTATACACTTCGCGACAGTTTCAAAAATTTTGCGATGAGCATACTTACCAATTAACTAAAATGCTCGCCTGCCGCGCAGGCAGGCCGGGTTCAATTCCCGGTCGCACTCCTTTTTTTTATTATTGTCATGATATAGTCTACCTGTATACAACTCAACACATGAAAATTCTCAAAACTCGAGGTATTGCCTAAAAATACGTCTCATATAATCGAGTATGTTCAAGTGTCTAGTTGTATAGTGTATGTGATTATTTTTAACCTACAAAAAACCCTTTATTTCAAAAAAGTTTCTATCGTTAGAATTTATTGAAAATTAAACTTTGTCTATATTTTAGTGTAATAAGTACGTATATGTCATAAAAAATACCATTACAGGATTGACAAGAATTTAGATGGTTCGCAAATGAGCAAATTAACTGGTAAAGATTCCATGCGTGATATAGCTGAAACAGATACTGAAAAAGATAGTACTAAGCCTACTACAGAGGGTGCGCCTCGGGATCCACCACCGATTCTAAAATATATCAAAACTCAGGTAACTCACTAAAATAAATGTTGTAAAACAGTTTCCGCAATTTGAATTTTTTTAATTTTTTTAAATACAATCATTATATATCCCTTACTTGAGTCAAACTATCAATAGTGCTTATAAACAACACAGACACATCATAGTTGCATAATACCCATTCTCATTCCCCTGTAATACTTCATTGGCAAAAATACATGATTATAATCTTCGACTTTGTTTCACAAAGAAGACCGAGCTAAAAATATCCACATGACCACAGCATGTCTCAATCCGATAAAAGAATCATGGTAATATATTACAAATAATGGCCATGAAACTGTTTCCTTTGCATATGATTTTCCTTTTAAAATATTTCTTGCATTTTCTCTACTAGGTGAAAGATGCTTTCCATAGTCCTTTTGCTGCACTTCTGAAAGGTGCCGTTATTTTATCGGATGAACACTTTTTGGATGTTATGTCAGTTGCATGGGAATTGCTCCTTGAATGGAACAAAGAAGTTGTAGCGGCTGCCGCATCAATATTTATACTAGCTGCTGTTAAATGTCCTCAACAAGTAGTAGAATTATTACAACAGAGTTTAACTCACCCAGAAACAACTGTAAGGATTAATTCAATATTGAGGTATGTGAGAAATATATGTAATTTCAAAACTATGTAATATATTTTCAACTAATCTCTTTTCTGTATTAATAGTATTAATCTAGACTTTTATAGCCACACACTATACATTGCAATAAACATAAAAAATTGGGGAAACATGTAATTCTATCAGATAAATTAATTGAAGAAGAACTAGTGAAACATTGGACTACATAAATCTAACTAAAACTCTTAAAAATCAAAGTCCATTGTTAATAACTTCACGTCACGAAATAATGATGATATACTCAAAGTTTCTTAATGTAATAAGTTAATTACCAACAAGAAATACGAATCGTTCAAGTATCGAATGTCAAAATAGAAACATGAAAGAAATAAATAGCTAGATAGAGATGGCTGTCTCTCGTAGTTTACTTCGACTTTTGTATATACACATAATAACTGTGTATAACATATTGTGTATTAAAATGAAAAAGTAGAATATATATATGTATATATATATATATATATATATATATATATATATATTGTTGTGATACGTACAGCTTGGTTATTCTAGCTAACTGTAACTGAGAAGGTAGAAATTAACATAAGGGAAACATCCTATTGAATAACTGCATTTGGTGGACACAACTTGTAAAATTAGTGTCGAAATGTTAATAAATTAATATTACGACAACTTTGTATTTTTCAGATTAAATTATATTTATTTCAAATTTACCGTTTATATTTTTAATTTTCATTTTTTTCATTCAAGTCAATTAAGCGAAATTAAAAAAGATATTTACTTTATTTACATTTGAATTCTATATCGATACTAATTGAGAACGCCTACTTTTCAAACATAGAAAAACCGCTAACAGGTTATATTTATATTCAAACTTGTAACCTAACCTAACATCTAAAAGCAATTCATATATCCATGTAAATTCAAATATTAATTTTATCTTTCCATAAAAATTATTATTACTTTTATAATTTAATTAAAATAACTGGCTTTAAAAAGTATAAATCAAGATAATTTATGCTTTCTAAAAAGTCTTTGGTAAAAATAAATGAAGGTTAGCGTCGGTATTAGAAATTGCATAGCGTTGTATCGAAAATATAGTTCTCCGTTTTTTAAATTTATTAAATACAGAAATATAAGTGATATAAATTCAAAAATAATACAAAAGGTTCCCATAGTACTAAAGCAACGTTTGACACAATTTTTACCCGATAAAAATCGGTTACCTGCAAGAAAACTACGATAGCATCTTTTGGTGTTGGACACCGAACATCGAAGCTACTGAACGTAATAAAATTTTACGTACCTGAATTATACCTATTGTACCATATCCAACATCGAACCTTACACAGAAGTACCTGAACCATTCAAGAATATATTTTCCGTTCCTGCCTGGCCGAATACCCTGATTTGTCGTAGACATCCAGTCACATTGCTACCTTTTTCTACAAATCACAGGTTCATTTATTATCTTGTAAAAGCATAACAAATAATTTTTTATTATCAATTCAAAATTTACTTAAAATATCTTGATTTTGTTTTGAAAGAATAACTATCTTGATTCATTTAACGTAAAGAATATTTTCTAGTGAGATTCCTATAGTACTTACCATTTAACAACAACTGGTAAACATAACCACAATTACTCACATATGTTATTACGAACATAAATTTATAATACCTCACTTTGCCGTTTAGCTAAGTTGCACATTTAAGTGTATAGATATCTTGTGTTGAATAAATATTTTATACTTGTTAATTTAAGCAAGTTTTTTTATTTATCTATGCGTAGCTAAATCTATCTCAATTATATTGTTAATTTACTATTTATCAGCTTTATACGAGTGTAATTACTTGCGATGATTCAGGGATAGCGTCTAATAAATTCAGTATATTTCTCATACTCTAACGACATCTATTTATAATCGAAGATATTGCGTACTATCAGCTGGTAGACCAATATTAAAAGTTCAAATTAAGGCGCCCAATACATACATAATCTATTAGTTGAGTACTATTATTTACTGATTATTTCGTAGCTTCAACAGCCTCTTTTCAATTGTCGAACCAACGTGATGCGTATCTTTTCAATAGACGCCCGTACGTAGAGGCGTATCTTTTCAATATATATACCGTGATATCATAAAGTTTCTAGGGCGAAGATGGCTTTGTAATATAAATTGTATGTCTGAACTTAAGTTAGGAACTATAACTCTGTTTTGTAAATTATTTTGACAGTGACATTATCTGATATCCATTAATGTGTTAGAATTGCTGAAAGCAAGTTTGAACGTCGAGTTTGAAACATAGCACATTCGAGTAAATTCAAATATGGTTTACAATATAGTGCAAAAAGCGTACATGATTGAAGCCTATTTTCGGAGTGGAGTGCGAATTGATGGAATTTGGGTGTACAGTCAACGTGCATGTTTGGATGATTTTAGAGAGCACTTTCCAGAGTTAGCTGTAATTCCCAAAGATTTTTATAATTGCCTTTCCAATTGTGTTGGTGTGTTTCGTGAGACTGGTTCGGTGGGTCATAAATCACGTACTGGTAGACCTACTGTTCGTTCGGAACAAGTTATAAATGATGTTCGTCAACGCATGGTAAATGAACCCACAAAACCTTTGAAACGCTTTTCTCAAGAGATTGGACTTTCTTATGGAACATGTCAGAAAATTGTAAAGAAAAACTTACATATGCATCCGTATAAGATGCAATCACATAATCACATCAGGCTATTTTGCCGGTAGACTACCCTAGACGTCGTGCGTACTGCCAGTGGTTTGGAAATAACTTAATAGAAGATGATGACCTGCTAAATTTGTCATTTTTCTCTGGTGAAGCATGGTTTCATCTTTCGGGGTATGTCAATTCCCAAAATACTCGAATGTGGAGTAGTGAAAATCCTCATATTTTTATTGAATCGTTTCTCCATAATGCGAAACTTGGTGTTTGGCTAGCAGTTTCTCGCCGCAGAGTTGTTGGCCCTATTTTTTTTAATTTCACAATTAATGCTGAGAGGTATAGAAACATTCTGAATGAATTTATTGAACAGTTGCATGATGATGAATTGCAATATGGATACTTTCAACAAGATGGTGCAACGGCACACACAACACGAGAAAATATTGCTTTTCTTCGTGAGTTTCTTGACGATCGGATCATAAGTTTACATACGGAAGTTGAGTTTCCACCACGATCACCTTGTTTGACAATTATGGACTTTTTCGTGTTTCCTCACCTAAAGAATAGAATATTTAAAACTCCTGTTGCTAATTTGCAAGATATGCAACAAAGAATTATTGACGAATGTGCATTAATAACGCCCGCAATGCTGCAAAATGCCTTTAACAGCATGAAAAGGCGTGTCACATTGGGAATTGAAAATATCGGACAACAATTTCAACATTTGCTTTAATTTTGCCTTTTTTTATTAATAAAATTTTGAATACACGCTGAGCTTGTTGTTTTATTGTATCTTTATTAAATCAAATGACATATTTATTGATGTCACGATGACACTATCAAAATAATTTTCAAAAATTAAGGTTAAGTTACCAGTATGATAATATGGATAAAGTTCAGACATATATTTTCTATTTCAATGCCATCTTGGACCCAGAAACTTTATGATATCGCGGTATAAGTAAATAATTAATTGAACGGGTAAGCGGTCTGCCAAATTAAAAAACTCATTTAACTCTATATTTCATAACCATTCGTTACTTCTTCAGGAGTTCAATTACAGAGCTAAAATTTAGGAAAGACGCCACTAAACATCTTAAAATCGATTGTCTACATAAAACATCAAATTAACCAGATATTGGTTTCATGTCAACCTTTTAAAAACAAATACCCATGAATCCAACAAATCTCTATTAACAAAAACTTAAATGTTCCAATTTACTTTAAAAGAATTAGGTCAGAATATAAATCTTCAAACGCACTCGTGAATATTATTCGTTTACAAAGAATTTTATAACTTCATCTTATGATTCGAACATAATCGCAACCTCTTAATACTTTTACTTCAAGAAAAACACTTTCGAAAGGACCAATTCATAGCTAAAAGTACTAATAATTATCTGCAACAGCCTTCTTCAGCCGGCATGAAGAAGGCAGTGAAGATGTAGGAAATCTTAATATAATTTCAAAAGTTTATATTCAAATATGGAATAATTTCAATAAAAAATATCATAGATTCCAAGTTTTATGGAAGTCTCGCTATCAACCATGGCCACGCATGGAAGAAAATGCCCATCTTCTATTTAAAGTACCACCACCAGGAATAGAATTCACTTTACCATCGCCCAAAATAGGAATTGAATCTTTGGATGTTGTAGATTCACCTTGGAAGTTACTGGTTAAAACCAAAGTTGAAGAAGTTACAATAAATCAAGAACGACATGTAAACACCTTTGTTTTTGGGATTCGCTATTTTTCTCATATTGTGTTTACTTTTAGAGGTCCTTGGTTACTGCAACTAAAACTAGAAAAAAGCAACAAACGGAATTGATAAAAATGGCATTACAAGCCCAAGATGACAAGAAAAGAGAAGAAAGGGAAAAATTTTTAATCACCACTGTACCTATTACAATACAAGCAGCTCATGAACCCAGCTTAAATCATGTCACTGAAGAACATGAAGAAGGTACCTCTTTTAAATATTATAAAAGAATTTGTATAGTGATATCATTCAACAACATCTATCCTTAACTATTAATGTTATTAGTAAGCGTTTATTGTTAATAATAAATAAATAAACTATAAGGAACATAATGAAGAACGTTTGCAACGTATATATGCAACAGATATAATTAGTTACTTAAACAACCAATAATTAGGTCATACTTCTTTCTTTACGTTATTAAATAAAATAGCAGGCAGTTCCCTGCTTAGTCTATCCTACATCAAACTCGTTTTCATTTGAATATTTTGTTCATAAAATCACCGTTTTCTTTGTTCTTAAGCTAATACTATTTTGGCATGGATATTTTACAAAAGCATCTCTAAACCTTTTCTATTATTTGGATCGCCTAAATATATGGCAATCTTTCTTACTAAACCACTAATAATGTTTCTATTATTCCTTCTTTGATATGTTCCTATTGTTTTTAATTTTGTGAATGCTAAAATGTTATCTGCATTGCAGCAAATTCGCTAATTAAAATACGCGATCGGCTATTCCTTTTTCTTTAATACATTAAAAATATAAATCCTTGTTTTTGTTCCTTTTCTCGTATTTATGAGATTTTATGCAAATTATCATTTGCAGCTATGCCACGAGGACTACACTATAGTTTCATTGTATTTTTGTCACTGAATAAAACTTTATAGTTTTTCTCATTTCAATACTTCTAACGCCATTTATTTATTATATATTGTGGTAGGTCAAGCCTACATATAAGAAAGCCTTAGTTTATAAAATACAGATCGTTAACGTTTATATGTAAATATTAGAAAATAAGAAAATCTTTGGAACTGAATTCTTCATCTGTCATATCAATAAAGTTGATTTCGCGTTTTTAATTGTACAAAATTAATTCTCATATTTATTTATTTTTATTTTTTTATTTGCCTTAGTCATGTTATTTCTATATTTTGTATTTCCGAAGATATTTCAACTTAATTGATTATTAATAAATGACACGAATTATTTTAGAGAAAACTGTACTTATTTGAAATAACTACAGCGGGAAATATCCCAACCATAAATTAGCATAATATAAAATTATTAACATTCACATGACAATTATTTATTTACTAAAATAAAATATGTAATTTTTATTAAGCATATATGTAATTTGAGTGATTAAATAATCATTTTCATTAAAATTAAGCAGCGAGATTATATTAATACATACAAATTAGACGAATAAGAAGCTAGCATTCGGAACAAACGAGAGTTAGCATCACTAGGTAAAAACTTCCATAAAACACCTCGACGTATTTAAGTGCCTCGCTGGAAATAAAAAGAAAAATCAAAAATTAAATTAGAAAACCTATACAAGGAACCTAGTAAAACATTACCTGTTTATCCAGCTCCTGTTTGACGCATTTTGCGTGTCCAGACCTCAACCAGTGCCGCATAAACCGAAAATTCCATTTCACCGGGAATAGCATGCCGCTAGATAGAAGCTAAGAGGTGACGCCGTCCGAGAAACCGCATAAACCTGTATCCTGCCATTACGAATACACGGAAGACTCCGGACTCATCCATTCCCGTCTATTTTTACATAAGTATTATTCCAATCTCCTACAAATTTTGAAAATGTTGAATTAATTCATTTCACAAAATATAACCTCTATTAAAGATTTCTTGAATAGATATACCTTATGGGTACATTTAGTATTTCTAGTATTTAATTAAAAGTTTGAAGAATACAGTTCCCTGTTTATAATTATTCAATTTTAATTGTAACATTTATGTATTTAGCTTATTTAAATTCACTTTCATTTATTCTATATGCTTAACCTTAAATTTATTTTATGTTGATATTATCACGTGACATGATTCATTTTGATTTAGACTAATTTTATAATATCGATCACTTACCTGTTATTTAACACTTTCATTAAAGCCTTTACATTATTCCTTAACTCAGTCGTTTCATTTAGTAGAATTTGCATTTAAGAAAATACCATTATTTATTGTGTTTTTCACCATCTAATTTTGTATGTATTCTTATTGAAGTACCGAACCTGCATTTATGTGTATTTTGTAAGCACACCCAAAGAGTCTCATTGTTCTGATATAGCCGGACATTTAACGCAAATTTAAGCCCACCCGACAATAAATATAAGAAGTTATATACATGTAAAGCTGTGGAGGTTAAGTATACTTCATTATTAAACGATTATGTATCAGTTGAATTATACGCAAGTAACAGATATAACATTTTAAAAACAACTCCATCTATATGTAACATTTGATACCTTATTTAAATAGAGATTTGTAATTCATTTTAAAAAATTACCTTACCAGCTTCTTGATATTTAAACATTAAATTTTGTATTTATCTATAAGCTATTTAACAATATCTTTATATTATTAAAGAGTTAACATTTATTTAACTTCGAAAGCCTTTATTTTTTATTTAAGTTCCAGTGACCAACGACGAAGAGCAAGTAGATGGCCAATCAAGAAATGCAGGGCATAGTCTTCAATCTGCTCATTCTCTTTTCCCGTCATGTCTTTGTTCAGCTTCAATTCAAATTATAAGCCTTCTGGATGATGCAGCCGTTTCGGCAGATGGTTGTGCTGTTTATGAAGTTGCTTATCAGGTAATTTCCATTTCGTTCTAGTAAAAGCTGGCGTTGTCATGTAAAATGTATATAATCAATTACCCTTATAGGTAATCTGGTGTTGCTTAGTAGAAGACTGCGCCTTATTTTTACGTTACGTTTTGGAAAAGTTAACTCGAGAAAAGCAAGATCAGATGTTTAAAATTCTGAGACACCTTATTAGATTTATTCCAAAATTACCTCAACAAGCTGCATTTGCTTTATATAATTATATCATTGGCTACGTTATGTTCTATACACGAACTCCTCACGAAGAGGGTCAAAAGTTAATTGGAACCGCTTTATCTTTACTCTGGATGGTAATTTTCATTTTCTGACAGGTATTTTCAGGAATGTGTTTTTTCTATTATTTTTAGATTGTTCACAGCGTTCACGGTATAATGTTTAAAGATTTGAAACAAATATTGAGGAAGGAACAATGTGATGCGTCAATTTTATTAACAGCAAATGTACCGTCCGCTAAGAAAATCATTGTACATGGACCCCAAGGTAAATCAACTCTCACCTATCATTTTTGTTACCAATTTTTACTCCCTACTTCATGTATACATGTATACTAAAGTACCAAACACAAATTAATTTGTTTGTACGAATATTAAATCTGTAAATTGTACAGACACTGAGACGTATGGTTTTAGTAAACATATGAGAGTAATTTTTTAAATTAAGGTCTGTAATAAAAACGAAAGAAGTAAAAATTTTCCAAAACCACATTTTTTCAATTATCTATTTTTCTAGATAAGTTCGTTGCCAGTTTAAAAATTTACTGTAATGAGTTTTCCGATACCCTCATCATAGAATATTGCCTACTGTGGTGACAGCCAGTTAGACACAGCCGTTTTCACTGCTTTATTGAGTTCATCAAATGTCGGAAATGATGGTAGTCGCTAGACACAAAGTCTGGACTGTTGCATTTATTTTTCAGGCCCTGTAGATAAAGATTTATATCAAATTTAGTTCATTATATTCATTATTTTCTGTGTGATCCCGGCTGCGCCATCTGGAATTGTGTGCACTGAATTTGACCCCGCTTCGGGCGATAGCGATGCGGGGATTATCCTGTTAGACGTGCGAACGAGTAGTTTTGTTTCTTGGGCGCTCCGTAAAGCGAGATTAAAGGCCACGCTATACATAATTTTTATGATAATTTTCGTTGTTAAGCGGTTTCAAAAAGAGTGTGTGTGGTAATTAGTTAGTAAATTTGGGTGGCTTACTGTAAAACAATTAGACGTAATTAGGCTCAGGCTTTCTTTGTCCGACAAACGGGATATATATATATATATATATATATATATATATACATGGTGTCCCGTATCGTTATGTTCAAATTTTAGGAGTGTACAGTAGACTTCATTTCAAGTAACAAAAACGCATACCTTGTATATCCATTTTTATTTGTTTCAAAGTTACAGATCTATGAATGTGATTGTCAGATCATGAAAAAAAATGTATTCAGGAGGTATTCAGTAAAAAATGCAGCTATAAAAAAAATCAAAAATCGCTGCGCAAACTCGTCTAGAGGAAACCTTAATGCTCCGCTAAATCCACGCATTTATCTTGACACCTTTAGATTATACAGGGTGTGCTCGTCACTTTTTTCCATAAGTGTAATAATTATAACTAAAGACGGCAGACTATGTGCCCACACTGTAAAATTTAATATAATATAATAAATTTAATATATATATATATATATGTTTATATACTGAAAAGGATTGTTCGACGTTGAGAAATGTTATATTTGCATAGCTAAAGCGCTCTTTGTATCTGTACAATGGATCTTCAGTATTGGTAAAAAGTTGCCCTAATTTTGTAAAATCTACATTTTTATCTAATACACCTTATGTGTATTATTTATTAAATTTAACAGTGTGGGCACATAGTCTGCCGTCTTTAAATAACAATGGATGGCAAAGGAAAAACTGATATCGAAGAAAATAAAAATTACATCATTATCTAAATAATGGCAAAGGTTTCAATACACTCAAGATGATATTCGTCGAAAAAGATAAAATGGTAATGTAAGCGATTGGCAAAATAAACAAAAAATGACAATATTTGAAAAAAAAAATCAGAAGATATTCTATGAATATAACGAACCAATCTGCTTGCATTGGCGAAAATTTACGAAACTAAGTTAAAATTGTTGTCATAGCCGTTAGATTCAATTAATTTAATTCTACAACCACCTATTTTCAAACTACAAATAGGAGTTTCACAGAATTTAATTAAGACTTTCATAAAAATTTATTTCCACTTTCGAAAACCGATGTCTCAAATATGCCTTGCTCACTCGAAAAATAAATATACTTAGTTTCGATTAATTACTCTTTCATCCCTATTTGCCGTAATTATCAAATTATTTTAACAGAAAGTCTTCATTTCATAATAGTAATTGTTAAAAATCTCAACAGTAGACCCACGATAATTGATATGTTATTAAAAACTAATGAAATGATTTTATGGTCAGAAGTAATGGTCCTATGTCTTGGGTATAGATAAAGGAAATAGATAGACGAAATTTCCAGAGGCTGAAATAAAATAACATTTACGTTTATTTATTTTTGTAGATCCAGACGCTGGAGGAATTCCATCACAATTTCCTGTTCAAGAAGATACTCAGTTTTGTCAAATACTTAGAGAAGCTTTGGACTTTTTCGGTATAGACGAAAATCGTCACAAGGAATACTTCTTAGTAGATTATAAAACTCGTAAATGACCGAAAGTATTATTTATTTAATTTCTATTAATAAAACTTTTTCACAGACCAAATTCAAAATCCTTCATCTTACGTTAGAGATTATTACTTCTTCAAAAGATCTCAATACCCACAACTAGAATTGGTTTTTATGAAGCCTGAAGATGCTTTCAACGCTTTGCAAAAGCAAGAGCTAAATTACAAATTTGTAGAAATCGGTAAAGTACTCTTAACATGGGCTATCCTGAAAAATGTAGACATGGTTTGTTTATCTAGCCATTTTCTTTAATTGTTAAAATTTCGACATTTTCCCAGGTGGTTCAAAGAGTTGTATTTTTACATGAAGAACTGATGAAACTACCATCGTTTCCTAGAAAGGCTTTGGAATCTGATTTAGATTTATATAAAGGTGGCGAACTCGGAAATGTACGTCTATAGACTCTATAATTCATGAAGAAAAAAATATTATATGAACAAATATGTTTTAGATGCTTCTTGGTCTAGATGTGTTGCATAAATTTATGTGGGTGCGTCTTATTGCTAGAATGTTTGAAGCGATGGCAGGAAATTTCGCTTATTCAGGCGATATTCACTTATTTCTTAATGTACTAAATGGAGCTGTTATATTGCACTCTGAAGATGCTTGTATTTTAAGATATGTTATGGCTACTTATATTAATGCTGCTTTCCATTTTAAGAATATTTTTTCAACAAATGGGTAAATTAATGTAACAGATTTCATCAAATCAGAACATCATTTCTTTTTTAAATGCTTCTTTAATTTTTCTTATTAATATAGTTTTCACTTACCACTAAAATACTATAAATATATATATATATATATATATATATATATATATATATATATATATGCACACGTATAAATAAACAAAGGTTGTGCAAAAGTAGTTTTTTTGTGAATCGCGCTTGCACAAATGAACAAACTTCAGTATATACGTTGACGCAAGTGTTTCGAAATCTCTATGTGTTAACTTTACCGTGCCGCATGTTAAATTCTGTTATCACTTGCTACTGAAAATAACAACTTAATTACCGAAATGCTTATATATAATACGAATATGGAGAAAGTTTTATACTTTTTTAACTTTAACTTTAGCTCAAAATTTTAATTTACAAACCATATACCCATACTATCTATATAAATGACAGAATACAACATTTTGTATTCTGTCATTTATATTTTATATCCTTGATAAAGGCATCATTGCCGAAACATGTAGGGTTGTTTTAAATATATATACTTTGAAGTAAACCAGACATTTAATCGCCGACTGATTGAATTTACCATATCATACCAAGGTCACGAAAATATTATATTTATATATATATATATATATATATATACCAGGTGTAGAATGGATTTTCGTACATAGGGATTTTACATGCAGAACTAATAATTTGCGAATATTCCCTCCCCTAATTATTTTATAGAAAATGTTTAACACAAAAGTTGTGGACAAAAAAAAATGTATCTAAATTCTTTGTTATTTATTTTCTAACACCTTCTGGACCTGCTAGACTTGAAGAAAAAGTATTAGGAATGAACCGATAAATAGTACTAGCCATGAATCCTGACAGCAATAAATGTCACGTTTTGACAAACAAAATAAGTTTGCTGATTCTTAAAGTGAATTCCTATAGCCAAGAAGAGAAAGTCAACTTTATTAAATGGTACTACTCTGGATTGTCTTTTAGGGACATACAAGCAACTTTTGCTGGATTCTACCCGGAGCGGCCAATTCTAAATTTGAACACCCTGAATATTTTAGGCACTTTGAGACCAACGGCACTGTTAATAAGAAATGTAAGTGCCAGAAAGTAACAGCTGGTGCAAGTAGAGAGAAGGTAGATGCCGTTCTCTTAAGCGTTGCAGAGTACAAAAATGTCTCCTTAAGACAAATAGGTAATAATTTGGGGATTCGTTTTACTACTGCTCAGAAAATTTTAAAGAGTCAAGATCCGCGGTTTCGGTTTTATAAATACGAAAAGCACCAAAAAATATTCGAGGAGGATAAAGAAAAAAGAATGCAGTTTTGTGAAATAATGATGGATATGGCCAACGATGACCGAAACTTTTTATCCAGGATTTTATTCAGCGATAAGTGTCGATTTCAGTTAACTGGTGAACCAAATCAACAAAATTATCGCTACTGGAGCACACAAAATGAACATTTAACGTTGCAGACTCATACGCAATACCGGGGTAGTGTCAATGTTTGGGCTGGCATACTAGGTCTTCACATAATTGGACCGTTCTTTATTGCAGACCGCTTAACTGGTGCTGCGTATTTTAATTTTTTGCAAGAAGAAGTCGGGCCAGCTATCGACGAATTGGGAATTAATTACGAATTTTGGTACCAACATGATGGATGTCCGGCGCATTACCAGCGCGATGTTGTAGACTACTTAAATCATGTATTCCCAAATCGCTGGATAGGTCGAAGTGGAGAAATTCATTGGCCTCCAAGATCTCCGGATCTTTCGCCAAATGATTTTTTTCTGTGGGGCACATTGCATGATCGGCTATACAATGGAAGGACGTATCAAAATGTGGACGCTTTAAGAGCTGCAATACTTGCAGAATGTCGACAAATATCATACTATCAACCAACTGGCCGCAACTAGAAGAAATTTTTACGACAGATTGGGGTACTGCTCAGCTGTCAACGGAGACTTGTTTGAGCATTTAATTTAGTTATTACTACAACTACCTTTATTACTACGTTCAATAAAATCTCTTCAGCACGTTTTTTCTTTCCTGCAAACGACTTGAAACCTATGCTTAAAATAAATTTAAACGCCTCTACTAAAATTGTCACATTCTTTTGTGAAAGAAAGATGAAAGAATTTTGTTACTTTGGTTGTCACACGTCACGGCTTTTGCTATTTTGTATCATTTCTTCAATTCTTTTTGCTTTAATTGTGAAGTCCCGGGGGCTGTTAATAAGCAAAGAAGAAAAAAATGGGAACTATTTTTAATGCTCTACAACTTTTGTGTTTAACATTTTCCTATAAAATAATCAGGGGAGGGAATATTCGCAAATTATTAGTTCTGCATGTAAAATCCCTATGTACGAAAATCCATTCTACACCCGGTATATATATATATATATATATATATATATATATATTGTTGTGATGCATGTTATCCATATAGAGCTGCATCTAAAATAGGAAGAATAAGACATACAAAGTGAAAAAGGGTTATAATATAATGGTTATATAAATAATATTATTAAGTCTTAGTAGTATCGAAGTGCATATGTATTTTTATAACGATCATTTCATTCTTTAAATTTCTATATACATTTTCCTTTCATTATTTAATTTTATTATATCATATTCAAATTTTCAAATATTAGCGCGAAAAACATATTCAAATCCATATGCAACTTTGTATTATATCGACACTAGTAAGACAAGCCTACAAATTGACATCTCGCTAGGTTTACATTTATCATGCGCAGTATGCGATTTGTATCATTCAAATTTATCTTAACCTAACTTGGTAATTTATAATATAATTTTTAAAATCATTTAGATATTCTAAATTAATCAAATACTTTTTATATAAAATTGTTAAAAGGGTAAATCATCGAGATTATTGATATCAATAGATAGCGTGTTTGGTAATATTCAGACAAGTGCTGTCGGAGAATTCGATCCTTGAATTTGAAAAATAAATAGACGCATCTTTTTAGACCAAGCCTTAGAAATCTTGTATAAAACACAAATTTAAATTATAAATTCAGCTAAAAGTGATAAAAAGTATCCAGAATATTAATTAACTCGATCGTCAAGTGAATTACTACAAGAATTTTCGGTAATAACGAACTTTCAAACAATATAGCGTCACAGACGTAGTTCCACCGAAAACGATAGAAAATCAGAAGAATTATATATAAGAATCCATCGCCGAACTTCAACAATATAGTCTAACGTACATCAACAACGATACCTGAAATTCTACAGCCAGAAACGAGCGCAGTGAGTAATTAGGCACCGAAGACGAAGTCCGAGGAAAATCTTCGATAGCGTCTGCGTAAACAGCCACCTACACCGCCATCATTTTGTGCTGCACCCGAACATTTTTGGATCACCGAGGATCTTCCAAATTCACACAGACGATCTACAAACATACATCAGCATCATTATTATAACAGGTTTTCAGATAATATTTATTTTTTTTTTCAAAAATTAAATTCTTTAAACTTTTATTTAATAATATACTCGAATTATTTACCTAATCTATCACATCCTGTCATGATCTTTATATTTAATTAAACAACCTATTTATATCTTAGAGATAACAATAAAAGGGTACTCACCATAATTGTAATAAGAGTATTCACATTTATATTCATATTATTTATTAGTTTAACACACATAACCTCTTTTCACATTAGTAACACCTTGTTGTTTATGCGTATATGCAGTTTCGTTAATATCACATTTGTAATACGTTATATTTTTACAGTTTCCTTTAATTTAATAAACATAATATTTTTAATTTTACATGAATCTTTTATTTGTTCATATTTATTTGTGGGAGTTATTATATTAAGCGTCAACATTAATATTATTCTCTTTTTTGGAAGCAACAACCTAAAACTCACAACGAGCCCGAGATCACCCACATTTAGTAAAGTTTTATTAAAAATAGTTTCTTGCTTTCCGACTAGTTGGCTATTTGAGATAAAGATAGCGCAATCTGGGGTGAGATTTTATAAATTAAGGCGCCCGACTAATCTTTTCAAATACATAATTTTATCTTACACTTTTATCTCATTAACATTTTATAATCTCACCACAGCCCAGTAAAGGGGGACGTTATCAATTGTCGCCGACAACGTGGGGCTGTTGCTTCTTGTTGATAACTCATCTACAAAGTTAAATATTGCAAATAATTGATACTTTTCAAATTGTTTCATATATTATATAGACAAAAAGGTGTAGATTATTATTGTCGTTGTGTGTACATGTTTTTCCTATTATAACAGCAGATTGTTACCTTTATTTCACTACATCGCAGACTTTGGAGGATTCTAGGACATATTAAAGGTTAGTGAAAGGGAAAATATCACCTTGTGCTTACGTTATTTTATTTAACTTTTGATTCACTAATAAAATTACGGTGTCTCGAGTATTATTATTCATATTTTAAACATAACTTTGTATTTTTCAACTATTTATTATTATCATACTTTAAAAATAAAGGATACATCTTTATATAAATTCATTAAACTTTATAAATTTAATAAATATCAAAATGGATACTCGACATAGAACCAAAGCAGTTAAGGACAGTACTGAAGAAGATAGGGTTGAACAGGGAGACATTCCCGTGGCACAAGCGTCTACAACTGAAGGGGTAAGTCCACCAGACAATGGCCAGGTAATGAACATGTTACAGGTACTAATGACACAAATGACTAATTTGAAACAAGATTTAAAACTAGAAATGAATGACTTAAAACAAGAACTAACTAATAGTAATAATAAATTAGATCATACTAATAATAAAATAGATACAAATAACGATAACCTAAAACAAGACTTAACAAACAAATTAGACACTAACAATGAAAACTTAAAACAAGAACTAACTAATATGAAAACAGACATAAGCAACATGAATAGTGATCTAACAACTAAATTAGAGACAAACATGAACAGTATTAATCAAAAATTTGAAATAAATAATGCAAACATCGACAACAAATTAAGTGCTTTCAAAGTTGATTTAGAGGGTAAGATAGCAGAAATTTCTACAGCTCAGAAAAACATGGAAGAAAACGAACTCAAGTACTTAATTAAACTTGATGAAACCGTTAATCTACAGAATTTACATTGGGCTAAGCAGTTAGAGACCGCAACTACGGAAATTCAAAATAATACTGAACAGAGACTTAAAACTACAACACAAGACATACAACAAAACATAGACAAAATGATTTCTGAAAATAATAATTTGTTTAATACAAAATTGACCAATTTTAACAAATTAAATAATGATAACACAGAACAATTAAAATCATCGTTAAACCAATACAAAGATCATAATAAACAAGAAATCAATATTGTCAGACAAAATTTAGATACTATAACTATAACTAATAATGAAAATTATACGACTACACAGACTAACATTAAACGATTGGAAAATAAAATAAAAGGCTATTTTACATCAACTAATTATATTAATACTAATAATAGCTCTATAAAGATAGAAAATTTACATCATTTCGACGGGGATATCACACGTGTACATCCTATGACGTATCTTAGTTGTCTTTTACGCTACTTAGAGGATATACCTGAGGAGAAGCAGAGGATGGAGGTCATACGAGTAACTTTACGTTACAGTGCACAAGAGTGGTTTCAAAGAATTGAGGACCATTGCAATTCTCTTGACCAATTTGTTACACTCTTTAAGAAGAATTATTGGGACGAAACGCAACAAAACAGAGCTAGAATACGGTTGTTGACAGGCAAATATCGATTGGGACAAGTATCACGCGAGACATACGCTTCCCGTATCTATAACCAGTGTAAACACCTGAATGACATGGAAGAATCAATGATTGCCAGGCAGCTCCTAAATCATTTCATCTACACCGATACACAGGCTATCATATGTCAAAGAGTTACGGATATGGACTCTCTCATAGACATAATGAGACGTCTAGATGATTATTCGGAGAATAACCATCAGCCACAACACATATATCGCAATCCCAACTCTCGCAATCATCCGTCGCAAAATTCAAATAATCCGAACAATAACCCAAATAACTCACCACCGCAACGATATAATAATTTCAACAACAATAATAGAAATCAAAATTTTACAAGAGCATATAATAATAATAACAATTCTAACAATAATATGTACAATGATCGGGATAATAATAATTCAAACAATCCATCAAATAGACCTAATTACAACTACCAGCCATCCAGATACAACAGTAATAATTATTTCAATAATTACAATCGCACTACGGATCGACAAACAAACAATAACAATACAAACCACAATACTAATCAACAAGGAAGAGGATTTAATCATATCCGTAATCGTGGACGTGGTCACGTAAATAATATTAACAGACGTCATCGATCTGTATCGCCGATACGAACAAATATGGAGGAGGTATTAAAAAAAACGCCAATTTTAACAGAGGACCTCTACACCAACCCAACACAAGGCCCATCATCAGCACAAAATTAATAACCCATGACGACTGTAACATACCTTTTAAATTTGAAAATATTACTTTCTATCAACATCCGGAAGAATTCATTACTGTAGAAGATGCAGGCAACCAAACTACCCAAATATATACTTTACCTATTGCAAAATTAAAATTCGAAAATATCTTTTTATATTGCTTAATCGATACAGGAGCGGAAATAACTTTATTAAAGGCAGAGAAAGCTACGAATATACGGGGATACGAGAAGAACATTGTAAAAACGAAAGGGACAGATATCATTGCAGCGAACGGAAAACGCATGGGGACGGTAACAAAACAATTATCAACAGAAATATTAGTCGACAAATCAAAATACATCATACATTGCTATATTATAGACAAACTACAATACGACTGTATTATAGGTATTGACAGTATTAAAAAACTCAAAATGATCTTAGATTTCGAAAATGGTATACTAAATATAGATGTGAATAAAGTTATATTTGAAAAACAATTATCAGAAGAAGAGTTAAAAGGTTATAACCTATATAAGAAGGAAGTGCTTACGAGTGAAATAAATAATATTATATTAAATAATGAACCGTGCAATAGAAGAGATTACGAGGGGAATAATGAAACAGATGGAAAAATAATAGAATTTAATAATACAAATATTGGAATAGAGAGAATGGTAGTTAGGCAAGGAACGAAGGATAGTCACGAGCGAGGAGATGTTATGGAAGTTAGAATGGATAATCAAGTAGCGAAAACAATAAATAATTATGATGATATAAAGAATTTTATAGAGAACTCTAAGATACCAGATACAACTGTCATACCCGACTTAATAGCAATTTTATACAATAATATTACTCTTATTAACAATGATGTAGTGTTTGCAAAAGGATATCAGCATCCGATTAAAATAGATAACGAAGACCCACTAATTAGTAAAAAATTACCCCATTCCGTATCATTATCAGCAGAAAGTAAGTCAGGAACTGGAACGATTAGAACAGACTGGCATAATAGAGAAGTCAAATACCTACTTTATAAATCCGATAGTAATAGTCCAAAAGAAAGACTTATCTCTACGCATATGTTTAGATGCAAGAGCATTGAACCGAAGAATTAAACCCGAATTCGAAATGCCGCAAAATATCGATGTATTATTAACAAAATGTGGTAATAAGCCCATATACAGCAAGTTAGATCTTAAGAACGCATTTTGGCTCATCAACTTAGAACCAGAATCAAGAAGGTACTGTGGTTTTCTAGTGAATGGTATTGTTTATCAATTCAGAGTGTGCCCATTTGGCCTAAAAACATCGCCCGCCGCCCTTATTAGATTTTTACATAAAATATTGGATAAATACGACGAATTCGCATTACACTATCTTGATGATATAATAATATTTTCCGAGAGTGTCGAACAACATTTACAGCACCTAAAAATTATTCTAAATATTTACAACAAATAGAACACACCATTAATAACACACCCAGTACAGTTCATAACCATTGTCCCATAACAATTTTTACTGGTCAGCCACCGCAGAGACCTTGGACAGATCCAGAAGCCATCAACTTCAACGAACGACTTATAGAAGTAAGAGAGAAATTATTGACAAAGAAAATTAAATGGGAAAGAAAGAGGAATACCGTTGATAAGAAATATAAGACATATAATCTTAATGATAGGGTAATAGTGAAAAGATTGAGAGTAACTGATCTTAAAAATAAAATAATGGGAAAACTGCTAAAACCATATCAAGGACCTTATATTATTAATAGAATTTTAGGCAACAATACTTATGAATTAATGGAAGAAGAAACCGGGTACATAAAGGGTAGATACCATATTTCGATGTTGCAGGATTATTTAACGGAACAGTAATATACAATTGAACAAATACAGTCATTAAAATTATTAATTACATTGAAAGGTATGTTATAGCTCGCAAAATACATCAATTAAATGAATACTACAACTAAACTATTTTTATATAATTACAAATAAATATACTTAAACAAGAAACATTAATTTAGACTGGATAATTTGAATTTGGACAGCTTGAATAAATAAAGAGAAGTTACAAAAAAACAATAGAATAATAGTTGTTAATTAAAAAAAAAAAGAGAAAAAGACTTTGGTATACTAATATAATGTTAAGGAAGTTCATCACACAAACAAACATTTCGTTTTTACAATTCATAAAGTTTTTATATTATGGTGTTAACTTATTTTTCTTTCTAATTGTTTAATTCGAACGACACGTAATAAGTTTAGAAAAACAAGGTTGTTATCTTTCATTTCCTACATCATCTTCAGCGAAAAGAATGTCCTCATTTGTACATTCCGACATTTTTTCGACGGGGACATTGTTGTGATGCATGTTATCCATATAGAGCTGCATCTAAAATAGGAAGAATAAGACATACAAAGTGAAAAAGGGTTATAATATAATGGTTATATAAATAATATTATTAAGTCTTAGTAGTATCGAAGTGCATATGTATTTTTATAACGATCATTTCATTCTTTAAATTTCTATATACATTTTCCTTTCATTATTTAATTTTATTATATCATATTCAAATTTTCAAATATTAGCGCGAAAAACATATTCAAATCCATATGCAACTTTGTATTATATCGACACTAGTAAGACAAGCCTACAAATTGACATCTCGCTAGGTTTACATTTATCATGCGCAGTATGCGATTTGTATCATTCAAATTTATCTTAACCTAACTTGGTAATTTATAATATAATTTTTAAAATCATTTAGATATTCTAAATTAATCAAATACTTTTTATATAAAATTGTTAAAAGGGTAAATCATCGAGATTATTGATATCAATAGATAGCGTGTTTGGTAATATTCAGACAAGTGCTGTCGGAGAATTCGATCCTTGAATTTGAAAAATAAATAGACGCATCTTTTTAGACCAAGCCTTAGAAATCTTGTATAAAACACAAATTTAAATTATAAATTCAGCTAAAAGTGATAAAAAGTATCCAGAATATTAATTAACTCGATCGTCAAGTGAATTACTACAAGAATTTTCGGTAATAACGAACTTTCAAACAATATAGCGTCACAGACGTAGTTCCACCGAAAACGATAGAAAATCAGAAGAATTATATATAAGAATCCATCGCCGAACTTCAACAATATAGTCTAACGTACATCAACAACGATACCTGAAATTCTACAGCCAGAAACGAGCGCAGTGAGTAATTAGGCACCGAAGACGAAGTCCGAGGAAAATCTTCGATAGCGTCTGCGTAAACAGCCACCTACACCGCCATCATTTTGTGCTGCACCCGAACATTTTTGGATCACCGAGGATCTTCCAAATTCACACAGACGATCTACAAACATACATCAGCATCATTATTATAACAGGTTTTCAGATAATATTTATTTTTTTTTTCAAAAATTAAATTACTTTTATTTAATAATATACTCGAATTATTTACCTAATCTATCACATCCTGTCATGATCTTTATATTTAATTAAACAACCTATTTATATCTTAGAGATAACAATAAAAGGGTACTCACCATAATTGTAATAAGAGTATTCACATTTATATTCATATTATTTATTAGTTTAACACACATAACCTCTTTTCACATTAGTAACACCTTGTTGTTTATGCGTATATGCAGTTTCGTTAATATCACATTTGTAATACGTTATATTTTTACAGTTTCCTTTAATTTAATAAACATAATATTTTTAATTTTACATGAATCTTTTATTTGTTCATATTTATTTGTGGGAGTTATTATATTAAGCGTCAACATTAATATTATTCTCTTTTTTGGAAGCAACAACCTAAAACTCACAACGAGCCCGAGATCACCCACATTTAGTAAAGTTTTATTAAAAATAGTTTCTTGCTTTCCGACTAGTTGGCTATTTGAGATAAAGATAGCGCAATCTGGGGTGAGATTTTATAAATTAAGGCGCCCGACTAATCTTTTCAAATACATAATTTTATCTTACACTTTTATCTCATTAACATTTTATAATCTCACCACAGCCCAGTAAAGGGGGCCGTTATCAATATATATATATATATATATATATACGAATAAATACGAAATAAAATACGAAATACGTTTTTATTTGTACATTTTGTAGTTAAAGTTGAGTAAAAGAGTATTAATATTAACTAGCATTACTTTCTCAAGGTTTTCTTCTGTAAAATTTGTTCTTTTGAATGAAATACATCCTTCTAGATAGAAAACGTCCTTCCTACATCGCAACTGGTTATAGGTGTATACTGGATATATTCTTTTATTTCAGCGTATTTAGCAGTTAGATCTTGAGACATTGTCCCCATACACAATTGCCGCAATGTAATTAAATTTGGGTTTCTATTAAAAACTACATCTAACTCTTGCCGAAGGCCACATTCGAAGTCACTTGGAATATTTTCCAAATTATTAATAGCCATATCTAATTTGATTAATGATTTTCAAAATAAGTGATTAGTTTTGGCAAATTTCCAAAGTATTCCTGAAGAATGTACAACAGATTTTTTAAATTTGGAATTTGTATTGCACTCAGAAATACTTCGAGCATCGGCATTTAAAAATGTATCGAAATTTTGTAATTTGAAATTCTCTGCATAAAAACTAGTAGCTTCCAACCATGTTCTCCATCTAGTATTACTGGAGAGGGAGGCAGTGACAAAGATGGAAGTTTTTCCCTGTATAGTGGTGTAATGAAGCATTTGGTGCATATTTTTGTAAATGGTTTTAGCTACTGTTTCCGCATCAACTGTATTTATAACTTTTGTTGCTATTACATATGCGTTATATGGAATAGTTGGATGTAGTACACCACCTACTACATTTACCACACAGCGTCTTAATGTATCGACAGTTTCGTCGGCACTTATCCATAGGTATTGATTTGAAAGATGGCTTCTAATGCGTTCTACTGCTTTCGTGTAGCACTTAGAAACATAATATTTGCGTAAGGTGGATTCATCAGGAACATTTCGACCAGCATATTTTTGCAGAAATGTTTTGAAGGTGGGATTGTTAAGTTTATTTAATGGAATATTTGCCGCCATTAGAGTTTCATAGAGATCTTCGTTAAAATTGTCAGATTGCAACGGATCTAATTTCTGTGTATGTCTTTGCGATGCTAAGTGACGTTTTACGTGCGATTTCTTAGAATTTTTTAGCGATTTTTTACAGACTTTCCAATAAATTTCGGAATCACTGACAATGGACATACAATCAGTTTGACGCTTAATCCAGCTCGCCATTGTTTCGCAATGTCATTCTCGACGTTGTTCCATGTGATATCTGAAAAAGTAACTTAAACAATGTTCTAGATCTAAATAAATAAAAACTAAGAATGTATGCGTAAGTTATTGAAACTTCACTGGACACTTACGTCACAATATTTGGGAGAAGTAGATTCAACGAAACGATATTAAGCAGGATCTATTACCAAAATTACGAAATATATAATAAACAGTTAAAACAATGAAAATAGAAAACTAACTTGCCGTACTCTATTTATCTTACGAAATATAAACTAATAAATAAAACTAATTATAAAAACACCCGCTTCTATCTACGCCCATGAAGAAAGGAATTTCACTGTAATATTGAAGTAATTGCGTCATAATTCAATGACAAAAAACAGATGTGCGTTAACCGAATGAATAGTGCTATCCAATAACTGCGTGTTGTACTTAGCGATGTTATAGACTATGGTCCATCGTAATTTCGGCTTGATGCGTTCGATCTCTAATAATGTGGATAGATACCCTCTTTCTCTAGACCTTCTTCTTCTTTTACCTGTCCGCCTCCACTTGTTAACTTTGTGCTTCCTATTTGATTCTCTACTCGGAGTTCTGACAATGAGGCACTTCGTTTTAAACAGTCCATCTCCCCCGTGATATTTTTTTAAATTCTGCATTCGCGTTTTTTTTTGTTTCAGATCTATAACCCAGCACTCATTCGACTAGCCCAATATTTTTTGTTATCCATTTTTGTATATCGGCTCTACCACAACTTCTATGATCTTATGGCTCTGATGGCGCTCACTCTCTTAAGAACAACTTCTTTGTCCATTTCTTCAATTTATGGTCCTATATATTTAAATTTGTTAATCTATTGTATAAGTATGTACATCATGATAAATGAATATTTCGGATGTAGTGTCAGAGTTCACCATCGGATAAATTTTTTGGACCTAGGAACTCCACTTTAAATATTAGTTAGATGTTTAGACTATTAAGTTTTTAGGTTTTCTGCGAAACATAAATTATTATTTATTATTAGAAAATAAGCTTTTTTGAAGACAAACTTTTAGTCCCTTTTTTTACTATTGTAAAATATTAAGTGACTACCAAAATAAGCAATAAATAGAAATAACCTAGAACAAAAGAATTATTTTCAATTTTTAACAACCGATATTTTAAATATACAGTGCTTCTCAAAAGTCCCCTCCCCCCCTCTTATCTTTGGAACGATTATACATACACATGTGAAATTTGGAAACTGAATATTATAGGTTATAAACTTCCCTACTAGTGATGATAGATGACGAAATCGTCATAGATGACGTCACAAGGCCATTGTGACCAATAATTTTAAATGGAACGCTACGGCAAGCGACACCTCTTTTAAAAGGTATCGAAAAAACCTATTCAATGATACTAATTTTGTTTGTGTTTGAGGCAGTTTTAATGGCTCATTAGTAAACATGAAAATTTAAATTCCATTCAGTATGATATTAAATAGAGATTTAAGAAATAGTATGTACTTAAAGAAATTGCTCGAAGTGACCTCCATTTACTTCCTGACAGTAAAATATCCTATTTTTAAACTCTTCTCGTACTTCTTCAAATGTGTCTGCGGAAACAGCCTCACATTCTGCAACAATACGTTGTTTTAAAACGTCAATATTGTCAAGTTAATACTAAAATTCCAAATTCAAGCTCCGCCTCTGGATAGTTGTCAAATAATCTGACGTTTTTGTTAGTCTCCGAAATTCGACGTTTTTGTAATTGTCCAAGTTTTTGTACATTTAATATTTGTGTATTGTTGATCGAACGTCTCACTGTTATAACAGCTTTTGGTACTTTTAATATTTTTGTACATTTTAATAATTTGTTAAACTGTTGTGAGCCGAAAGTTTAAGTGCTTCAAGAAGCGAAATGGTACGTGCTTTAGGTGATAAAGTAGCAGCGGTCCTAATTCTTGGTGAAACTAGACAAAATATTCATGCAGCAGAACGCATTTTTAATGAGAGGTTTCCCGATCGCCCCATTTCGAGGACTTATTTAAGGGAGCTTCTTCGTAAGTTTGAAACAACGGGTAGTATTAATGATGCGAAACGATCTGGCAGACCACAAATTTCTGATGAGAAAAAAATTGATATACTGGCAGAAGTAAAAGTTAATCCTACTTCTTCAACAACTCAAGTTGCATCTACCTGTGAAGTCAGTCGAAGTACAGTACACAGGGTGTTGAAAAAATACAAATTTAATCCATACAAGTCCCTTAATAGTGCAGACGCAAATCCCTTAGAAAATATCTGGGCTGAAATGGTAAAACGAATGCCATGAATACTTGTCTGCAAAAATATAGTAGAGCAACAGAGCCACATTAGAAACCTCGTCCTATCGATGCTTAGAAAGCTGAATATTAATGCAAACAGAGGCCTAATAAAATATTAACTTGTATTTCCAGCAAGATGGCGCCACCTATCATACTGCGCGATTTGTTGCAGGAGAAATTTCCGGGTCGTATCATCTCGCGCCATGGAGATCAGAATTATGTTTTTGTTTTGCTAATTTGTTTTTAAAAAGTATTCTTGATATAAAGTCTAGTGGATTATCTATCAAGTTCACACCGTATAGTACTATAAAGTATAAAATCAACTTGAGATATCGGCAATTTCGACTAGTATGTCAAAATCGCATTTAGAATTGCAGAAAAATACCGTTGCCCATCAACAATTCCTGTTGTCAAACAGCTAGGAAAATGAAGGAATCATTAAAGGATAAGACATTGTGAAAAGTCTTTCATTGAAGGCTGCAGCCCTTATTACATTAATATCCGTATCCTATATAAGTATTTAGACAAATAGGTTCTCATCATCAGTAAGAAGAAGTAATAATATTGAACACGGGGCACAATAAAGCGAACACACAAAGATAGTGAAACACTTACTAAACGTAAATGTAGGCACTGTGCATATACTCTTAGTCAAACTAACACACAAAGATCGCGAAACACCTTAATAGGCGTCCACGTATACATTGTGTGTATTTTAAGATTTTATGCTCATTAAATGAACAACTTCTATAATTATGTATGAATTAAAGGAAAAAGAATATAAGACACCCACACAGAATGTCATATTCTATTCAACAAATGTCTAATTGTCGAAGATAATATTTAAAAAATAGTCTGAAAATTATCTTTTACTACTTATTATTAAATTCTAATGTGAATGCTTTTCATACCACTTCCATCATTTGTTACTACAATAATTAATTTTCATTAATATGTTACCTTTTTGTATTGAATGCTTTTTAATAGAAGCTGAGGAATATCAAATATATTTCATTTTGTATTATTTATCTTTTAAAAATTATAAATTAGTTTTCAAATATCCTCACTATGAATTTTTAGAGCATCTTTCTAAGCAATTTTTAATATATTTTTATTATTTATTATTAACTTTCCAGATATTTATTGATAATGCCAACTCTTCTGAAAATATATTCTAACCATCAAACTAATAAACTCGTGACAACAACTGTAGAATATGCAGTGAAGCAATTCTATTTAATGAACAGAAAACCATTTATTTTACAAATGTTTGGTTCATTATCTGCCATGCTGGATACAGATGAAGAAGGCGCATTTGGAGATGCTCATAAGGTATCTATAATACGTTTTCAATAAATTACTTTATACTTTGTAAATATCTTATGGTTCTTCTTCGCTTCAGCCTATTAGGAAATTACTAAAAATTTGTATCCAGCCTGCATTTAATCGTATGCTGAATTTCAGATACAATCTAGTTGCCTTTTCAACTTGCTTTTAAGTTTGGAGACACCTTCTCCAGACCCGCTAAACATAGCGGAACTAGTTAAAGAAGACAAACCCTTGAAGGCCATTGATTTTTGTTATCATGATGAAAACGAAATGGTCACTATTTTGGACTGCATATCTCTTTGCGTTATGGTGGTCTCATATTCCTCTGAAAGCATTAGAGGTTATCAAATGTTGGTAAGGAAGAATAATTACAAAACCAAAAAGATTTGTTAAACATATTTTATTCTTAGATCATTTTGGAAGCTATTCTACCCTGTTACGTTCAACATATTCAACTTCCAACTTACAATAAAGAAGGAAAAAGTGAGAAGGAAATTATACATCAATTGGCTGTTGCCATCAAAACCTTAGTTAATAATTCAGAAGCACTCACAAAGTATTTATGTTGAATATAATATAATTCGTTTTACCTAATTCTTAATATTCCAGAAGTTATAACGGTCCATATAGATCTAGTCCAGAACATAAAGGTTCCAGCCAGAGGAATTATAGTAGGGGACCTTACTCACCGGGGTTTGATTTTGAGGATGAATCACATTCCAAATATATGAGTGAGCATTCGAGAGTAAAAAGTGTATATGAACACGACGTTGAAGACTCAGAAGTATTAAGAGCTGAATATAGAAGGCCGCGAGACGTTTTATTGAGTTTAGTAGGTGAATTTATGTGTAGAGCTACATCACGGCTCCAGGAACTAAATAAAAGGAACAATAATGACGGCAAAACAATAGAATTGTTGGACATAAGGTCTCATATAGTAAGTTAATTCAGAAATATACAGAGTGTCATTTTGAAAACGTACCACCCTCTATATTTCGGCCCCTATAGAAATTCCAAAAATATGCAAAAACACGTCAAACTTATTTTTAAGGGGACATTTTGTAGGCTGGTTTTCAATTAAATTACATCAACCGTCTAGCGGGGGTGGACATAACCTCTAAAAATTTAAATGGAAATGGGGGTTGAGTGATACCTCATTTTAAAGGTCGTTTAACCCGCTTTTCAAAAATGCTAAATTCTTGCCTTTTCTTTTTAGCAGTTCGCGAGATATTTGGTGAAAACTGTAAAGAAGTTTAGGTATCAAAAACACTTTGTTATATTGCTTTAATGAATTAAAATAACTGAAATTGAGATATTACATAACGGTAAATTTTTAAACTATTTTTACTTCTAATATCCAACGAAATAATAAAGACGCATACTATTCAGTTAAACATTATTATTGGAAAGAATGTGATTTACCTAAACTAGTACTTGTGATAGTCGTACAGGTAGTTTAACGTAGAAAAAAAAGAACCCTGGTTTAAGCATTCTTGACATTCTTGTCAATTTTTTCTATATTTGTCACTCCATTTATTTTAGCCAAAATTACTTTATTGTAAAATTAGTTTTGCGAGGTAAAAGTTGCGATTTTATTACATTATTTTTAAAAATGGTGTTTACACTTCAACAAAGAATTGAAATTATTCTTATTTATGGGGAATGTGGAAGATGCGCAAGAAGAACGTCAAGAATGTTTAATGAAAGGTATCCGAATAGTAATTTAAATCATAAGTATGTTCTACAATTAGTCGCTAAGTTTAGTGAAACTGGTTCCGTTGCTAACAAAAAAAGAAATATTAGCCGTGTCTTGGATGAAGCAGCACAAATAGAAGTATTAGGCACCTTTACTGCAGAACCCTCCACATCACTTCGCATTGTGGCACGCCAAGTAGGAATGTCCCACGAAACAGTAAGGAAAGCACTAAAGTTAAATAAGTTTCACCCCTATAAAATGCAAATTCTACAACAGCTTTTTGACGACGATTTCGACAGAAGGATTGAATTTTGTGAAACAATGACGGATTTTATAAATGAAAACCAAAATATCTTGCACAATATTTGCTTTACTGATGAGTGTACTTTTTTTCTTAATGGGCATGTTAACAAGCAAAATTGTCGCTACTGGAGCGATGAAAATCCGCGACTTTTTAGGGAAGGTCACACACAGTATCCAGAAAAAGTGAACGTTTGGGCTGGTATCCTTGGGAATACTGTTATTGGACCTTCATTCATTGAAGGAAATCTAACTGGTGAGCTCTACTTAAATTTGCTTGAAGAAATAATAGACCCCTTAATAACAACTAGTTTGGAAAATCAAATTGACGCGGCTGGTAACATGGTTTTGCAAGAAGATCTTCTACACTTCCAACAAGATGGAGCTCCACCACACTACTATCTTCCAGTTAGACAGTGGCTAAATGATAGATTTCCTGGCAGATGGATTGGTCGAAGACGAGCAATAGAATGGCCACCACGATCACCCGACTTATCGCCTCTAGATTTCTTTCTATGGGGGCATCTAAAATCGATTGTTTATAAAACACCGCCTCGAGATTTGCAAGATTTAAAGAGAAGAATAACAGCTACATGTAGAGAACTTCAGGCAGAAGTGTTTCGAAATGTTAGAGAGGAGTTTGAGAGTAGACTTTATCACTGTTTAGGAAATAATGGACAACATTTCGAAAATTTTATAAAATAAGTTACTTTTTATTAGTTTTTTAATGTTTTATTGCAAAACACTTGATACTTGTATGTTCATGGTTTGACTTGATTTCTTCAAAAGTATTAAAAATAAAGGACAAGAATTTAGCATTTTTGAAAAGCGGGTTAAACGACCTTTAAAATGAGGTATCACTCAAACCCCATTTCCATTTAAATTTTTAGAGGTTATGTCCACCCCCGCTAGAGGGTTGATGTAATTTAATTGAAAACCAGCCTACAAAATGTCCCCCTTAAAAATAAGTTTGACGTATTTTTGCATATTTTTGGAATTTCTATAGGGGCCGAAATATAGAGGGTGGTACGTTTTCAAAATGACACCCTGTATGGCTGTTTAGGAGTAAGTTTTCTATATTTAAATATTTCAGCGTTTAGCCGACATTGCGCATAGTCTGTTAAAAGTTTCGCCATACGATCCTGAATCTATGGGCTGTCGAGGTCTTCAACATTATATGAGCTATATTTTACCTTCTATAGACTGGACTAACGATGCAATGAGGCCAGCTTTGGTTACAATCTTAAGAAGATTAGATAAAGTTTTCCAGAAGATATCGAAAAAACCGTCAATAAGGGTTTGTGCAAATTTAATACACCAATGTCATATTATTGGGAAGAACATACTATGTAAAAATAAGATCTTTTTCTATTAACTTGAATTAATTAAATACTGCCATCAGAAAAACCTGATTTTATAAAGCAATAAATATCATTTATAACATCCTAATTGTCGAAGGAAATACTTGTCGAAACTCCATTACATAATTTACACACATTTATTTTTATAATTTAAAATATAAAAATAAATGTGTGTCTGTCCGTTCTGATGAACGGTATAGGAGCCTATAACCGTTCATCCGATTGCAATAAAACTTTGGTAAATTATTGTTTTTGTGCCGGCGCTAGTTTCTGTAAAATAAAAGTATAACTTTTTTCATTGAGTTAAAATAAATCGCTTGAAGTGTGCGGTATGTTGTCGATGTGTTCATCAATTTATTAAATGCTCTTTAACGTTATCACGGAGAGACCGTTATCACGAAGTGACATAACGGGCTGTCAATTTAAATAAATGCACTTTGACGTTGTCACGAAGAAACAGAACGAGCTGCTGAATAATTTTTACTTAGCGAGACTACGAGCCTGCTGTACAGATTTCGAGGAACTCTCTGGAGATGCCAGTTCGGTAGGGTGAACTTCTCGAATTATGAAACAAACAGTTATGAAAAAAGGTCCAAATGTAAGCATTCGTGCAGGTTCCATCAACCGACGAAACACCAGCCAGAGAGCATGCCAGACGCTATAACGCACCAACTAATTTGGCGTAGCAAGGCATGCCAGGATTTTGCTAGTCACTATTGAAACATAAATGTTAAAGTTTCAAAACAATGTATTGTAGACTCTAAATATACTTCACCACAATATGTATGACATATTTTCCGCATGGTATTAATGTCTCATCTAAATGTTTTTATCCATCTGATGAAGGTGGATGAACACATTGGATGAGATACTTATACCAGCTGCGCGGAAAATATAAGCCTGAAAATAAATGCAGAAAAAAACTAACTAAATGCTCGTCCCTACTAAAACAAGTCACGAGATTCATCAAGACCTCCACATTGGCAAACTATAACTGAATTTGGTATATGAATATCTCGGATCATTGGTGTCTGGTAACGGATAAAAATAATATTAGTATTGAAATATGTAAGTGGACCCCCCGCTATTCACGTCCCCTGTATTTGCGAATTCGATTATTCGCGATTCTGTTTTTACTCCCATTTCTCGTTATCCGCGCTCCGTATTCGCGGTTTTCCCATAAAGTTCGGTATTTGCTTAGTTCGTTTATTTTTTCTAAAGTTCACAAACCTTATTTGTAGAGCTGAGGATGTTTGCGGTATAACCATGGTTATATCATGTAACCATAGTAATTTACTATGGTTACATGATATAACCATGGTTATACCGCAAACATCCTCAGCTCTACTTATTTGTCTCTTATAAGCAATATGTATGTGATATATCTGTTTGTGTCGATTATATACTATATAACGTGTGTATAAATTGTCGCAAAAGCTACACGCAGCGACGTTCTTCGTTTGGTTCTGAATAAAAAATCTTAATGTTAAAATGTCGTATCATGCTTCGTTTGTTTTCACGGGGTTCTTGAAGTTCAGACTTTTAGTGCGTAACTAACCTTTGCTCGTCGATATCTGTTAATAGAGATAGATGCAATTTAGTTTAAAGAAAAAATTTTTACTAGTATTATTTCGTAAACGTTTTCTTTTTGATTTAAAAGCTTGTTTTAAACATTTATTCATTAACGTACTTCCACGAAAAACACATTTGGCAACGTTGTAGAACAATAAGTTTGTATTTCAAAGTGAGTTCAATCAAAATCATTACTGTCAAATTTTGACATTTACGAATTTACGAAGCATGATACGACATTTTAACATTAAGATTTTTTATTCAGAACCAAACGAAGAATGTCGCTACGTGTAGCTTTTGCGACAATTTATACACACCTTGTATATATATATATATATATATATATATATATATATATATATATAAATATAGTTTATACGAACATATACATACCTATTATTTTTGTACCCCGATATTCGCGAATTCAATGTTCGCGGTGTTTTAGTGGAACGCAACCACCTCCGCGAATAGCGGGGCTCCACTGTAAAAGGGAGAATATGGCTGGCCAATAGATGTTATTATGATTTAATTTAGGAAATATCGTCCAAGATATAAAAATGTATTAAGCTCACACTATACTAGAGATAAGACCCGTACTGATGTGTGAATGAGAAGCGCTTAGACAAAAAGACCAAGATTGTCGAAGTGAGCGAAAAGCCCTACGAAAAACCTTTGGGACAGTGAGAGTAAATGAAGTGTGGCGTCAACGGTATCATTTTGAACTACGTCAACTTTATCATGAACCTGATGTAAAGGGACCACATAAAAGTTAATTAGTGGGTTAGTGGGTTATGTGCTCCGAAGGTCTTAAAGGAAACCTGTGCCAGGAAAGCTTTTTGAAAAGCGTGGACCGGTAAAGAGACGTATTGTAGACCGACCCATGAGTGGATGTTCTAAAGATCTTGCGACTCTGGTTGGGAGGCTATGGAGAATGAGGACGCGGGAGTAGATCCCGATGAGTGTAATCCTTAGGACGGCTTTGGCTCATAAAGAACTGTTCCGTCTATATAGATTTAATTTGTATTTTAATTTCATTTAAGTATTATTAAATAGATTTAGATATATTTATTTTACGTATTAAATAACAGGTTTTAATTTTATATTAATTGTAAATGTTAGGTGTATAGAAAGGTCTTAGAGTTTCCCAAATAACTAATTTGATAATTTCGTAAGTGGTCAGGTATTATATTGCTTATGCATTGTCTTGTTTCCTACGGTCATAAAACTCTTTACTCAATACAGGTAGAATCCTTTTTGTAAATTCATTCATTTGCAGATGTAAACCTATATAATAGCATAAGTTTTATCGTTATGTTTCATTTATTGTATTTATTATATTGAATGTTACATGTTACATTGAATGTATTCATATTTTACGATAGGTTTAGAGATTACGGTTCATTGAATTTTTCCTGTATTCTTCGAAGACTGTTCTTTGTCTCTAGCCCACTTGCTGTTTATTATAATTTGCATACTCAGTACATTGCCATTCAATACCTGTAACAATTGTATTGTTTGTATGTGGTATTTATTTTATTTGCCAGTATTATAATTAAGAGTTCATGTGCATATTATTTATTTTAATCGGTTTATGACGTTGGTAAACTGCATCATCTACCTTTCCTTGAAATAGGGTAAAATCTTTGCCTCGCAATTTCATAATTATTTTAGTTGTTTTCTCCCTCCCTTATAACTGGCGAGGACAAAACTTTCTTTGCAAAAATAAGTTAGAACAAAAATCAGTTTCAAGGCCAGATTCATACCTTTATATTAAGTTTAATGGAACTCCAAGATTCAATTTATTAATAATTATCTTGTAAATATATTAGTGTTATTTCAAAACTATTGCATTATTTAAACTTATATTTTGGTCAAACAAATTCCAAAAATTCCTTCAAACCAGGAGGAATCTACAAGACTATAACGCCAGATATGATGATGAATATATACTATAGGGGTTAAAATAGCCAATATCAATTCATACAAATACATACACTTATAGATATATATACAGTGAAGGCCCCACTCGCGGACATCTCTCGTAACCGGGCAAATTTTCTATACACAAGTACTTTGTTATGTTTTTAATACAAGTTACTATCCGATAAGCGGACGCTCTAACGCACGGACGCGGACACTACATTTCTATACAATTCGTACAAAACCTCTCCCATAAGCAGACACAAAACACTTTCTAAGTATGTAATACCTAAAAAAGAATTGTAATAAATCCCGTATTTCCCTTCTTACTCAGTCTGTGTCACGAATCGCAGTGAATTCAGTCATTCCCCTTTCTACACTCTCTTATAGGTAGTGTGTGTCACAAATCGCAGTTAATGGAAAATTATGCCGTGCTTTACCTGATCAAACTTTCGACTTGAAATCTGATAAATATGTCGGTAGTAAGCTGCCAAAAGAAAGACTCACTATTTTGTTTTGTGTAAACATGGCAGGGGAAAAAGAGATTTTTGAATGCTCGTCCTCAAGCATTCGAAAATCTTATAATTAAAGACCTACCAGCAAATTGGAAATCCAGCAGAAAGGCATGAATGACGAGAGATATCATGTCTGAATGGTTGCAGCAATTTGATAAGAAAATGAGATCACAGAAAAGAAAAGTCACGGCCGTCTTTTTGTTTTATCTATTTTCTAAAACAACTTCTGCTAGAGCTGACTCATTTTCAAACATAGCATAGCAGTTTATCCAAGTTTCTTGATCTGTAATTATGTACAATAGATCAGGCGACCCATTAACAAACCATTTAATGCGTATCTATACCATCTCACACGGTCTTCTTTTTGAACTGAAGTTAAATTGTGAGAAACCCAACGGGATCAAAGCTTACGTGCCTTCAAATGTTTATGTAAGATAGTATCGATTGCCTTCACAACAATCTTTAAGGTTGCTTGAATACTCCTTACAGTACGGTCCTCTTCAATCATGTCCTGAACAAAACCAATCGACTTAGAATCCCGAAACACGTCATTTAAGGAAAGTCGACCTTGTTGAAATTAATTATACCTCTACTCTAAAATAGTTATGGAACATAACTTATCACTAGAGACCGGACGCATCAGGCCTAAATTACGATGGACAATATAAATAGTCTATAACCTCGCTAAGAACAACAGGCAGTTATTAAATAACACTACTCATTTGGTTAACCACACATCTGTTTTTTTGTCACTGAATTGCGACACAATTACTTCAATATTACAGCGAAATTCCTTTCTTCATGGGCGTAGATAGAAGCGTGAGGAGTTTTTATAATATATTTTATTTATTAGTTTATATTTCGTAAGATAAATAAAGTACAGTGAATTAGTTTCTTTTTTTCATTGTTTTAACTGTTAATTACATACTTCATAATTTTTGTAATAGAGTCTGTTTAATATTGTTTCATCAAATCTACTTCTCCCAATCATTTTGACGTGTGTCTAGTGGATTTCGTTAAGCTTCAATAACTTGCGCATATATTTTTAATTGTCATTTATTTAGATCTAGAGCATTGTTTAAGTTATTTTTTCAGATATGATATGGAACAACGTCGTGAATGGCATCGTGAAACAATGGCGAGTTGGATTAAGGGTCATACTGATTGTGATGTCCATTGCCAGTGATTTCGAAATTTATTGCAAAGTCGTAAATATCGTTAAAAAATTCCAAGAAATCGCACGTAAAACGTCACTTAGCATCGCAAACGCATACACAGAAATTAGACCCATTGGAATCTGACAATATTCCTTTAATTAAATTTTACAATCCCACCTTCAAAACATTTCTTCAAAAATATACTCGTCGAAATGTTCCTGATGAATCCACCTTACGCAAATATTATGTTTCTAAGTGCAACACGAAAGCAGTAGAACGCATTAGAAGCCATCTTTAAAATCAGTACCTGGATAAGTGCCGACGAAACTGTCGATATATTAGGACGCTGTGTGGTAAATGTTGTAGCTGGTGAACTACATCCAACTATTCCATATAACGCATATTTAATACCAATAAAAGTTATAAATACAGATGATGCGGAAACAGTAACTGAAACCATTTACGAGAATATGCTACAAATGCTTCATTCGGACGATAAGTACACAGAAAAAGTACTTTTATTTGTCAGTGACAGTGTTGCATATATGTTAAAAACAGGCAGACTATTAAAGGAAACATATTATAATATGCTGCATATGACACCTTTCCGGAAGTTGATAGAGTTGTATCCGCTTTTAAAAAAGTTTTCAGAAAAGCAACATTGAGAGTAGCTCTTTACAGCGAAAAACTTCCATCTTTGTCACTGCCTCCCTCTCCAGTAATAACTAGATGGATTTACAAAAATATGCACCAAATGATTCATTGCACCATTGAGAGTAGCTCTATACAGGGAAAAACTTTCATCTTTGTCACTGCCTCCCTCTTCAGTAATAACTAGATGGGGAACATGGTTGGAAGCTACTAGTTTTTATGCAGAGAATTTCGATAGTTTACAAAATTTCGTTACATGTTTAAATGACGATGCTCGAAGCATTTCTGAATGCAATACAAATTCCAAATTTAAAAAATCAGTTGTACTTTCTTCAGGAATACTTTGGAAATTTGCCAAAACTAATCACTTATTTTGAAAATCAAAATCTCAAATTTAATGATGGATTAACGACATTAGATATGGCTATTAATAATTTGAAAAATATTCCAAGTGACTTCGGATATTGCCTTGGGCAAAAGTTACACACAGTATTTAATAGAAATTCAGATTTAATAAAATTGCGACAATTGTGTATGGGGACAATGCCTCAAAATCTAAATACACTAAAATAAAAGAATATATCCAGTATGCACCTATAAACAATTGTGATGTAGAAAAGCCGTTTTCTATCTACAAGGATGTATTTCATTTAAAGAGAACAAATTTTACAGAAGAGAACCTTGAGAAAGTATTGTTAGTTAATATTAATACTCATTTACTCAACTTGAACTACAAAATGAACAAATAAAAATAGATCACCACCCGTTTGTTTTGCATTTATATAAATAAAATTAAAAACTCTTTAAAAATACAAATTTTCAATAGCACGACCGTGGGCGATGAGTCATCGGCCTCTCATGTTCGGTCCCTGCTTACCACCAAGTACCCATCCGATTTCCTCTAAACATTCCTTACGGTTTAAGTCGCGTTTGGAATTGTACACAGCTCTATAACGCTCTGTCTTTATTAAATTCTATGATTTATTGTGTAAATGAGTACTTTAAACTTTTGTATTTTAAAAATACAAAAGTATTTTTTTAGAATCCCCTCTGTCATTGGGCTTCTAAATAACTAGGTTAAAATGCATCAGTACTTATAGAAAGTATCATGGCCTGCTAGAGAATTATCTCCACACTAATATAAAATTCTAACCGACGAATATTTTATTTTTCTCCTATCCTCTCATATTAACCCATATCTTTTAATCTTACAACGTCCTTATAATAGGTAATCTTATAAAATATTATTATTCGTTTCGAATCTTAATCTAACCAATTCTAAAATATATATTTTATAATTTTACAGAGAAATACAGATTGGGATGCAGCTGCAGGACTCTTGAAAGGAATATATGATACTATGATGAAATTCCCATACATAATGCATTGGCAGCATATTAAAGCTTTAATAAATACCGTTCAAGTTCGTACAGTGTCCAACAAAATTTATGAAACTTCTCAATTCCATTTTATTATTTCAGACTCTAATAGTTAGTGATTGTAGTTGTAACGAAGGAGTTTCTTCAGCTACTGCTGCATTGATGAGTCAAACACCTCCGCCACACTTTTGTTCAACGGTTGTCAGATTAATAGCTCTACAAATTTTAAACACACAAGTATTTTATTGTTATGATAATCGTTACTCATCATTGTAAAAATTGTATTCTTTTCAGGATATGTATACGTTAGAACAAGTATGCGGTGGTTCTGTGTTTCCATCACAAGAGAAAACAGAGAATATTATCATGAATCTCATAATGCCTTTATGTCTTAGAGTTGGTAGTGGACGGAAGGGTATGTTAGGGGAAGTTGGGGGAATGGTGGCCACCAGGGTAATAGTAGCCATCGATTATTTTTATGGTAAACGTTTTTAAATGAATTTCAATAGATGCTGCCATCTATAAATGTCTATTTGAATTGCCCCACCGAATTATAGTGATATGCGACTCGATCTCTAATAACTAGTGTAGAAAACTGCAAATAGGCGCGAAGTCTAGTAAGAATTGTTGAGGTTAGTGAGAATAAAATTCGCGTGCTGTATGCTATGTATGTTTTCCAAATATAAAGAATAATTGTGTTTACCTAATACTCGTCTTTATTATACCAGACGGTGAGTTTCTCTGAAAGTAGCGCTTGTTGTGCAGCATCATTTAAACAAAATTTGAACTTTTGGGGTTATGGTGGCCATTCAGGCACGGGTAATTGCGGCCGGCCACCATTACCCTATATTTACGAAATTGCTATCTAATATTTTTCTGCAGATGCCAAGAGTCTACAAACGTCGAACTGATAAAGCTTCTTGGACTGTTAATGAGCTTAACGTCGCTATCGCTGCTGTAAGAGACGGTCGATCTATTCGTGATGTATCCAGAAGCTTTGGAATTCCAGGAGGATGAAAAACAACAATAATGCAGGTCCATCGCTAGGACGTTCATCAGTGTTTTCAGTAGTTGAGTAGCAAGTTCTTGCAGAACATGTCATGAAATTATCAAAACTGTTTTACGGAGTCACAAGACAAGAGATAAAAAAATGTGCATATGACTATGCAGAGAAAAATAGTATAAAATGCCCATTTAACATGGAGACAAAAAGTGCAGGTGACGACTGGCTTTACGGGTTTTTACAACGTAATCCTCGTGTTGTACTTAGAAAGCATGAGGCTACAAGTATCAACAGGATCACAGCGTTCAATAAGGAACAAGTGTCCTTATTTTTTACAAATTTGGAGCAAGTATTAGGAAAATATAAGTTCAAAGCTTCCAGAGTTTTTAATAGTGATGAAACTGGCATTTCTACAGTGCAGAAACCGGGCAAAATTATCGCTGAGAGAGGACTGAAGCAGGTCGGTTTTGTCACGAGCTGGAAGAGGGGTAAGAACATCACCGTAGTTTGTGCATTCAGTCCATCAGGGATCTACATTCCTCCCATGTTTATCTACGGTAGAAAGCGAATGAATCTGCAGCTTCAAAAGGGAGGTCCAATTGGAGCATCATATAGCTGCTCTGACAAGGGTTGGATAACAGCAGAACTTTTTTTGAAATACTTACAGCACTTTCAAGAATTTGTTAAAGCAAGTCTGGAGGATCCGGTTTTGCTTATTATGGATAATCACAGCACCCACTGCACTCTTAAAGCATACAACTTCTGCAAAGCTAATGGGATTATCCTTCTAACAATTCCTCCGCATACTTCACATCGACTCCAACCCTTGGACGTCACATTCTATGGACTTTGAAAACTGCCTTCAACACAGAATGTACAAAATACTTGAAAGATCATGCACATGAGAAAATAACACCCTTCGAAATCGCAGAAGTAAGTGGTATCTGGCCGTATAATCCTGATGTGTTTTCCGAACAAGACTTTGCACCAGCTGAACTGCACAACCCGAATGTCATACCTATAGACCAACAAAATCCTCGTGAGCCTCAGGAACAAGAACCTCAACAAGGTCCAGGGTTCCAACACTCTGCAGAACTTCGAATAGCTCAAATGCGACCATATGGACACGCGATTCCAGAGATAGAAACCTCTTTCGAAGAAGTACTGCCTCTACCAGGGCCATCAAAACTTAATAGTCAATCAGTTAAACCTAAACGAGTTATGAAACAAACATCTCAGATAATAACATCTACTTCAAACAAAGATGTTTTGATCGCAAAATCGAATAAAAAGTCGATTAAGAAATCCAAAAAGAAAACGGAGGTAGTCAAGAAAAACCTATTTTCGGACGACAGTGCCCGAGACGATGACAGCATGGAAGAACGACAGAAGCTGCCAAGGAGCTGTAGTATAAAGGAGAGCTACCAAAGTTCTGCCTCAGATGCAGAATCCAATGATGATGAAGTCCAAGATAAGAATGTGGAATGCCAAGACTTATGTCTCATATGCGATGAATTTGGGAAGAATAATGAAGTATGGTTAAGATGTATTTTGTGCGGAAATTGGGCGCATAAGAATTGCACTGATATGGAGAAAAAACTTTATGTTTGCGATTATTGCACTTAAACATATTTTATATTGGGGTAATGGTGGCGCTCTGACATCATTACCCCAAACCGTTGGGGCAATGAGGGACACCTTCTAGTTATGTAAAAAATGTATATTACTTTATCGTATATCCTTTGTTAAAATATAATTAGAACATATTAAACGACACATTTTCCTCTATTTATTGTGATTTTTTCGATAACGTTTAATTAAAAAATACGGGTAGCAGAAGTAAAAATGCTTAGGGGGCTACCATTCCCCCAACTTCCCCTATATACAAAGTGTAATTGGTGCATTATACTATATTTACATTCTCTTAATAGATGTTTCAAATATGAAGCAACATGATGTCACATTCGCTTTAACTCTAGTTTTACATGCCATCTGCCCACCAAATACCAAAAGTACTACTTCCACAACTCAAAATTTGAAAACTGCTACAGAAATGAGAACAGGTAGTTTAACATTTACGGGTACAAGGGATACAAAAACCAGTGCAAGAATTAATACTTCCTTGTACCAAGTTGCTTTCTTAGGTAAGCATATTTTGAGAGTTTCAATAATATTTAAATTCATATATTTAATTGGCGAATTGTAGAATGTGTTGTCATTTTAAAATGAAATGTCAGTGAAACTAAGTATAGATTAGTTGGGGAGGGAGTAATCTTTTTCGCTCGTTGGGTTCCTATAGGCAAGGAAGCCTTCTCAAATGAACGCACTCGCAAGTATAAATTTCTTATAATTCGAACATTGTCATTGAACATGCAAAAGTTTTTACGCAATAAGATAATATTGACTAAACATAAATATATACATATACCTATTCAATATTTTTTACTATCAATAGAAATTAATTTATTTCGTCATAAAATTCCGAATCTAGAAGAGGCATTGCACCTTTAGCTAACATTTTAACTAGTTACAATTTGTTACGATAACACTTGTATAGTGTATTTTACCACGTGGGACCGCCAGACTATTAAAACATGGACGCTGTGTTGATTCGTTCCGGGCTAGCTGTAGCGTCCTAACAATAATGTAAATGATTTAAATAATAAAGGATGTGATAATGATGCATCAAAGACCCAAGACGTGTATAGGATGCTGAAATAAATGTTTATTAACTACGACTTATTAAATAAAAGAAAACACAACAACGTTGACCTTAAAGTTTATTTAATGTTTACGTAAGAAATTACGATTTGAAATGTATTAAAGTAATTAAATAAAAGCTATATATACAAGAATAGACAATAACTATTTAAAAATTACATAAAATAAATACACACTGAAAAGTAAGTTAATTAATTAAATTAATATGAATTTAAGTAGAAGAATAGTATATGTATGGAACAATACAGAGTTACCTTTGTATTACGAGTATGTGACGTCGCGGTCGGACACGTGATAGAAACAAAAGAAGCATCGCCCGGCACTTTCTCGGTATATGCTTGAATAGCTCGGGTCGAGAGATGTGATTCTTATGAAAATCAGAAACTAAAAGGGTTTTCGTAAGGGAAAAAGGTTGGAAGGTAGTTAAACAAGGGTTCGTCATAAAATTTCGTCATAAAATCGCGAATCTAGAAGAGGCATTGCACCTTTAGCTAACATTTTAACTAGTTACAATTTGTTACGATAACACTTGTATAGTGTATTTTACCACGTGGGACCGCCAGACTATTAAAACATGGACGCTGTGTTGATTCGTTCCGGGCTAGCTGTAGCGTCCTAACAATAATGTAAATGATTTAAATAATAAAGGATGTGATAATGATGCATCAAAGACCCAAGACGTGTATAGGATGCTGAAATAAATGTTTATTAACTACGACTTATTAAATAAAAGAAAACACAACAACGTTGACCTTAAAGTTTATTTAATGTTTACGTAAGAAATTACGATTTGAAATGTATTAAAGTAATTAAATAAAAGCTATATATACAAGAATAGACAATAACTATTTAAAAATTACATAAAATAAATACACACTGAAAAGTAAGTTAATTAATTAAATTAATATGAATTTAAGTAGAAGAATAGTATATGTATGGAACAATACAGAGTTACCTTTGTATTACGAGTATGTGACGTCGCGGTCGGACACGTGATAGAAACAAAAGAAGCATCGCCCGGCACTTTCTCGGTATATGCTTGAATAGCTCGGGTCGAGAGATGTGATTCTTATGAAAATCAGAAACTAAAAGGGTTTTCGTAAGGGAAAAAGGTTGGAAGGTAGTTAAACAAGGGTTCGTTTTATGGTCCAGTTTGAGATAACCAATGATATTGCAAACTAGTCTAAAAAATGTAGACGCGAGCTAAACGGTTGCGATGTCTATGAAATAAATATCATTAAAATATTCCTTGTTAAAAATACTTTAAAACGATATACCATATCATATGATTAAGATGAAGTTCATATTAGTAATTCAGATTATGGACATTAAAATATGTTAATATTAAAACAGGGTCAGTATAATTTCGACATGTAGAAAAATTAGCTCGATTATAAATAAAAATTACTAAGAAATAATTAGAAGGGAAGTCGTATGTAATTAATAACGAAATTAAAACGATATATAAAATTCTCAGAAATATAAAAGAGAGAATATGAAATACCTGCGTTTACCGTTGGGTAAATTAAAATTTTTAACACGAGAAAATATAATGGATTATAAATAAACATTGAAAATATCTAATGACCTGTAAAAAATCTTAATCAAAATACTTTGCACCTAGAAACGTAGAGGGTAAAATAAATTACTATTTCCTTTATTTGGTGTTTTAACTCTTGCTATTTCTACTTCTATTTACTTCTAGCTCTGAAGATCATGGCTATATGTTTTGAAGGCGAACTAATTACGGATTGGACTAAGATAGCGCGAGCTATGCGCGAATTAGGAAAAAGAAACGAAGCTGCTACATTTTTATGGGATTTTTTGGACTTCATAGTCACTCATAGGACACCTTTATTCATTTTGATGCAACCGTTTATCTTTCAGAAGGTATATTTTATCTAATTCAGAGCACTGTTAAAATTAATTTCACTTTAATTTAATTCAGGGTTCGGAAATAGAAATCCTAAAAAAATCCCAAATTGAAAATATAGAAAGAATTAATTACTTGTAATAACAATTACTACGCTATTTTTTTTTAAATTTTAAATGCTACCACAAATGCTTAATACTAATAGAACAAGGTAATATTTTACAGCTGTATTTTACTAGGAGGGAATTTATTAATTTAAAGTCGCAAAATTAAATTAGAATATGACAATTATTAGAATGAAAAACTTAAACTTAACATTACATTAATATTAGAAAATTTTAAATGTTGCATAATTCATATAAATGTGAGCACATTTATAAATTTTTTTAAATCAAAACTATATCTTTTCAATATATTTTGATTGTTGATAATTGTACATAGTCGCAAATGGTACCAGTATACATTTATAATATTCTGAACAATTAAAAAGGATTTCATTGTTATTTTATATATATAATCATTATTGGAAGATCGCAATTAGGTATTTCATTAAACATGAGAAGTTTCTGAGCAACGATTCCATAATTGTTGATATATATTTGTAGTTGGCACAACCACCAATATCTGATTTCGAACGCAAAATGCACACAAATATTAGAGACAAAATTCGCGGCATTGGATTACCTCATCCTAAAAGTAGAGGTGCTTTGTTAATGGAATTAGCCCACGAAATGAAGGAGTTAAAAGAGGAATTAGATTCCAGTAAGTATTAATTTATTATATCACAAGAATATATGAGTTAGTATTAGATTTTTATCAATCATAGATAGTATGGTGCGAAAACATATACATACACTAATCCCCCAGATTTTTTTGTGAAAACAAAATTTCATCTGAAAACGACGAATAGAATAATAATACGAATATTAACAACGATAGGTTTTATTGGATTAAAGTTATTGATTAGTATACAGTATCTAAATTATTATTAAAATTGAATAAATTTATCATCTTTAAAGCACATTATGGTTTTCACTTTTCTTGGAGATTCTTTCTTTTCAATAGTTCCTTCTTGTAATATAAATATAATTTACGATGTTCTTGAACAGCAGAACACAAGCTGCTTTCGCTCCTCATCTACGGTCAATAGTCCAGGACAATTTGACACCTCTTTCAGCAAAGTCATTCACAGCAATTTATATTCAGATAGTTAGTGCTTTATATCTCCTATTAAAAATACATTTTTAGTAGCACTGCGTAATGCATGCGACAGTGTATTAGAGACCTGCAATCAAATGTGGAACGATTAAAAAAAAAAGATTGAAGAATTTACAGCTCGGCAACATGAATGTAAGACTCACGAAATATATACTCTCATCAGGCGTAGTTTCCAGTTTCCAAAAAGCACTGAAAAATGTTTGTGGTTGAAATTTAAAAAACACGAAAAGAACGGACTGTCAGATAGAAAAATTGACGAAAGATACAAAATACGACCATTAGAGATTTTGCCTCCAATTTTGTTTTGTAAAAAAATTAAAGATATTAAAAGGAAAATATAAAATCAGATTACAAGATATAAGTTAACGAACTTAAAACTAAAACATTTTGACTATTATGTACAGGGTGGGGCACGGCAATCGGATGTTTTTGAAATAACAATAAAATCGTCAGTTTTTGCTTTAAAAGAAATTTATTGGTAGGATTACATACGCAAGAATTTAGCATTTCATAATGTGCGGAAAATTACTTCAGGCATGTGATGTCCGTTTTCGTTTACGCAATGTTGTAGTCGTTCACGAAAATTGACTTCCACTCTTTCCAGCAGGTTTCTAGGAATTAGATTAACTTGTAGACGTATCGCTTCCTTCAGTTCTTGTAACGTACGAGGTCTACCCTCGTAAACACGAGACTTGAGGAACCCCCATAGAAAGAATCTCGAAATGAGATGATTAGGAAACAGAGTACGAAGAACAGCAATACACGCTCTGGCGGTGTGTGCCGTGGCTCCATCTTGCTGAACCATAATTGTAGAGGATCCAAACCTCTTCTTTGCAATTCAGGGATAAAATAGGTGTTCACCATATTAATGTAACGCGCCGATGTTACAGTAACGGTAACATCGTTTTGTTCAAAAAAATAGGGACCAATAGCGCCAAACCTCCCCACTGCGCACCAAACTGTAACCTTAGGACTGTGCAGCGGTTTTTGATGCAGCTCTTGAGGATTTTCGGCAGCCCAATACCGACAATTTTGTCTATTGACAGCCCCATTAAGGTGGAAATGGGCTTCATCACTCATTACCACCAACATGTTTCCGTTCTGCTCATAAAGTGTAAGCGTTTGTTGGGCAAAATTCACTCGTTGCTGGTAATCTCTTTCATTCAATTCCTGCACAACCGCTATTTTGTATGGATGCAAATGTAATTCACCATGTAAAATCCTTCTTACAGTACGATTACTGATTCGCAGTCCGGCCGAATGAGCCCGAGCAGAGCGGCGTGGGCTTCGCAGTATCGCTTGTCTAACCCTTTCAACGTTCTCTGGAGTGCGCACTGTACGTTGGGATCCGAGCGGTTTTATTTTGAGTATTGAGCCTCGTGTTCGAAGATTATGAACCCAACGTAGGATTGTGTTACGCGTGGGGACAGAGTCATTTCGATTAATATTGAATCTCCGACGAAATTCTCGTTGAACCGTAGTCACTGATTCACCACTTCTAACGAAAGAATCATATGCAAATATGCGCTGTTCTAGCGTCCACGGCTCCATGACAGTAACTGACAGTAAAATGCTTTGAGTCAGGGAAGGTATCCCCACCTGTCAAATGCCCTTTCCTTTTCTAATGGTCGAATATGCATTCTAAAAACATCCGGTTCCTGTGCCCCACCCTGTATAACCTGAACGGTTGTAAAAAATTTGGGATACACTTTTATTTAGAATTTTTCGGAGGAATTTCGAGGCATTTCACTGATAGGTACTTTGCTCTTGTTCGATTTAAAATAAAATAAAAATAAATTGAATTAAATCATTTATGTTTCTATTGTTTGCTGTTTTACTTTTTAATTATAATCATGTATTTACAATAGCTGAAATTGACCTGAAAGGAGCTGACTATCAAAACATAGCTCTGGTCTGCGATTATTGCCGGTGCGGAAAAGCAAAAACACTCCATATATCGGGTGTCCCAACAAGAGCGCCGGATTTAAATTTGCCGCCATTTTGTTAATACGAGTTGTACGGTGATTTTTATTTGACAGTTGTCACGTACAGACCACGTGATTTAAGAATATAGAAAAGTATTCAAACGAACAACGTTTAATTATTGTAAAAACACATTACAAAAATGGCGCAAGTTTTGCGAAAACAGTTCGCCAATTACGTCAAGTTTTCGGTCGCAATAATGCGCCAAATGAATCGACAGTGAAGCGTTTAATTACAAAATTTGAGACCAAATTTACGCTGATGGATCAGAAGATCATTGTTCGTCGTCGTCCTTGTCGGTCAGTCGAAAATATAGCCACAGTAAGGGAATCTGTGGCCGAGAATCCAGGAACTTCCATTCGGCATCGTGGTCAAGAATTAAACATTTCCAGAAGCACTATGCAACGAATTTTGCTAAAAGATTAGAGCAAGAAATCAAGCCATGGGACCATGCGCGGCGCCGTGGATTTGCTGATTGAGTGTTGGAACATCTTCAAATTAATGCAGATTTTTCGAATAAAATCATTTTTTCAGATGAGGCACATTTTCAACTCAACAGATACGTAAATAAGCAAAACTGTCGGATTTGGGGTGCTGAAAATCCTCGTATGATACTCAAACAACCAATGCATTCACCGCGAGTAACTGTTTGGTGTGCATTTTGGGCTGGCGGAGTGATTGGGCCTTATTTCTTTGAAAATGCGGCTGGAAATGCGCTAACTGTTAATGGTGTGCGGTATCGCGAAATGTTAACGGAGTTCTTGTGACCCGAATTGGATGTAATTGATATGGAGGACATGTTTTTCCAACAAGACGGTGCGACCTGCCACACAGCACGTGAAACAATGGTGTTACTGCAGCCCAAGTTTCCAGGCCGTCATTTCTCGATTTGGCGATGAACATTGGCCACCAAGATCGTGCGGTCTAACACCGATGGGATTTTTTCTTTGGGGCTATGTGAAGGAATAGGTGTATGCGAATAAGCTTGAAACAGTTGAACATCTTAAAGAGGAAATACGACGCGTTCGTTATTGGTGTAATACAGCCACATTTATGCGAAAACGTTATTCAAAATTTCAACAAAAGAATAACCCTGTGCCAGAGGTTTCGTGGTGGCCATTTGCCTGATGTTGTATTTCACGTTTAATCGGAACTATTTTTCTTTATGTTGAAATAAAAATGTTTGCTTAATTCAAAAAATAAATGTGTTTTTCCTTAAAATTAAATCCGGCGCACATGTTGGGACACCCATTATTCTTTAAGTGTCCAAACGTAATAACTTTTTCAACGCTTCTAAATTGTAAAAAATGATTATTTTGAAGCTCTTACACGTGCAAGCGTTTGCAAGAGTTTGCGTTCAATTCGGCATGGGTAAGAATAACCCTGTGCCAGAGGTTTCGTGGTGGCCATTTGCCTGATGTTGTATTTCACGTTTAATCGGAACTATTTTTCTTTATGTTGAAATAAAAATGTTTGCTTAATTCAAAAAATAAATGTGTTTTTCCTTAAAATTAAATCCGGCGCACATGTTGGGACACCCATTATTCTTTAAGTGTCCAAACGTAATAACTTTTTCAACGCTTCTAAATTGTAAAAAATGATTATTTTGAAGCTCTTACACGTGCAAGCGTTTGCAAGAGTTTGCGTTCAATTCGGCATGGGTTAGAATATTTCGATCTCAATAAAATTTCGTATAGAATGTTTCAAAGTCATTCTAACAAAATTGAAGGGTGAGCGTTAAAAATATCGAAGTCGGAACGCCCTAGCTTGGCAGACGTTATTTATTTCTGGCAGCAAGAAAACTAATTTATGGAAAAGTTAATAAAAACAAAATTAACTCGTTACATAAGCTTGAACTTCATTATTACAATAGGTTTTAGTTTGGAATCGTAAAACCTTGTATGTAAATAATTTGTCTTAGATACTACATATTGCTATGGATTTTTCCCTAAATTATATTTGAAATTTATTTAATAATAATGTACATTGTTTTTGGATATCTGTGTATATCCGTTATATTTAGATAAATGTGTGTAAGCAAAAACTAGATTTTTGAAGGTTTTTATGTGAAAGCGATTGCGGGTGATGTTGAGGGGCAGACTAAGTAATACCTAGACACAAGAACGTTATATTTCACTGAAAAATATATAGATATATATATTTAATTAAATTCGGGTTTTGATTGTGTTAATTAGTTGATGTATCTTTTATTCAATTCCCGTGTATTGTTCGAGAGTTGTTATTCTCGTTATTTTGATGAATTTTTGATAAACAACGTGTCTTGTGAGTCTCCTTAAAAACTGTAAGTTTTTTTATATTTTTATGAATTCATAAAATTTTGATTAATATTATAAGATATTTATATTGTATTCTATATTGTTATTAAGAGATTTATTATTACATAGATAGAAAAATAATAAAGAGTATTATTAACATTTCTAAGTAAAAAAAATATCATTGTAAAATTTTATTCGTTTGGGAAATCAAGGGCATTTTTTGTATGCGTTTGATGTGATCGCGCATGTGGTAGATTTTTATCGTGTTTTCAAGTTTATACAGTGTGGTTCTCTGGCGAGAAATTAAAAATAATCTTTATTATTTTTGAAAATAAGCTTGTTCGGAAGTCATAGAGGAAGTTTTAATTCACTTAGCTGTAATATTCAGTGAATTGTTTTACCTCAGGAATTGTTGAATGATGCAATATTAATCTTTATACTCTATAAAGATAGTTTTTTTTTCTTTTTTTTGATTTTTTTTGTATTAAAGATTCATTTAAATTTTATTCTGTCTTTGATTTTGTGCTACGACCTTTATTGTTGTTTAATTAAAAATAAGTAACTTATATAATAAAAAAAAATGTGATAACGATTCACTGGCGCTCAATGCATGTTTAACAGTTCCACGTATTTCCGATTGGAACCCTGAGAAGAAAGCAGTCCCATTTTTGGGAATCAACTGGCTGAGTATCCTAGTTGGGTAGATTAGTTGTGGATGGTGGTGCAGTAAATATATAAACCACAATTCATAGCAATATGTATTTATCACACAAGTGGATTGAAAAATGGAAATCGCCTCGAACCTTAATAAAATTTAACTTGTTATACCGCGATATCATAAAGTTTCTGGGTCAACGGTGGCCATGGGGTGAAAAACGTCTGTCTTAATTTATATCATCCTTTTGCGAAAAATCTGATAAAATTTTCAGGTTATGTGTCATACTGACATTAAGATTAATATATTGACAAATTTTAACGTCAGCATGACACTTAACCTGAAAATTTTATCAGATTTTTCTCAAAAGGATAATATAAATTAAGACAGACGTTTTTCACCCCATGGCCACCGTTGACCCAGAAACTTTATGATATCGCGGTAGAAGGTGTTATGCATACGGTTATTAAGGTAATAAAACGGTCGCAGGACAATATATGGGTGCTATAATAATCTGCCCCCTCAGATCATTTTAATCTTGCTTTATTTACGAAACAAAATACATTAGAGCCAACAACAGTCTTCTATTTGCTGACTTTTCGAAGCCCTAAACTCCTTTTTCAGTAAATAACAAAAATACAATAGCTAGAGGTTAGAGTCTCAATTACTTTATTCTTCTAAAAATCATATTCAACATAATTTTGTACACAGGTACAGCTGTCTTTTCGGCATATAATAAATATCAATTTCTTTTTGAAATAGGAAAATAAAAAATATTTGAAAAATGCCATAGGAGACGGCTAAAATTCAAAATCAAACGATTTTGCAGCTACCATATTGGGCGTTTTCTACAAGGTGTTCCACGAATCAAAAAAAATTTAATCTAAATCTGAGTTTTCGAATTATCTGTGTTCCGCTGTTAATGTTATGCACAATATATTTCAAAATAAATTATTTATCTTCTGCATTCTTATTGCATAAATACGTTTTTCACAAAGCCACAAAGAAAAAACTGCAAACGAATTTAAAATCAATATTACGTTATATTTAAAAAAGGTATATAACCCCTTACCACAATTATTAATCGTATCCTAAATACGTATTTCGACAACTAAGTTGTCATCATCAGTAGGTAAAAACTACTAATTAAAAGTCGCACATGGGGCACAGTAAAGCAAGAGAAACGCTTACGCACAACTACTATACGCCGCGTCCCCGTATAGACTAAATTTAACATGCCAATCTAAACTACGAGGGAGGTCGAGACAAACACTTAGCTACTTAAGGAAAAAGGTCTAAACATGTGTTTATTGTCGAACAAAGGAACGGCAGAACATTCCTCTCTCAGGGGGGCGGCACTAACTTCGATTTTTAAAAACTACGATAACCCACTTATGGTAATAAAAATGAGAATAGACAGCTGAACGGTATCGGTGATTTATCGCTATACAAAGAAATATGTTTATTTTTCGCGATAAATATACTTTCATAGGCATCAAGTTCGTGGGGTTTATTAATTCCTTTGATCAACTTCAAACCTGTAATCGATACATTGTGCAGTGTGCTCAAAGCGTGATTTGCGACATTCGATTTATCCGGTCTATTGTATTTGATATGTGATATGTATTCTTTAAAACGGGTTATTATAGGTCGTTTAGTTTGGCCTATATATTTCAAATTACAATCGGCGCAACTAATTTCATATGTACCTGATTTCGAATTGGAATTAATTCTATCTTTAGTATTCCCTAGGAGACCCTTGATAGTGTTTTCGGACCGAAAGGCTACCTGGAGACCTCTTTCTTTCACAACTTTATTAATGTTTTTCGTGACGGGGTGGTATGGTAGACATATGTACTTTTTCTCTTGGTTACTTTGGGATATCAAACTCGTGGATTCGCGGATTGTATTTTTTATTTTTGTTTTTCTAATTAATTTATTGATTATTTCTATGTCAAAGCCATTGTATGTCGCAATATTTTTAATGAAATCTAGTTCTATTTCATATCTCTCTTTTGTTAACGGAAAATTTAGTAACCGATTGACTAAGAAGTTAAAGGAAGCTGTCTTATGTTGATAATTACGTTATATATAAACTGTAGAATTAGGGGATGGTGTTTTGCTGCATGTTTGTTACAATATTTCGTTGATATTTCTCTAACTGTGTTAGCTTCAGAGGAAATAGTGGAAACAACGAAAAAAACAGAACCCAGTCAACCCACGGTTCAAATGACTAGCGAGATAAGTTCTGGCCGTCAAAGACCATCTTTGATCGAATTCTTGACTCGTGGAGATCTAAGCGCAACACACGTATCAAAACATCTACAGGATCATCTTCAAGCTAAAGGTAAATAAATAACTAAAATATATAAGGACAAAAAATTTAAAATTAGAAAATCAAATTTTTTTATTTTCAATCGCAGAATCTTCTTCAAGCACTAGTTATGGTTCAACGCCAAATCAAGCCAATTTCAGTATTAGTGAAGGTCCAGAAATGTGTACCAATGATTCGACGGCGTGTGCGGCGCCCACTGGTGAGAAACGCGGAAATCACGTACATGTCATTTTATTTTCAAGTTTCTTTTTATTGTTGCATTTTTAAACGAAAGAAATCCCTCGAAATTTTTGAATAGATGACTTTAAAATTGCACTTAATGTTACCCGTCTTCCTTATTTTCTTTTTCTAAGCCTCCTTTTGTTCCTTGTTTTTTGTGTTTTGCGCGTACCATGTGCGTGTTTTGTTTGTATCTGTACGTTCCATCTCTGTTGGCCATTAGCATGTGTTTCAGATCGATCACGACATTCTTCCGCTAGCGACGAACATGTAGTTCAGATGCACAAGACTGAGCCTCTTAGCTATCAGCAAAAAGCTCAAAAACTGCGCTTTGTGTCGTCAGTAGAATTTAGACATTCCTCAGGTAAAACTCTCTGTTTCTATTCCAACTTTTTAACGACTACGACCCATTACAATAATTAATTAATTTTTTAAATGTGTGTCTACTAATATGTTTTGAATGTTACGCATGCATATTTGAAATAATAAGGCTAAATTAACGCAATTCTAGATCTTATAGGATTAGTTATAATTGTTTTAGGCGAAACCTCTACGACACCATTAAGTCCTGGTAGTCCAGCGGAAGACAGTTCTGGAGAGTGTCATCCTAGTAAATCTAAACTACATAGAGCTACACAAAGAACCACACGACCACAAGTTAGAAAAACATTTCGATTGAAAAAAAGCCGCAAAAACAAAGTCGAAGTAAGTTCATTTTAACGTAATAACTGCGATGAGGTTCGGACAAAAGTATTTCAAGCACTCATGTAGACAAGTTTGTATTACTTTCTTGACTCTTCTTCTATGCTCTTATTTGTCCATTTTACCTCTTTCCTCTGGACTCTATTATTATGTCCGTGCTTTGTTTCTGCCTTTCATTAGCTATTCTTCTCGTTGCCCAGTTTCTATATTTTTCAATTAGTCAAATAATTTCATAGCTTCTTTTATTATTGTTATTATAGATTTTATTTCAACTTTTCTTTACATATACATTACTTCCATTATGACCCATTCTGCCTTTTTCTATTTATTTCAAATCTTTCGTCCTTCATTAGCTTTCGATTTTTACGTAAGATTCTCAATATTACGTAAATACAGGTATTCTAACTTTTTGTAATTCATATTTTGTCAACAATAATTAAGTAGTCTCGACGTGTCGATAACTGATAATTTTAATCAGTGTTTTCTCGTAAAGCTATAAGTTAATTGAAAACATTGACAGGTTCAAATAATACATCGAAGGCCCAAAGAATTCTTTCTCGCAACAATGCTATACCATATCGAGCTTAACAAACCATGTAATTTCTGTAATTATTAAAGTATCGTCACCAGTTCTAATCAATCTCCTTGTAGCTTCGCTTATTTACGTAAATTTTCAAACAAATAAGCGTTAGGTTACCGCAACCCAAGTTCTGCAATACATTTCAAAATGTTAAAAGCAAATTTTATGCGCTAATATATACAGAGCCTTCATTATTTGTTGTAACATGATACATATGCAACCAACATTACAGATTGGTACTACTCCTATACAAATATTCCTAGTTCAAAATAGTTTGACAGATGTTTTTTAATTTTATTTTAATTGAAACGTAAGTAATTTCTTGGAATAATAAAAATAAATTTTAGTTGTATGTTTATTCAATTAAAACACTAGTGTTTATTATCATTTTAATAGCATAAATTTTATTTACAGTTAATAATGAAAAAATTGTCAATTTTGCCTCTGTACAAACACATTTTATGAGGAGCTAACGTACTGAAAGCTTTTTCACAATAACATATTTATAATAAATGTTGGAAATGATGACCATTTTGTTGCAAACAAATATTCACCCTACGTTTTAAATTTTCAAAAACATTATGTAAATCATTCTGCGTAATGTTATTTATTTCATGCACAATTGCTGCTTCTAGTTCTTGTAAATTATGTAGTCTATTTCTATATATCCTATTTTTCAAATTCCAAATAAGTAAAAATCAAGCGGAGTAAGATCAGGAGAACGGGGTGGCCATAAATTAAACAGTCTATCGTCGTAAAATTCTGTCAAATAGTGGTGTGTGTCTCTGGCCGTGTGAGCAGGTGCATTATCTTGTTGAAACCAGCCATTTTCTAATTCATCGTCATTCAGCTGATTAATAAATTCCTTTAATATTCCTCGATATCTTGCTGCAGTAATGGTATCGTAAAAGAAAATTGGCCCAATAATTCTTCTTCTCGACATTCCCACCCATATTCCTACTTTTAAAGGATGTAATGATGTTTCTACTAGTTGGTGTGGATTTTCTGTAGCCCAAGATCTATAATTTTGTGAATTTACGTATCCTGTAAGATGTACCCATGCTTCGTCACTAAAAAAAGTTAAATCTAGGAGATCATCGTTCATTCGATTATTAAACCATTCACAAAATCTAATTCGCCTATCGTAATCGACTGGATGTAACTGATGAACAACAGTAACTTTATAAGGATGCATATGTATCTTTTTTGTTAATGCTTTTTGACATGTTCCAACTGAGAGACCTACAAGAACATTTTTTTGAATGTTAACTTTGTACAATTAAAAATAAATATGAAATACCTGTTTGCTGAGATAGTTTTTTAACTGATTTATGAGGGCTATGTTCTACTCGCTGCCGAATATCATCTACAACAGCTTCAGTTAATTTGGTGGGCCTCCCAGTCGATTTCCCTTTACAAATACAATGTTTGTCCTCAAAACGATGTGTTATAATATATCTACGATGTCGAAATGAATCATAATCAAAGTCAAAATCTGGGAAGCGTTGTATAAATTGATCTATACAACTTGGAAGTGAATAACTCCAATTGCCTTCGGCATCTTGTGTAGCACTTCTATAATGGGCCACTAAAATGAATGCATCTTGTTCGACGGTAAATGCCATTTTGGAGGTTATAACCTAAAATGAAATTATTTTATTTATAGATACATTCAATGTTATTAATAGATAACTAACCTTCACAAAAGTTAGAATATCTTCAATAGCTCTTCAAAGAACTGACTTTTTTAACGCGAAATAAATATAAAATTAATGCAAAGAAAATCTAATTGACACAATACACAAAACGTACAAAACTGTCATAACAAAACATTTGAGTTTAGGAACTTATTATGCAGGATTGCCAATCCTAATGTATGCAACCAATATTGCAACACGTCACGTGGGTTACAACCTATTATGAAGGCATCTATACAATATATACATATAATATATACAGTACAAATCTCTTCCCTATAGTCACCTACAAACGTGTATTACGTATGTGTGCGTTCAAGAAGCGAGGAGTGGGGACGCACGAAGCGATGCATACATGCCATTAGTTACAGATTACTTGTGAAGTTGGATGGTTTGCTCAACTTTTGGGAATAGTCCGTATTCACGATGGATATTTTTACCCTTGAACAAAAAAAATATGTCGTAAAACAGTATCATCTTGGTCGCAGCATAAGAGAAATTGCACGGGTATTTCAAATTAACTTTCAACGTACCATTGCGTTTGAAACGATAAGACACATAATTAAAAATTTCGAAAAATATGGCTGTTTAAATCCGTTAAAACATACGAAGGTTTTATTTATTATGTATAGAAAATAGAAGTTATTATGATTTACCGCTTTACTTATTGTTATTGTTATAGGTATATCTGACATTGTTTTAAACGTTAAAAATATTAAAATCTTCCAAAAAGTCCACACTTATTTGTGTTTATTATTACATAAAGTCCCTATTATTGACGGTAGTTCCACATTCATCGACGTTTATACTATGTATGTGCTTACTGCTTACATCCAAACTGATCTACAGTACATACATACATACATACATACATGCTATGTGCGTCCCCACTCCTCGCGTCTCGAACGCACACATTCGTAATACACGTTTGTAGGTGACTATAGGGAAGAGATTTGTATTGTATATATAATATATATATATATATATGTATATATATATATATATATGTATATATATATATATATATGTATATATATATATATATAAATATATATTGAAACCCGTTTTCATAGTTCAGAAAAACAAACTTCAGAATTATTTTAATTTTTATATAAAAACATAATTAATTTGGACGTTTTAATTATATTTATTTTACAGATATCTCATATTAAATTAGAAAGCGAAGACACTTTTCCATATATAACTCAACCAATGACGCCTCCAATTACTACTACGATGCATCAAAGTCCACCCGTTCCAGATGCCACCCAGATTCCTCCACAAATAGCTGATCCCCACCGTTTAAGAATTTCTATGAGAAGTAAGCCGACCGAAGGATCTTGGGATGAAGATAGCGCAATCTCACATACGTCCAGCACATCAGGTTATCGCGAATCATACCCAGTCATGCATCTAAAAGAAACCTTAGACTCAAGTCCGAAAGCTTTCCCACCATTAGCTTCGCCAGATCTTCATGATTTACCTTCAACAAGCAGTACAACTACGAATCACTTTTTCCAATGCGATAACAGTTCACCAGATTGTTCTCTTAATGAAAATGGCGAACGAACAGCTTTATTGCGACACAACAGAAGCAGTTCTCAACATTCTCTGTTAATGGTTTTCGAGCAACAAGATGAGACTACACTTATATAAATGTTAAATATATTGATGTGTTGTAATACTGTCAAAATATTTATATCACAAATAACCAACCGTATACATTAATGAAATTTAGTATTATATTAAATGAAATTGCATCGTACATGGTTAACATAGCGAGAGAGGCTAAATAGTAGGCCAAAATAAATAAATGATTAAATATTCAAATTTAAAATATAGTAAATATTAATTATTAATGGCATTGGCCTAAATGTTATTTATAAGAATGTACAAGAAAAAAATAAGTGTTATATAAAATTATATAAATTTATTTATCGTAATAAATAATGAATAAAACTAATGAGGTATATAATTACGTTATATCTGCAGTTGAAGTTACCACCGGTTAAATGCATGTTGTATGTCCATGAGTACAGATACAGATATGTTTTATGCTTATTTGTATTAATTTTGTATACGCTTGATGTGTTTCACATCCATATGGTATATTTTTTAACATAAAATTATATAAAAGTCAATTTCGTTCGAAAACTTTTAAAAAGAAAATATCTATTGTGGCTTGATGTACGAATGTCATGGTTATATCCGGTTTCTGGCAGTGATGCTTCAACGTCAGTTACTATAATCACGACCCTTGATTGATTCAGCGTGCACAAGTTGTAAGGCTGTGTACACTTTGCTTTTGAAAGATTCGGTGACTGTTTGTTCAATGAATAAATGTACTTTCATCTAAGTACATTTATTTACATTATATAGATTTATTTGGGATCTACGACTTATACTAACATAATCTGCTGTTGCGACTGCCGTATCTTGTTAAAAAATTATCGTTATGATGTTACGAAGAAAGCTGTGTGTCTTGTACTGATGTTGATATTGTGTTTTAAGAATACGACTGTTCTATTCTGTCCTGTTTTTCAAGTAGGTAAAAATATTCAACTACCCGTAACTATTACATACGAAAATCGTACTGGTTGAATAGTATATTATTTGACGTCATAACGGAGAAGTTTTCTTGCGTTATTTCCTAGAAATTATACGGCAACAATACCCAAAGTTCACGATGATGCATTAAAGATCTAATCTTAACTAGTAAATAATAAAATATCATTACGAATTACCCCCCCCCAAAATTTGGAAGCAGTCAGTTTTATGAAAAAAAGTTTCAAGTAAAAGTTTTACTACAAGAAGTGTCCTATCTGATGGTTAAGCAGTCGTACACCAAGGAGAACGTATGAAGATCATACGAAGGTCAATCTTTTTTTTTAAATAGAACATGGCATTTTTTTCCAAATTCTGAAAAAGGATGTAATTGCGAGTAGAAAAGTACTAAAACTCATGTGGCCTAAAATTAAGATTCAGCGAAATATTCAAGAAAAACAAAAAAAATGATAAAAATTTATTAAAAGAATAACATAAATAGACACAAAATATCCGATCACCCCCGGGCTACACTAATTTAATTTAATCGGGACAATTGTGTCGGAAACTTCGGACTCATTAAAGTAAATGTTCAAAGTGTTGACCTTCAACCTCGATACACTTTAGAATTCTCCGACTAAACGAATCATGGACGTTTATTAGCACGTCTTCCGTAATTTCTGAGCATGCATTTATTATCCTTTGCTGCATATCTTCCGGTGTTGTTGGGGCTGTACGGTACACTTTCTCTTTCATTGAACCCCACAGAAAATAATCGAGAGGGGTCAAATCTGGAGAACGAGCAGGCCAAGATTTAGGTCCGCCGCGTCCTATCCAGTGATCGCTGTAATCCATGTTTAATATTTCTCGAGCCGCGTGTGAATAATGAGCTGGACACCCATCATGTTGGTACCACATTGTGGCTCGCCGCTCTAAGGGTACATCTTCAAGTAGTGTCGGTAACACATTGTGTAGAAAGTCGCTATACGTATTACCATCTAAATTGCCAGTAATAAAGAAAGGTCCAATTATTTTCATACCAATTATCCCACACCAGACGTTGTCATTCCATGGATGTTGCCGGTCTACTTGTCGTAACCATTTTGGATTTTCCGTTGCCCAATAATGCATATTATGCCTATTTATCTGCCCATGATTCGTAAAAGTGGATTCGTCGGAAAATAGCACATTGAGAAAAAAGTTATTGTTATCGCGAATTTTTTGCTGAGCCCATTCACAAAATTGTACACGATATTCAAAATCAGTTCCGTGAAGGTCTTGATGCATCGATATGTGGTATGGGTGAAATTTTTTGTTTCAGTATTCGACCAATACTAGTTCGTGAGATTCCAGACTGGCCGGCAATTTCTCTAGTACTGACGTGTGGATAATAAGCCACTGCCGCTAGAACAGCAATTTGCGCGTTTTCATCGGTAACACTCTTTTTTCGATTTTTTTTCTTCTTCACAATACTTCCTGTGGTAGTGAACTGTTGTACAACACGACGAAAGGTCGTACGACTCGGCTGGTGTCTATCAGGGTATCTTACAGCATACAAACGACACGCTGCGCGAATATTTCTTCCCGCTTCACCATAAATGAAAATCATATCAATTTTTGCACGTGTTGCTGGATCCATTCTTGATATTCAAACACTGGTAGTTTTATCACAACGATACAAGTAACATTAAGTCAGTTACCTAGCTTGTGAGGTATTTATGCAGCTTCAAGGGATTACGAATAGAAAGTTAATTGGCTTTTGCGATGGTATTCCCGGATTAAGGGGCAACAAATAACCCATTATTACAACAAGCAACTAATTCATACGACCTATTAATATCCAATTATAAAGAACAAACTTATACGTAGGCAATTACTTTCTAATTACCTACAACCGCTATTTCAAATATGACTTATCTGTTATGTAAATCTGTTATTAATTATTTTGTAATACGTCCACATTATTGCTTTGAAAATACTATGTTTTTCATGTATTGTTTCCAATTTATATTTTGTTTTTCTTGAATATTTCGCTGAATCTTAATTTTAGGCCACATGAGTTTTAGTACTTTTCTACTCGCAATTACATCCTTTTTCAGAATTTGTAAAAAATAATGCCGTTCTATTTAAAAAAAAAAACTTGACCTTCGTATGACCTTCATACGTTCTCCTTGGTGTACGACTGCTTAACCATCAGATAGGACACTTCTTGTAGTAAAACTTTTACTTGAAACTTTTTTTCATAAAACTGACTGCTTCCAAATTTTTGGGGAGGCCACGATAAATGGACTCCCAAGAATTCTTAGAACTTAAAGAAAGTTTTTAAAACTTGTATGTGCTACTAAAAATCTATAATACAGTAGCTAAAATTCTAAAATGAACGTTAAATGTTCTTTAAAATTGGAAACGTTTGTTTAAATCCTGTATCCTAAATTTACTTATATTTAAAAATAAAAAATGTTTGAAATTAAAGTATTACAAAAGGATATTAAATGTATCCTCAATAATATCAAAAACTATGCCAAAACAGACATTGCATTTAATCAAAAGAATTTGCCAAATTCATACCTAATTTAATATCATTTAAGACATACTGTCGCGAGCAATAAATTCTGGTCAATGTCACTTCAAAATTTGATTAGATTATCACAAATTGTAAATTTTCCCCGTCTGATAATGCCTGTCAATGAATTGCCAACATGAATCAAATTTGAGAATTTTGCATGAAACTAATGCTGGAACAGAACGGTGTCTTAGATGTTTTGGAAGAAAATGATGAAACCAAGAGACAGGAAATAGAGCTCAAGAAAAGAGATATAAAGGCAAGAAATATAATTGTACAATGGCTGGTAGATGTTGTGCCGAACTCTATTAAAGATAAGGAAACTGCAAAAGAGATCTATGAAGCTTTGAAGAAAACTTATGCAAAAACAAGTTTATCAGTGAAAGTTAATTTACAGTGAAAGTTAAGAAGTATGAGTTACCAAAGTGGACCATTACCAGATTTTATAATTGAAGACGAGAGAACAGTTCAAGAGCTAAAAGCTACTGGTGGAAGTATTCAAGACAATGATAATTTCTCATTTGCTTGCTGCCATGCCTGAAAAATATCAAGCAATCACAAGACCGATTGATATAATTTATACTCAAAATGCTAATAAAATGGATTTTCATTTCATTTTCATAGACAAATCCCCAAGAAAATAGTAACGGGTGTTCAGAAACATTCGAAGTCAAGTGGGCTCCGAACAAAAAATCGTATATCTTTACTTAAGTATTAATATACTAATTTGATAACCTATAAAATTGTATTAAGTAAATGTATCAATCTATCTCAGACATGACTTCATATTTTGAAGGACTACTTTGACTTCGAATGTTTCTGAACACCCGTTATAACTTCATGTTAATAATTGAGACAGCGTTTAGTCCCATCTCGAATCCATAACCACGAAATAAAATAGCCCTACCTCAACTTACATTTTGAATTTTTTGTATAAGAATTTACTAAATTTTTATTCTTCTTATTATAAGCATAAAAATTAAAATGGTAAATAAATCTGGTTAGATTAAATATTGCATTTTATTTTTATACCTATAAAAAGAAGAATGTATATTTGTGTTAAATATACGTAGATTATAAAGTAATAAATAATAAATTTCTTCTTTGTTTTATGTAGAGATGGGCGATAAATAAAAAACAAACTGCTATATTTTTTAATTTCAAAAGTCCAGGATACGACAAAAAAATTCATTATATTATTAAAAGCATTACAAATGATATACAAAATGTGGATTTACTAGAGACTATACAAAAATTATAACAAAGAAAGTACCTAATCATAAAAAATATCTTTACCTGTCAATATACCTTCCTTCTTAATATTGGAGCAAGGGGGTTCTTCTTCCTTTGAAATATCTTCTATGGCATAATTTGATGTAATTGGAACATTATGTATGTCATCTAATATCAGATTTGTTGGTTTATAAGCAGCAGATACATCAACTGATTCTAAATTAATAGATCAACTAAATATGTTGCAAAGGATTACCTACCTGGTAAATAAAGTGTTAGTATTGCCCTTGATATTAGTTCTTCCTAATCTAGTTAAATATTGTGCCTCAAAATACTTTCTACAAATAGTAAGTGAATATCATCTATTCTAAATGAACATATTCGTGTCACATTAATTTAACTGTTGAAACCTGCATGATGTTGCTTTTGGAAATTAATGAAGTATAGACCCTTCTTGTATACAATTTGCAACGTAACACCATGTCACGTTGACTAATTCTAAAATATAAAATTTATATATTATACCTATACGTGTATATAACTATTTGTTTACTATTTAAAAACATTTACATAGACTGCACATTAAGTATGTAGTATAAAAAAATAGTAATAATCATTTGGTTACCTTAAAATTGGATCAAATCTTTAATTTTTGCCAAATTCAACCACGTTTTCACTTTATCTACCAAGTTACCTTTTCTAACTAGGTTAAGTTAACTGCTTCATGTATAAAATAAAACTAAAAGAAATGTCCAGTTAGGGTTAGGGTCAAGACAGGTAATTTACCGGCAAGTTTCTGTATCTAGTGCCATCTTGAAGTCATATCCTAACATTAAAACACTATCTCAATTCTCAATAGAGTTCACGCGTTTTCTATTGACGCCAAACTTCACTAAAATATAAACGTCACGTGCTACCAACAGTCAAAAAAATACCTGGTAAATAAAGTGTTAGTATTGCCCTTGATATTAGTTCTTCCTAATCTAGTTAAATATTGTGCCTCAAAATACTTTCTACAAATAGTAAGTGAATATCATCTATTCTAAATGAACATATTCGTGTCACATTAATTTAACTGTTGAAACTTGCATGATGTTGCTTTTGGAAATTAATGAAGTATAGACCCTTCTTGTATACAATTTGCAACGTAACACCATGTCACGTTGACTAATTCTAAAATATAAAATTTATATATTATACCTATACGTGTATATAACTATTTGTTTACTATTTAAAAACATTTACATAGACTGCACATTAAGTATGTAGTATAAAAAAATAGTAATAATCATTTGGTTACCTTAAAATTGGATCAAATCTTTAACTTTTGCCAAATTCAACCACGTTTTCACTTTATCTACCAAGTTACCTTTTCTAACTAGGTTAAGTTAACTGCTTCATGTATAAAATAAAACTAAAAGAAATGTCCAGTTAGGGTTAGGGTCAAGACAGGTAATTTACCGGCAAGTTTCTGTATCTAGTGCCATCTTGAAGTCATATCCTAACATTAAAACACTATCTCAATTCTCAATAGAGTTCACGCGTTTTCTATTGACGCCAACCTTCGCTAAAATATAAACGTCACGTGCTACCAACAGTCAAAAAAATATCGGTGTAGGATACGTTCATAAGTGATTAATTTAAATATATTCTTAATTAATAATCTTATATATACAGAAAATAATGTATGTATTTTATAATTCGAAATTATAGTTCTTAACTAAAAAATTGCTTCTGCAACGAGCAAATATACTTTATAATTATAAAACACACCTACATAATCTTATATACTTACAGATTGTGTGTATGCATTTTTATTGATTACGAAGAATTTAGTCACGAATTAAACAAATTCTACTCGCATATTACATGTGACTAAAAGAAAATATAGAAATAATTATTCTTTATAATTTGAAGTTTCATGTATTCAACAAAAGAAAAAAAGATTTGAGCTATATATTTTCTAAACAATTGTACAGGAAAATAATAAGTACACATCTAAGCAATATTTTTTATTGTAAAGCATTAGGTAATAAATACCTACATACATAATGCATATATATGCAAAGCACACCTATTTGAATTTAAAATGTGAAATATGTACATTCATGTAAAGGACACACTTTGTTAAAGCTAATTATGTAATCAATTATTATTGATTATTGCTAAAAGTATTTACATTTCATTTAAATACACACACCTGAATCCTAACTTTTGTAACAATATAGTTACTCTTTCAACAAAAGTAACACCGTTATCTCCTAGTTTGTCAAAATTACTTGCACTGTAGGTTTTTGTTTTTCAGTAACATCGAAATTATATATTGTATGTCGAATTAATTGGCTTGCTTTTGGAGAAGCTTTTTGAATTGTGTATGGCAAAAGAAATACATCTTTTCCCGTTTCAATTTATCGAACTTCACCAACAATTCATGCTACTGTGCTTTTTGAAACTTCAGTTGTCTCAACAACTTTTACGAAAATGCCATATTGGTCACCTAAATATGGCAGTATTATAAAATGTAAATGTTACAATTAGGTTGATATAAATAATGTACCTGGTGTATACTGTTTTTTATAATAATTGTAAACATTCCAGATTATTTCTCGAGTATCTTGAGAGAAATACTTTTTTTCTTAATCGCACTAGAGCCTTGGCTAGAAAAAGCAGATGTTGAGGGTTCCAACCTCTAAAAATATTAAAATACATGAAATTCCTATAACGCATTATATTACCTTTTAACATAATAATAGTGTAGTTTTGAAAAAACTTGTATATAATAAAAGAAAATAATGGCGTAAATATAAAAAATTACAAGTATAAACAATACAAAAGGGCTGACGGACAAGTGATAAATTAGCGCGAAATATTCGAAAATAATCACGTGATCCGGTCAATATTTTTACAGCGGCTAGTTCATATCTTCATCTCTCCTTAATGAGTAGAGCAAGACGATTCCAACACGAACAGTACTCAAGCTAGTGGTGTGAAAAACGGTTACTCATTTGGAACGTTCCACACTGTTCCGTTCCAAAAAAATAACGTTCCAGAAGAACGTTATTTTATAACGACGTTATTTTAGTAAGTCAGGAGTACATAACATATGATCAGATATGATGGTTGTATGTTATTTTGTTTACGTTACTTTACGTATGAAAGGAGAAGCGAGAGAAGCGCTCTATATACGCCGGTGTTTCTACCTTTGTCTCATGTTTATAAATTCATATATATACTAAAATTTATTGTCGAATTAAAGATCCAATAACGCATGTGTACAATTTTTATTTTATTGTTGTATGACACAATTCATAGAGATTGTTTGTTTTCAGAATGAAATATTAGGTACGTTGATCCAGTCGATGTATTCACTTCTATTTCTATTGAAAAAGAAACTATAACAGGTCTATTCTTTTTCTTTATGAATACATAATTTAAAAAAGGTATATAACCCCTTACCACAATTATTAGTCGTATCCTAAATACGTATTTCGACAACTAAGTTGTCATCATCAGTAGGTAAAAACTACTAATTAAAGTCACACGGGGCACAATAAAGTAAGATGAACGCTTCCGCACAACTACTATACACTGCAACCCTGTAAAGACTGTCAGTCTTTACAGGGTTGCAGTGTATAGTAGTTGTGCGGAAGCGTTCATCTTACTTTATTGTGCCCCGTGTGACTTTAATTAGTAGTTTTTACCTACTGATGATGACAACTTAGTTGTCGAAATACGTATTTAGGATACGACTAATAATTGTGGTAAGGGGTTATATACCTTTTTTAAATTATTATTTAACCACAGTCTCCATTGAAAGAATTTTCATGAATACATAAATATAAACATCCAAATCAATGCCGAAAAGTAACACAGACATTACGTATCACAGAAGTTACTTATGTCAGTATAAAAGTTAACTTTTATATAAGCGCACGCATTTTCTGTAAACGAAATAATCAGTTCTCTTTTACTATATTATTTAGCCTTATAAATCAATTTTTTCACTTCAATTTTTGATATTAATCATGAAAAGGAGCAAAATTCACATAAAGACGTCAGCTATCTGGAACTATTTTCCCGAAGTTCCACATTCGGATAAAATAGCAGTTTGCAATTTATGTAAACAAGAACTTTGTTATAAGTCAACATCAAGTAATTTGAAAAAACACATATCTAGAAAGCATCCGTTCGTCAATTTCAATGATAACAAGAATAGTGAAAACGCGAACACAGTAGAACCAGTGAGTAAAGCCGTCGCATCCACTTCCTCCCAACAACAAATTGTAGCTACAAGTGAAGACGTATTGCTAAACGAGTCATTATGCTCGGCGCAACAAGCTAGACAAGGTGTGAAACAAACAACAGTAGAAACTTTCTTACGACGAAAAATGGTAGTTAGTGCAAGAAAAAAAATTGACGATACCTTGATTCTTCTATTTACTATGGATTTTCAACCTTTTTCTATAGTCGAGGATATTGGATTTAGAAAATTTGTGGAGGCGTTAAACCCTTCCTATCAACTACCTTCAAGGAAAACCATAAAAAAGTCGATGTTATCCGCAGCTTATGAAGAAGCTTAGAATAATACTAAGCATTCAATAGCAAATACAAAGTCCATTACATTAACTATGGATTCATGGACTTCTAGAAACACTGAGAACTTTTTTGCGGTTACCGGTCACTATATAACGGAAGATTTTCAACTGAAATCTGTTCTACTAGATTGCATACATTTTACGGAATCTCATGCAAGTGAAAATCTGTCTAACGCGATAAATAAAATAATTACAGAATGGCATTTGGAGAAGAAAGTTCTATTGGCCGTGAAAGATAATGCAGCTAATATAGTAAAGACCGTAAAGGACAATATGAAATTGAAACATCTTGGCTGTTTTGCCCACACTATAAATTTAAGAGCAAAAGACGCACTTGATTTTCCACTGTTACATAATTTGTTCGAGAAGGTAAAACATATTATTGGTCATTTTGAACGTAGTACTTCTTCAATGGCAAAACTATTGGAACAGCAAAGATTGACAGGCAAAGAGACAAAAAAATTGATTCAGTGTGTTTCAACTAGGTGGAACTCAACGTTCTATATGTTGGATAGATTCATAGATCTAGAAGAATCTCTGCGCACCACAATCGCGTTGCTTAGTAAGGATCTTCCAGTGATACTTGTTGAAGAGTGGGAATTTATGAAAGAAATGGTAAAAATTCTAAAACCTCTAGAAACCGCAACGAAATTTATATGTGGTGAAAGTTATGTAATAGCTTCAACAATTATTGTAATAACTGACGGCTTAATTCATGTTTATTCAGATTTATCAGCAAAAGGATATTCTCATTTGCCTAAAACAACAACTGAATCACTCTTAGAAATAATTAAGGTTATTTTAAAAGGAATTGAAAGAAGATTGCATGGCCTGGAAAATAGTAATACTCTAATTCTATGTACACTTTCGGATCCAGGTATAAAACCCTTGGGTTTTCCAGAGAAGAAACACTTGAAAAGGCAAAAAAACACTCAACTTCATTACTTAGTGAAATTATTCGCCGTAAAAGTATTTCTAAGAATAAGGATGCACTAGAAATAAAAAATCAGAACATTGATAATGTTCAAGAAGAAAATAATATTTGGGCAAATTTCCACAAAAAAAAGGATACTACGGTTCCTGTTGGCACAGCATATTCTAAGGCGTTAATAGAAATTCAACGTTATTTAGAGGAACCAACAATTCCAAGAACAGATGATCCCATGTTATGGTGGAAGCGAAATTATTACAATTTTCCAAATTTGGGAGAGCTAATTAAAGAAGAATTTGTAACCGTCACAACATCGGTACCCCGTGAGAGACTATTTTCAAAATCAGGACATATTTTGTCCGAAAGAAGAAACAAACTCAGCCCAAACCATGTGAAATATTTACTTTTTCTTAATACCAATAGTAGTGAGTGAAATATTTATTTTGTGTATTATCTGTAAGTACTTAATAAGTTGTTAGTTTTTTGTAAATATATATTTTAATTTATTTAATTATTTTATTTATTATGTAATATGTATATACGATATAACTAACACAATTGCGTTTATCGCGAATACGTTTCTCGTTTCTGAGTAAAATGCAATAACGTATAACGTTTCCATAGATTCTACGTTTCATGTTTCCCAAAGTACAAGAAAGAACATACGTTATTTCGTTCTCGCAATCTACCGCTAACGCGTCTCTAAACCGTTCCAATGTAACAAGTTATTTTGTAAGCACGTAACGTTCCGAGACGTTCCAAGACTGTGCCGTTCCAAAATAACGTTACAGAAATAACGACCCACCCAGCGTTGCCAACCGTACTATAATTATAGTATTTGTACGATAATCACAACTTCATGTACTATAAAATTTCAAAGGTAATATAGTACGCATTTTGTACTATAATTTCAAGTTTCTTCTCAATATACAAAAATTTATAGATTCACTAATTATAATAATAACACCTGTCACACATCACTATACTGACAACTTCAACATGAAATTTGAATAATTTGAGAAACCGCTTCTAGCGCCATCTAATGTTTGATGGTGGAATTGAACTGTAAATCTGTAAACTTTTGTATGAATTATTAAAGGAGATGTCCCGATTTATTATTTACCAAAGAAAGAGAAGAGAGACTGTATCAGTTTAGCTCAGATAATTGAGATAATTAATTCGTTATTGGTGTAGTTATAAAATCAGATCATAAATAAGTAGCTTATTGTTGTTGGTGGTATTTTCAAGTAAGTTTAAATGATTTTGTTCTGATAATATGTATATAATTACAAGTATTATTTTACTTGTAGAATTCGCTTTACTTATAAATTACCTATATATTACAAGAATGGATAAGAGCGATAATGAAGAGGGTCCCTCAACTCCTCCAAAAAAGAGAATATGTGTTAAAAGAACACAAAAATATCGGCAAGAATGGAAATCAACTTTTAACTGGGTTTGTGGTGATAAAAACTCTAAAATAAAAGCGTACTGTAAAGTTTGTTCCTGTTCATTAAAATCGGTGGTTCAGGTATTGAAACTCCATGAGAATAGTGCAAAACATAAACAAATGGTAAAATCGCAGAAATCGCATGCATCACTCATAGGTTTTATTAGACCGAAATCTGAGTTACCAGAGGGAAAAGTTATACGAGCACAACTAAAACTTGCTGGCTTTTTTTGCGGAACATAATGTACCATTTTCATTAAGTGATCATTTAACTAAATTAATGAAGGATATTTTTCCCGATTCTCAAATTGCGAAAGATTTGCGTTTGGGGAGAACAAAACTCACTCAAATTGTAAAAAATGTGATAGGTCAGGAACATAAAAACGAATTAGCTAAAACATTAAAGGCATGTAAATTCAGCATACTAACGGACGAGTCAACGGATACATCTTCCGAAAATGCAGCTGTATTGTAGTACGGTACTTTAACGAAGAAACGGGTAATATTGTTAGCAAGTTTTGGGAACTTGTTCAAGTATATTCCGATGTAGAAAATAGACAGGGTGCAACTGCGGAGCACTTATACTTATCTATTGTAAATTCTTTTGCGGAGTATGGTATACCTCCGGAAAATGTAGTTGGTTTTGGATCGGATGGAACGAACGTTATGATGCGCCAACATAACAGTGTCGCTTCCCGATTCATTGAACATTATCCCGGCATTGTAATTATGAAATGTATTTGCCACTCTGTACATCTCTGTGCTAGTGAATTCTGCAAAAAATTACCAAAAAATGCGAAGATTTGGTGAGAAATATATATAGTCACTTTAAAAATAGTTCAAAAAGGCAACATGATTTTAAACAATTTCAAATGCTTACAAATACTGATATTCACAAAATCTTACAACCATCACAAGCTAGATGGTTAAGTTTAAATGAGGCTGTTAATAGAATTCTGGAACAATGGGAAGCTTTGAGGCTTTATTTTACGAGTACATATTTAACTGGCCGTTTAGTTGCTACAGAAATAATTTATCAGGATCTTAATGACCCTTTTATGAAACTTTATTATTATTTTTTGAGTTGGATTTTGCCGAAACTTACGAATTTTAATGCGTACTTTCAAGCCGAACATGTTAATATTTCAAATTTAAACCATGAAATAATTAAATTATACGAAGAAATTTTAATGTGTTACATGGAAAGAAATTACGTTTTTAAAACTAAAGTTGAGCTAACAGATCCAAGTAATGAAACTACCTTTTTAAATATTAAAAATATGTATCTCGGCATACATGTCATGAATCTTCTTCAAGACGAAACAGTAAAACGACACCCAGATTTAGTTTCTCATTTCCTCACCCGTTGTCAATTATTTATGATTACCACATGCCAACAAATTAAAAGCAGATTTAATTTTAATGATCCACTTTTAAAAAATTTGAATTTCTTTATACCATTAAATTCCCTCTCTAATAGTTTTAGACATAGTAATCAAGTTTATTTCCAATATTTCAACATTCCAAAAGATTTCTTCCATCTAATAGTCTTGACGTACAACAAATAATTGATGATGAGTGGAGAAAGCTTCCTTTAATTTCACAACAGGAAATTAGACAAGAAGAAAAAATAGATCTTTTTTGGTCGCGTTTGTTGCATTACAAAAATTCACTAGATATTTTCGAGTTTCAAAACTTAGCCAGATTTGTCTTAAATTTGTTATGCATTCCGCACTCTAATGCCCAGTGTGAAAGAATATTTAGTAAAGTTAATTTAATAAAAACCAAACAAAGAAACAAATTAATTACAAAGACTGTAAACGGTACCTTGCTTGCATCCCAATGTAAAAGAAAAGAACGGTTCTTGCGTAACATTTGATCCATCAAAGCAAATGTATCTGGGCTGTAATCAGTTTATATATGAGCACGTTCAGAAAAAGAAGTTGGAAGATTCTGACATATCTGATGAAGACATTGAGGATGTTGAGCTTGAACTTAATTTCAGCTAATACACCTTCTTTTTAAAATTATTACCTGTTACCGCAAATTCGTTTTTATGTTCTAAATAGAATATTGTTTTTTTTTTTATTTATTCAGAGTTTTGTGTTGTTTTACTAAGTAATATAGGAATTAAACGTATCTTAATTTATTGTACTATATTTTTTTCCAATGTACTATAATAACTTTAGTGACCGTACTATAACAGCTTCTAATACAGTTGGCAACGCTGGACCCACCACTAACTCAAGCCAATTCCAACAAGATCAGTACCAACAGCACAAACAACAACGACGACGAGGAAAACGACGGCGAGAACAACAACGAAAACAAAAACAATGACGACGACAACGTCAAATGACAAATAGACGGACGCAAACAGTTTCTTGGGCGCATGCAATTGCTTCTACACCCATTTCTAGTGCAAGAATCGGAGAGGGTAGTGCTCTCGAGAGGTTACTTCTGGGTAGGCAGGTACACTCTGGTAGTGTAATGGTGTCAACTGCAGCACCACCACCGGTGATATTGCAGTTAACACCACCGGTGGACCTATCACCTATAGCAGAACCAGTAGTGGCACATAAATCATCATCGGTTATATTTTTACCTGCCAATTCACCTGACAATCCATCGCTTCAACCTTGTAACATAGTGACATTTAAGGGGGGAACATTGAAGTTGTAATTAGAGGTTGACAATATATCATAAAAGCTGACTGTTGTATTATTTGCCTAGTAGTTACATTTAATAGATAACACTTAATATAATAATAATATAACGCCTACGAGCACACTACGTTACATGGTGGCAGCTGTAAAAGTATATAAATATGAACTTAAATCCTCCTACAAATTTTGAACCTGGAAATGATCCTGCTTCGTCTTGGACAAAATGGCGACAAATTATAGAAAATTACTGGATAGCGGCTCAACTAAAAGAAAAAACAGAGGAGATCCAAAAAGCAATATTTTTACACATATTAGGAGAAAACGGTGTCGATATATACAATACATTTACCTTTATTGAGGGAGAACAAATAACAATTAAAAAATTATTGGATAAATTCACTCAATATTTTCAACCTTTTAAAAACGAGACGTATATTCGGTATCTATTTTTTTCATATAACCAAGAAGAAGGTCAAAGTATAGATGAATATGTTACATCATTAAAACATAAGGCAAAGGATTGCAGCTTCGGATCTATCAATGATTCATTAATACGTGACAGAATTATTTGTGGTATCAAAAGTAATGACATCAGAGAAAGGTTACTTAAACGGAAAAACCTTACTTTAGCTGATTGCATTGATATATGTAGGGCAGATGAACAATCAAAATCACAAATTAAGCAAATGAATGTATATGAAAGTTCTGTGGCTGTTAATGAAATAAAGAATAAAAGGAAACATAAAAACTATAAACACGAAGGTAAGGAAATACCAACTAATATTAATAAAAAATGTTGTAGCAAATGTGGAAGTTCACATGATTATGGAAAATGTCCAGCATGGGGAAGAAAATGCAAAAAGTGTAAAAAAAACAACCATTTTGCTTCTTGTTGTAAGAGCCATAGAAGTGTACAATATATAGAAGAATCAGATGGTACAGAAGATGAAATAAGCAATGCATACACACTAGATATTGGTATGATTAAGGTTGCTGAAAAGGCAAGTAAAGAAATTAATATTTATGCTATCACTGAAAATAAAAACAGGTGGTATGAAAACATATTTGTTGAAAATAATATAATTAAATTTAAATTAGATAGTGGAAGTGAAGCAAACATTATATCCATAAATTTATACAGTCAGTTAAAAACTAAGACTAAAATAGAAAATACCAAAATGAGATTATTAACATATTCTAATGATAAATTAAATATATTAGGATGTTGTAGTCTAACTTGCTCATTTAAAAATAAAGCAATAAAATGTAGATTTTATATAGTTAATGAAAATTTACAACCAATACTAGGCCTAGATAGTTGCTTAGAATTAGATCTGATAAAACGTTCAAATACTTTAAATATAAATTGCTTAAATGAGGATCCACTACAAATATTAGATAAATATAGTTCAGTATTTAAAGGACTAGGCTGCTTCAAAACGAAATATAGAATTCAATTAACAGATGATGCAGTACCTCAAATATGTAGAACTCGTTGTGTACCTTTAGCACTAAATAAACAATTAAAGACAGCATTAGATACTATGGAACAACAAGGTATACTTAAGAAGGTAGTAGAACCTACAGATTGGGTTCACCCAATTGTTATTACTAAAAAAAAGACGATACAATTAGAATATGTATGGATCCTAGACCATTGAACAAATTTGTAAAAAGACAAAGACTGCAGTTACCCACAGTTCAGTCAGTATTTGCTTGTTTTGATGGTGCTAAATATTTTACAGTTGTAGATGCTCTAAGTGCATTCCATCAAATTCCATTAGACGAACAAAGCTCAAAATTATGCACCATAACAACTCCATTTGGTAGATACATGTATTGCAGATTACCATATGGGTTATCTTCAGCAAGTGAAGTTTTTCAAGATGCCATGAATGATCTGACAGATGGATTGGAAGGGACCATAGCTTATATGGACTATATAGTTATCTATAGTAGAACATTAGAGGAACATAATAAGAGGCTAGAAAAATTGTTGAAAAGAACATCAGAATTCAATGTTAAATTTAAGAAAGATAAAATTCAGTTAGCACAAAATAAAGTTAGATTTTTGGGTCACTTTATTTATAACAATGGTATAACACCAGAAATATCTAAAATATCAGCAATTCTAAATATTAAAAACCTAATAATTAAAAAGAATTACAAACATTTTTAGGCATGATAAATTATATAGGGAAATTGATTCCTAATGTTTCTCAAGAAACAGCATCACTCAGATTACTATTAAAGTCTGACACAGAATATATTTGGAATCAACCACAGCAACTAGCTTTTGACAGATTAAAAAGTTTGATAACGAAAGCACCTGTTCTGGCATTTTTCAATCCAGCAGTACCTGTAACACTTACGACAGATGCAAGCCAGTATGGTTTGGGTGCAGCTATATTGCAAGAAGGGAAACCTGTAGCATATAGTTCGACATCACTAACAGAGGCTCAAATGAGATATTCTCAGATTGAAAAAGAATTGCTGGCTATAGTAGTGGGGTGCGAGAAATTTCATTGTTATCTGGCAGGAAGGGAAATTAATGTGATTACAGACCACAAACCACTATTAGGACTTATAAACAAACCAATTAATACCTTAACACCTAGATTACAGAGATTAGTTATTAAGTTAATGAGATACCAAGTAAACCTAAAATTTTGCCCTGGAAAGCAAATGGGTCTTCCTGATACTTTATCTAGATATCCAGAAAAACACACAATATCGACTGACTATTATGATGATTATTCCATATGTTCAATAGTATTAGCATCAAAGAAAAAGGAAGAAGAATTAATAAAAGACACATTAGAGGATGAAGAATTACAACAAATCAGATATTATTTAAAAAATGGATGGCCTAAGCGTTTCAGCTCTGTAGCAGTTCAGGCAAAACCTTATTTTCAATGCAGGAATGAAATACATGAATTTGGAAATTTACTTTTTAAAAGATATCAGATAATAATTCCAGCAAAACAAAGACCAAATATTCTGAACAATCTACACAATGTGCATCAAGGAACAATATCGTGCATTAAAAAAGCAACACAAGCGGTATATTGGCCCAGAATAGCGGAAGATATAACAAGTTTTATATCCAGATGTGCAACATGTCAAACCTATTCTAAAGCAAACTCCAAAGAACCAGTTCAACATCATGAAATTCCAACATTACCATGGGAGAAGATTGGCGTAGATCTTTTTAAATTAAATAAACAAGACTTTTTACTTATTGTAGACTATCACTCAAAGTTTATAGAACTATTCAAGTTAAGCAACACTAATTCTACATCAATAATAGAATCCTTTTTAAAGAGTTTTCAAAGGCATGGACTTTGTGTAAGTTGTTTTTCAGATAATGGTCCACCATTCAATTCACAAGAGTTTAACGAATTCCTTAAAAACCTTGGCATATCCCATAAAACATCAAGTCCCAATTATCCTCAATCAAATGGTATGATAGAACGCCATATAGAAACTATTAAAGGACTTCTGAAAAAACCACCTACAATTCACCCAAGTATAGTAGTCCTTGAATATAATTCCACTCCTAAGGCGAATTTACCATCACCAGCCGAAATGCTAATGGGTAGAAGAATACAACGACTATCCCGATTTCCAGAAGAGCCATGAAACCATATTTTGACAATGAAAAAACAATAGAAATATTAGCAGAAAACCACGTCCGACAAGAAGAATATTGGAATGATAGTAGAAGAAAACTTAAACCTATAGAAGATAAAAACGTTCTTATGTGGAATAATACCCGATCATGGACTCCCGCGCAAGTAGTAAAACAAGATGAAGACAATTCTTATTGGTTGAAGACTGAAAACGGAATCTGTCGAAGAAATAGACTACACGTTAGACCAAGTACAAGCACGTTTAATGAAGAAACAAGAAAAGAAGCATCAAGCTCTGATGATCCTTCACATACGTTTGATGCAACACCAAAATCTAATAATAATCAGAACCAAGAAAGGTCCGTAGTCAAATCAACCCCAGTGAAGATTCAACCCGATTTGGACAAGCGGCAAAGAAGAATACCTTTAAAATATAAAGATTATGTTATGTAACTTATTATACATTTATGCAGAAAGATGTAAAAAAAAGGGCATGTAGCATAGTGACATTTAAGGGGGGAACATTGAAGTTGGTATTAGAGGTTGACAATATATCATAAAAGCTGACTGTTGTATTATTTGCCTAGTAGTTACATTTAATAGATAACACTTAATTTAATAATAATATGACGCCTACGAGCACACTACGTTACAAACCTAATCCCTCTCGAGATCATCCTCAATCAGATCCTCAAGCAGGTCCTTCTCGAGATCAAAACTCATCACTGTCTCATCTTTCGCCTTTGATTACCCCCTAGCAAAGACAGAAAGAAGCCTCCGAACCTAGATCAAATGGAGAACCTCAATCACTTCCATTAGAACCAGAATATCATACACCTCAATATCAACCATTAGAACCAGAATATCAACCACCTCAAACACAACCACCCCTATCAGAACCTCAACCACTTCCATCACATCAATGTCAACGACTCAACACTCTCGCTGCGGATTTTAAAAAAGTTTCTGACAAAATTATGTCACACCTTGAGAGAAATTCGTCAGTTAGAGATGCTTCCCTTTCCCATATGAATTAGCAGGTATCCAGTTGGATCACAGACCTCGACCTGTTTCTTCAGCTCCATAATGGTGCCATTAATGCGAACATCCCAGATGTTCCTATTATGAGAAAGTTCAATCCTGCCGGAGGAAAAGAAATCGATTCGGATAAATGAAAACTTTGATAGTTGAACATATCAATAGTAATGATGATGACAGCGATAATAAATAATTAATTATATAATAATATCTAATAATTATATGGAATGAAAGCTAAATTAATTAATATCAATATTGAGAAATTAATTAATTGAGAAACTAATTAAATGCTTATAAACTTTGCACTGCAGACTTTGATTTATTAATATGTTTAATAACGAAGTTAGACCCTTGGCGTAGACAGACCATAATAGTATGATTTGGAAATATTTACAATAATATTTGTAGTAATATTTACAGTAAATATAACTGTCAACATCCCTACAGTAATATATTACTGTAAGGAGAACTGTCTAACTGTCAACATCCTGGGGTGACATCTGGTAAGAAGTATGGATTGGGAATATTTACATTATCTTTTCCATGGGGTGATATTCGTTGAGAAGAAATAGTGTTATCGGATTGATTATCGTTTGTTTGTTGATTTTATGCTTTTCGATGGAGCTCAATATAAAGATATTACATTTACAGGAATTCAAACTTAATACAACCACCCTTACGGAAGTGATGGTGACGGCGACGTTGACACCTGGCCACCGTTCACCGATACTCAAAGTATCGGTGACGGTGGCATCGCCACCGATACCATCAAAATTAGGATGAAAGAACACGAGAGAAGCCATAAAGAAAAGAAACCAGATTCAACTTTCGCAAGTCATTGTATAGATATCAATCATAGATTTAATATAGATTTCAAAATTTTACACATTCAAGAAAAAGTAAAAAACTTAACCTGTTAGAATACTTAGTAATTAATAGATACAATAGTTTAGCATTAGCTTTAAATGACCACCACCACCATTTCCCCAATAATTTTCACATAAATATTCAAACTTGTATTGTACATATTCAGTATTTCATCCACCTGATGAAGCCATTGTATGGCGAAACAATATTGTAGTGTACTTACAATAAAAGAATTTTTGAAACTAGAAGTTTAATTACTTATTTCTTAGCGTCATTACTTGATGCTTGACAATTTCATTTGGTTTCAGAAATGATACTACAACAAAAAAGAAAACAAATAATTTATTTAATATCGAAATCATAATCAAAATTTACATATAGGTAGCTACAGAAGTTGTTGAAAATGTTGTCCATTTACATCTAAACAAATTTAATTTGCTTAATAAGAGTTTTGAAAAATTTGACAAACTTATAGCTTGAATGTCAAATAATAAATGTCATTATGTGGAAGTGGCTAAAGTACCAACCCAATTTCACAGTCACAGTTTTCGATGGCTCGTTACATCACGCAGTTATTGAATGCATTATTGATCTGGCTAGCGCGCACATCTGTTTTCATCGAGAATTGCGACGTTTTTTGTTGGATATTTACAGTTAAATTTCTGTTTTCATGGGCGCAGATAGGAGCGTGTGGAGTTTTAATAATTTAGTGTATTTAGATTATATTTCCGAAGATAAATAAAGTGCTGTGAGTTAGTTTCTTGTTTTCATAGTTTTAACTGTTAATTATATCGTAAGGTAGATTCATCAGGAATTTTAATAATAATAATAATAATTAATAATAATAATTAATAATTAATTTTTGTGATAGATCCTGTTTAATATCGTTTGATTGAATCTACTTCTCCCAATTATTTCGACGTAAGTGTGCATTGAATTTCATTCAGTTTCAATAACTCACGCATACATTTTTAGTTTTCATTAATTTAAATCTAGAGCATTGTTTAAGTTACTTTTTCAGATATGATATGGAAGAACGTCGAGAACGGCATCGTAAAACAATGGCGAGTTGGATTGACGGTCATACTGATTGTATGTCCATTGTCAGTGATTCCGAAATTTATTGCAAAATCTGTAAAATATCGTTAAAAAATTCCATGAAATCGCACGTACAACGTCACTTAGCATCGCAAACACATGCACAGAAATTAGACTCTTTGGAATCTGACAATTTTAACGAAGAACTCTGTGAAACTTTTATGGCGGCTAATATTCCATTAAATAAACTTAACAATTCCACTTTAACAATATTTCTCCAAAAATATACTGGTCGAAATGTTCCTGATGAATCTACCTTACGCAAATATTATGTTTCTAAGTGCTACACGAAAGCAGTAGAAGGCATTAGAAGCCATCTTTCAAATCAGTACCTCTGGATAAGTGCCGACGAAACTGTCGATATATTAGGTTGCTAAAACCATTAACGAGAATATTCAAAAGACTATTAAAGGAAACATATCCTAATATGCTGCATATTACTTGTGTAGCACATGCTCTCCACAGAATCTGTGAATATATCAGAGACACCTTTCCAGAAGTTGACAGACTTGTATCCGCTTTTAAAAAAGTTTTCAGAAAAGCACCATTGAGAGTAGCTCTTTACAGGGAAAAACACACATCTTTGTCACGGCCTCCCTCTCCAGTAATAACTAGATGGGGGACATGGTTGGAAGCTACTAGTTTTTATGCAGAGAATTTCGATAGTTTACAAAATTTCGTTGCATGTTTAAATAGTATTTTTGAATGCATGGAACTAACACAAATTCCACATTTAAAAAATCAGTTGTACTTTCTTCAGGAACACTTTGGAAATTTGCCAAAACTAATCACTTATTTTGAAAATCGAAATCTCAATTTAAATGATGCTTTAACGACATTAGATGTGGCTATTAATAATTTGAAAAGTATTCCAAGTGACTTCGGATGTGGCCTTCGGCAAAAGTTAGACGCAGTGTTTAATAGAAATCCAGATTTAATAACATTGCGGCAATTGTCCATGGGGACAATGCCACAACATCTAACTGTAAGATACGCGGAATAAAAGAATATTTCCAGTATGCACCTATTGTAATAACTCGATATACGGTCATGTGTATGCGTAACACTTTGCAAGGCGACAGCCTCGCTTTTAATACAAAACATTAACGTGTTATCTAAACACGACCTTACTCCGTATTTGTTGCATACACAAGACTATGCATCAGGGTTATACATTTGTTCTGGAAACAACTTGTAAGTAAGACAAGGATCTTTCTCTGATATATATAGGCGATAGTTTAAGTCATAGCGAGAGTAACAACCAGTCAGTGGTATGAGCCGTGGGTACATCCTAATACCCCCTTTCTACCCTGTCTGAGTTGATGTAATTATAATGTGTAAATCAATGTAAATAGTATTTTTATCCATTTATAAGTGTTGACTAATTATAGTATGTAAACCAAACTCCGTTCGTGTATCATTTGATTCTCCGTCCAGCCTCGAACCTGCCCTACTATGTGGTTGCCCAAACACGACGAAAAACGCTCTCATAATTTTTTTTAAGAGAAAACAGTTATAACAAAGGTGTGTTTTGTTAACTAGTTTTTCTGTATTGAAGAAAAGGCTTACAGTATAAGGGATCAGCAGCACGTGCCACCTTACTGTAGTCAGAATAAGCTTCACAGGATAGTTCTGCGCAGGAACATGACAGACACGGAATATGTGTTGCCCAGGGAAATGCACGAAAAGTGATTTCCAAAGTAATTTTTCCCATGGAGGGAAATAGAAAAACAGAGAGTCGATTTATGTTAAAATAAGTATGGTTGAAAAGGGAGCACAAAGAATTGGAAACAAACAATCATGCACAAGAATTGAAACCACAAGATCAAGCATGAGGAATCGAAAACAAGAACCAAACGCGAAAAACAAGAAAGACAAGAATGGCGAACTGCGAAACAAGGCAATTATTCTATATAAGTTACAAAAGATATAGAAATAAAATTTAAGAAAGCGAACAGATTAATAAAATTGAGACAGTGTACAACGGCCCAATTATTATTATCAACAATGTAAAACTTACTATTTAGCATTACCTTTGAAAATTTAGTATTTACTATTTAAAGCTTTTACGATTTATATTATTATATATTTATTTATTATATATTTATTATTACTGTATATATATTAGACTATTTATCATTTTTACAATTTAAGATTTACTATGTACTTGTTATTATGTGATATTTGATAACGATTTCGCTTTAGAATTGTAACAGGTTTCAAATCATTTTAATTTTAGCAAATTTATGGTACAAAACCTTATAACGTTTAAATAATACATGTCATATTATTGTGATTTGTAATTTCATTAATGTTTACCATATTTTCAAATGGAAAATAGGGAAAGTAAATAGATAGAGAGATTCTTGATAAAAGAAAAACCAAACATATTATGTAGGTTTTCCTTTTCCCCAAGGGTGCAGGTGTAATAACTCGATATACGGTCATGTGTATGCGTAACACTTTGCAAGGCGACAGCCTCGCTTTTAATACAAAACATTAACGTGTTATCTAAACACGACCTTACTCCGTATTTGTTGCATACACAAGACTATGCATCAGGGTTATACATTTGTTCTAGAAACAACTTGTAAGTAAGACAAGGATCTTTCTCTGATATATATAGGCGATAGTTTAAGTCATAGCGAGAGTAACAACCAGTCAGTGGTATGAGCCGTGGGTACATCCTAATACCCCCTTTCTACCCTGTCTGAGTTGATGTAATTATAATGTGTAAATCAATGTAAATAGTATTTTTATCAATTTATAAGTGTTGACTAATTATAGTGTGTAAACCAAACTCCGTTCGTGTATCATTTGATCCTCCGTCCAGCCTCGAACCTGCCCTACTATGTGGTTGCCCAAACGGCCCACATTACACTATAACCAGTTGCGATGTAGAAAGAACGTTTTCAATTTACACGGATGTATGATGTATTTCATTCAAAGAGAACAAATTTTACAGAAGAGAACCTGGAGAAACTATTACTAGTAAATATTAATACTCCTTTACTCAACTTGAACTACAAAATGAACAAATAAAAATGTACTTCGTATTTTGTAACCGTATATATATATATATATATATATATATATATATATATATATATATATATATAAATATATATATATATATATATATATATATCCGTTTTATTATTATAAGTGTAATTATATAAATAAAATTAAAAACTTTAAAAATACAAATGTTCAATAGTACGCTCGTGGGCGATGAGTCATCAACCTCTCGTCTCCGGTCTCTAATCTACATTCACGCAGCCTAATTTAAACCGATTTAAATATGACTGTACCACTTTTTCTTGCATTCAATAGTACCTAACCATATTTTAAAATTCTATTCATTTACGTTAAACATTTCCAGTCACTGCCATTGATTGTACTTGAATATTTGTTAACATTCACATATAAGTTTAAACAAATAGCAAGCAAATTAGGGAAAAGTTTGTTAAATTAAAATAAGTAGCAAAATAATTTTTTTAAATACTTTTTTTAAGCAATTCAGTAAATATAGAAAGAAGTTGATCATATTTATAAAAGAATGAAAGGTCCCACCGAGATTTGAACTCGGATCGCTGGATTCAGAGTCCAGAGTGCTAACCATTACACCATGGGACCTACGACATACAAATGTTCTATAATTTTTATTAATATATTTATTCAGTAAATAAAAAAAATACTTTTAAATATTAATTTTTATAATATAAAATTAAAAAATCCTTACCACAATAGAAATTAATTTTTATCCATTTCCGTTTTAAATATTTACTTTTCATACAATTACATATTTCATTTTTGTGAAATATTAAGAAATATATTCCAAAAAATAGGGGAAGTTTTAACGGCAAAAGATCACGTTACTTTCCTGCATTTGCATCTACATATGTATTGTTCTGTGATTACATCACAGAGCAATTGTCTTTTTTTCTTAAGGTTAAGTTCAATTTTAAATTTTAGTTAATGTCAAGTACGATGGAAGTCTGAAACATGTAACTGTAAAATGCAAATGATCTAATTTATTTCAGGCAACATGATTGTATAGTTAATATAAGGGAAAATGGTTGATATCTAGAGATAATGCCATTAAATTATCCATTTTTCGTTAATCATTCACACCGATAACAAATCGAGTTTGCATACTAACCAGGATGCCAAGGTATTATGAAAGTACAATCCTTTTTAATTTCACTTGGGAGCAAGTAGCACAAGCTTTTTGGAAACGATATCCTAACCCAAATAGGTGTGTATATACTTTTCATATTGAACAAGCACTTATTTAGGATGCCTTTATATTTATAAGATTTTGCAAGAATTGTACAGAATGTATTTTATTTTTGTGGTCATTATTGATATATTTTAGTTGATATTTATTAACAAAATTTCATCGTTTTCAGTTTTAAAAATCATACTATTTTCACTGTTCTATATAGAATATCGTTTTTTTCTTTTAGTTTTTTTTGATATAGTATTTTATATATTTACCATCATTGGTAGTATGAGCACTTCTGCGATACTAATACAACTAAACCTTCTCACCTGTATTACATAAAGAAGGCAATGTGGTATTAGTTTAAATATAAAAGGTATTAAACTTTTTATGAATTCATTGGACTTTGGGATATATTTATTTTGAAACCATTCATAATTTCCCTATTTCAACTCAAAAGTTATATTCTCTTTTTTTTAGACCATGTGCTCTTAATATATAAAAGTTAAATATTTGATCTATATATGTAATGTTTAAAAATACAATAATCTCAAAACAAAAATATATTCTGCTATATGAAAAGTGATTGCTTTTTTACTTCTTTTACTAATAATTATGAATATTTTTATGAGCAATTATATCAAAATTCATAGGAATGATTAATAATTTTATTCTAGTAAACATGTGTTGAGTGAAGACACTGTTGTACGGAAGATTGAGTCGGGTAAACTCTTTAGTAAAAGGTTGTTGAGTAAGACAAATTCCATTCCAAAATGGGCTGAACGGTTTTTTATTGGATCTCATATTTATATTGTAGAGGAATCTACAGTAGACCCTTTAAATAAAGTACTCGTTACATATACAAGGAATCTTGGATACACAAAAGTTATGGTATGTAAAGAAAAAAGCTCATAATGGTATTTTACTTTTATGTTTTTTTATTTTATTAAATTAGAGTGTAACTGAAAAAGTTGTTTATACAGTAAGTGATACATATCCTGGACATACAGTTGCAGTTAGATCTGCGTGGATTGATTCACAGGTTACTGGATTTAGTCGTGCAATATGTGCTTTTGGATATGAAAGGTTTAAGAAAAATTGTAATAAAATGGTAAGTAGTCAGAATTATTTATATTGTTTAAAAGTTATTTGTTTTCCCTTACATTATTTGTCATTTATAAAATAGTTTTCCAATTATTTTAAAACACTTAATCTTCCTTTAAGAGTACATTCACGGTATTTCCTCAACTATTGAACCAGTTGTTTTTTCTTTATATTTATCATATGAAAACTATCAATGAAATATGTATGTAAATATTTATATGAAATGATTGATGAGGTAATCCTGAAAAGCAAAATCCCACTATACCAAAACCCTTGGAACGCTATCATTATGTTCATTTTTTATACTCTAAATATATTGTAAAAGAAACAAGATTTTAATCTTCCACTTTTTACAGTAAGTAAATTTTTGTTTTTGCCACAATAATTTTTAGATTTCCTATGATCTAATTTTTTGAGACATTTTAAATCTACGGGCTAATAATATTTAAGAATTTATATAAATTTTGGTGATCTTGTCTGACTATGCCATTTTTAACATATATTTGAAATTTAATATACCAGAAAAATCAAACGTCGCCATCAATATTTTAGAAACATCGATTATCTTCAAGTTAGTTCATCTCAGGAACATAGATTAACTAACGAGCCATCGAAAAAATTTGTAATTGGAGTAGACTGTGAAATTGGGTTGGTACTTTAACCACTTCCACATAATGACACATTACTTGATGCTTGACAGTTTTATTGTAAAAAAAGGTTATGGCATTGAAATGATACTACAACAAAAAAGAAAACAAATAATTTATTTAATATCGAAATCATAATCAAAATTTACATATAGCTACAGAAGTTGTTGAAAAGTTGTCCATTTACAACTAAACACAAACAATTTTCTTAATAAGAGTTTTGAAAAATTTGACACAAACTTATAGTTTCAATGTCAAATAATAAGTGTCATTATGTGGAAGTGGTTAAAGTACCAACCCAATATCACAGTCTACTCCAATTATGAATTTTTTCGATGGCTCGTTATATACTATACCGTGTGCACAACGTCGTGCGATCGATGGATATATAAGTAATGACTGGCCAACTGCAAGTATATTCGCCTTGCTTGAACACAATGAGCGACTGATAGGAATATTCAATGTGTTAGAGAGAGATTATTTGATTCGTACTTAGATCGTATGTAGAATGTGTTGGATAAAGAAATGGAACGCCCGTACAGTTAGACAGTAGAACAGATTGAATATACTCTCTCAACCCTAACCATATAAACTCGCTATTCGTCTTCGTCTTACTACATTGTGGTAGATCAATCACTCCCCGGCGTTCATACGGTATAGATAATACTGTTAAATGGGAACGTTCGTTCCTGCATTTTTAATTTGCGTTTCCAACAATAGATGTCGGACCAGTTAAATTTCGATCAAATATAGATATCTTTTCCTTCAGTTATCAATTTATAGTACTGGCGTGTATATTTGTTGTATTTTTGAAGGTTATATTTTATTTATTACTTAAATTTTGTTGTATTTCGTTGTTTTACTTGTATTAATGTTTTATTTATAATGCCTAACAATATAATAGAATGTATAAGTATTTGCCAAGCCAACGGTAAGTGATAATAATTTCTTTGAAAAAATATTCATGGATTACTTATCGTTAAAATTACTTTATTTGATTAAATAGTTCAATTATATTTAATCACAGGAGTGCATCTTCATATATTACCAAACCCAGAAAAATATTATGATCAGTATAATATCCGGTTTAATATATTGAACATAAATGAATTGAAATTAATGAATCCTTATACTGTTTATACAAAGAAAGGTACATATATGGTATGCACATTTTCAAGCAAAATATAAGTTTGCAGGCAATCCACGTTTACATACCAGGTATGTAAGACTGTTATGGAAGAATGTATAACAAACATTTTTGAATCTAATCAGTCAGGTAAATATATTTGCTTTTAGGAAATCTTTAATTAATATTTGTAAATATTGTACATTTGTACATGTTGATAATATGATTTATTATTATATTAAAGACATTTTTGTGTCGAAAGGCATATAGGCACTACAGATAATAATGTTATTTGTAATATGGCAAAGCGCCGATATCAAAAATATCGTTTTTTAAAAATAAAAATCGTTCTGTTGTTTTCTTTTCCAATTTTTTATACTTATAAAATTAAATAAATACGTTCCAAATCTAAAATTAGTTTTCGTTTCTATCACCAGACGGCTCTGTAAAACGGATCCACCATGATACATTTCAGTTTCCTATCTATAGTATATAGTTAATCTGTGCTCAGGAGCTCACAGCTGGTATATGAATACGAAAAGTAGCGCTTCCGAGAAACCCAGTAACGCATCGAGAGTTGCGTGGCCATTGAGAGAAGTACGGTCTTTAATGTTCCCTTGGGGGCCTTACCCGGTCAAGCGGGGCTTTGATTGAATGTAGTGTTGTTGCTACTCGAAGGAACAGTATGGATAAGATATAAAGTAAGAACTTCTAAAACTGCAATCGAAGAAGATCCAAAATCAATACTGTATTGGATGTTACACCCGGAGTCGAGGAAAGAAAAGAAAATAATTTCTAATTTAATGGCTCGCTCAGTCTTGCTCCCGGTAACAACGCTTATCTACTGGGGTTTCTACCCACGTCACGTTCATCCTTAGGTGAGGTTTATTATTCAGTCATAAACGCGAAGTTTTTTTGGTTTATTTCCACACACAAAATATCAACAGAAATTATTTATACATAAAGTCAAAACATTAATAAAAAACGGGTTCTTACACATACAAGTCACTAACACTATAAGAAAGTACTTATAATGAAAAGCGTCTTTCCCGCACTAACGACTGCTGCGCAATAAGATTGACTGGGGGCCTTCGTATCGACGTAGGTCGTCAAAACCCGTAGCTGACTGACTTTGACCGCACTTGAAGTAATTCGAACTGTTGGAGCAATTATGGGAACAGACGGCCCAGCTGACCCCTGAGATGCATGCCACCAGACATGCATCTCAGTGAGACACACCCAACCATATATTCATGTGTAACATTTGACATTATACATACATAGTATATTATCTCTGTACATAGTACGCGATATATTTGCATTAAACGTACAACAAATTGAGAGTGAGTTTGTTATTCTATCAAATAAAATAATCATTGCGATTTCCCCAACATTTCTGGTCCTTCGACCCGCATCTCTTGTTATTGAGAAGATCGCAAGAGTTGAAGATTGAACAAGCGGAACAAGCATGCTCGAGATCCAATTCGACAAACCACTACTAAGTCGTGAGTACCCTTTACTTTCACTGTAATTATCCTTTCTTGGTAAACACAATAACGTCATTTAGTTTATGAACTCTCGTAAAATTCAAATTATCTGATATTGTAAGCGCATTGTGCGTACAATCATTGTGATTGCCTTGCTAACTGCAACGATGTCGCCCCCAGAAAACAAACAACATTCTCAACATTTAATACGCAAAAGAGGTGTGCTAAAGGCTTCTGTAACAAGATTTATGAATTTTCTCTCAAAATATGATGAATCAAATCAAACGGAATGTCAATCTAGGTTAGAAAATCATGTGCGATTACTTAAAGATTTTGACGCTTTACAAGACGATATTGAAATCTCGGGTTTAGATAACGACAACAATGAAAAAGAACGAGAAGAATTTGAAAACTTATATTATAAGGCGATAGCGTTGGCTAAGCAATTGTTAAAAGCGTCTGATTCGGTCGATACCATTTCGGGTTCAGCGGGAAGCGTTCAATTAAGCGAACCAAACAATATTCAAATGCTTGATTTTAACAATGTTGTTGAAGCAAATAACGTACGATTACCCACTATAAACTTGCCACAATTTGACGGTAATTATGAAAATTGGTTTCAATTTCGCGATGTTTTTAATACTTTAGTTAATAACAACACAAAACTAACAGACGTTCAGAAATTTATGTATCTATCCTTGTCGTTAAAGGGCTCTGCATCTGAAGTAATTAGGGCATTAGAAATATCCTCACATAATTACAACGTAGCTTTAGACTTATTGAAAGATCGTTTCGAAAACAAAAAAATTATTGTAAACAGTCACATGCGGTCTCTATTCGAATTAGAAAACGTAACTCGTGAATCTTCAGTGACACTGCGTCATTTACTCGATGAATTTTTAAAACATTTTAGATCATTAAACGCTCTAGGACTGCCAGTGGGACATTGGGATGTTCCATTAGTTTATATATTAACGAATAAACTTGACCATAATACTAGAAAACTTTGGGAACAATCTTCTACGGGAAACGATTTACCTATGATTAACGATTTAATTAGATTTTTAAAGGATAGATGTCAAGTGTTAGAGTCGATGTCTAACAGCGGTACAATCAAGAAAACCTCGGAGAGAACAAGGGCCTTTACCAACATCTCGTCCAAGAAATTGGATTGTATTTGTTGCTCAAGGGCTCATGCGATATATCAATGTGAAAACTTTTTAAGAAAAAATCCGGAAGAACGTTTTAAATTTGTAAAAGATTCTAAAATTTGTACAAATTGTTTAGGTTCACGGCATGCAGCACAACAATGCAGATCAAACCGTAGTTGTTTTAAGTGTAACAAACGTCATCATACTCTCTTACACATTCAAGAAATTCAACCTAAAACAATTACGTCGCATGCGCTCAATAAAGGCACTCACGTTCTCTTATCAACTGCAATAATTTACATAAAAAATCATCGTGAAGAATTAGTACAAGCTCGCGCTCTCATAGACAGTGGTAGTGATAGTAATTATATAACAACAAAATTATTTGATAAAATCGGACTCAAACATCGTAACATAAATACGATAACAATAGCCGGTGTAAACGGTACTACTTCAGCAGTAAACAAACAGGTAGATCTAATCATTAAATCTACTCATAAAAATTACGAAGCGTTTTTGACTTTTTTAATAGTAGACAGAATTACTGAACGAATACCGATGATCACTTTAAATATTGAACATTTAAACATACCTCATGACATACATTTGGCGGATCCAGAATTTCAAAGACCTGAGGATATTGACATCTTGATAGGTGCGGAAATATTCTTCGAACTAATAGAAAACGGAAAAATAATACTAGGTCGGAATAAACCGGTATTACGCGACTCAAAATTGGGATGGTTAGTTACGGGACGACTGGATTACGGTACAAAGAGTAAATCTATTTGTAACTTAAGCATTCAAAATAACTCCGTTTTACGTGAGCAATTGGAACGATTTTGGAAATTCGATGAATATCCTGAAGAAAAATCATTTACTAATGATGAAATAAAATGTGAAAATAACTTTCTAGAGAATACAACTCGGGATGGAAGTGGACGCTATACTGTTGCTCTTCCCTTTAATGAAAATCGTGATAAATTAGGAGAGAATTTGCGCGAGGCGCTTTCGCGTTTTCAAAAATTAGAATTGAAATTAGAACGAAATGAAGATTTGAAAAGGGATTACTCAAGATTTATGTCGGAATATGAGACTTTGGGACATATGAAGCGTATTTGTGATTTAACACCGGAAACAACAGAAAAACGCGAAGGTAAGAATGAATATTATATACCACATCACCCAGTATTTAAAACCTCTAGTTCCACAACAAAGCTCAGAGTTGTATTTGACGCATCAACACCAACAGACACAGGCTTATCACTGAATAATGTTTTGTTAGTTGGTCCTAACATTCAAGGGGAATTATTCAATATTTTAATCAGATTTAGAAAATATAACGTTGCCTTGGTGGCGGATATCGAGAAGATGTTCAGACAGGTTAATATTATTCAACATCATCGCAAATTTCAGAGTATACTTTGGAGAAATGATAAGGACAAGCCTGTTGGTATTTACCACTTGTGTACAGTCACATATGGCACTGCGCCAGCCACATTCTTAACCACGCGATGTTTGAAAGATATCGCTGAACGTAATTTGGATCAATATCCACTTGCCGCTCGTGCCACAATGGAGGACATGTATGTCGATGATTTGATAACAGGCAGTGATACTGTACATGACGCTATCGAACTGAAAAACGAAATCACTCAAATACTTATGGATGGAGGTTTTAATTTGCGAAAATGGGGCAGCAACTCGAGCGAACTACTTAATGCTTGCGTGCAAGAAGATGACAACGACAAACACCTGATCAAGGATAAGGACGACAACCGAACGCTCGGAGTAGTTTGGCTATCTTCCGACGATACATTCAGATTTACATTTGAACATAAAAACGAATACAAGGCAGTGACGAAAAGGACAATATTATCAACAGTTTCAAGGATTTTCGATCCTTTGGGACTATTAACGCCGCTTGTTATTCAGGCTAAATCATTCATACAGCAGCTCTGGACTTTCAAACTAGATTGGGATGATATTCTTCCTGATGACATTCAAGGAACTTGGTTTCGTTTGGAAGCACAATTGAATTCTATTAACGAAGTAAGCGTACCACGTCAAGTTCTGTGCAAAAACCCCCTGAATATACAACTTTGTGCATTTTGTGATAGCAGTGAAATGGCTTATGCAGCCGCTGTGTATGTGCGAAGCGCCAACGAATCTAATGACATCAAAACAGCACTGTTATGTTCTAAGACACGTGTAGCACCTATAAAGAAATTGTCCTTGCCGAGATTAGAATTGTGTGGAGCGCTGCTGCTAGCGGAACTTGTCAACGTGGTCATCAAATCGTTTAATTCACCCATTGACAAAGTAACTTATTTCACTGATTCATCTATTGTTATCGACTGGTTGAACACTCAACAGTCGAGATTAAAGAGCTTTGTAGCTAACAGAGTAGCAAGGATTCAGCATCTTACGAAAAGCAACGATTGGCATCACATTCCAGGTAAGAAAAATCCAGCTGACATCGCCACTCGGGGTGCTGAAATAACTAAATTAAATAATTCAATGTGGTGGACCGGACCTGAATTCTTACTGTGCGAACAAGATTCGTGGCCAATATATGGGCATGTGAGTACGAAACACACACCCGAAATGCGAGCGCCTAAATTAGTGTTGGCTTCGACCCCATGTATTGACTTATTCAATAGATATTCGTCGCTAGAAAGATTAAAACGTATAACTGCGTACATCTTGCGTTTTCAAAAAAACACGTCTGTTTCCTCTAAAATAAAATGTCTCGGACCACTTTTACCCGAGGAAACGCAAAATGCTATGACGACACTTCTAAGAGTTGCTCAGCGGCAGGTGTTTCACACAGATATTAAGCACCTGGAACGGCACAATAAGGTATCTAATACTAGCACTTTAAGGTCTTTATCACCATTCATTGATGAGTTCGGTTTACTACGAGTAGGTGGTAGACTTCAAAACATTGAAATGTCATATGACGCAAAACATCAAATTATACTGCCGAAACGACATGCTTTAACACGATTAATTATTCTATACGAACATCATAAACATTTTCATGCTGGCGTACAAGGATCATTGTCTGCCGTGCGACAGAATTATTGGCCGATCTCGGGCGCATCTACCGTTAAAGGTATTTTACGGTCGTGCATTGTTTGCTTCAAATACTCGCCAAAACATGTTCAATTGCAAATGGCCAAATTGCCAACAAGCCGAACTACGCCTTCGCGTCCATTTTTACATACAGCACTGGACTTTGCTGGTCCTTTTTTAGTCAGAGAAACCAAATTTCGGAACAGAAAATTCATAAAGTCTTATGTTTGTGTGTTTGTTTGCTTCAGCTCTAAGGCCGTTCATTTAGAATTGATTTCAGACTTAACATGCGCAACATTTCTCAATTGTCTAAAGAGATTTATTGCTAGACGTGGTTTACCCGCCGAGTTATATTCGGATAATGCAAAAACATTTATTGCGGCTAACAAGGTATTGCACAATGATTTCAAAAGGCTAATAAACTATACCAAGGACGCATCCGTGATTAAGTTCTTAACAGAAAACCTTATATCATGGAAATTTATGCCACCACGGGCACCTCACTTTGGTGGATTACACGAAGCAGCTGTAAAGTCCATGAAAACTCATTTGAAAAAGGTAGTATCTAATCACATTCTAACTGTTGAGAATTTTATGACGTTATTGTGTCAAATAGAATCCATCTTAAATTCCCGTCCTCTTTACCCCTTTACCAATGACCCCAACGATTTATCGATACTCACGCCAGGACACTTCTTAATTGGAAGCCCTATGACAGCAATACCTCAAATAGATCATACCAACATTCAATCAAATCGTTTGAAGCAGTATGAGCAGCTACAACAAATATACCAACACTTTTGGAAACGCTGGAGAAGAGACTATCTGAACACTTTACAAGTGAGAGCTAAATGGACAGAAGATAGGCACAACCTCCCAGAAGTTAACGACATAGTTATCATCAAAGAAGATGGAACTCCACCGCAACATTGGCCGATGGGTAGAATTTTAAGCTTACATCCTGGAGCCGACGGCAAAAATCGTGTCGCTACTATCTTCACCAAGGGAAAGGAATTGGTACGCCCCATGGCTAGGCTCTGCCCCTTACCGAAGAGTGTTAAAATTGGAAATTTCAAGGCCGCGGAGGATGTTGGAGCAATTATGGGAACAGACGGCCCAGCTGACCCCTGAGATGCATGCCACCAGACATGCATCTCAGTGAGACACACCCAACCATATATTCATGTGTAACATTTGACATTATACATACATAGTATATTATCTCTGTACATAGTACGCGATATATTTGCATTAAACGTACAACAAATTGAGAGTGAGTTTGTTATTCTATCAAATAAAATAATCATTGCGATTTCCCCAACACGAACTGAAACCGCTGATGTCGACTGGAACTTGGACTCTACAGCGATTCGATTGAATTTCCTAGAAATTGCGCCCGCTTTTAATCCATCTAGGCGCGAAGTGGGAAGATTGTCATCCTTCGTCGTGATTGGCCCACGCGGTCAGTGGGCGGTGTCGTGAAACAAGCGTCTACGGCCCAACTCTTCCCAAATTATCCTGCACATATTCGCATGCATCTCCGACGTTTTATAATATAATAATATGAATAGTAACAAGTAGACTCGGCAAAGAGGGGCAAATTTAAGGTTAATATGGTTGGTACTCTTTTCAAACAACAGCCATCTATACGTCGGGTCGGGTACTTCTGGCTTATGTTAGCATAGCCATTTAATATAGAAATTATGAATAGTAGATTTTTATTCCTACCTATTCAAAATCGAATTTGATGAACAGCATATGAATCCGAAGTGTTTTGTAATTTTTAATAGTAATTCATTCTTGTAACGTCAAAATGACATTTGTCACTTCTTGATATCCAAAATGACAAGAAAACTAACTCCGGCAGACAAAGTACAAATTTTGTTAAATTTGGAAAGTTGCACCATTAAACAAGTTACAGAAGAATTTCATTTGAACAAATCTACAGTACTACAAGTTAAAAAAAGATGGGAAAATGAAGGTAGTATATGTCGCAAACGAGGAAAAGAATATCAACTGATATAGATCACAATTTGTTTTAATATTTGGGAGAAAATAAAAAAAATGTCAAAGCAAATTCATACATACAATACAATAGAAATCTATTGAAAGTACCTGGGAAAGCATCGTTGAAAAACCTAATTTTTTAAGAAGTCTCATTGATTCTGTACCTATAAGGTTAAGGACAGTAATTGATGCGAATGGCGGATCAATTAAGTATTAGTTTATTGTGTTGTTTAAATTGTATTACTTGATATTTGACTTGTTTTTAAAAAAACAGTTTAATAAACACTAAGCAATATTAGAAAATTTTGTCCATTTTGACGAGTTAGCTTATACTAGATTTATGTGAGCTTAACTATATATATGTATTAAAAAGTGTTGAGAAGTACCCGACCTGACGTATAGATGGTTGTTGTTTGAAAAGAATGACTATTGTAGGAAGTACTTACCTTATAAAGTCGAGTCTAGTAGCAAGTGTAATAACATTTGCATGTGCAATACAAATTTAATCATAATAAGAAGCAACACAAACTGCAACAAGAAACCCAAGGAAGTGGCAAAAAAGTGCCCATTGTGTGATAAACTATGTTCTACTAAAGTGGATATGATTAAGCGTTTTAAATCGGGGATTTAACAAATTTGTCATTGCCAACAAATGAATCTGTTCCATAGCACCCAATATTTTAACCAGTTTTTTTTAAAGCGTTCTTCAAAGATGCTGCAATTTGTCTTTCTCCGTCAGTATTTACAATTGTCCTGTCAATTGCGTATTCCAGATTATGTACCAACGGTATAACAATACTGGATATAGTATACTTTTCTCATGATATATATATATATATATATATTATCAGAAAACCCTTATACCCTTAGGGTGTCGGGTGTTTACATTCTTAGAACTAATTTATAAATATTCCAATTTTAAACTTTAAATTACAGAGTATTCTATAACACCAACTACAATACCAAAAAAATTATAGATTATAGACAAATTTCTTCCATGACTTTCTAGTGGCCAGTGTTTTCGCTTCTCTCCATGTTTTTCCTCTGTTCTGAATAAATTGTTCAATTAAGTTCTCCCAACCTTGTCGCGGTCTTCTTTTCCTCTTATATTGAATCTTTGCTTCATATACCAACTTTACCGGTCTAGTGTTCTCCATCCGTTGAAGATGTCCCCACCAGTTTAATTGTCTCTGCTCAATGAAATCCATTATTGATAGTACCCCAAGTTCCTCTCTTATTTGTGCATTCCTCATTTTGTCCCTTGTCACGCCCCTCACTCTTCTCAGATATCTCATTTCCGCCGCTTGAATTTTACTCTTTTGCTTATTATTTAGGAGAGAAACTACTGCGTACCCAGATGAGAAGTGCTGGCAGCAGTTAAAACCATCGAACACTTTTACAAGTATCTGTATGGGCAGAAGTTCCTGATCCGAACTGATCATGCCGCTTTGAAGTGGCTCTTGCAATCTAAGAATGCCGATGGTCAAGTAGCTAGATGGATTGAGAGGCTACAGGAGTATGACTTCGACATTGAACACAGAGCAGGCATCAAACATCGAAATGCTGATGCCATTTTCAGAAGGCCCTGTGTAGAAGATGTCGACATTGCAACCGAATCGATGACAAATTGGCCAACGCTCTTCGAGTCACCGTGATTGTTGACCTGTGGTAACCAGAAGATTTGTGCAGATCAAGAAGCTGATCCTGATCTTGCAGTCTTAAGGGCTTGGAAGAGAAATGGGCAAAGATCGACATGGCAAGAAATCGCTCCCCATTCACGAGAATTGAAGTCATATTGAGCACAATGGGAATCCTTGACCATGGAAGACGATCTCCTGAGACGTGAGGTTGAAAATCACGATGGAAGCGAGCGGAAAATGCAAATGGCGGTCCCCAAGAAAAGAATATCAGGTATTGCGAGAACTCCATAGTGCTGCTTCTGGCGGACATTTTGGCGTTCATAAGACGCTGGAGATTTTACTGGGTGAATTGTTCACGAGATGTGAAAGAGGAGTGCCAAAAGTGTGCTAATTACACCGGATGTAATGGTCCCCAGAGGCGCCGACGTGCACCCATGCGCCAATACAATATGGGAATCCCATTTGAAAAATTCGCCATAGATGCCGCTGTTCCTTTTCCAGAAAGTGATAAAGGGAATAAGTACATAATGGTGATGATCATGGACTATTTTACTGAATGGGTTGAAGCATATGCTCTACCAAATCGAGAGGCTGGAACTGTAGCCGACGTGATTGTGAAGGAGTTCGTCAGCCGTTGTAGTGTAGCCCTGGAACTTCATTCCGATCAAGGGCGAAATTTCGAGTCCAGTCTTTTCAAGATGTGTGAGCTCTTGGTCATTCGAAAGACAGGAACAACTACCTTGCATCCACAATCAGATGGGATGGTAGAGAGAATGAATAAGATTATTATCAGACGCTTATCCAAAATAGTACTGGGCAATCGCCAGCGAGCGTGTTGTTTGGTAGGGAACTGCCCTGTGACTTGAAGTTTGGTAGCAAGTCTGGTGAAGATCTCGCAGGGGAAGATTACGTCAGTACTCTTCGACGAAGACTGGACAATATCTATGACCAAGTATGACATAATAACCAGGATGTCAGCGACAGGATTAAAGAGAACTACGACATCAACGCCGAGAAGGGTACAATGAAGGCGATCGCGTTTGCCTTTACAATCGGCAACGTCGACGAAGCCTGTCTCCAAAACTTCAAAAGAATTAAGAGTGGCCATACGAGGTGTTGAAGCGAATTAACGATGTAATATACCACATAAGGCAAACACCTGATACTAAGTCAAGAGTCGTACATTTTAATCGATTAACCCCATACTCTGAAGACAATAATGACGAAACCGCTGACTTGCGCCGATTGGATAGCCAATACCATGAACTAACCTTCGAAGACTTTATGCAGGAATATTCTGGTTCGAGAAAAGCTCGATTTGGAGTAACCATCGAGAAACAGCAAGATTTGTTTACGGTGCCGCCAGACTACGCACTTGCTCATTGCGTAGCCCGAGATCTACGAATGGCCAAAGGAATTGCCTGGGAATTTAAAGAGAGATTTGGCAGAATCGAAAAACTAAGGCAGCAGGGACCAGCAATTGGGAAGAGTCTCCAAATACTAAATGAAGGACAGTCCATATTTTATTTGGTCACGAAAGAACTGTCAAGTCTGAAGCCAACCTATCGTGCCTTATGGGAGGTTCTTGTCCACGTACGAGAACAAATGTTACAAGTCATTTTGAAATTAACAGTTCCAAAATTGGGTTGTCGATTGGGCCGTCTGGACTGGAGAATTGTAAGAAGCATGTTAGAAGTAATATTCCAACATACTGGTATGGAAATTTTGGTATGCAATGGCTTGAATATTCCCTTACACTCAGGCAAGACCGTGGACTGTTACTTCGATATGACGTCGCAATGTAACAAAGGCCCTACCTGTAAATTTCGTCATCGTTTGCATAACATGTTTCGGGATCAAGCTTAATCTTTAAGAAGGGGGCAATCTAAAGTGCGTCATCCGAGACGTCAGGCGAGCGGTGTTACGCGCCGAATACGTCATCAGGTCTCCTGTACCTTCTAGAAAAGAGCTTGTGGAAGGCCCTCGAGTAAGCTATACTATATAAGAACTTGAAATGGCGGGAGACCAGGCATTCAACTAGTAATCGCTGTCGTGTGATATTATATAACTGTAAATGTAAATACATATTGTGAAATAAATGCTCTTACTGTTAGTTATTAGTTTTTAAATCGTTATTTAGTGCGTTTTCTTGTTAATGTAGTGTGTATTTAAATTACCGTTAGTTTTATTTAAAAGAGCCCAGAAAGAGAAATATTTTACAATATAATGCGCACTATGTACTGTGCCAAAAATTTAATTGATAAATTTTAATACACTCACCGGCAAAATAATCGATCCACTCAAAAAATTGATGAAGTTTGTTCGTTAATAAGATTGTTATTTTAAATTCGATTTGATTCATTTTTTTTGCATATTGTAGGTAAATTTAAATGTAATCTATCACATCTTTGGAATTTTAAGAAAATTTGGCGTACATCATTTTATACAGGGTGACACAAAGTCTGTTTTTTTAAATCAACTTTAAAACCACATATGGATTGTCAAAGTTGCTCCACCTTGTATTTTCTTATTTTGTTAAGAAGACACATCATTTCTTTACAATTTCTTTTTTTATTTATTACAATAGCTTAATTTTTGTAAAAGATACAAGGGTTTAAGAAAAATCTTACATTTTTCCTATGGTACTAACAATAAGTTTACGAATTTAACTTAACACCGAATTTAATGAAAAGGAATTGAAAAGAAAATGAAAAACATAAAAGTCTTAATACGAAGTGTTTCCTCCACGTGCACGGATAACAGCTGCAATTCGTCTTGGCATGCTCTCAATTAAGTTTTGAATGTAAGCCTGGTTGATTTGATTCCATTCTTCAGTTAGAACGTCACTAAGCTGCTGTAAATTTGCAGGCGTTGGTACACGAGATCGTATTTTCCTCGCAAGTGCATCCCAAACATGCTCAATTGGGTTTAGGTCTGGGCTTAGAACAGGCCAATTTACTACTGAGATTTCAACCTCGGCTAAATACTCGCGTTACAATCTAGCAACATGCGGTCGGGCATTATCATGCATCAGCATGAAATCATCTCCGATGAACGGTGCAAAAGGAACAATATGTGGCTCTAAAACTTCTCTTATGTATCTATCGGCTGTCATGGCTCCCCCGTTAATTATAACCAAGTCCGTCCGAGCTTCAATATTTATGCCACCCCACACCATTATCGAACCGCCTCCATAACTTACTCTAGGAAAAAAATGGTTTTGAAAGAATCGTTCACCAGTTCTCCGGTAAATTCTTTCACGTCCATCTGGTGTTCTAAGACAAAATCTGGACTCATCCGTGAATAGGATGTTGCTCCATTCTTCGTTACCCCAATTTACATGTTCCCTAGCAAATCTAAGGCGTTCAACTCGATGGTGTCTCAATAACTCTAGACCAGTTGCAGGTCTCCTAGAACGCTGTCCAATATCATACAGCCGCCTTCTTATTGTTCTATCACTTACTTGAACTTGCCTTACGTCCTCTAATCTGTTTTTCATTTGCACAGAAGTAACTTTTCTGTCCCTCAAAACATTTAACGTTATAAAGCGATTATCTCGCTCACTAGTAGATTTCTTTCGACCACAATGATTTCTTCTTGTGTATACACCAAATTCATTAAACCGTTTAACAGCTCTTTGAACTTTACATCTTGAAACTCCCAACACTCTGGCCACATAATACTGTGACCTACCATCCTGAATCAAAGCAACAGCTCTCGCTGCGTCGGTTACAGAAAGATCCATATTTTAAATTACTATTCGACAAGAAACACGTTCAAAAACGTAATTGAAGTTTTAGATTTCACAACTGACAGTATTTCAATAGCCAGCCCTCTATGCAAAAATGATAAATTCGTAAACTTATTGTTAGTACCATAGGAAAAATGTAAAAATGTAAGATTTTTCTTAAACCCTTGTATCTTTTACAAAAATTAAGCTATTGTAATAAATAAAAAAAGAAATTGTAAAGAAATGATGTGTCTTCTTAACAAAATAAGAAAATACAAGGTGGAGCAACTTTGACAATCCATATGTGGTTTTAAAGTTGATTTAAAAAAACAGACTTTGTGTCACCCTGTATAAAATGATGTACGCCAAATTTTCTTAAAATTTCAAAGATGTGATAGACTACATTTAAATTTACCTACAATATGCAAAAAAAATGACTCAAATCGAATTTAAAATAACAAACTTATTAACGAACAAACTTCATCAATTTTTTGAGTGGATCGATTATTTTGCCGGAGAGTGTATAATTAAAATATAGAACTTGCGCAATTTTTCAAGTAAATTTTCGGCACAGTACGTAATGCGTATTATATGTGATCTTTGCTATAAATCATCTACATCTATCAATTTTAATTTACATTTTTATTATATACGGTTGCGGTCAAAGAAAAGCGACCGTATTAAGTTGGTTCCAACTCGACAAGAAAACCGTACAGTGACGATCGAGTACCTGTACAGTGAAGAAAACGCGAAGAAATATTCACATTGCGCATATACCGGACCATCACTATACGATTTTCTTAGCGAGTTGGAATAAACCTTAAATTGACACTTTTTATCATTTTTATAAATTTGGTGAATCAGGCTAATTGTAGCAAAAGTTATTAGTACAATAACTTTAAATCAAAATGTCAATATGAAAATAAATTTACATTTATTAAAATTAATATTTTAACGCTCCCCCATTGTTTTCTATAATGAAGTTCAATCTTCTTGCTAAAGAATCTAACAAATTATGGGCATAGTCCGGGGTGAAACTGTTGCACACATCATGTAAATCTCACTTTACATTTGCATCTAAAGTGAGATTTAATACTTATTGATTGTCATTTACATTAAGTTCATTACACTAACTATATATACGCGAAATATAGAAGTGAAAAATCATATCTGTCCAGAATACTGTGTGTTGACAAGCTCCATTAAGAGCGAAATGCATTCACACATTCCGGGATAGGTGTGATTTTTCACGAATTTTTCATTATTATTTCTATTAATTGTTTTTTCGTACTTCCGGGCCTAAAGTGACAACTTCACTCCCTTGTGACAGGTACTATAGTGTCACATTTAATCCCTCCGGGATTAAATATTGACGAAACTCCCGGAACGATTAAATCAAAAACAAACGAATTTAAGGGATATTTTATTGAAAAATATAATTAATTAGAATGGTAATTAACGTTAATATTCAAATTAATATTGTGACAGTTCGTCATATTGACCAGTCTTTCCTGGGTTAATGCAGCAGGTAACTGACGAGTAACAGATAGGTCCTTTTCATATTGAACTGGTGTTTGTTTCGAAGATCCTGCGGAAACAGGAAGCGAGAATGAGGACTGTGGCATAACTATAGTGGACGAATCGGCGACTTGACCAAATATTTTATCTGAAATTTTTTGTTTATTTTTAATAGACGATTCAATATATCCCTCGGCCACGTTGGAGGATTTCCATCCTCCATGTCTCTTCAGCAGGTCTATTGTTGCTCCCGAATCAGCTAACAAAGACGCAGATGTGCGTCTAAAACAATGTCCCGTATAAGACGTCGCATTTTCTAATTTCAAGAAAGCTGCTATTTGCCGTGGAAATGTACCAAACATGTTTTTTCCTACTACTCTCGTAGTACATTCTTTGTTGATGTATTGAACAAAAAATTTTGAATGAGGTGTCCCTGTCTTTCGCAATGCCACATATTTCCGAAATATCGCCACAAAACTGATGGCACTGTTTTCTGAATTTTTGATCACAAAATTTCGGTCAATTTTATTTTTGGTGTTTCTAATCGCAATTAGGAAGGAATCGCCCAAATCTCTCACATCGTCGATTTCTAAATCAACCAACTCTTTTCCACGACAAGCTCCCGCAACGCCCAAAATAAGTGCAACCTACAAAAAAATTGATTTCTTAAAATTTCTGAATATAAACAAATTTCCAAATTTACCTTAAGCATTAAATATTTATCATCCGGAGCCTCCCGTAAGAACTGATCTACCTGCTCAGACGTGAGAATTCTTGACTTCTTTGGCTTAAATCCCTCATTTCTTCTCTTCAAAAAAGCTAATAATTTTGGAAATTTACTTATATCAATATCTTCTCTAATGTTAATAACCGATTTCAGCATTGAGTAATGTGCCCAGAGAGTTGAGGCACAAACCGCTTTTGATTTATCATTGAAGTAGACTAACAGCGCATTTTCAGTAGGTTGTCTCACATTTTTTAAGCGGCACCACTTTTTAAAAGCATCGTACTGCTGCTCGTATAGTTTTCTAGATTTCGGTGGTAACAATTCTTCACCTACTTCGGCTGCTCTTTTATCAATATCAGATACACCTTCTTCACTCATGATACCAATAATTATCAATAACAATGTTTCTTTACAATGACACTAGTAATGACAATGTTTCTAAATTATAATTGTCACAACGCAATGTTACTATGGTAACTTATTTCAAAGACAGTTTATTAAATGAGTTGAAGAGAGAAAAAACTGATTGAAATTATTGAAATAATTAATAAAATCATACCGGAAGTACGAAAAATATCGTATATACCTTGCGACTGAAGTACATTTAATCCTTCAGGTAAATTATGGCCCTCCCTGCGGTCGGGCCATAAACTTTACCTTCAGGATTAAATGTACTACTTCAGTCCTGCGGTATATAATGTACTATTACCATCAGACCCTAAACATTTTCTATGGAATTTATATCAGGGCTACGTGCTGGCCAGGGCAGTATCGTAGCGTGATGTAGCCATTCTGTTACAATTCGGGCAATAAATTCAGGGAAACGTTTGCATTTTAATACAATAATAAAATATAGTTATACAAAGGGTTCAATTTTGTACCTGACCCTTAGGTTCAAATACTATATTCTACGATTCCTTATATTTAATATATACAAAATGAATAATACTTATAAAGGGTTTTCCATTAGAAGCGCTCGTTTTTTGTAACGCAAAAAACAAATTGTGAGAATGATAGTGATCTATTTCTATTTGTATTATAAAGTACATGTATTAAGATTATGTTTTAAAAATTATATCAGGTAAATGTCCTCCGCGGCTTGGCCTGGTTTGTTGAATCCTGGATACCCAATTTGTGATGACTTTATCACATAAAAGTGGCTCAATTTCAGCGATAACGCGCCTAATGTTGGCCTTTAATGCGGCAACCGTCCGCGGTTTGTCAGCATAGACTTTGGATTTTAGAAAGCCCCAGAGAAAAAAATCCAGTGGTGTTAGGTCGCAGGATCTGGGCGGCCAATTAACGTCACCATTTCGCGATATAACAAAACCATTAAATTTCTCATGCAATAGTGTCACTGTATCACGTGATGTATGGCACGTAGCACCATCTTGCTGAAACCACACGTTTGTTAGATCGATCCCATCCAATGTAGGCCAAAAGAAATCTCTTATCATAGCCCTGTATCGCTCACCGTTGACAGTAAGTGCCACTTCTTCGTTTTCTAAAAAAATATGGACAGATCATTCCGCCGGACCACAGTGCACACCATAGAGTAACTTTTTCGGAATGTAGAGGGACCTGATGAATCACCCGTAGGTTTTCGTCGCTCCAAATTCGGCAATTTTGCTTGTTAGTAGAGCCACTTAACCAGAAATGAGCCTCATCTCTAAACATTATTTTGCGCCCAAAATCAGGATCGACCTCCAGCTGCTCTAGCGCCCAATCAGCGAATGCAGGCGGCTCTCTATGATCGTTGGGCTTAAGTTCTTGGGTTAATTGCACTTTATAACGGTGAAGCCCTAAGTCCTTATGCAGGATTCGCCAAGTTGTCGTCGAAGACAGGCCAAGTTCTTGAGCCCGACGCGGAATAGACTGTTGCGAATTCTCATGCACACTTTCCCGAACTGCAGCAATATTTTCAAGGGATCTTGGGTTTCGCTGACGTACAGATACTTTCTGATCTGCCCCAGACCCAGTTGTTTCGAATTTGTTTATTAAACGGCGAATTGTGGATTCTGCAGGACGATCGTTGACACCATAAATTGCACGGAGTGCGCGAAACGTTTGCCGAATAGAACATTGGTTTTGATAATAATTTTTAACAATTTCGACGCGTTGCTCAGTCGTGTAACGCTCCATAATCAAATGCAGAGACTAACTGAATACGGCTGTCAAAGATAGCATCTGTGTGACTATCGACTACGTCATGCGCAGTTGCCAAACATCGAGTGTTACTATTGGAAAACCCTTTATTTAATATACAGTGTGGTCATAAAGTTTGGAACCAAGCTTATGACCGCATTATTTTACATTTTTTGGAAAAACGCTCGGATAAGTAAATTTTCTTTTTTAAAACGCCATCTTTTGACATACAATTTTTTTCTATGGCGTCATTGGTTTTCGAGTGATGACGTTATCAACACTTTCTTTAAATGGCAACCATATTATTTTTTTCTCGTTTTTGGTAGATCTTTATATCCACCAAATAGTGATATAAAACAATTGGTATGTTGCATCACAATTTTTTTGAAAAAATGATATAAATTTAGAAAAAAATACGAAAATTTTATTTTTGTACAAAATTAAATTAAAAAAAATACATCTGAACTTAAATTTATTGTAACAGTTAACGTAAATTTTCAAAATGGACCCCACCAACCAACTGACACTGTCCCAGCCGAGTGTAAACACTTCGTATACTCGCCTCAATTATGTCTGGGGATATTCGTGTAAGTTCTACGCGAATTCGTTCTTTTAAATCTTCTAAATTGTTCGGTTTGTTAAAATACACTTTCGATTTCAAATAACCCCACAAAAAAAGTCTAACGGAGTCAGGTCAGGAGAACAAGGTGGCCATTCTATGGCGCCTCTCCGTCCAATCCATTTATTGGGAAATATTTCGTCAAGATAGTGGCGAACCTCTACACCATAATGGGGAGGCGCCCCATCTTGTTGAAACCAAATATTTGGATGGGGTACATCACCATCCTCGTGATTTGGGAAAATAACAGCGAGCGCTGGAACCAGTTCAAATCTTAAAAATTCTAAATATTGCACAGCAGTCAAATTTCCTTCAAAAAAATATGGTCCTAAAATGCGTCGTCCAATCATTCCAACCCATACGTTAACTGTTCCTCTGCGTTGAGTATGACACGCTTGAGTCCAATGCGGATTGTTTTGCGACCAATATCTGCAATTATGGCGGTGAACAGATCCATTTAGGCAGAACGTAGCTTCATCTGAGAAGACGATGTTTTCCAAGAAATTTGGATTTTGGTCACAACGTAACATTACGTCTTCACAGAACTGCAGTCGACGATCTTCGTCATCCTCATGTAATTCCTGTACAAGTTGAACTTTAAAAGGACGATAGTGTTCTTTTTTAAATAAGTTGACGATAAATGAGTGAGCCACCTGATTGGCTAACGCAAGTTGTCTGGTGGAAACATGATGCCTTTCTTCTGCTTCTAGAAGCACATTTAATTTCACATCTTCTCCTACTTGAGGTCTACCTTGCCGTGGTCGATCTTTTACGGATCCAGTTTCGGTAAACTTTCCGACTAGTTTTGTCACCGTAGACCTGGTAATTGGAGGTCTATCAGGGTGTTCATGGTTAAACAAATCGCATGCTTCTGCATGCGTTCTTTGTCTGTCCCCATACCCAACCATAATTAAAATTTCGATTCTTTCTCGCTCAGATAAATGTGCCATTTTTTATATTAACGAAAATGAACAATTTTTACGCAATATCTCAAAAATTTAACGTCAAAAATACAAGTAAATAATTCAACAATGTTGTCGCCATAGAAACAATTTCAAACTAAAATTTTTGTACATAAATTGTATAAAAAGAAGCAAGAATGTCATAAAGAAATATCTTGCAAAAAGGTGCGTGTTTTTGTTTTTGTAAATTTTTTGCATAGTAACATGAGTACATGTGCTTTTGACGATCCGGTTTGTTCAAGAAGAATATTTAAGTCCTCACACAAGACAGAAGTGTGAAAAAAACTTACTTACATATTTCAGTAAATTTTGTAAGCTTAATTAGTTTTTGAAATCTTCAATTTTTTAAATAAATTAAACTTCTTTGGCCCTTTTTTGTGAAACTATTTAATGTTAAATAAGATTTTTTAATAAGTAATTAGCCGATTGGGAAGACAAATTTCTTTTAACCTGGAGCGAATAACGCAGATTACTATTGATCGCAAAGCATTTACACTCGGCTGGGACAGTGTCAGTTGGTTGGTGGGGCCATTTTGAAAATTTACGTTAACTGTTAAAATAAATTTAAGTTCAGATTTTTTTTTAATTTAATTTTAATTTTGTACAAAAATAAAATTTTCGTATTTTTTTCTAAATTTATATCATTTTTTCAAAAAAATTGTGATGCAACATACCAATTGTTTTACATCACTATTTGGTGGATATAAAGATCTACCAAAAACGAGAAAAAAATAATATGGTTGCCATTTAAAGAAAGTGTTGATAACGTCATCACTCGAAAACCAATGACGCCATAGAAAAAAATTGTATGTCAAAAGATGGCGTTTTAAAAAAGAAAATTTACCTATCCGAGCGTTTTTCCAAAAAATGTAAAATAATGCGGTCATAAGCTTGGTTCCAAACTTTATGACCACACTGTATAATACAAATTAATTTCGTGTATCGTGTATTACTGGCTTTATAAATAAATAGTTAAAATGAATATATCGAATATTAGCATTTTGTGAACAATCTCATTTTGATATCAATTTTCTTTTTTTCTAGTATAATTAAATATGTCTTCACAGTATAGAAAGTGTATCCAACTTCATTTTGATCGCTAGATCACTTACAAAGATATTTGACTGTAAGCGCATTAATGTTAATTTGCCGCCTTATAGGTTATACTTAGTCAGGACGTAGCTATCGGTAGCATCAACAAAATTTTGTCTTTAGTTAATTCGCTAGTCATTTGCTTTCCATCCAAATGTTTTTCCATCGAAACCATAGACTCGATAGAATATTTTTGTTGTATTTACATTAATACTTCATATATTTTACATGTAAATTTATTTTATTGCAGGTTGGAGGTTTCAATTATGTTCTGTCGACCATGTTTCCTCTACAGAACATGATAACGCAACATTCGACAACGACCAGCAAGTTAAAAGACGTGGCCAAGAACGCTTCGGAATTGGCAAAAGCAAAAGCCGCACCAATATACGCCTCTTTACATCCCAATAAATCGTAATTTTAGGAAAATATTTTTAAATTTAAAGTATCGTGGTATTTAGCGAAGTATTTTTTTTTTAATTATAAAAAGTGGGTTGAATGTTTTTATAAGATCGATATATTATTAACATCAAAAACGTTATTAAGATAAGTACTTTTTTTAGTATTCCTTAATTAATAAAATTTAAGAAATATTCAGCATTTGTAATACAGGAAAGTAAGAAAGTATATAACATTCTTGAAATATATATTTTTTATGCTAAAACTTTTGGATAGGCCAATTTTTAATTTGGTTTAAATGTCCAATCTGATGTTAATTAATTAATATTATTACTTTCTCATCTAATAAATTGTAGTCCTTTCATTGCATATGTAGATTTACACGGGAAAGTAATTTAAGTAAAAATACAGATACTACTAAAAACCACCAAAATGGCCATATAAATTATACAAAAATTAAAATATTCCCAAAATGAAGGAAGTACTTAAAAAATGCACTGCCGAGCAAAAAAGTAAGGTCATTATGAAAAATCATTTATGACGCTTTTTACGTTATTTATAAATTAGAATATCTTAATGTACACACAGGTTCTTGTTTCTATTGGAGATTCTTAATGAGTTCATTTCTTTTTTAAATAAACTATAAACTAAACAAATTGAAAAAATTAAAAGAAGACATGTTAGTGTCGTAAGTTTCCACTTCTCGTATTTGTAACTTAACTTTCACTTAAGTTCTCTGAAGAATGAAATCCCATTCCTGGATCAGTAAGTTTTTCCACTCCTGGGGTGTGGTTGAAGCAGGAATATAGTGTCCTATGCATCACCCTAATTCATCCCAGAAATGTTTAATGAGTAAAGACGGCAGACTATGTGCCCGGTGCATGGTGAAAAGAATCATTTCACCATCTGTACTAAATATTATTTTTCATTCCTCTCGCTTTGTTTACATATCGGAGCAGAAAAACATATATTTAGTAGTTATAGAGTTATAGTTATAGTTTATATTTAGTTTCCTAAATATTTCCATACATGCATTTATCAAAGAGATAACATAATTTGAACATATATTTTACAGTTCTAAATCAAAATAAAAAAAAGAACACTATTTTGTATTTCTAACAATGAACGAAACATTTATTCTAAAGAAAAAGTGGTATTATTGGCAATAACAGATGCACCTTCAAAACATATTTATATTATAGAATCCAAAACAATATTTAGTACACATGGTGAAATGATTCTTGTCTGTCTGGCACATAGTCTGCCGTCTTTATTAATGAGGTTTAAGTCAGGCCTTGTGATTGACTAAGTAAATTTCCTAATTGCCGCATTATCTAAGTATAGACGACCAACCCTGACTTCATAAAGCTAAGCGTTTGTTTTGCTTTAAAATTTCTGCATCATCCATTATAACCAAAAATGGTATGTGAGCAATTAAGGCGCCTATTTCGATGAAGATCAAGTCTGTTCGTGCTTCAGACGTAATTCCGTCCCATAGTATAACAAATCCTTCACCGAAAAGAAGATTTTTTTTTTCTGAATCTTCTCCACAGTCTTCTACGCATATTAAAATCTAAACTTATCAATAAAACGATGAAAATCCATTAAATTTTAGTTAAAGTATGGAAAAATATAAAATGCAAACTTACTTATATGTAAGGCTTGGGCGTATTGGAAGAATAATATTACGCAATTAACGAAAGAAGTAATTGAACAAATGACGATTAAATATAAATGTATTCAATGGAAAACGAATTTTAAAACTAGAACACGAAAAATTGTAAGAACATCAACAGTAAGTGTGCGAACTGTTCTATCAACATAAATTTATTTAAAGGCAACATTGTACTTTATTGAAAAGGATGTATTTTATAAGTTTGTTGTTTTAATTGAAACTTAAACGCCCTTAGTTTCAAAGGAAAACTACTAATTTTGTACCTACATAAATAGTTTATTCTATTCAGTTTCAAAATGTATATTAGAAGAACATTATAACATTAAATAAATTGTAGTTATTTTGAAAGTATTCATATTAAATTAAAATAGTTTATTTTATTCTTGAATACACGAAACTTAGCTTTCTGAAACAAAACTATTTTCGTAATTTAAATAAAAAACTATTTTAGATTATATCTTTCAATTGTTTGTAAATAACTGCCACTAATTTAGATCTCTTGGTTGCCTGAATTAATCATATTTAAGCATAATTACGTTGCAGATCTATTATTATTGAAATTATTTTACACTTCTATAACAGTATCTGCGATGCATTGTAAATAAATTGTTTAAAAGTCTCTAAAATAACTATTATATAATATGAAATCATTTTTTTCATATTTACGTATAATAGTTCGCTACAGTGAAACGTGGCAACTTTCACGAAGTTTCAACAATTACGTGAAAAACAAAATAGTGGACAGTAACATAATCTAATACGAACGTTCTGTACGTTTCCCACTCACAACATTAAATGTTACCTCATTTTAATCCGTTCAAGAAACGTATTAAATGCAGAAGATGTTTTCTCTTTCTATAATAAGTAACCAATTGTGTATAAATTGTAGCTATTTCTTAGTTACATACTGTTAATTAATTGGAATAGGAATATATATATATAAAAAATATTCTACGTTAAACAATTAAATCTTCCCTATATTATTAGATTATAGAATGTTGATATAAATTATATGTGTAATTGTATGACTTAAATTAATTATTTCATAATTTTCAATTCAAACTTTTATAAAATATATCAAACAATTGTGATAAATGTATATAAATATTATGAAAAATGAAATAAACTAAAAATACTTTTCAATAAACAATTAACTGAAATCGATCCCAAGCATATGAAATTTGGTGAATTAATAATCCAACCTCTGTTATTATGTCCTCCAGGCCAAAAGTATATTATGGAATTGATTATTTAGATGATATAAGTGATTAAGCAATTTCCTTTTTTAAAATCTACAATAATTTTCCATGGGATGCAAATCAGGCATGTTCAGGAGCCAGGGTAATATTTCTAAATATTCAGTTTCTATCCTTTGGTGATTATTCTAAATTTATATATTAAGGAGTTTTATCGTACTGAAATACGAAGTTAAGCGGGGCACAATATACGCGGTCACAGCGGTGGCGGCAGTAGCGGTAGCATTCGCTAAACATATTTACGCAGTGGCGGCGGCGCATTTATGATTACTCATGCTGGACCGTTGCTTTACCACTTAAGCCACGATAGACCTTGGTTCAAGCTATTTAGAAATGCATATATAAAGTAACAGTGTTAATGATTCGGAAGTCAGTTATTGAATGTAGATGTCAAGTTTGAAAGCAGAAGTCAGTTTTGAAGGCAGATGTCAATTTTGATAGCAGATGTCAGTTATTGAAAGCAAATGTCCAGATGTCTGTTTTGAAAGCAGATGTCTGTTATGAAAGCAAATGTCAGTTTTTGAAAGTAGATGTCTATTTTGAAAGCAGATGTCAGTTATTGAAAGCAGATGTCAGTATTTTGAAAGCAGATGTCAGTATTTTGAAAGTAGATGTCAGTATTTTGAAAGCAGATGTCAGTTTTGAAGGTTTGAAATTGCTAATTATTACTCCATAGCTATATGAGTGTTTAGATAATTTCTTAGCCGTTCATTAAACACTATTTAAGGTCTGGTTTTACTTAAAAATGTATATATTTAAAACAATCTTACATGTTTCGGCATATGATGCCTTTTTAAAAGAATTTAAAATATATTATATTTTAAATTCTTTGAAAAAGGCATTATATATATATATATATATATATATATATATGGTAAACCTAATCAGTAGGCGATTAAAGGTCTGTATATTACTTCAAAATATATGTATTTAAAAAAACTCTACATGTTTCGGCTGTATACGCCTTTATCAAGAGAATACAAAATATGAATGACAGGATATAAATGTCAAGTAATTAAGTTGCTATGGTTTAAATTATTCAAAGATACATTCTAGTAATAATAATAAATCATGCCTTAGTATTCCAAAAAATAGATAACAAGGTGTGAAAATATGTGTTGTTCGCTGCTAGCAATTTGTGTCTCCTTCTGGGTATGAACTTGTGTGTTGGTTGCTGCTGGCAGCTTGCGTCTCTCTATGGGTGTGTGGTTTTGTGTGAGAGCGTAAGTGTAGGGTTTTGTATGTCGGTGCGTTCGTGCGTGTGTTTAGTGATCGGTCGCATGAATTTAGAGAGGTCGGATAACCAGCCGTTGCGTAGGGCCGCCAACCCTTTCCCGACAACTTCTTTACAATTCCGTGCAGTACTTCGACGGTCTGACCCCCGCCCCAACGAGGCAAGGCGCAGACAGGCGAAGCGCACCCTGTACGGGGTTGCGCCTTGCCTCGTTGGGGCGGGAGTCAGACCGTCGAAGTACTGCACGGAATTGTAAAGAAGTTGTCGGGAAAGGGTTGGCGGCCCTACGCAACGGCTGGTTATCCGACCTCTCTAAATTCATGCGACCGATCACTAAACACACGCACGAACGCACCGACATACAAAACCCTACACTTACGCTCTCACACAAAACCACACACCCATAGAGAGACGCAAGCTGCCAGCAGCAACCAACACACAAGTTCATACCCAGAAGGAGACACAAATTGCTAGCAGCGAACAACACATATTTTCACACCTTGTTATCTATTTTTTGGAATACTAAGGCATGATTTATTATTATTACTAGAATGTATCTTTGAATAATTTAAACCATAGCAACTTAATTACTTGACATTTATATCCTGTCATTCATATTTTGTATTCTCTTGATAAAGGCGTATACAGCCGAAACATGTAGAGTTTTTTTAAATACATATATTTTGAAGTAATATACAGACCTTTAATCGCCTACTGATTAGGTTTACCATATCATACCAAGGTCACGAAGTTATTATATATATATATATATATAGTAGACTTTGATAGTCGGCGATTTAAGGTCTGTTTTACTTTAGTATGTATATATTTAAAATAATAATCTCTTACATGTTTAGGCACGTAATGCCTTTTTCAAAGAATTCTAAATTATAAATAACAGCATATTAATGTTATATTTATATATGTGACGTTGTCATGGATAAAAATGACATTATTTAAAATATATATAATTATTAATGTCATCTATAAATATGACATTAATATACTGCCATTTATAATTTAAAATTCTTTGAAAAAGGCAGTAATTGTTAAAACATCAAAGAATTTAATTATTTTAAATATTGAAATATAACAGACCTTAAATCGTAGACTAACTAAATTATATATATATATATATATATATATATATATATATATATATATATATATATATATATATATATACAGACTGTCCCGTAAAAAACGCCAACATTCATAATTCCGTTATTTATTGTCCGGTTTTATTTAAACAAAAAGTAAATTTAATAGCATCAAAAACACTATAAGATAGCAGTGTTTTATTTGTTTTCAATTGTTTTCATTAATGTCAAACGACAGTAAGTTTTTTATTTTAAATGGCAACATATATATTTTTGGCTATATTCGGATTGGTTTTTTTTTCTGAATTCAACGATGTATAACATGTTTATTTTTGATAAACGTTATAAATTGGGTGTTCAACAAATCAGTATTTACTCTGGCGTTGTGCGCGGGAGCCCCATCTTGTTGAAAAAATATTCTATTTAAATTTGCCAAGGTAATTCATCTAAAAAGTTTTGGAGATTTTCGTGTAATAAAGTGTAGTATTTTTCTTGATTTAAGCAACCATCTATGAAAAATGGCCCAATTAATTGATCACCTAAAATGCCACACCAAACATTTACGTTGAAACGTCTTTGAAAATTATTTTCAATTACAAATCTCGGATTGTCTGCACTCCACTGTCGATGTATGTTTCTATTAAAAATATCGTTGTTGCTAAAAGTGCATTCATCAGACCAAATTATCCTTCTGTAAAAATTCGGGTCTTGTTCTAATGCATTTAAATAAAAACGACAAAACTGGATTCTTCGGCCAGGATCATTTTGTTCTAATGCATGAACTTTTCGAGCTATGTACGGTTTAAGTTTGTGTTTTCTTAAAATACCATGAACTGTAGTTTTTGATACCCCAATATTATGTGCAATTTCGCGAATCGAAGTTCGTGAATTTTGCTGTACTGCAAGAAGAACATCTAATTCCTTATCTTCGGAGAATTTCCGTTTTTGTGTTTTTGGTTTGGTAAATGACCCATAATTTCTTAAATTCTTTTCAATTCTCTGAAATATTTTGGAACCTGGAACTTCTCTGTCCGGAAAACGAGCACTGTACCGACGAACTGCTTGAAGGCGTTTTTTATTACATTCAAAGAACACTTGTAACATGTCCGTTAATTCATTGTTATTCATTTTTAACGAAAATACGCTTTTTGTTGCGGCAAAACGTTCAAACAGGATAATACAGAAAACTTAAAAAAGTCAAACTGACACTTAAGGCACATTGACATAATGCTAGTGGACTGGGCCAAGTCTACTATAATGAGAGATGAAATTTATAAAGTTTTTTTTTATTTTTTATTATTAGGAGATGTGCGATATGCGTTAAACAAGGTGGCGGGCAATTTCAACATTTATTGTAAAGTGTTTTGTTTCTTATAACAATATTTATAATACTTACATTTCAAATGTTTCATGACACATTCGAATATTTATAAATAATGGAAGACAAAGATGAAATTTATAAAGTTTTTTTTTTGCAATAAACGTTTATCAAAAATAAACATGTTATACATCGTTGAATTCAGAAAAAGAAAATACAATCCGAATATAGCCAAAAATATATATGTTGCCATTTAAAATAAAAAACTTGACTGTCGTTTGACATTAATGAAAACAATTGAAAACAAATAAAACACTGTTATCTTATAGTGTTTTTGATGCTATTAAATTTACTTTTTGTTTAAATAAAACCGGACAATAAATAACGGAATTATGAATGTTGGCGTTTTTTACGGGACAGTCTGTATATCAAAAATTAATTAAAATTCGGGTAACCGGTCAATTAAAAAACTCCTTTATACAATTACCCTATATTTCGCAACACTTTGTCGCTTCTTCCGGGGGTGAAAAATGTAGAGTTAAAAAATAATAAAATTATTAATTTAATTATTTTATTATTTTTTAATTTTATTATTTTTTAACTCTACATTTTTTACCCCAGAAGAAGCGACAAAGTGTTGCGAAATATAGGGTAATTGAATAAAGGAGTTTTTTAATTGACCGCTTACCCGAATTTTAATTAATTTTTGATAATATATCACGGTCGATAATTTCTTTTCAATTATATATATATATATATATATATATAATAACTTCGTGACCTTGGTATGATATGGTAAACCTAATCAGTAGGCGATTAAAGGTCTGTATATTACTTCAAAATATATGTATTTAAAAAACTCTACATGTTTCGACAGTACGCCTTTATCAAGAGAATACAAAATATAAATGACAGGATATAAATGTCATTTATATCCTGTCATTTATATTTTGTATTCTCTTGATAAAGGCGTACTGTCGAAACATGTAGAGTTTTTTAAATACATATATTTTGAAGTAATATACAGACCTTTAATCGCCTACTGATTAGGTTTACTATATATATATATATATATATATATATATATATATATATATATAATATTTTCGTGACCTTGGTATGATATGGTAAATTCAATCAGTCGGCGATTAAAGGTCTGGTTTACTTCAAAGTATATATATTTAAAACAACCCTACATGTTTCGGCAATGATGCCTTTATCAAGGATTTAAAATATAAATGACAGAATATAAATGTCAAATAATTGAGTTGCTATGGTTTAAATTATTCAAAGATACATTCCAATTGAATAATAATGAACATATGTGTTGTTCGCTGCTAGCAGCTTGTGTCTCTTTCTGGGTATGAACATGTGTGTTGGTTGCTGCTGGCAGCTTGCGTCTCTCTTTGAGTGTGTGGTTTTGTGTTTGTGTGAGAGCGTAAGTGTAGGGTTTTGTATGTTGGCGCGCTCGTGCGTGTGTTTAGTGACCGGTCGCGTAAATTTAGAGAGATCGGATAACCAGCCGTTGCGCAGGGCCGCCAACCCTTTCCCGGCAACTTCTTTACTTTTCCGTGCAGTACTTCGACGGCCCGACCACCGCCCCATCGAGGCAGGGTTCGCTTCGCTGGTCTGCGCCTTGCCTCGATGACTATTTTTGTTTTTTAACTTTTTTTATGAAAAAAAAAGTTATACAGACATGCGGGTGAAAAAGGTCTGGTTGAAATTTTACAGTTGTAGTTGGTTGTTTAAGAATGTAATGTTCATATGTTACTTGTGAGTTGCTAGTGACAATTATGTGTACAGTAATTAATAAGACTGCCAACACTTAACTCTAGCTCTACGCCTGATGAAGTCATAAATATATTGACGAAATATTGAGTAAGAACATCTGAGTTAATTAAAACAGACCGATAACCTAAATAGTAGTGAATTTATATATATATATATATATATATATATATATTTAAAATATTATACGCACGTTTTTATATATAATTTTTAAGTTACGTGCGTCACTAACTTGTGAATTTTCAGTATCATTATGTCTCTGTAATAATTGAAATAGAGAATAAAGTAAATCATGGAACCCGAGGAACTCCAAAAACTAGTGTTAAAATAATTGATATTCATTACTTCAATTACTTCGACTGTATTTTAAAGCGCCAAGTAAAAGTCTAGCTAACTGAATTTACACATGCAATGTGTGTACATACAATACTTCATTCCTTTCAATATATACATATATAATTGATGATTTACGCTTTATCTAGTTTTAAAAGTTTGTAAATGTTACAAATTACTTTAATGGTTACAAATCCGCGAATTCTTATTTCTAATTTACTACACACTATTTTGAAAAATAACTAATTTAAGTAGACTGAAATATTATTATTTATAGGTAACCATTAATTGCGGTTGTTGGCAAAAATATGATTACGATATTAATTCAAACATTCTATTTATACTACATTATACAGTGTGTCTAAAAAATAAGGAATAAGATATTTAATTTTCCTATTAATTTAGAAGTAATTTTCATCAATACAATCTATTTTAAAAATTTTGAAATGAGTTGGTATTCCGACAATATTTCTTATTTATTTAGATTAGTGTGTCATAATCTTCGAAGAAAGTATCGATATGTTCTTGGCCTACTGTAGAAACAATAAAAATTTCAAAGTATTTTATGCAATATCTGGATCACTGCAAATTTGCAACTATTATAAACCCTTCTTTTTAACAAATTAGCTTTCTACATCTTCCATTACTTTTTGGTTGAAATATCTATCCAGATTTTTCTCACTTAAGCAAAGGTATTACTGAAAGATTCAAATTTTATATATTTCTCAAAATATGGTCAATATTGCACGTTATTTGTTATGTAAAATTATTAATATTATAGAAGAACAACTCTTACTATCGTATCCGCAATCCAATTTATTTTGGAGAATGAAAAATAATCCCATTTCTGTTGTAATATACATAGCTAAATTCATCTGTGATAGAGTAAAATTACTTTCGGATGAGACTGAAGATGCGCGAGCGATGGCGTTACAAAAATACTGAACACCTTAAAAACATTGAGCAGTCTTGACAATATAGGCGGCAGTTTTAAATTTAAATAATATTTAGTTATATTAAACCATAATAATTATGTTTTGTTGTCGATTTTAAATAAACTTATTACTTCGCGAAGAATAAAATAATTATTAAATCAATTGGTATTATGTAACAAATTTTTTATAAATTGTATTTTACAATGAAATATTTCTTTTTATAGTGCTTTCACATTTAAGTCTTTGTATTTACAAATTATTATTATATTAATCCATATTTTGTAATATGGTTTTCATTAACCTTAATTTAGTTTTTTCTGATTATAATTTTACTCCTAACCAAAATCTCACTTTAGAGACATTAAAAGAAGATAAATACACAAGCATGTGCCTAGAAAAAATTTTGTATTTATTAAAACAAATATACATACATACAATGTATAATCAAATATTTATTTTCGCTGATGACAAAATTAATATAATATATTTTGAAACATTTAAAATCTTCAGTCTTCACGCTTGAAAAATCGTAGAAATCATCTTCAGAGTCATTATTGACATTAATAATAAATTCTTCACAAAAATCATCCATTATGTGCTCCTTCATAATGTAATCTTTTTCTACACCTACATGTCGACAAGTTTCTGACCATTCCTCTACCTTGATGTTTGAAAATTCTTCTCTCGCCAATTTTTCAACATCATTTATATGAAATGTAACATTTCTTGATGCAACCCGATTCTTTACAATGTCCCAGATTTTTTCAATCGGGTTTAGTTCTGGGTGGTATGGTGGTAATCTCAGGACGGTGTGGCCTTTTTTTGCAAATATACCACCTATGCTGTACTATATATGTTTTGGCTTGTGAAGTTTTACTAAATTGTACAACACCGGTTTAGTGCAATTTGCATCGTAAGTTATGCTCCTTTCGTTTAGCCACTATATCATATCACACTTTCTACTGGCTGATGTTGGATGTTTATATGACATAACATTATTGTAGCTGGCATTATCCACAACAATCACAGAATTATCAGGCAAATTAGGAATTAAAGATGTTTCTAACTATTTTTTATAATTTATAAAGTTCATGTCGTCATGGTAGTCGCCACTTTTTTGACCTGATTTGAAAATTAATAACGCATCATTAACAAAACCCTCTGCAGAACCAGCATGAACAATTATTAAACGCTTCCCTTTTGAAATTGGACACTTTAATCCTTCATTAGATTGATCGACCCATCCAAAAGGAGATGTATGCCCTGCATGTATGTAAGTTTCATCTAAAAATAACTTATGTACTTAAAATATGTACTAAATAGATTTTCTAAATGCTTTTTATACCTGTATATATTATTGGATGTCCTTAGGTACGATAATTTGTTATTTTGCGGATGTAAGAACACCTCAGCTCTCTTATGTCAAACCGCTCCATTAAAATCTTACGGTTATCAGTAGTTTTTTTCCATCTAGCAAATAAAAAGTTTAGAGTGATATTACTAAAAATAATAAAAAAAAGTACCTGAATCCTATTCGCAGCAATAATTTCCTAAAAGATGATAGCCCTCCTGCAAAACCGATTCCTTCATCATCGTGAATTTTATTATAAACGGCTTTTATTGTGGGTCTTCTCTTTTCAGTCACATGAAAATTATGTATAATTCTGCGAATAATTTCTTCCCCACAGTTATCGACAGTAGATTTTGGTGGTTTTATTTTTGTCGATAAGGATGAATTTACTTTTCTTGTTTCAACAGCATGACCTTCTTTAATTATTCGACCTACAGTGCTCCTAGAAATACCTGCTTCTGCAACTGTATCTAGCAGCTGACCTATAAATGATGAACAACATAAATTATAATTTTGAATTTGATTTAAAAAAAGTAATATTATTACAGGTAAAATATTATGTATCCACCTAATTTGTAAATATATTTACCTGTCACACCTTGTTTTTTAAAATAGTTATATACATTAAAAATAATTTCACGAGATTGTTCAAGAATAACTTTTCTCTTTTTCGAACAAGAGCTCACTTCCTCCAGGACAGAGTTTGTTGTCATATCAGACATTTTACCCTGTGTAAATAAATACAACTAAATTTTCAGGAATTTTATGATAAGTATATTTCTACTTACAAGAGGATGCATTCTTACTCTTGAATAGCTTTGAAAAAAAATGAACTAATAGATAAAACACAACAATAATATTACAAATAGGAAAACTCTCAATGTACGTACAACACCACTACGAAACACACCGATCAAATGCCTGGTACCGACTGACAAATAATCGATAAACGTTTGTGGCTCGTATAGTACACGGATTTATACTACCAGCTGTTTCTCTCATTTATGAGGTGGCTCTCTTTCTAATTACTAAAATGTGTTTCTGCGCCAGTCTCATCCGAAAATGATTTTACTCTAATAATATTGTTCAAGAAGCCAACATAGTAGATACTATGCGCGATGATTTTATTATTGTTTGCCTTTGGTTAACAGTTGAGGATTCATTGCCAAAATTTTACTTTTAGAGCGGCATTCATACAAAATGTTCAATATTTTACAGAAAGAAGTAAATCTTTTTGGTTTCTTCTTATCCTTAACGGAAAAAATTTAAAGCAGTATCCAGCACGATTTTTCAAAATTGACTATAAATAGTGCTATAATTACCGTACTTACTGTACAAGTTTCATATGTCGTAACCTCTGAGGCTACTCAAAATGTTCAAAAGTACGTATTAGAACATTGATTAAAATTGGATAGTATGGGATAAAATGTCCAAGCATCACTCTAACGCTCTAAAAATCTCAATTCCTAACGTGACGTAAGGGTTGTATATTGCCGTAATATGGCAAACATTGATTATTGAACCGAATTAAATAAATCTTCACAAATTTGCTTTGTTTTAGAGGAGTGATTCCTTAATTATAGATATATAATTTATGTTTTCTCCGTTATGGTTAAGAAATAAGATATACATAATTTTTTTTTTTTTTTGACCGATTAACGAAGCTATTTTACTTATACCATCTGAATTCTTCCGAAGGCAACGGTAAGTTGCGCTTATCGGCGTCCCGTAAACTATTTTGTTGAAAGATATTCTCTAACCCAATGTCGCATTCGTTCGGAGTATCATTAGTATCAAGCCGATCAGGAAAGGCTTGGCGGTGGGATATCGGTCATACCTCTATCGTTGCCCTGGAAAGAATTTAACATATATATCAACAACCCCTCCCGCTTTCATCTTTTCTTACCTTTCAATCGAAAGTAATGTCATTTCCTCAATGAATTACCAATCTTAATTAAAAGTGTACCAACTACCAGTTTTTATTTTATTTGTCGATGTAGATAAACATTAATTTGAATCCTTATTTTTAAGACATTGTATAAAGATAGTTGGATATCAGGGTTATATTAACTGTTTTCGTATCTTGTTTTATATAAAACACCTCAAATTTTGTACACGAAAGAAAATCGCATCTTTATATATATATATATATATATATATATCAGGAGTCTGCTGTAGCACAAATGTGAGAGGGATTGTTGGGGAATCCAGAAAAATTAAAATCTAATATTTTCTAAGTCGGTTTTTTATTTTTTCATCCAATATTTCACATATAAATTCTATGCTTCATCAGGGTCACTTTAAGAATAGAAAAATAAGTCAACTCTTAGTAAAACTATACAAAACGGCAAGAAACAAATACTTACAAATGTGAACTTTTCTTTATAGGAGAAATTACCAATTACAATACATCACAATTAACAATCTGACTGATAACAATCAATCAATCGATTGTTATTATCGATCAATATATGTAATTTGCTGGTAACAACAAACAAGAAACTTCGAAACTTTCAAAAGAAAGCCACACATCTTAGTAACAGGTTGGGACTAGTGTGTTAAATTTGGAGATTTCAATCACATTATCAGATTTAGATTTTTATAATAAACAATTAAAATACCGCCAAGAGCTCTTTACCATTACATTTAGTAAATGATTTTGAAAATACATTAAATAAAAGAAATTAAAAACTTTTCAAACAGATTAAATTAAAAAATGTTAATAAATTTGATAACTTTTTAAACAATATAAAAACTACCAAATTTTATTCAAATCGGCAATATCAGAAGGGACTCTTCCCTCTGTTCTACCCACAAACCAACCTGTATTGGAAAATAATACAGGCTGGTTTGTGGGTAGAACGGAGGGGAGAGGATATTGCCGATTTTAATAACATTCAAAAGGAACTCTTCCCTTTTTTCTACCCACAAACCAGCCTGTATTTGAAAATAATACAGGCTGGTTTGTGGGTAGAACGGAGGGGAGAGTCCCTTCTGATATTGCCGATTTTCTTTCACTAGGACCAAAATTCGGACCGTCTTGAAAACAATTGCATTGCGAGTCTTCCAGGCACTCAACCACTCTTCACTAGCTTGAAAATTAACGCAGTTAAATTCTTTAGCAAATTGTAGAGCCTTATGCTTTATTAAATTTCCCGATATTGGTACGTTTTGATCCGTACGGGCCACTTGAAACTTGTGCTAATGTTAGGTAGAAATGGGAAACCCGAAGTGGCCAAAATCTCAATAAATGCATAAAAATTTGTACATGAAATTCCGGTAAATATTTTAATATATAGAGTGTTACTATTTTACAGATTCACTATATGCAGGGCTTTTTACAAGAAATTTCATTAAAATATTCTAGAGCTTGAAAAAATTCCACAATAAAGAGTTTTTCACTTTATCGAGTTTCACTATAAACAGTGTCCATATATATATATACATATATATATATATATATATATATATATATATATATATATATGTTTTTTATTATGAGAGTGACCCTTGTGAAGCATAAAATTTATATGCGAAATATTGGGTGAAAAAATAAAGAACTGACTTAGAAAATATTAGATTTTAATTTTGCTGGATTCCCCAACAATCCCTCTCATATACATATATATTCTCATTTAAACAACTTTGTATCTCTTACCGTTCCCGAGATCACCAAGAGTCCAAGGGTCCAAGAGTGAACTGCATCACTCTTGGACACAGTGTATAAAATTTTATATAAACGTAGATTATATACATTTGTAGCTTATAGTCTTAACTATTAAATGTTAATTTCTATTTTAGTATTTGTGAGAATTAATAGTAATCCATATACGAATCCAATTGGCAGAAATTCATATATATTAAGTTTAATTATAAGATTCATCAAGTATGTATATTTAAAAGAAATTCAGTACAGAAATAGGGTCAAATATAATAACAGTAACTATGTTTTTAACTATTTAAATATTACTAATAATTCTCTAAAATAATAAGTTATTCAACTTTGAATACATAAAACTTTTTTTACATGTACAATTAAAATAAAATATGTAGATAATATAATATATAACTTTAAAATAGTATGTATTAATGTTTTAGAAATATAAATCAGAGAAAAAAACACGGCATTTTTATTGATATTGCCATGTGAGCACGTTAGTGCGTATCGTTAATATACTTGACATAACGAAAAGTTTCTATCATCCTAGATCTCGGCAACCAATAAAGATTTTTTGATGTTGTTTTTTAAAATAATCCTCATATATACATTAGAACTGACGTCTGTCAGCGTTTTTCGAAAACGGACTGGGGCTGGCTGGGGCACCTCCCATGGTATAAGTGGGATGTTCCAAGGTTTTGAACATCTTAAGTAAGTCAATTTTGATGCTAGAGCGTCGCGGATTTTTACTTCCCCCCCCCCTTTTTTTCAGGGAAATAGATATTCCTCGACGGTGGAATTTCAATGGTCGATAGCGTTGGACATATTTTTTTTTCATATTGAAAAAGGATGTGCGTAAAGAGATATATGCAAATTTGAAAGGTAAAATTCACCCGAATAAAGAATCCTGGCTATTTTAAATAAATGTGTGAAAATTTGTGAAACTAATTCTCCGTTTTTTTAAATCTTTAGAAGCTGAGCTATTAATAATTTTCGGAAACTACCGCTAGAAAAATGTTAAAATTATGGGCGGTCTAGTGGTTATCACGTTTGGCCACATGATCCGAGTTCAAGCCCATTGAGTCATAAAGGTTTTTAATTTTTGTTTACCCAAGAATAGCTTTTGGGTTTACCTTTTCTCAACCATGTGTCTGCATGAATTTAAGATGCATTTCTTTGTCAAAGTGCAATGTATTCCCAAAAAAAGTTTTGGAGTAGTTTATTGCAAAGTACCCCGATGCAGCGAAGAAAGTAAATATACATCATGTGTTTGAGTCTTTAAGCAAATAAGAGTGGTGGACAAGAAGGTGTCAAGCTGATAAAAGTTGTAGATTCCAGACGCCAAAAAATCTTATGATTGATGCTAGATATTTTATCCTTTTTTGGAGGTCTGAAATCTACAACTTTTATCAGCTTGACACCTTGTCCTCCATTCTTATTTACTTAAAGACTCAAACACATAAAGTATAAGTATTTACCTTTTTTCTGTCCCATTGTGGCATTTTACAATAAACTAGTACCACAAATAAATAGGCTGGCGCAACCAGGCCTTTATTCAACTAATACTTATAGATCTCAAAATATTAAGCTATGAAACTTCAGATAGGACTTTATATTTCTATATTGCATTATTTATTTTTTTTTTAACGAATGTTAATTACTCTGCCTAATGGAACGAAATTATTTTCTAACCTATACTAATAACTGATGGCCGACGCAGAACACTTCAAACAAAAGTACTTGCATATTAAACCGACAAAAATGCCAAAAGACCCACACAAGCAAAGCATTTCTCTCGTATATCAGACGAACAATGGTCCAAATTGGACAAATTTTAAATAAAAGCAACATTCAAACTATACAGGGTTACCGATGAATAGCGCCCCAGCTATGCGAATCTGATGAATCCATATGAATATCTAACTGAAAATAAAAAAAGAAATTGATTTGTAATTCATCAAAAATTTCCAAATTTTTAGGGCCAAAATGTAGTTAAAGCAGACTATATGTATCTTTGTTTACTTTTTATTTGCCGAAATACAGCTGTAAAATTCAAGTTTATTGATCTTGTTACGTGTCCGTAACGCTCATTGCATCGTAACGCTTATTTTGTTGTAAATTAGCATTCTCTTTATTATATTTTGCTCCGTTTCCAGCGAACCTACCTGTATAGGTATCTATCGTCGTTTATTTGTATAATATATTTGGTTTCTTTCAAGTATTTTTTTCTTTTTTTCTCGTACTCCGGTTCTTGTTTTTTTGGAAATACGATACTCTCTCCCCGTACGCAGACGTAAATTATTGCCGTTCTTGGGCAGATGTCACGATTCCTCCATCACCGGTGTCTATAAATGTGGCTTAAGTAAATTTTATCTAGTAATTACGGCCCCATGCTGGTTTTAATTTATAGGCACCACAATTAATCGCTGAGCGATATCTCTTTGTGAGGATTTGGGTGATTTTATAGGAGAACACGTCGACAACTAACTATTAGTATTTTGCAAATTCCATCGAACGTCTCGTTTCGGTACGTATTTGAGTATCTCTTCATGTTCTTTTGTTTATTTTGTTGTTTAATTTCTTAATTTAGGTGGTCCTATCTATGGGCGAATACCACCCAGTACTTTCCCGTGTGTTACGCTCCATCACGGGAGACGCACCAGAAGTCGCCGGACCCAACAGATAAGCGTTACTAGTTATTAATTATCAAACCGATATTTTTTATTTGTTCCATTGCTGCACATTTATTCCTAAAGATTTTTTTTTTAGAAATAGATGGCTTATTGTCAATCTTAACATTCGCACAGGTGTATTTAATTTAAATTTGTGAACCGATCTAAAAGAATAAGTATTTTTTTTACAGGGCGATTAATTATTTTAAGCACACTGATCCAGTGTTCATTTGACTTGTTACTGATAAGGCCATCTGCTACCTTTTTTGTCATTCATTTTCATTTGTCCGCTCATAATTACAATTAGCAAAATTTAGTTAAGTACCGTTTTTAACTTTTTTTCACTCTTTCTATTCATATCAATAAATAGGGTATCTTTGTAGCCACGAAGTTTGTTTTCGATCCTCAGGAGTGGAACTGGTTTCGGTGGGCGGGTTGGCCCCTCGGCCCGTGCGCAACTTGCCTTTTTCTTTTTTTGAAAATTGAATTTTTCAATACCATTTTTCCGAATTTGCGACGTACAACGGCATAAAATTCAGTGGCGCCCTTGACCACCTATATAGGAATTTCGTCGTTATTACCTCTGGGTCTCCCCACCCCCTGGGTTTAGGCAGTCTCAGGAGCCGGGTGGGACGTTGGCAGAAACGGGAGGGTGGGCAATTTCAGTTGCCCCAGCCGGGTCTGCTCCATTTATTTTATTTTCTTTTGTACCTAGTATATTTTCTATTAGTTTAATAAGCTCGACGTTCTGCGTCGTAGCAACCTGCAAAAAAGATCGATAAAATTCCCGACAATAATTTTAACAATAAAGTCCTATTCATAGAGTTATATCTGTAGCTAATAGAAGTTGGGTGTAATTTTAATAAAATAAATACTTAGTTGACTTATTAATATTTTTAAAATTTTTATTTAGGAACAATATCCTACTAACATTTTTCGGTTTTAGTCTTGCATACCTTTGTTCTATTATTAAATGAGCTGTACTATACACTGTCACTTTCTGCTAAACTCGCTGGAATACAGAAGTATTTCCTAGCACATTGTTTTAAGGGTTTCAGCTCCATTCCTGTTACCTAAAAGAAAATCCAAATAAAAAATGTATTTACTCTTTTTTCTTAAAACTTACCTTCCAAAATAAAAGAGGATCTACATCCTGATTTGAATTTGGCCTTTCGAGGTATTGCCTTATAGTTATTATTACATCGGTTGTAATTGATTTTACTTTCTCTTATTCTTTCTTGCAAAAATCCAAATAATGAAAGTGACTTTTGATGTCAACTAATGTCTGTTTCGATTACAGGCATTTGTTCTTTATCTTCAAGATCTATTTTCTTCATAATATTAACATTTCTTGTTATAGAAAAGCAACCCCAGTCGCATTTTCAGTACTACGAATACCTTCTCTTTCAAATCGAGGGTCAAAAACAGTTGCTACTCCTTCGTCCCTCATATGAAAATAGCCTTGCTTTAACAGATTACAAGAGTTTGTTGCATAATGTCTTCCCTTCAATCTTTAATTCCAGTAGTAATACTGTCAGTTAATTGTATAGTCCAAAAGTTATTGTGATTATTTAAAGAAATAGTAACATATTTATTACCCACAAGAATTTTCCACTACTGCTTTTTAAGATAAATTTCTCCACGCCGTGTTATTTGTTTTTATCGTGTTACTGAAATGCCCCCAATACATGAGTTTGGTTCGGTAATTCATTAGAAGTACTGTGAGGACGTTCTACAATTTCTTTGTGGTAAAATCTATTTGTACTTTTTTGTTATATTTTCTACCTTTTTGATACACTAATTTTATTATCTTAGATATATTTAAACCTTAAAGAAATGCTATCCATCTCCTTTGAATTTCTTAAAAATATTTAAAATTGTCTTCGTACAGTTAATTTACAGTTATGAACGAAAAACAGAAATTTTTGAGTTTGAAAATGTTACTGGTGTATAACTGGTTGCCTTCTATTCTAACGTCATAAATTTTTCAGTGTAGGAAATGAAAAAGTCAGCCAATGCGTTATGCCTATGTGTAATGACTAAAGAACGGATGCAATTTCTATAAAACGCAATCGACAATTGGAATTGTGTATAACGTCGCTCAGTACATCCCGGCGTAATTCAATGAAGTATTGTTTGACTTACTCGGCCACCTGGTCTCGCAGCGATAACAATGGACAACCCAGCTATTGTATTCGGAGAATATAGTGTTTTCAGTGGTGTCGTGTACGTAGATAAAATAAATAAGTTTATCGTATTTCGTAAGAGAAATAGCACGTACATTCCTTTTCTTTTCATTTAAGCAACATCTTCCAATTATTTTCACGTGAGTGTGCATACAATTTCGTTATTTAATTTCGTTTATTTGTATCTAGAATATTCTTACTTTTTCAGACAATGGAAGAGCGTCGAGAATGGCATCGTGAAACAATGGCGAGTTGAATTGAGGGCCATACTGATTGTATGTACATTGCCAGTGATTCCGAAATTTATTGTGAAGTGTGTGAAACGTTATTGAAAAATTGCAATAAATCAACCGTAAAACGTCACGTAGGATTGTTAAAGCACGAAAAAAAATTGAACCCGTTGGAATCTGACAATTTTAACGAAGAACTCTGTGAAACTTTTATGGCAGCTAATATTCCATTATTTAAATTGAACAATCCAATTTTGAAGACATTTCTGAAAAAATATACTGGTCGAAATGTTCCTGATGAATCAACTTTACGCAAATATTATGTTTCTAGGTGCTATACGAGAACAGTAGAACGCATTAGAAGCCATCTTTTAAATCAATACATATGGATAAGCGCCGACGAAGCGGTGGATATGTTAGGACGCTGTGTCGTAAATGTTGTAGCTGGTGTACTACATCCAACTATTCCCTATAACTCATATGTAATAGCAACAAGTGTTATAAATAGAGTTGATGCTGAAACAGTTGCTGAAACCATTAAGGAGAATATGTAAAAAATGCTTCATTCGGACGCCACGTACAAAGAAAAAATACTTTTATTTGTCAGTGATAGTGCTGCGTATATGTTAAAAACAGGCAGACTATTGAAGAAAACATATCCTAATATGCTGCATATTACTTGTGTAGCACATGCTCTCCACAGAATCTGTGAATATATCAGAGACACTTTTCCGGAAGTTGATAGACTTGTATCAGCTTTTAAAAAAGTTTTCAGAAAAGCTCCATTGAGAGTAGCTCTTTTCAGGGAAAAATTTCCATCTCTGTCACTGCCTCCCACTCCAGTAATAACTAGATGGGGAACATGTCTGGAAACTACTAGTTATTATGCTGAGAATTTCGATAGCCTAAAACATTTCGTAACACTGCTAAAGGAGGATGCTAGAAGTATTGGTGAGTACAAGAAGCTCACACAAATCCCAAATTTAAAAAATCAGTTGTACATTCTTCACGAACACTTTGGAAAATTTCCAAAACTAATCACTTATTTTGAAAATCGAAATCTCAAATTAAATGACGGATTAACCACATTAGATGTGGCTGTTAATAATTTGAAAAGTATTCCAAGTGACTTCGGATGTGGCCTTTGGCAAAAGTTTGAAGCAATTCTTAATAGAAATCCAGATTTAATTACATTGCAGCAATTATGTATGGAGACAATTCCACAAAATCTAACGGCTAAATATGAGGAAATAAAAGAATATTTCCAGTATGCACCTATAACCAGTTGCGATGTAGAAAGGACGTTTTCTATTTATAAGGATGTACTTAATTCAAAGAGAACAAAATTGACAGAAGAAAACCTTGAGAAACTATTGCTAGTCAATATTAATACTCCTTTACTCAACTTGAACGACAAAATGAACAAATAAAAATGTTCCAATTATAGAAATAAAATTAAAAACTTTAAAAATACAACTTTTCAACAAATACATATGTATTTCGTAATTTTATAGACCACCACGCGTTTGTTTTCCAATTATATAAATAAAATTAATTAATAAATATGTATTTCGTAATTTTAGATAGATAGATCACCACCCGTATGTTTTCCAATTATATAAATAAAATTAAAAACTTTATAAATACAACTTTTCAACAAATAAATATGTATTTCGTAATTTTATAGATCAGCACCCGTTCGTTTTCCAATTATATAAATAAAATTAAATATTTTAGAAATACAGCCTTTCGCAGTACTGCACTGGACTTTGCGTCATGTGGTAAGCGTGTCCGTTCTCTAGTAATGACAAAAGAAAAACCCGGTATATGAAACTAAAAGAGAATTTTCTTCACGAGAGCCTGGACTTTCATTATAAGAGTGAAATCCACTAATATAAATCACTTTACACGTTGATAGGTTCCTAATATCTAGTTCAAGTTTGAATTATTCTACAGAATATGCATCATTCCTATCAATATTTCCATCAAATCTTTTTCTTGAGTATGGATTGTAATTTTAAACTAAAAAAAGTACTGTGGTAATAAAATCTAATATTAAAGAAGGAATATTTAGTATACATTTTACCTATTGAATTTCAGGTTAGTTTGTATTACCCCAGAGAACAAAAATGATAATAAATCTATTTTAAAAACTTCAAAATGTATGCTATATTTTCAATTTTGTTATGTATTTATTTTTGGTAGTAAATAATACAAAGAAATCATATAATCACTATTTATTTTGTATATAATAAGTATATATCACAATGTTATTTTAAATTGTGTTTATTTTTTTAAGTATTTACTATGTACACACATGTATAACAAATTTCACAATAAACTCACACAAATAATTGATTAAATACTTTTATTTTGTCCTCAGTGATACTAGCGAAATGTTAAGACAAGTATTGGTTCAAGGTGAGCCTACGCACATAATCGTAGCTACATGAAATACTTTTATTTTACAGTTTAAGTTTTTTTTGCATTTATTTTAAACAATGAAATACATGTGGAACACAATGAGCCATGCAGGCCCACCATAACAAAATATAAATTATATAAAAACAAATAAAAACTATGCCTCTTTTTGTATATTGCCATAACATAAGAGTGTAATAAAAGTATTATTCAATTATTACTCATTCATTGTGAAGAACATTATACTTATTCATCCCTGATATTATATTTGATTATTAAATAAAGTGATCTATAAAAAAAAAGAACAGATATACATATCACCTTAAATATAATCAACAAGATCCCATAAAACAAACTCTGAATATCTCGCGCCAGATGGTGTATTGTAAATAACGCACTTAAATATCAGTCGGAAAATCAATTATTTAATTTTTAGAAATTGATTTCCAATCATAACTAAAGAATTCACTAAACAATTAACGAAAAGAAAGATGTATGGAAATAACATAATGTTAACCCTTACTTGGAGACGTGGAGCCTTTAAAAGTTTATTGTCTTGGAATATTACATTTAATAGCCTATATTTAATAAAAATGCTTCTAAAGTATAAGTATGATCGAATTTTAAAAACTATGTGAATGATTTCAAGGTATACATATATTTAATTTAATATATTTTGCAAGTTAGAATAAAAATCAGAAAAATAATCAGAAACCTCCACGCTTTCAATTAAGAATTAATATATACAGTTAGTCACAAATGTCTATTAATCTGTAGTTAACTACTAACCAACTAATTAAAGGAAAGCGAGCTTCTAAATATTTTTTTTTTTGCATGCTGTAAAACATCCTGCAATGTTGTAGTCAAAAATGTCTGGGTTCCTTTCTCAAATACTGACAAATAAATGTGGGGATCTTTTCTTATTATAGTTATATTTTACATCTTATCGTTAAAATCAAAGTAATGTTACGCATCAGTAATTCAAATTTTTTTAATTATAAATTTCTATGTTTATATTATCTGACAAATGTCAAGAAGAAATGTTTTCATCATAAGTGACATTAAACAATGCAGGAATACAGATACTGGTCGAAAGGAAAATCTAATATAAATAATTTTTTTAAAGCATTTTTCTAGCAGTGAAATTAAACTTTTTTTTTGCACTACACGCAACGACTATTTAATTTTACAATAATATCATATTTTATTTGGGATGATGTGAGGCATTAACACTTTGTGACTAACTGTTTCTATATTTTTTTAAAATTGTCTAATAAAATATTCTCAAATCGCTAAAACCCTTATTAAAATGCTATAAAATCTCTTTTGAATATATTATTTCCAGATAAAAATTGTAATTATGAAATTAATTGCACTCTTTTCATCTCTTACTTCTTAGTTGTACATTAGTCCTCATTTTCTTTCAAACAAATTAACCACAATGTTTAATTATGGATTCTAAAAATATTTATACTAATGTGGAAAAGTGTAATGCCATATTAAATTATATAATACAAAAAGCTACAGTCAAATAAAGAAAAAAAGCAATATAGGTACATTTTATACAAATATCGTTTCCTTTTAGTATGTACATCTCGAGACAAGTTATAGATCCCCAGTGTATGAGTAATAGTAATTATACACATACAAAAAGTAGAATTTCTAAAAAAATAATCTGAAAAGTTCCGAAATACAATGAAGTATGAATACAGCTAAATTGTGTTTTAATCAGATAAGTAAACATAAAAAACTGAACTCTAAGCAGGGGCAACAATACATAAGTGTTGTGTATGTGATATATTTAAATTACGGGCTTGGTTGCTGCAAGCTAATGACAGAGGTCATTTATCTAATCTTAAGAAAATTGTTGTAATGGCTACGTAACAAAAATGTGTTTGTTCAATTAAGTCCTAAATAAATAATAAAATAAACCACACAAGTTTGATTCAAAGAACCTACTAAATACCGAACAATAAGCTATATATATATATCAAACCATATTTTGATTTTTAATTTAGCAATATAAGGAGTGGAATACCTATAAGAATTTACGAATTAATAATTCAAACGAATTGTCCTAAAAATTAAAGTAAAATGAACTTGTCACATTGCATAGATCAATTATAGCTCAAAGTATAAAACTTAAAAACTTGTATAAAAACGACTTTAATTATTTAATTGACGACAAGTCTGCTTTCAATAATGTTAAGGTTATTAGCAATATTAGTTTTGAAAGTTCATGTAAGTCAAAACAAATATTTAATATATCTCTTTTAGCATTTTAGAATTCTTATGTGGGTATTGAAATACAAGTCTATTACACAATTATTCATTATTTGTACAGTGCATAGAATTATAACATAACACATATCAATTTATTGCTCTAAAAGTTAAGTCCAATTCCAAACATGAACATCTGGAATTATTTTATTGTAGTTTTACTCAAAATCGCCCAGACCAACTGATGCTAAAAATTTATATGCTATCGTTAATATTTTTTTTTAGTTTCATCCTGCAATGTATCTTAAGAGAAAATATATATGAATCTATTTGGAAACATATAATTTGTCTCGATTGTACCTAATGATACTTGTTCGAACATAAGGGTAAACAATAAATATTAAACTACATAAACAACTAATCCAGTTAAAATGCTCAAATATAAAACACTTAATTGACCTATCTTTTGCTCACAATTTCTGTAAATTATTAGTAGAGCGTTTCAAAAAAATTATGAGCAAAATTATATTTAAGTACCGTAAAATGGGGCGAATAGGAACAAAACATCACTGGAACATCATTTGTCAGATCTATACATTTAGTAAGTTGTCTAACCTGATAACAAGCTGAGAAATTCAGTTTTACATTGTTGGCAACACTGCTTTCATGTATCACAAAAGTGTAAGCTACACGTGTTTAATTAACGAGCCTTAATTGTAGTCTCTCTAAAACTTATCCTGTAAGTATAAAATTATTCTTATCTTAGGTTAAACGCTGTTATGTTTGCAACACATATACATCTTAATTTAGTGTTTTCAGTTTTATGAATCTGCTCACGTAAATATTTTTTTGCATTATCACGTCGCGGTATTGCAATGTGTGGGGCGATTAGGTACACGCACGTTTTGTGTGCCTATTCACCCCGCAGATCGTATTAATAGTTTTTATTACTACCAACCATATTTTACACGGAAAAGTTAATTAATTTTGATGATTTTTAGTACAGCCTGATATTACAGAGTACCTGTATTAATTGCAGGTTTTACAAACATGCCTCGAATATATAAATTTGTGGCTATTGGTACCAAGTATATACAATACTCGTCAGATATTTTGAAGAGGGCTATTGAGGAGCTTCGAAACCGCCTTAGCTATAGAAAATGTTCGGAAAAGTACGGTATACCTACTACTGTTTTACACAGGCATTCCAAAAATCACCAAGTCAAGAAGAAATGAGGAATGTGCCAGAATATCAAAAGCGCGAGCCGCAATCTCTCCCGATATAATAAATGCATATTTCGACGAACTTGAACTACAACTGAAGGACGTTCCTGCAAGTCATATAATAAACTATGATGAAACTAATTTTTGTGACGATCCAGGAAAAAAGAAACTAATTTTTAGACGTGGCTGTAAATATCCAGAAAGGATCCTCAACACCTCGAAGGCGCCCACATTAGTCATGTTTGCCACTACCGGAGAAGGCAAAATATTGCCATAAGCCCAAAAAACTCTAGTTATAATAGAACCAAGTCTGGGTGGTTTGACGCCTTCTACTTTTCGGATTGGGTAGAGTCAGTAGCTATACCTTTCTTTAAGGACCTCGAAGGGACAAAATACCTGATTGGGGACAACTTAGCGTCTCACCTGTCACTGGATTTGATCAAACTGTGTAATGAAAAAAAAGATAAAATTTATATTTCTTCCTAGTAACTCGACCCGCCTTACCCAGCCACTTGGCGTGGTATTTTTCAAGCCCATGAAAACAGCTTGGTGTAATATATTGGAAGAGTGGAAGAAGGGACTAGGAAGAGCTCAGGCTTCTGTACCCAAAGATAGGTTTCCTGGTCTACTGAAACAATTGTGCGATTCTCTTAAAGCAGACAACGTTGTATCTGGTTTCAGAAAGTGTGGAATTGTGCCGTTAGATCGCAACAAGGTTCTTAATATGTTGCCGAAAACTGATTCTAACGCTGGTACCAATAACAGCAGGAATGAAAGTGCAACACCTGTACAGGCAGAAGCCATCGACAACACTTTTGAAGAGTTGTTAGCAACCTTACGACAGTGTCAAACAAAAGAAAAAACGAACAAACCTGGTGTTACACCAGGAAAAAGTGTCGAAGTAAAAGATTTAGAGGAATCAGTAGTAGTTGACGACAAACCAGAATTTTCAGGAATTGCTATGTGTAATGCAAATATTAGAGATCCAGCATTTAAACAGACTCATGGGCGCCCTAAAAAAAGAGAGCAACGTTGATACAAAGATTCATCTTCGTCGGAAGATTCAGAGTATTCCGTTCAAGATAGTGATAACGAGTACATGTTATCATGTGAGGAAAAACCTGAAGTTGAAGAGAGGCTTGAAGATAAAGATTCAGAGTATTCCGTTCAAGACAGTAATAATGAGTACATGTTATCATGTGAGGAAGAACCTGAAGTTGAAGAGAGGCTTGAAGATCTAGAGAGGTCTGGAAATCCTGAGAATTCATACAATCCAAGAGACTTTCTAGTCGTTTAAGTGCATTGCAAAACCAAGATCACACACAGGCTATACGTTAGTAAAATCCTATATCCTCAAGGTGACGGGTATGTTGGAGTTATAAAAAAGCTCCTCTCGCTTGAAATTTTTCCTAAACAGAAGAAGAGGCATTTATTCCTGCTAAAGACATTTCAAAACAATTAAAACTCTCACTCAATCAAAACAAATCAGCTCATTTTAAGGACATGGTCAGTTTTGAAAATGATTTGATGTTGTATTAAGCTTAAATAAAGTATTTTGTAAACCTAAATTTGTTTTCATAGAATAGTTGTGTGCCTAATCACCCCTCACATATATTATTAGTTCGTATTGACCTACTATATGTCTAAATACGAACGGACGTGAATTTTTAACTAGTGTTCCTATTCATCCCTATATGTAGGGTGATGAACACGATTTAAGGTCTGGCTATAGTTTAAAGTATATATATTTAAAACAACCCTACATGTTTCGGCAATAATGTCTTTATCAAGGATATAAAATATCGCCAGACCTTAAATCGCCAACTGATTGAGTTTACCATTTCATACCAAGGTCACGAATTAATTTTTTATATATATATATATATATAATTCTCACATACATGCCATTGCCGCTCTAATTCGTTGCATCAATTTCTACACATGACAAAATCACCTTTGTCTAAGAATGTAGCTGCAACGCGTCACAGCGTCAACCGTCCAGGTTGTCTGGGAAAATGAAAAAATGTGTGAAAGCCGTATCCATCCGGGATGTGCAGACGTCGACGTTTCATAGTTATTACTAATTGTCATTACACCTTACCCAGAAATAGATACGACTTTCATTTCTGTATGTATATATATGTGATATATATAAGACGCAAGTTGTGAAGTAGGGCTACTTTCTTTAAAAAAATATTTACCACAATTTGTTTAAGATCAAAGTTAAAATCTGTCCCTATTCACCCAATTTTACGGTATTCTTATTTAACTGTGTAAACTAGTGGTTTTGTTTCACATAAATATGAAACTTCTTTTTTCAGACGTCAAGAATGAATAGGGTAATTTTTTTTAATAGTTTTTAAAATTATGGAATGTATTATGTTTGAACACATACAAAAAAAATTGTATTTCTCTTTCACTCCAAATAAATATTTTATACGGAGGAAATTAAAAGGATATGCAAGTAAAATATGTCTAAGTCAATACCATTATTAAGCATTACTCAAGAAATGTCGAAAATTAATAGATTTAGAGGAACCGCTTAGTGTATGTATGCTAAAAATCAATCAAACATAAATATCCGAGTTTATGTTGAATTTCTTTTTGCATTAATTTGTCAAACCATGGCCTTTTGACTAATCTGAAAGTGTTGAATTTGTGACTTAGTAATTTCAAATAAGATTTTAAAATAATCAAGTCAAGAAGAAAGATTGCACATGGCCCTCAAGTTGGTAATACTATTGTTTATGATATATTTACTTCTTGTGTTACTAAATAAAAGCCATTATTTTATCGTCAACCGTCAATAGATGCATTAACATAGTGATTTGAGGCAGTAAAGTAACACTTCATCTTACTGTAAAAATCAAACACTAAGTAATTCATGCAAACCTTTCAAAACCAATTTGTTATGAATGTAGTAATTATTTTAGATTTCCGTTGTGTTTGGCTTTACGTAATGAAGAACATTTGAATTTAAAAGTAAGTGACATAGAGCATAAAGAAACAATTTTGGTTGTTCAAATAACTCAAACAAAGATCAATAGGCTTCGATTGTTTGTAATCACTACTCACTACAGTGTTTGAAGGAAAAATAAAATCCGTAGAATTATTTAACAAATATTTAGTTCTGCGTCCTAAGCAGACGCCCCACGACCGACTTTTCTTAACTTATAGAAATGGAAAATGCACAGTTCAGCCAATTGGAATCCATACTTTGGAAGTGTACCAAGCAAAATTGCCAACTATCTACATTTGCCAGAGCCATCACTTTATATGGGACATTGTTTTCGTCGAACGTCCGCCACTCTCTTTGCCAACGCAGGCGGCAGTAAGGAAAATTTAAAACGCCACGGAGGATGGAAAAGCGACACGATTGCAGAGTCCTATGTTGAGGAATCTGTGCTTAATAAAATGAAAATTGCAAAGACGATTTTAGGTGAAAGTCAAACTAACAGCATAGTTACCAATGATAATTCTGATGAATGATAACAATCCTCAAGCATGTTCAATTGAAACTTCTTCCACTGCAGGAATTAATTTTTATAATGCGTCAGGTTGTCCGTTTACTTTTAATATATCAAGTAATAACTAAACTAGGTTTGTTTTTTATTCGCTGTTATTTTTCTGTGCTTACTTTGTCATAATAAATTGTGATAAGTTATAATATGTCCATTTTTTTAAATATAAATTTTACGGTTGGCGATAAAATTTTGTATGCACCACGTCAGTAAAGTGACTTTATTGAACTCGCCTCGCTCGCTCGGCTCATAATCTCAGACTCGTTCAATAAAGTATCACTTTACTGACTTGGTACATAAATAAATATTATCACAAAATTTTTCTGACTAATTCCATTTATCTTCTACTATTTCTTTTTATGCTTCACAGCAGATTGAAGATCTCATAATATTAACCCTTTCTGTACTATAGCCGTATATATTAGTCAAAGTATGAACGATTCCTCAGGACCACTGCCGTATATATACGACCAGGGTTGTAAGAGTTGTATGACTTTATGTAGACCATTGCCATATATATGTGGCAGTATTAGATTTAGCGCCTTTACTAGGACCACTACCGTATTTATGTGTCGCTTCGTGCTGCATCTGTAAGCCCAATGCCGGATAAATAAGGTACCTGAAGCAGTAACTGCTGGCCGACTGCCTCATATATACGGCACATTTGCGCAGCACTACAAAGTATAGTTATTGTGAATGAAATAGGTGGGGGTATCCGTGTACAAGTTGGGACATGTTTTTAGTATTAGGTAAATTGCAGTATAGAGAAGGCGAGTGTACGCTATGGCTTCAAGTACGAGTGCTTCTACAAGTTATACAAGTGGTTCTAGATGTAAAAGGAAACATGACAATGACAATGTAGGGATTTGTGGAATGACAACAGCTGAATATGAAAGCATTTTAGCGAGTTTAGATTCTGACGAAGAACCTTTCGTTGACAGCGGCAGTGAATACGAGCCTGATCAAAATGAATCTGATGCAAGTGATGACAGCTCGGATGAAACGGAACTGGAACAAAATAATAATGTTACAGCTGATGATGATAATTCTGAAATTAAAGAACAAAGTGCACAAAGAAGAGTTTTATCACTAAATTGGCGTAATACAGCGTTCTAGCCCACAATACATACATTCGACGATAAACATTCTGGTTTACAAGAATCTCTAGAAGACAAATCAAATGCACTTAGCTATTTTCTGTTCTTTGTAAATACAGAAGTAGTGAAGCTAATTGTAGACGAAACTAATAAATATGCTTCGGAAAATAAGGAGAACAAAAACCTAAAATGGAAAGAAATAGATGAGGATGAATTTTATGTATTTTTAGCTTGTTACTTACTGCACGTCATAGAAAAAATAATATGAAAGAACATTGGTCAACGGATGCACTACTTCACACACCAATATTTTCGCAGGTAATGCCCAGAAATCGTTTTTTTAGCGATACTGAGCATGTTACATTTTTCAAATAACGCTGATCAGAAACAAGGTGATTCTTTCTATAAGATACGAGAATTGTTAACTAATATGACAACCCGTTTTTCTGAATGTTTTTATCCGTTCGCAAATCTTGTGATTGACAAGAGTTTAGTTCTTTTCAAAGGACGTTTACATTTTAAACAGTACATCAAATCTAAACGTCATCGCTTCGGTATCAAACTTTTTCTTTTATGTGACTGCGAAACGGGATACGTGTTAAATATCATTGTTTATACTGGTAAAACAACAGACGTAGAACTGTTTCAAGACCTAGGTATATCCGGTTCAGTTGGGGCACATCTTATGAAGCCGTATTTGGAGAAAGGCCATTCGTTGTACACAGATAATTGGTATACAAGTCCAACTTCATCAATGTACTTACATGAACACAAAACAAACTCCTGCGGAACAGTTCGTCCGAATGGGAAATGTATGCCGAATTTGACAACGAAATTAACCAAAGGCGAGACGGTCTCAACATCTACTGAGCACTTACTGGCCGTTAAATGGAAAGATCGTCGCGATGTACATATGGTTACTAGTTTTCATGAGGACAAAATAATCTCGTCGGACAAGTTGGATTTCAAGACTAAGGAACCTATCAAGAAACCAGCATGTGTTCTGGATTATAATGCAAATATGGGTGCTATAGACAGGTCGGACATGATGTTAAGTTCTACAGAATGTGTGAGAAAAACAGTAAAATGGTACAAAAATCTATTTTTCCACATGGTGGACCTAGCCATGCTCAACGCACATGCATTGTATCAAACCCAAAATGCGAGAGAATCTTTAGCAAATTTTCAGCTGAAAATCATATAGACAGCTTATTGAGCGGTAAGTTTTAGTTAGTGTGAAAACTTTAGCTTAATAGTTTTTGTGCAATTTTAGATACAATGTACTACAGCCTAACCAAACCAGAGTAAAACCTATGACCAAAAATCCTGAGCGGCTTATTGGGCGGCATTTTCCTGCCGCCTGATAATAAAGTACGACGATGTATAATTTGCAGCCAAAGCACGCTTCACGCAAAGAAAAGAAGTGAGTCTAGGTACATGTGTGCAGAATGTAACATTGGTTTGTGTGTACAACCTTGTTTTGAGGTGTATCATACAAAGCACACATTTTAAATATACGTACATATGCTATTTATAACAATACTATTATAAATAAATGAATTTTTGCACATTTTAATTTTTTGAAACCTGACGCATATATTCGGCATGTGTCCTGGTGGCATGTAAAAAAACCTGGTCCTAGCGACATACATTGTTATTTCAAATCCGGTACTGAAAGGGTTAAGATGCATTAGTTTTTAAAATCTGCATTGAACTATGTTTATTTCCTATAAGAATTCAACATATTAACTAATTCATTCATTCCCAAGAAATCAACAATGATGTTAAGAGCTTATTGAAAGATCATTTATTTAATTGCACATCATATAAAGGACTTTGTGATATAGAAGTAATGACTGGAATGAATGTTAACTGTCAAATTAAAAGTTGTTTTTAATATATATAAACCATCAAGTTCAAATGAAGTTAATTACTAATAGAAACATATTTTAATAGATTAGTTGCGCTTATGTTTGTAAAGAAAAAGCATGTAAGTTTTGTTATATTAAATAAAACTTTATACGTAGATGTTCAATTAAATGTTATATTTTATAAAACAATCTTAAAGTAAAATAATAATTAAAAAGTGCTATGTTCGAAACAAGTCTCACATTGAGTATGTATAATATCTACAAATAGAATGCATATAGTTATCCCAAAAATAAGAAGCAATTAAAAATTTGTTTAGTGTACAACAGTTTCTCATAACTGTTGTAAAGTTGAAAATAAGTCTTATATTTGATAGACTACGATGAGATCATTAGTATTTTATTTTAGACCAGCCTCATAATTATGCGTTTTTAGAATTTTTTTTATGTTATGAAACAATAATATATTTTAATTTTCTAAACTTTTGGTTTTTCTCCCATTTTCATTAAATCTAAAAATTAATTTGAATGAGAATAAATTTCATTTAAACTAATAGTTACCGTTTGTAATTTCATTTTTGCAGGACATCGTTGTACCTATCTACGATAAATGTATATTCACGTAGATGTTTTTAACAGCGTTGATAAGATGAGGAAGATATCCTTGTTCGTTTCGTTAGGTTTCTCTATTAACTTTATTAAAAACCTATGGAGATTAAAACAAGTTTCCTTTAGTTGTAGAATAAATTCTGTTGATTAATTGACCTTTTCTAAAAATCTATTTTTTCTTGATTTTGAATTAAGTATACATTGATTTTTGTCAGCTTTTTTGAATAGTTACATTATTTAAATTTTTCACTAGTCTCTTTTTCAAACATTGAAAGAAATTTTAGGTTTAGCAGCTCGCAAATATTTCCATAATTCGGTATTAATACCTCTGAACTATATTATTTTTTGCTGCTCCTAGACTTTCTGCCAATTCTGTTATAACTATATTTTCTAATTAATTATTTTTTTTATATATTATTGCCCACAAGTATATACCTCTATAAGATACTCTTAAGTCTCCTACAATATAGTTATAAATAAAATTTCAATAATCACTTAAAGTCGTAACAAACATATGGATTCTCTTATATTGAGTTATAAATGGCACTGAATAATGAGAAAAAGAAATCAACTTATTTGAGCAACGCACAGTTCGAAATTTAGGAAGTTTAGCGGAACTTTATTCAATTTTTGAAATACGTAAAATGCATAAGATTATTTATTATTTTGTTAGGTAAATACTCTGCCTCTAAAACCTCATACTCAGTTTGGGGATTTACCCTGCGAAAGAACCGCAAAATGCACCTGAAATTCGCATTACTTATTCAATCATACTTCTTGCCTATAGAAAGCTATTCGATTTGTTAAAGTTAATAGAGTGGTACATAGAAATGGCAAATCAGTAGGCCATGATTTTTTCTTCATGTATTTTATTAGAAAATTATCAATTATTGGTATTTAATTAATTGCAAAATCTTTCCTTGTTCGTGTGTGATTTGCTCGTGCAAAAAGTGATTTTTAAGAAGTAAGTTAAATTTACATTTTTAACTTTAGTCGAGATTTTAAAAAGTGATACCACATAATACCAGCTTGAAACGCACAACATTTTAAAGTTTTTTTTCCCTCAGTTGAAAACTCAAAAGATCTTCTGCGATATTTTGCGATCTTCTTTTAAATGAAACATTTTCCAGAATGACTTTGCAAGTTTCATATAACTGTATATTCCAAGAGTGGAAGGAAGAACCGACATCGGATGCCATCATTGGTTTTGTTATGGAAAAAATAGGCTCACCAATGTTAAGATCTGGTGCTCTTTGCAGTTTAAAGGCAACTCTTCGCGCACTGGTTTGTAAAATACGAAAAAGGTGGAGGGAATCCAGTCGAAATTTAGCATCATTTCTGAATAAAAATGCTATCTGGCTTGAAAATAATGTAAAGTTTTCAAATGCTGTAAGTTCGTTTTTACCAAAGAAACAGTCAGTGTAATTACCTCAGAAGTAAACAAAGTGAAAGAACAAATATCTCAACTTACTCCAACCACTATACTTGTAGATGGCAAGCAATTTCAGGTTACAGCAAATATGATCTTTTGTATGATTGACGGTAAAGTATGCAATGCTGTATTATCCTGTGCATCATCACAAACATGCTACTTATATGGGGCTAAACCTAGTGAAATGAACAACATCTGCGATATACCTCAAAAAAATATAAACGAATCGTTTTTATCCCTTGGACTATCGCCCCTCCATGCATGGATAAGGTTTTTGGAATGTATTTTACATATATCGTACAAACTTGATATTAAAGCATGACAAGCTCGTGGAGCAGAAAATAAAAAAAAAGTTGCAGAGAAGAAAAAATACATTCAACAAAAATTCAAAGAGGAGCTTGGCTTGCTTATAGATATGCCAAAACAGCAGACCGGAAACACAAACGATGGTAATACCGCGAGGAAATTCTTTAGAAATGCCAAAAAGTCTGCCGAAATAACTGGCGTTAACTTAGAATTGATCAAACGTTTTCATATGCTGTTAGAGTGCCTAAATTGTGGTCTTAAAATTGGTTCAGAAAAGTTCGGCGAATATGCAAGAGAAACTTTGGAATTGTATTTGAAAGAATATTTCTGGTACTCAATGCCCGTAAGTGTGCATAAAGTCCTTTGTCATGGAAAGGATATTATAGCCTCTTGCATTCTTCCGATCGGACAATTTTCAGAAGAAGCTCAGGAGGCAAGAAACAAAGACTGCAGAACTTTTTACTAGAAAAACGTCAAGAATTGACACAAATACGGATTTATTTTATCGACTGCTTATTTCGTCGGATCTGTACATCGCTAGTCTTCGTAAAGCACCCAAAACCAAGTATAGTGAAGTTACGCCAGAAGTTTTAGTGTTGTTAGAAAGATTTGCAGGCCCGTGTAATGATTGCGAGTCTTCAGACGATTGCAATGAGTCTAGTTCTGAATAGGTGTTCAAAATGTTGTTATGAAATGTATGTTTTTTTAATTGTTCTATAATAAAAAACACAAATAAACTCAAAAACTTTAAATAAAACATATTAATTTTTATTAGAAATTTTAAAAACCAACAAATAGAACTGTTTTACTGTTTTGAATAATTCAGTTCCGGTAAACTCAAGAAATTTCGCACTGTGCAACGTTTAAAAAGTAAATAAGCGAAAGATAATTAAATTATTCATTTTTGCTTCTTACTTTTGAGACACAATAGTTATAATACATATATCCAATATAAAAAAATTATTTCAGTCACATGAATTCATCACACAAATTGTTTGAAAAATACAGTAAAATCACTACATACAAATATACACACGCAATTTCAAATGCCGTTTAAAACTGCAAAGAATGACTTACATCTTATCTGTATTATGGTATGTATTATAACAAAAAATATGTATAACATGTAATTTCAGTTACATAATCAAATAATATCATAAAAACCGAAGCCTTACATCTTATTTTTGATCATTCTTTGCTGGTATTAAAGGAAAATTAATGTAAATAGTTCACAAATTGATATGATTAGCTGCGTTTTGTTTGTTGCCAAGAAAAAACACTTTAAACGTTGTATTTGTGTCCACACACCAAACAAACTTTGGGAATATTGGATAAATCTGAAAAATACAGAAAAAACAAATTAATATGTGAATAATAGCTATTTATGTAACCAGTTATGAAATGGGTTATTTTGTGTAACGAAATGGAATGTTTGCAGGACGAGCGAGCGTAGCGAGCGAGATCCTGCAAAATGACATGAGTTACACAAAATAACATTTCATAACGTGTTTCATACAAGATTTTATCTAATTTTGACCAAAACATAGATTTATAATTTTCCAGTTGATCTGACATTAAACGTCATAAGTCGTATTAAATAATTAGTGACAGTTTTCATGCTATTGATAATAATTCATTTGACTTGACAGGTGTTTGTTAATTTAAGTATAAGTATTTACTTTTATTAGCTAAATATTTCGGTGCATTGTACGAGTAAAAATGTCGGATTCAGATTCAGGTGGACTACCAAGCGATATAGAAGAGGCTGCACAAAGTGCATTATCGACTGTGATTCCACAAAAGTCGAAAGCCCATTACGATTTGGCTTATGAAAAATTTGGGAAGTGGCTTAAAGACAAAAAAATTAAATGTGTTAATGAGAAGGTTTTATTAGCCTATTTCGAGGGAAGAAAGAATCAAAAAGCTTCAACACTCTGGACTCTTTATTCCATGTTACGAAGTGAATTGTCTTTGAAGAAGAATATTGATATTGCAAAATATGCCAGTTTACATGCATTTCTAAAGAGGCAGTCAGAGGGATACCATGCAAAAAGTCTAATATTTTGTCAAAGGAAAACGTCTCCCGGTTTATGACAGAAGCTGAGGATAAAACATATTTAATGACAAAGGTCGCATTGATCGTTGGAATAGCTGGTGCTTATCGAAAAAGTGAGCTAACTTTTCTTCGTGTGGGGGATATTTTAGACGAGTTTTCTCATTTTGTAATAAAAATCCCTAATACAAAGACAAAAGTAACGCGCGAGTTTGTGATCACAGAAGGAAATATTGAAGGGCAAAATTTTCTTGATCTTATTAGAAAATATATTTCTTTGCGTCCACAAAACGTTAATCACGATAGGTTTTTCGTCAAATATAATAATGGTAAATGCGGGGCACAGCCAGTTGGCATTAATACAATCGGTAATCTACCGAAAAGAATTGCTCAGTTTTTGAAACTACCAAATCCCTTCTTATTTACCGGACACTGCTTCAGAAGGTCATCGGCTACCTTTTTGGCAGATTCTGGTGCGGATATTTTTAAGGTTAAACGACATGGAGGCTTCAAGTCCAATACTGTAGCTGAGGGCTATGTAGAGAATTCTATAGAAAATAAGAAAAGGATTGCCAATGATATTCTTGGTGAATCAAGCTCAAATGCACATTCCGTTTTGCATCATAACATCAGAGTACCTGCCATGAATTCTACGTGTGCAGGAATTAACCTCACCAATTGTTCACATTGTGTCATAAATGTTTATAATGCATAAAATAAAAATTTAACCAGTTTGTGTCATTTAACGTTCCCCTTTATTAACTTGAGATGAAATTATTTTTTCAAAATATTTCGTAACTAGTGATGAAATGAACTTTTCAACACTAGTTACGATATATTTTACTTTTCGTAACTAGTTACGAAAAGTAAACCGTTTCCTAACGTCATACAGTTTTGAAAAGTGTCACTTTATGTGTCAAAATTAGATAAACGTCATTTAATAAATTAATTAAATGAATTATTATTATTTAATATGTCAAAAAATAATAACTATCCTAAAGAAATGTGGTGAAGACTTTCTGAAAATTGATCCCAACAAAATTTTGTTTCCTCTAAACAAAAAGTATGGAATTCTATTTGATGATATATCTTATCAAGATGTCAACAGCAAAAAGATCACTTTATAGCCAGAGATCGGTAAACAGATGGTGACGAGTCATCGTACTATTGTTATTGGTAGCAGATAATGGTACTAGATACCATCATTCCAAAGGCGCTTTCGCGATTCCTGTGAACTGCCAAATGAAGATGTTACAGATGCTTCGGCAAACCGTTGCGACGTAAATATGAGGATTATATTGGATTTGATCAAGAACGCAAAAACATAACGTCCTTCACGTAATGGGATTCATGAATTTAAAAGCGAAGATGAAAAGTTTATTTGAAAGGAGGGTGGATCAACTAGTTCGAGATTCGGCGAAATTCTGAGGAAGTCGAAGGAGACATGAGAGGTGACTCCTAATACCCTCTATTCGACTAAGACCATCGACCCTGCACTCTATATTTTTCTTAGATGTATCGTTTATTTTGCCAAGCTCTAACATATGAAATTCTTATTTCTACAGAACTAATATACTCCAATGGTTAGACAAAGAGTAATAGTGTAAAGGAATAAGGAGTTTGAGTTGTTACCAACCAGGTGTGGTCTATTGTCAATAATTGAAAAGGCATGTAAGGATAATTTTCCGCTTAATGCTTCAACTGAAATACCAGTTCTAAAATACGAACTTATTTTTTTTTTTGTTTCATTTGTGCTCAATCAATACTTAACAATCATACAGTGCTTCTCAACTTTTGAGAAGCACCCTCCCCCCTATCTTTGGAACGATTATACATACACAAGTGAAATTTGGAAACTGAATATTAATAGGTTATAAACTTCCCTACTAGTGATGATAGATGACGAAATCGTCATAGATGACGTCACAAGGCCATTGTGACCAATAATTTTAAATGGAACGCTACGGCAAGCGACACCTCTTTGAAAAGGTATCGAAAAAACCTATTCAATGATACTAATTTTGTTTGTGTTTGAGGCAGTTTTAATGGCTCATTAGTAAACATGAAAATTTAAATTCCATTCAGAATGATATTAAATACAGATTTAAGAAACAGTATGTACTTAAAGAAATTGCTCAAAGTGACCTCCATTTACTTCCTGACAGTAAAATATCCTATTTTTAAACTCTTCTCGTACTTATTCAAATGTGTCTGCGGAAACAGCCTCACATTCTGCAACAATACGTTGTTTTAAAACGTCAATATTGTCAAGTTCAGTGGCGTAAACCCTCGATTTAAGGTACCCCCACAGAAAAAAAATCCAAAGGTGTGAGGTCCGGTGATCGAGGTGGCCATTCCGTTGAACCTCGTCGTCCAATCCATCTACCAGGATACTCCTCATGCAAATACCGTCTTACTGCACCGTAATAGTGTGGAGGAGCACCATCCTGTTGGAATGTTATTTCCAAATTGCCGAATTCATCTGGATTATCTTCCAAAATTTCAAGGATTAACGGTTCTATTGCGTTTTGCAACATCTCCAGATAAACCTCACCAGTTAAATTAGTATTTAAAAAAAGAGGCCCAACGATGTGGTTTCCCAGGATACCTGCCCAAACATTCACCTTCTGGGGAAATTGGGTATGTGTTTCACGAAACAGGTGAGGATTTGCGTCACTCCAATACCTCACATTCTGCGTATTTACATTTCCATTTAGATAGAAAGTACTTTCGTCACTAAAACAAATTGTTTTGACGTAGTCTGGCTGTTGGTTAATTTTAGTTTCCATATTTTCACAAAATTCTAGTCTTCGGTCTGGGTCGTCGTCTGGAGTTGATGAACCATTTTTAATTTGTATGGATGAAATTTGTATTTTTTCAACACCCTGTGTACTGTACTTCGACTAACTTCACAGGTAGATGCAACTTGAGTTGTTGAAGAAGTAGGATTAACTCTTACTTCTGCCAGTATATCAATTTTTTTCTCATCAGAAATTTGTGGTCTGCCAGATCGTTTCGCATCATTAATACTACCCGTTGTTTCAAACTTACGAAGAAGCTCCCTTAAACAAGTCCTCGAAATGGGGCGATCGGGAAACCTCTCATTAAAAATGCGTTCTGCTGCATGAATATTTTGTCTAGTTTGACCAAGAATTAGGACCGCTGCTACTTTATCACCTAAAGCACGTACCATTTCGCTTCTTGAAGCACTTAAACTTTCGACTCACAACAGTTTAACAAATTATTAAAATGTACAAAAATATTAAAAGTACCATAAGCTGTAAAAGCAGTGAGACGTTCGATCAACAATACACAAATTATTAAATGTACAAAAACTTGGACAATTACAAAAACGTCGAATATTGGAGACTAACAAAAACGTCAGATTATTTGACAACTAACCATAGACGGAGCTTGAATTTGGAATTTTAGTATTAACTTGACAATTTGACGTTTTAAAACAACGTATTGTTGCAGAATGTGAGGCTGTTTCCGCAGACACATTTGAATAAGTACGAGAAGAGTTTAAAAATAGGATAGTTTACTGTCAGGAAGTAAATGGAGGTCACTTCGAGCAATTTCTTTAAGTACATACTGTTTCTTAAATCTGTATTTAATATCATGCTGAATGGAATTTAAATTTTCATGTTTACTAATGAGCCATTAAAACTGCCTCAAACACAAACAAAATTAGTATCATTGGATAGGTTTTTTCGAAACCTTTAAAGAGGTGTCGCTTGCCGTAGCGTTCCATTTAAAATTATTGGTCACAATGGCCTTGTGACGTCAACTATGACGATTTCGTCATCTATCATCACTAGTAGGGAAGTTTATAACCTATAATATTCAGTTTCCAAATTTCACATGTGTATGTATAATCGTTCCAAAGATAAGAGGGGGGGAGGGGACTTTTGAGAAGCACTGTATAACTATTACAAAAAACGTAAATACTCTAGTTGCACCTCTAATAAACTAACCAAATGCGAAATACAAATTTGGGTTTAGGTATTTATTTATTTAAAGCCAGTGGTATATAAATTTAATGCAAATATCTGTCAGACAGGCGCGGCTCGTGATGACGTATTTTGGGAGTGCAAGTACAATGATGCGAGTGCTTCGTGTATTCTCGTGTACTAACTGTAACGTTTTCTTAGTAAACACCGAAAACACACGAGGCACTCGCATCATTGTACTTGCACTCCCAAATACGTCATCACGAGCCGCGCCTGCTGTCAGGGAAAAAATGAAATGAAATTATTCATTTAAATGTGTTAATCATTGACATATTTATTTTGCAGTTAGTAACATAAAATTTAAAAGAAAAATACTCATAAAGCGATAAGTTTATGAAGTTTACGTGATTAGAAAATATTTGCTAATTAGCGCTTACAAATTGCTCACATGAAATGAAATGTATACGTGCAGATATATTGTTACATAAACATGACATTCATAAGATACATAAAATGTAGGTGAATATATCGATTTCTTCTATAAATAAGCGCTTAGAATAGTAGAAAAATCATAATATCCAGTTTGTAATATACAGTCCATAAATTGAAAATATCGACAGCGTAGATAGGTGTTTTAATATTATATAGATTGCATTCCATATTTCCGTACATGAATAACATTGAAGACACTTCCAATATAGGGGAACTTAATTATTCATAGCGACATTACTGCAAATGAATTACTTATCGATATCCTATTAACGTTCGCGTTCATTATGTTTTTCAATAAGTCTTTTGGTAATAATAGTTAAATATCTATCAATATTTTTAGGGCATTTCTTATGGATTGTTGGCATCCTAATATGTTTTTCTTAAAAAGTGTTTATCTTATCGCGTTTTTGTTCTTTGTAGCTGCTGTTTTAAATATCTGGTTTCTTTTTTTAATTATAATTATATTTTTGTAATTCTGCCAACATTATCTTTTGTAAAATTTGTTTTTTCCAATTGAATATTAGCTTACAATATTTTCCAAAACTATTTATAGAATTTTTTATTCCTAGGCCTTTCATTGTTAATGTTGTTTCTTAGTGCACGATAAACTTTTCACCATAGACAAAATTATATTTTACTTAAAAATACAAAAAAATATCAAATTGAACAAAAATTGAATAAGAATTACACAGGCCTGCATAAAATTTGTGATGACGTGATTTTTGTTTGTTAAGCTCAGTTTTTATATAGCAATAACTAATTAAAATACAGTTGGTCTCTACCACCCACAGATTTTTTTTTGCACAAAAGAAAAAGAAAAAAATATAAAAAAAATCTTATAATAGGCGTTTTAATACATTTTAAAATGAATGTACTACTTCAAATTCTAGGTATTAACCCAAAAATGATTTTCTGTTGTGGTTTTAAAGAAATTTGTTAAGTAGGCTCTTATTACCTGATGTAAATCTTTTATTACATGTATTAATTTTGGACAAGATTTCCGGGAATTTTTACCTGCTAAATCCTATTTATTATGCTTTCACTTTATTAGTACTGCGAAGAAGGATTTCAAGTTTATCACTCCAAACAAAATGTATATTTTAATGTCATTACCTTCATTATAGCTCTGAGTGTCGATCAGTAAACAAGTAAAATTAATTTGTCTTTAGTGTTGTGCGTAGTATTTGATAAATAAACATTGCTTAAAAATATATCTAGCTGGTGTTGCAAAAACAAACCAGATGATTTCTGTTATATTTGTGGATATTTCGTCTTGAAAAAGTTTAGGAGACCAATTGGTGAATTTGTGAAAAATGCATATTATGCTTATTTCAAAATCAAATTAGTAGATCAAGATAAAGATTGGGCACCGCAAGTTGTTTGTTATGTATGTGAAGAAGGTTTAAGACATTGGATCAAAGGGAATAGAAAAAGCCTTCCTTTTGGAATACCGATGGTTTGGAGAAAACCGCAAAATCATCATGAAGATTGCTACTTTTGTCTTTTTGATATTAAGGGGCATAATAGAACCCAACCCAACCCAACCCACAGATTTTCTTTTTTGCACAAAAGAAAAAAATATAAAAAAAATCTTATAATCAGCTGATGAAAACGCTCGCTCAGGTTCTACACTGGTTGGAGGAATAGACAATAGATATTTATATGGTAATTCAAAGTGATATCCACGAACTCCTCCATTTTCGAACAGGCTCATTTCGCGTCTAATACTATTTACCAACGCCGATTCATTTTGTACTTCAGGATCTGGGGATTCCATGCTCTGATTAATTTCTAGCTGTAACTTTTCCTTTAGTTTCGATTGGGGTTGGAGGTTTGTTGCCTTGGCTCATCATCTGCTTGTGATCCTGACCTTTCTTCCTCTTCCGTGTCATCTCGACTATTTAGTCTTTTAACAATACTCTTTATTTGCGCCCTCACTAAAGCCTGTGTAGGAACTGTAAAGAAGTCAAGCCATTCCAAATCCGATAATAACTGATTTTCATCATCTTTTAGTGGGTTTTGTAAATAATTCAACACACCAGCTAAATCTTGATTTCGTCGTTGCTTTATACGTTCCACTAAGGATGTTTTCATTTTATTGGCGAGTGCTGAGTTTTTGCTAGACAATTGTTTTATAAGAAATTTCAAAGCGACATCAGCTGTGCATAAATTAGTATCTAGTCTACAGATTGCTTCTACTGTTAATTTAATTGGGGTCAGCACATCAACAATTTTATTTACCAAGTCAAAATCAGCTTCTTCTAAAGGGATTGGATGATTGAGATCTATAAGAGCTTTTTGAATGCAGGTTTTTAAAAGAGAACATCGTTCCAGCATGGTTAAAAAACTATTCCACCTGGTTTTACAGTCTAAAAGAAGTGACAGCTCTTTTTCATGTTCAATCTTCACATATTTTTGAAGTACTGTATCATTTTTCAATGGTGATCTTTTGAAATACACTACAACTTTGCGGATTTTCTATATCAGCTCATTAATGTTTTTACCTTTCGTTAAATGTGGTATGTGTTCTCGCGCAAGTTCATTTTGTGACATTAAGAATAAACCTGATTCTGGACAGTCTAAGTCTTCTAAATTGACATCATCATCGCTATCGTTCATATAATCAGCAGTAACAGCTGGTTCATTTATAGTATCATCTGAGTCTGAAGTAGGGCTGTCTTGCCTGTCTTGAAAATAATTCTTTATTGTATAAAGCACATCACAGACGGCCAAATTGGTACCATGTGCGAGACACAGTTGTTGTTCAGTGCAAACAAGCTGTCCCACCTTTATCATAACGTTCGGTCCATCGGTTACAGTAGCCACATCAGTTTCCAGGGAAATATCAAATTTACTTAGACGCTCTTTCAATATACGAAGACAATTTTCCGCCGTCATACTTCCATCAATAGGAACGAGTCCTAAGCTCCAAATTTTTTTATATGAATGAACGTTGACAGCCATGTATCGTTTATTGGACGTTGATGTCCACTCGTCGAAAGATAGACTGAATCTTTCACCTGCACTTTTCAAATGTTTTAATTCTGCAGTTACTTTCTTTCTGATTTTTTCTATGTAATTCATAACACGCTTTCGAATTGTGACGGTTGATTTTGGTAAATGCGTGTATTTCGCTAAAAGCAATTTTCTCAAATCGTCTGAAGTTATGAATACACTGAATGGAAATCCATCTAATGTAATCATTCTTGCCAAAACATCATCTAGGCTATCGTCGCCACTTTTAGTCAAATAATTTTCTAACTTTCGTTTAGCTGGCGGCGGTGCTGTGTTCAGATTTTCAGAATCTTGACTTGTTGAAGCTGTTAAACGATTAACGTCGAGCTAAAATCTTAATGTTATGTTTTGAAGACAAATGTGTATGTAATCCCTTAGTCGATCCACCCAAAGTCTTGAGAATGGCAGGGCATCGCTTACATTTAGCACTATTCCCGTCTTTCGCAACTAAAAAATAACTCCACGCTGACGACGTATCACTGTTTTTTTATGTTGAACAAAGTCTCCCACCATTTAAAATAACTTTTTCAGATAATTGACTTTTAAATTTAAATGACGTAACCTGCATAACCTTGTCGCTAGTAGAATAGTAAATGAAAAAAGTAAATCCTCCTAATAACCGTATTTATACTTTCGTACAGGGAATCTCCGACGAGTAATCCCTCGCAACAATATTATGATATATCATATGAGGTGATCGGGTGATTCCCCTGTTGGCCCATTGGGGAATTACTTTAACAGTATTGTATTGAAGTATGCCGAGCGGGGAAGTCCCTTCTAAGTTACATATTATTTGGGCTGTACCTGTGTAGTTCTTTTATCGTACGGCGTATTTAAGGTTGATTTTTTGCCTTTATGTAATAAGTGCCCTTAATATAATCTAGGTAAAGTCATTGTTAAGGCGCAACGGATTACGGAATGCAAGTACAGTCCCGGGATTTTGGAGATCAAGACCGGCAGGGATCCCGAGATCCCGGAATTGTATTGTCTAGTCCTACTACACAACGGGAATGTTTTCGGTTCAATTCCTATTGGATATTCCGTTCAATTAAAGGAAACATATGACGACATTGAGAAGGTTGAGAATGGTATATCCACACAGAAGACCCAGTTATGGTATGTATATTTTAGTAACTTTATAAAGTTACTAAAATATACAGACCATAACTGGGTCTTCTGTGTGGATCTCAAAATGGTAAACTTTTTACTTGGCTTTAAAACAGGATGTGCAAAATTTCTGTGCTTTTTGTGCCTCTGGGATAGTCGAGCTATAAACCAATACTGGATTCAGAAACATTGGCTTCCCAGAACATCCCTAGATGTTGGATATAAGTAAACCATTAGTCGACAGAGAAAAAGTAATTTCTCCACCTCTTCACATCAAAATGGGTCTTATGTGAAAAGTTTCCACGACTAAATTACGAACAAATTTAAGCTGGGTTATTTGATGGACCTCAAATTCGAACTTTAATGAGATCCAAATTTCATCAACTCTTTGAGCGAAGCTGAGAAAGAAGCCTGGACTTTATTCACGATGGTCGCGAACAATTTTCTTGAAAACAAAAAAGGCTGCAATTATAAAGACCTAGTGCAATCAATGCTTAAAAAAAATATTGCCTAGGTTGTAACATGAGTGTAAAGCTTCATTAACTTCATAGCCATCTTGGATATATTTCCCGAAAATTTAGGTGCTGTAAGCAATGAACAAGGCGAGAAATTTCATCAAGATTAAAAAATAATGGAAACTCGGTACCAAGGAAGATGGGATCCTCATATGATGGTCGACTACTGTTAGAGTGTTCAAAGGGACTGCCAAACCAAAATACACAGCAGAAACTGCTACAAACGGAAATTAATCCCTGATTGTTGTTTCTCCTTTTGTAAATACTCTTGCAATTTTTTAATGATTGTGAGATGCATTATTTTGCACTATACTCGTGACTAATATTGTATTGAAATAAATAAAGGAATTATTAAATTTTATACCTTCTTTATATCGTAACAGGTCTTATGTAAGTAACTACTTACCCGTATTAGTGATTCTTCAAAGAGTATACAGTACAGTACAGTATACAGTATAATTTTGACGTGATACGCAAAAACTATATGATTTTCGAATTCAGCACACCCGAATTAGTAAAAAACAAGTCTCGTTTAGAAGTCAGCAAAAATCGTGTTGGCTAGTGTTATTATTAAAACCCAGAAAACTTGAAAAACCCAGTTCAATGATTATTTGGAATATACCCCAAAACAAGAAACGAATACCAACTTTGTTTAAGTTATTATTGGAAACATTACTATGTAAGTAATTGAATGATAAATTATATAATATTACAAAGATATTGAATAAAAATTAATTCAATTTAATAGCATTTTACATCGACTAAAGTGAAATAAATACATCGAGTTATCTAAAAATTGGAATCGATCCATTTCAAATAAAAAAACTTTGTAGGGCTTTAATCTCCTTATGGAGATTATCGACCAGAGATCAAATTTAAAGGCTATATTTTTCTGCGCAGGTAAACAAACGAAGTATAGTAAAAGTACGGAAGGTATTAACAAAAGTTACTTTGTTGTAATTTGAAATGGACTATAAACTCTAAAGTAAATATTTTATAAATTTATTAAATATTCATCGTCACAAAATTAGAAACGAACTTATCATTATTATGATAAAATATATAAAAAAAAAACGCGAATAAAACAAGTTAGAAATTATAGATACCTGTTTATTAATTTGTTTACAACATAGACACATATACCGGGCGACCTTGAAATAAAAAGACAATGTTTGAAAAATGGAAAGATTAAATTATATGGAATGTCTACTCAAAATTCTTTCTCATAAGCGAGAAAAAAAATAACAAAGATATTTAAAGAAATGTTCTTACGCCACTGTGCGACTGAATATATCATAAATACTATCGGAGACGATATTTTAAAGCTGATCCACATTATAGTTTTCTTATTGTTCATCTCACTTTAAGTATCGTTCTGTTGTTACGTACGTTCGATACAATTTTTCGATTAAAGATAATAGATTGTAACTTAAATGACCGTAAAGCCCGCATTTTACATGTTTCTTTAATATTTCAGGTTTAAAAATTTACAAATTTTTAACACCTGACTCAGGTTAGCAAACCCTTACCATAACAAAACTTGTCGGTTTTATAAATATAAAAATTGTCGCCTCTGAGTACAATGGGACATTTTGAATCTAATATTCGTATTTTATATTTCTTACTTCAAACAAAAAAAAAATTCTTGTAATACACATGAAATTTTAATATGATTTTTAAAATAGGTTTATAAATGAATATAACACACGTCTTAATTTTTCATTATTTACTTGAATGTATAAAAAGCAGTATTGACCTTAGCATACAGGATATTATACCTTTTATAACATCGACAGCTGTTACGTATGCAAACATACGGTGTGTGTGTGTAACTTCAATAAAGGTACATATTTACATTCTGAATATTTTGAATTTCAGGGGGCTTTTAATTTTGGGGTTCGTGTCGTAATTAACTCATAATATTTTGGATTTATACTCTATATAATTACATCTTTTCATTTTTCATACGTTGTCTTTTTATTTCAAGGACTATTTCACGGTGTAACTATGTTGTTCCATGATACTTTCGTTGACAATGGTGTTTGCTATATTGCTTGAAATATATAATTCTATCATTTATTGATATTTATACGAAATTAATATTAAATTAAATGTATTGAAGATGATAGAAAATGTGCGCATTATTATGATAAAGAGTATTTTGGTAAGATTTAATTTTAGCTTGAAATACTAATTGTTAATCTCTCAAATAATAATAATTAATAAAGATAGTTGTACACTAGTAAAAACTTACCTTATTATATCAATAAGAAAATATGGTAAACCTCATGAATCCACTTTAGAATATTCTGTATTAACAATAACTTGAATTACATAGCCTGTAGGTATTTTGGCTTCCTCTACGTGTAGTTTATCTCCTAACAGTTTACCTCCATAAAACCATCGTTGTCTCGAAGATTCTATGCCTTCTTGACTCTTTAATTGTGTAAAAAATAAAAATGTATATCAGAAGATTTGATATTTACTATTCTTAAAATAATATAGTCTATGTCATTGAAGGCAATTGCTTTTAAACGTTTTTTATATTTATTATAATTTAACTAAAAACATTATATGTATATATATATGTACATATATAAAGATAATTATTTCGTGACCTTTGTATGTTATGGTAAATTGAATTTAGCATATACATATATATATATATATATATATATACTCGTATATATATATATATATATTATATATTATATGATGTTTGTTTGAAACTAATATATGAAAATTATATTTCCTATATTTTAAAACGTATCTATAAAAAAATTGTTTAATAATTTAGAGAAAAGTGCATTTCATTCATTGGTCCATGCGCCACCTGCATTTTTTCCTGTAATTCCAAGTTATTTCCATGACTAAGTAATATGAAAATTCATAGTTACACTAAACATACAATCTGTATCACAAGACCGTGTGAGCGATTACTTCTAAGAACTCGATAAACATTAACGAGCCTAGAGACTATATAGGAATATACCGATGATCCCTTCATTGTCGTTCAACTTTAGTATGAACTGACTACTAATTTGTACATGTATCGTACATTTGTTGCAAAACAAAACAGCAGGATAAAATTTTCTTAACGATGTTTTGCCAAAATCCTTGTTTAACATTAAGGATTAAATATATTAATAAAAAAATAGCTGACCCTTAGAAGCCGCAAACGTTACTAAGTTTAAGACGCTTCTCACTCTTCTTCTCTGTTTTGGGGTGGACGCCACCACGTCCAGGCACTTGAGCACACTGCTCTTTGTACTATCCCCAATAGATCTCTCAATTCCACTCTGTTAGTTTTGTGTCCTCGATAAAAGCCACTATCCTCCTCAGGGGAAGTTTGAGTACACTCGAAGGATCCAATAGATCTCTCCCGAAATATTTCTGTCTGAGTTTCTTCAGTTCCTCACACGTGCATATTACATGAAGGCTAGTTTCCTCCTGTTTTTCACATCTCCTACACCAGGGCTCGCTAACCAAGCCCATGGTGTACCAATGCTTCCTTAAAGGACAATGTCCGGTTATTAACCCGGTAATTATTTTAATTTCTTTTTTGCTACTACGAATTAGGTTGGCTGAAAACTTCCCGTCCAGCTCCCTTAGTAGTGTTTTGGTATGGAGTTGACCTTCCGTTAACCTCCATTTATTTTTATGTTCTTTTTCTAGCCATGACCAGATCTCCCTTTTAGCGGAATCCTTAGTGATTCCACATACAGGTTCTGGTCCTATGAAGTTCCTATTGGTAACTTCTTTGACCATTTTGTCGGCTCTCTCTCTCTCTCTTATTGCCTTTAATTCCCTCATGTCCTGGCACCCATATCAGCGACACTGTATTGTCTTGTGCCAGGTTATTGAGGACCTGTTTACAATATTTCACCAGCTTAGACCTGGTAGATGGGTTCATAATGGTTTTAATAGCCGCCTGACTATCAGTCATTATGTTAATTTGTTGCTTGCGCAGCCGGCTTCCCGAATTTCATCGGCGCAGGCTGCGACTGCTAACAATTCGGCCTGGAAAACCGCAGCATGTTTCCCCAGACATATCGATATCTTCCTTCCAGGGCACATTCCGTATATGCCTGCACCTGCCCCCTGACTAGATTGTGATCCATCAGTGTACCAGGTGCCGACACCACAATCGATCGAGCAACTTTTTGCCTGTTCCCTGGTCGGTATAAGTATGTTCAGCTTAGCTGTAAACATAATTTCAGGTGACATACTGTCCACCGGCATTTGAAATATCGGCTCTTCCAGTATAGTTCCTGTGATATCTGTATGGCTCCCTACAACCTTATTAGGACACCATTGGCGTTCAGCCTCAGTATCGCAGCCATTGCCTCCGCCTTTATAAATAGTTCCAGCGGAGGGAGACCCACGATGGCCTCCATGGAAGCGGTTCCCGTGCTGTTAATAGCTCCCGTGATTCCCAACAGGGCCTGTCGCTGGAGAGTCGTGAGGAGCCCCACCGACGATGTCCGCTCCGTCCTCCTCCACCAGACAACTGCCCCATAGGTAACCGTTGATCTTATTACTGCTGTGTACAACCAGTGTACCACATTTGATCTTAGTCCCCAGGTCTTGCCAACAGCTCTTCTGCATCTCCAGAAGAGCTGCGCCGCCCTGTCTGCCACTTTGGCTAGGTGTCTGCTCCAATTCAGTTTCGCATCAAGTGTTATGCCTAGATACTTCACTTCATTGGTTAGTTCTAACTCTTGTCCAAACAGCTTTATGCTGCCCACGCAGCAGGGCACGAGCGGCTCAAGACTTATGACTCATAAGTCTTGAGCCGCTCGTGCCCTGCTTCTGGGAGTCCACATACAAAATGGCTTCATGGATAAACACTACGTTGTCTCAATTTCTATTATAATCTTCCTATATCCACTGAAATCTATGGTTAATGTGTTTTTGAGTGAGAAGCGTCTTAATCTTAGTAACGTTTGCGGCTTCTAAGGGTCAGCTATTTTTTTATTAATATATTTAATCCTTAATGTTAAACAAAGATTTTGGCAAAACATCGTTAAGAAAATTTTATCCTGCTGTTTTGTTTGGCAACAAATGTACGATACATGTACAAATTAGTAGTTAGTTCATACTAAAGTTTTAAAGGGTTCGCTTTAGAACTCATAAGTTATGAGTTCTAAAGCGAACCCTTTAAAAATTAATGTATTCGCTTATTCTAACGTAAGAGGGTTTTGTTTTCCGGGAATTTGGTTGATACGAAATTAATGGAAATTGATCGTAGGTACTTAATAAAGTCTGCTAAAAAGTGGTTTGGTGAAAGAGCATCAAATTGGATACGCCAAGAAGATGCAAAACGATCCAAAACACCTGTGTACATTCTGGAAGACCAAAAATTGCATAAAAGTATTAGATTGGCCGTACCTCTCACCGGATACTCTTCTAATTGAAAATGTGTGGACTAACACAAACACAAAAATGAAATTGAGGGGAATGCGCTTGTCAAAATTTAAACAGCTATGATATGATTAAGTTAGTTTGACTGCCCCTTATCACAAATTAACAGAAACTTTTGTTGCGAGTACGGAAAAACGCTATCTAACAATAAACGTTAATAACGGTAACTGGACTGCACATTCGGTAATTGTGACTTTACAAATGATTTCTAATGATAGATTTTTTTAGACTACGCTGTCTCTGAAAAATCGCCCACTAAAATATTCAATACTTATTGCATTAAATAGACGCAACAGTAACTATGTTAGTTGTTGCCAACATGGAAAGCCGTCATATCACCTTCTTGAATTTCGAATTAAAAATGTCAGCAGAAGATGTGAATTGTATTATTAAACAAAATCTTTGTTTCTCTATTATGAAGTGATCAACATTTTAAACGTAATTAAAAGGTTATATTTTTGAAAAGTTCTTGTAAATGTAATTAACAAATGATAGAGATAGTATTTTAGGTTACGCTTTGCATATTGCGCATAAAATTTAACGTTACTATTTTTACAAGTTTTTAATGTTAAATATAAATACATTGCGTACATAGAAATCGGCCCTGTAAAATTTGATTTTAACTATATTTTGTTTCAGATCAAGAAAAAATATATGCTGTTTGAAAGACAATTGATGTGAGTTTAAATTTATTAAAATTTATTTCGACTTCTTAATCTTAAAATTGTGAAATTAATACATGAACAAATGTTTTTTCTTATTACTTAAACAATTACCTAAATTAACACTTAATTTTTAATAATGGGTATGACCCCCTCTTACCAATAACATCTCTCGATTAGGCATAGATCTAATCAAGTTCGATATTGTTTCTTGCAGGATGTCAACTCTTCTTCTACTGCAACAATAAGCTCTAGGATCGAGGTAGGAGCACGAGGTCTAGCACGAATTCTTTGTTTTAGCTCATCTCATACATGTTTGATCGGATTAAGGTCGGGACTGCATGCTGGCCAATTCATAACCCGAAAACCGACTTCTGTAATGTAATCTTGCACGATTCTTGCGGTTTGCGCCCTAGCATTATCTTGCATAAAAATAAATTGTCTCCAATGTAGTCGATGTAAGGTAACACATGAACTGCTAAAATCTCCTCAATGTACCTAGCACCCGTTAAACCTCTTCTCCCGTGACTACGATCGTCCCTACGAATTAGAACTGGGTCAATTCGTGCTCCCATAGAAATTGCACCACAGATCATGCAATAACCACCTCCATAAGCATTCCCCTCTACAATGCAGTATTCTGAAAATCGCTCTCCTGGTCTCCGGTACACTTTTCTTCTTCGGCTACTGCTATCGAGGCATATCCTTGTCTCATCTAAGAATAGAACGGACCCCACATTGTTCCAATGTCCAATTCAGATGCTCCCATGCAAAACGCAGGCGTGCTTGACGATCAGCTGCGGTAAGTTTTGGACGAAGTGCAGGTATTTTACAAGTCAGGTTACGTTGTTTTGAAGGATCTCGATAAATCGAGTCGCCTCACAAAAACCACGTCCACGACTTTGCGGGCAAAGATCACGGAATAGGCTATGGCTCAATCTGAGTTGATCGGATACGCAAAGCGCGTGGAGAAAGAAAACGCGATGTTGAGGAGGGAGGAGAGTGCGACAAGCCAAGTACGTTCGCCCAGGTAACTGTGGGAGTCGTTGGGCAAACGGCAAAAATGGACAGTCTTGTAAATAAGACTAGAAACATGCCGACCCTCTTCATCAGCGGAAAGAATAACGAAAGCACGAAAGAAATTCAGACCACACTCACCAGCTCCATAAATCCAATAAAAGATAAAATACGCATAAAATCTATAAGAACCGCTGGTAAGATGGTGGTAGTAGAAACAGCTGGAGGTAACGACCTCCAAAAACTAAAAGAAAACGTGGAACTAAACAAAAAACTTAAAATGGAGGAACTGCGTAAGCGTAATCCTTTGGTAATTATATATGGGGCGCCATCGGATATGAACGATGGCGATATCAAAGATGCTATCTACAGTCAGAACTTTTCTGACACCTTAACTGAGGAAAACTATAAACAGAACTTCAACATCCGCTTCAGGGTGGGCCCCAGGGACAAATCAACTGTGCACCTCGTGGCCGAAGTAAGTAATGAAATAAGAAAGGTAATCCTACGACAAGGTAGGATATACATTGGCTTTACCTGTATGTTTAAAAGACTACGCTGTAGTCTCAAAATGCAACAGGTGTCGTGACATTGGTCATATCGCGAAAACCTGCAGAAAAGAAGAATCTTGTGACCACTACGGAGACGCAGGTCACGGAAAGGATGGGAGAGAGAATGAACTTTATGGAGCATGTAGACCATACTTGTAGAAAGGCGACTGCGGTAATGCAAAAGATAGCTCGCATTGTCGAGGGTCAATATAAAATTCCATTGCCATCAGTGCGAATATATATGAACGCCGTTATGGCGGCGATTGTAACGCATGGGGCCAGCGCGTGGGCTACAAAGGCACAGCAAGTGAAACCCCAGCAGAAACTTAACGCTGCGCAGCGGGGAGTGCTAGTACGCCTTACGGGGGCATATCGCACAACATCAGCGGATGCCCTCCAGGTGGTGGCCGGGGTGCTGCCTATGGACCTTGAGGTCCTGCGGCAGGCGGCCGAGGACTGGTTCCGAAAAGGTGAACTACAGGAACTAGATGCTCTCCTTGGCGTACGCCCAACCAGCGTCGCCCACATTAGAAGCCACGTAAGCCACGGAAGCCATGCATTCCTGCCAAATATAGAAGAAAGAATGCGGATGTGGTACCTTTCCCCCTCACCGGGTCTCGTGCAATTCCTGACCGGTCACGGCCCCTACGCCACGTACCTGCATAACCAGGGCCTGGCTTGGGGTGACGAGTGTGCTTTAGGGGCTACTGGCTCACCGGAGCATGTGCTATTCCGATGCCCCAACCTGGGAGAAGATACGCCAGCCCTCAGGAGCGCACTGGTGGAACAAGACGTTCGTCGCCTAATAAGGTCACCGAATGGCTTCAAACAACTGGACCTCCTGGCAGGGAGGGTTAGCAAGACCCTGCACGATAGATACCGACAAGAGGGGAACAACCGAAGGTAAATGAAAACACCATCTCGACACGATAACCCTGAATACGACGACATATGCTACACGTACATGACACAATAACCCGATTTACGACCGACCTACCAATGCAATAAACATCACCTGCATGTGACACACCAACACATTGTGCTACATAGCCAAGGCCCCGATGGATGCCGGGGGGCCTTGAATCCCAGAAGTGTAAGCTTCTGACGTCCGGTCCTCGATGTATTTCCGGAGCCAAAGGATATGAACCACCTGCATGCGACGGCGCGTCTTACATGAGACGGGTCAGGCATGAGCATGCAAAAACTAGATTTTAAGTTTTAGCTTTGTAGTTCTTTAGTAGTAGTTTAGTAAATTAGGTTTATAAATTTTTTCTTTAAATTTTTTCTCTAAAATTCAACTGGCAGCATGTTGCTAGTTTCTTCTTCATAATTTCGTAACTTCCTATAACAAATTGTAACTGTCAACCACTGGGAATTAGATGCATGCTGCATGTCTTCGGGGCGACGGGAGAGATGGGTGGCCCGCCATCTACATAACACCTGCGCCAGCCGATCTAAGAACATCTAGAGCCACCGCCTCCTCGTGGTTAGGGACGGGAACGAAGCCCAGGTAACTGCGAGAGCAGAAATAAGAATCCTGGGTACGGCCAAAGGCGGCTCGATCGGCGAAACCACTTTTAAACAGCCTCTATGGAAGGGCGGGAGTCCGCTTCCTTCGCCCTCACCACACCAAACACCTCAACACTGGCCTATTTTAAAGTATTAATCCAATAGGCTAAAAGACCCAGATAAAGAAATAATTGAAAAAAAAAAAAAGAGCCCCACTGACTAATTTCCTCTCCTCGTATTTCACTGAACTGTTGCTGCCCTTGAACCGCATTAAAGCGACGATACCTTAATGTTGACAGAATAAAGCGGTATCACGATCCGTTATATATCGCTTTCTGTCGGCACCAGGTCGCATATGAAAAGATCCAGTCTCCTCATAACATTGGTACATTCTTCGACCAGCTGCGCGTGTCATATGCAGTTGTCGAGCAACAGCTCACTGACCAAATCCATTTTCAATTAAAGCAATTACTTGGGGGCTTTTTGCGGTGTAGTATGCATTAAACTAACATACATTGAAAATTAATTAAATTATGAAAAACGAATAATGTACAAATTTCAATTGCCAAGGCAAAAATTTCAATCTGTCGCAAGTTTGTTATTCTCGTTATAACCACAACATAAATACGTTTCATTTGTTTACCGATTACTACGGTATCAAAGCATATTAAATTGTCTTTCAAACAACATATATTTTAACTTGATCTGATAAGTAGATTCGAAACAAAATATAGTTAAAGTCGAAAGTTTACAGTGGGCCGATTTCTATGCACGCAAGTATGTACGTATATACAACATTTAAAATAAATAATTTAGCGTAATTTTTTATTTACAATCAATGCATATTTCAAAATAACAAACATAATTCATAAAATATTTTTTGAGAGCTATACTTCCTATAATTTTACTTTTATTACATTTAACTATTGTATTATATGCCGTAGTACATTATACTTTAATTATTATGTATTTTTAAATTGGAAGGGTATCCCATAATTTGGCCAAATTAAAAATAAACGAATAAGGCAGTAATTTTAGGTTTATTATAGGTTTATTTCAACATAGTTCATGAACTGCTGTGTTTGAAAGGTTTATTGACTGTTATGGTGGAAGAGTACAACAGGACTTTACAAAAAATAATATTGATAAGAATATCTCCAATAGTACAAAATAAACGCTAACTAATTTTGTTACATTTACACAATTGTTAATTGTTACATTTACACAATTAGCGTCGATAGAATACTGTTTTATTCTGTTTTAGCATAATAAAACAACTAATCTTTATGATTTACAATCTATTAAACTGAAAAGATATAGTAATGTGATAATACTTGTTGATGGTTTCTTTATTATAGAAAGGTACACTTGTTCACAGTTCAAACTTTGTAGTATATGAAAACCAATTCACTCTACATTAAATAGAAATAGGTAGTACGAGGGTTGTCTTTTATATTTTGCATATAGAGCTGGAATAAAACAGTAGATAGCTTTTAATGACTTTATTGTTTTTTGAAGTATTTTCCACGAAGATTAATGCACTTTTGCATGTGCTTGAACCAACTCTGGAAGCAGTTATTCCACTCGTTTGTTCGTACAGTCAAAATTGCGTTTTTAATGGCATCGACTGCCCTTTCTGATGACTGGAACCTTTGACAACGCAGTCCGTGCTTGATTTTCGGAAAGGAAAATAAATCGTTTGGACTTAAGTCGAGACTGTACGGAGGATGGTCTAACAATTCGACGATTTGTTGCGTTAAAATTTCAATTATCTTGTGAGCTGTGTGAGAACTTGCATTGTCTTGGTAGAGAATGACTCGCCGTTGTGAGTTGGTTGTACAGAAATTGTTGCTACATGACCTGCTTTCGAGACCAATGTCGCGACCATCTTTTTGGAGACACTTCGAGAACGGATACTTTTGTTGGCTTACCCAAATAGATGACTGGCTTTTATTTTATGGCTCATATGAGCAAATCCAAGATTTATCACCACTCGCGATGTTGTACACTTTTTTCAGAGTTTCCTGCGTGGAAGCGGTATAGAGTTTTTAGACACCAATTCACCCTAGCTGTTTTCTGTTCTTCTGTCAAAGGATGCTGTATCCAACGGGAATTTTTTTTTACACGCAATTCTTCATACAAAACTTTTTAAATTGGTCTTTGAAATGCCCAATGATCCCTCAATTTCGCGATATGTCACATGTCGATCTTCGTTGATGAGCTAGCGCACAGCATCGACGTTTTCCTGGGCGACTGCTATTTTTTGTGCACCTGTCTTGGACAGTCGCTAAGACTAACCCGTCCACGTCCAATATATATATATATATATATATATATATATATATATATATATATATAAATATATATATATATATATATATATATATATATATATGTATATATACCGTGTGCCCAACGTCGTGCGATCGATGGATATATAAGTAATGACTGGCCAACTGCAAGTATATTGGCCTTGCTTGAACACAATGACCGACTGATAGGAATATTCAATGTGTTAGAGAGAGATTATTTGATTCGTACTTAGATCGTATGTAGAATGTGTTGGACAAAGAAAGGGAACGCCCGTACAGTTAGACAGTAGAACCCGATTGAATATACTCTCTCAACCCTAACCACATAAACTCGCTATTCGTCTTCGTCTTACTACATTGTGGTAGATCAATCACTCCCGGGCGTTCGTACGGTATAAGGTAAACTTAATAAGTCGGCGATTAAAGGTCTGGTTCATTACTTCAAAGTATATATATTTAAAACAACCCTACATGTTTCGGCAATGATGCCTTTGTCAAGGGAATAAAAAATATAAATGCCTTGACAAAGGCATCATTGCCGAAACATGTAGGGTTGTTTTAAATATATATACTTTGAAGTAATGAACCAGACCTTTAATCGCCGACTTATTAAGTTTACCTTATCATACTAAGGTCACGAAAATATTATATATTTATATATATATATATATATATATATATAAATAATATATAATATATATATATATATATATATATAAATAATATATAATATATATATATATATATATATATATATATATATATATATATATATATATTTATACAAGTGCCCCGTATCGTTATGTTCAAATTTTACGAGTGTAAAGTAGACTTCATTTCAAGTAACAAAAACGCAAAAGTATAATCCTAAAGTCAATACAAACTGATTTTATTTAAAAAAAAGTTATACGATTCAATAACAGACCTGTTAACGTCGCATAATAAAATGTTATCCTAAAATAAATAAACACCTGTCGTAGTGCATACAGTAAGTTTTTGGAGATCTACAAAAAAGAGTACTGGAAATTGATTTATGATAAAGAAGGTTCTTACGTATTTCGTAAATGCTGAACCATGAATATCATACAATAAACAAATGTTCAGATAACTGTTAACGTTGCATTTTTTAATAAAGGGTTACATTACGTTTCAGTTCATACAACAGCTTATTAGTGAGTGGACACGTTTTCTTTATTCAAAATGCCTTCCCGATTTTCTTCTCAAGAGTATGCGGACATGCATTTTGTGTATGACTACTGTAACGGCAGTGCACGTCAAGCAGTTATTGAATACCGACATCGGTTTCCCGATAGGCGCATTCCTCATTACAGAACATTTCAGGAAGTACACAGACAATTTCGGGAATGCGGACTGCGTGATTATCTTTTCGACCGAGGAGTAAATTTGCTAACAGACTTAGAGGAAGAAGCAGTAGCTATTGTTATAAGGGATTCAACTCTCAGTGTACGTCAAATCGCTAGCCAACTAGGAGTGCCACGAACGACAGTTTAGCGAATTTGAAAACGTGAGGGCTTATATTCATATCACTATCGCAGGGGACACGGTTTGCTTGAGGCAGACCACTATGCTCGTCTAGTTTATTCTACCTGGATATTAAGACAGTTACGGCTTCATTTTAATTTCTGCAGAACAGTCCTCTAAACAGATGAATTTACGTTCACGAGAAGTGGTGTTGCAAATCTCAGAAACCTGCACAGGTGGTCGTCAGAAAATCCCAAAGCTATACGCCCATCTAAATTTCAACATGAATTTTCTATTAACGTTTGGGCGGCCCTAATCGATAACTTGTTGATTGGTCCTGTCGTTCTTCCTGGGAGGATAAATGGGGACAATTACCTTCAATTTCTTATTGACGAACTGCCAAGTCTTTTAGAGGATGTCCCACTGAATGGTCGACAAAACATGTGGTTTCACATGGATGGGGCACCACCACATTTTGGAATTGCTGTCCGAAATTGGGTTAACGTCAATTATCCAAGATGGATTGGTCGAGGTGGTCTTGTTGCATGGCCACCCAGATCACCCGATCTTAATGCCGTTGACTTTTATTTATGGGGTACATGAAAAATTTAGTCTACGCGCAAGTTTCGAACACAAGAGAAAAGTTGTTGAATCGTATTCACTTGGCTGCCGAGCAAATCCGACAAAACGAGTATGAAATTCGGATAAGTACTTCTTCAGTTGGCTTACGGACACAAGCCTGCATTCAACAAGGCGGTGGACATTTCGAAAATATTATTAATTGAAATTTTTTAAATAAAATCAGTTTTATTGACTTTAGGATTATATTTTTTTCATGATGTGACAATCACATTCATAGATCTGTAACTTTGAAACGAATAAAAATGGATATACAAGTTTTGCGTTTTTGGTAATTGAAATGAAGTCTAGTTTACACTCCTAAAATTTGAACGTAACGATACGGGACACTTGTATATATATATACATATATATATACATATATATATATATATATATATATATATATATATATATATATATTCGAAAAAAGCACTTTGTTGTTTCTCAAAATATTCGCCTTTAAATTTTAAGCAATTTTGCATTTGAAGAAACCAGTTGTTGAAACATTTACTCCAATCTTAAGTGGGTATCTCAGAAACATGCCGTTTAAATGCTTCAATGAGAGGTCAAGAAAAAAGCAATGATTCACTTTGGAACCCGCAAACAGTTGATTATTGTTTTGTTTCTTGTTCGTATGAATATATCCAGATTTCTTCACCTGTTACGATACTGTATTCGTTGGCAGAAGCACCATGTTTAATATTTTGAAGGATTTTTTTCACCAACTCGCACGAACCATTTTTTGAGCTTTGGTTAAATTGTGTGGAATCCAAAGACTGCAAAGTGTCTTCGCTACTAAATGCTCATATAAAATCGTTTGTATTTGGCTTTTACCAATGCCTAAGGATGCCTCTATCTCTCGATATATCACATGTCAATCCGCTTCAATCATTTCTCGCACAGCATTGATGTTGGCCGTAACAACAGCAGTTGATGGACGACTTTTACGAAATTAGTCACCGATCATAGTACGTCCACGCTTAAATTCTGCAAACCAGTCATACACTATGGTTTTTGATGCTGCTTCATTACCAAAGGCAGAATGAAGTCGATCGATGCATTATTGTTGAGTTAGGCCACATTTCAAATCATACAAAATTATCGCCCGAAAATATTCACGAGAATTGTCTATTTTTTCACTAAATTGATTTCTTTGAAATGCTATACAAAACACGCAGTCGACTGTTTTTCTGTGAATGGTGTTTATCATTTCCGAACATTTTTAGGGTACTCCTCGTATATTAGTTACATATTTTTTTCTTTAAAAAGCATCATTAATCGGTGTTTATTTAAATGATAATACAAAATTTACTTTGAAAAGTAACCTTGAATTCCGTCTATACAGGGTGTCCAGAAACTCTCCTGACAAACGAAGACCGGAGTTTCCTCAGATAATTTTAAGCCAATTAAACCCAAATTCACCTAGTCCGAAAATGCTTCCTAAGGGAGCTAAAGTTCTTTGAAGATGGCGCCTTGTATTTATTTTTTTTTAAATTCCTCCAGAACGCTTCTATTTAGAAAAACAAAAACTGGTGTGCTTATTTATCCTCCAGAGATGAATCGATTCCATCAATTGCGAATTTCTAGTACCGGTCATAGGCGTCCGTTTTGGGTAGGTCAACGGTTATTTTAAGGCATAACTTTTTTGTCTTTAACTTTTAAGCATTTGTGACACTAAATTATTAAATTTTCAGGTATTCCAGTACCAAAAGGTACTCTTACTTTAAGCCGGTAGGATACACCGTTTTCTAGAAAAATCTATTTGTAAATTTTTCGTTTTTTCTTCATTAAAGTTCAATTTTTTATTTTTTGCAATAGTTAGCTCTGAACTGCCAACAGAAGTAAAACCTACGTTTTTCATTGTCAAATTGTTGCCAGTTCGCGAAGTTTATCTTTTCATTTTTTACTTTGTGTTATTCAAACACAACGATTTCAATTGAAAAAAAAATGGTTTTTACTAATGAGGAATACGCCGATATGCATTTAGTTTATGGCGAAATGAGGTGTAACGCTCGAGCGGCGCAACGTAGATACGCTGAAAAATTTCCCAATCGTCAGCATCCCACTCACTCAACATTTACAGCTCTTCATCAACGATTAAGAGAAACAGGTTCAGTGGTCCCAAAAAATAATGAAACAGGGAGACATAATGATGTAACAGCAGAACATGAAGATGTTATTTTAATGGAAGTTGAGGAAAATCCAGAAATTAGCGTCGAAGACTATCTGTCATGTACCCCACAATTTCAAAATCTTCCGTAGGAAATATCTTACACAAAGAAAATTTATATCCTTTTCATTTTACAAAGGTGCAAGCACTGCTAGAAGGAGATTTTCCTGCTCGCGTAGAATTCGCTAGATGGTTACAAAATCAGAAAAATCAAGATGAAGATTTCTTCAGGAACATTTTATTTGGTGACGAAGCTACATTCTCAAAAAATGGAATTTTTAATGTACATAATGCACATTATTATTCGTACGTTGGTGACAATTCACACGTTGTTCAAGAATTTAAGCATCAGCATAGGTTTAGCATAAACGTCTGGATAGGAGTAGTTGACGATTATCTACTTGGACCTGTGGAATTACCTGCTCGTTTAAATGGTGCTGATTACTTACATTTCCTGCAAAATATTTTACCTGATTTGTTAGATGAGGTGCGTTTAAATATTCGGCAAAACTTATGGTTTCTACAGGACGGCTGTCCGGCCCACTTTAGCAGGAATGTACGAGACTTTCTGATAATAACTACGAAGACCATTGGATTGGAAGAGGCGGTCCAGTTGCTTGGCCAGCAAGGTCGCCGGATTTGAATCCTTGCGATTATTGTGTTTGGGGATACATAAAAGCATTTGCTTATTCCGTTCCGATACAAAATCGCGCACAACTCTGGCTAAGGATACAAGATGCTTGCAACAAATTTAGAAATAACTTTGGAATTTTTGCAAGAATTCGGCGTTCTCTAAGCAAAAGGGTAAACTTATGCATAGAGACTAATTGTCATCACATCGAGCAACTTTTGTAACAATCTACCTTTGATACTTGTTCTTTTTTTGTTAGTTTCGTTCCATTGTAATAAATAATTTGTTTTTAATTTATTAAATTAATTTTCATCCATGCCTTGATAGTCCAAGCCAACTTCGTCGCTAAAAATAAGTAGGTACATAATAAATTGAACTTTAATGAAGAAAAAACGAAAAATTTACAAATCGATTTTTCTAGAAAACGGTGTATCCCACCGACTTAAAGTAAGAGTACATTTTAGTACTGGAATACCTGAAAATTTAATAATCTAGTGTCACAAATGCTTAAAAGTTAAAGACAAAAAAGGTACGGAAGATTTTGAAATTGAGCTTCGAACGCTAATTTCTGGATTTTCCTCAACTTCCATTAAAATAACATCTTCATGTTCTGCTGTTACATCATTATGTCTCCCTGTTTCATTATTTTTTGGGACCACTGAACCTGTTTCTCTTAATCGTTGATGAAGAGCTGTAAATGTTGAGTGAGTGGGATGCTGACGATTGGGAAATTTTTCAGCGTATCTACGTTGCGCCGCTCGAGCGTTACACCTCATTTTGCCATAAACTAAATGCATATCGGCGTATTCCTCATTAGTAAAAACCATTTTTTTTTTAATTGAAATCGTTGTGTTTGAATAACACAAAGTAAAAAATGAAAAGATAAACTTCGTGAACTGACAACAATTTGACATTGAAAAACGTAGGTTTTACTTCTGTTGGCAGTTCAGAGCTAACTATTGCAAAAAATAAAAAATTGAACTTTAATGAAGAAAAAACGAAAAATTTACAAATCGATTTTTCTAGAAAACGGTGTATCCTACCGACTTAAAGTAAGAGTACCTTTTAGTACTGGAATACTTGAAAATTTAATAATCTAGTGTCACAAATGCTTAAAAGTTAAAGACAAAAAAGTTATGCCTTAAAATAACCGTTGACCTACCCAAAACGGACGCCTATGACCGGTACTAGAAATTCGCAATTGATGGAATCGATTCATCTCTGGAGGATAAATAAGCATACCAGTTTTTGTTTTTCTAAATAGAAGCGTTCTGGAGGAATTTAAAAAAAAATAAATACAAGGCGCCATCTTCAAAGAACTCTAGCTCCCTTAGGAAGCATTTTCGGACTAGGTGAATTTGGGTTTAATTGCCTTAAAATTATCAGAGGACTCTCCGGTCTTCGTTTGTCAGGAGAGTTTCTGGACACCCTGTATATATGTATATAGAAAGTAATAAGTACTTAAATTATTAGTTAATTAAGGTTGCTAATTGAAGTAATAAATACAAATCTTGTCGAGATTAAACACGTTAAAGCAAAAATACACACAAATAAGTTAATACTAATATCTTTCGCATTTCACTTACTTCGACGTATGATTGTCATAAATTTTAAATTGTCCAGTTTTTATTAACCCCACATTGAATACTTCTCGATAAATTACTTATACATGTTTTTACTTTTTGTTTTAAAGAAATGCGAAAAAACAACGTTTTCTATTCAATTCAATAGATCAGCTCTATTTTAGTGTGGACGTTTGAAATTAGTGACACTTTCATTACGGAAATTTGCTATAACGATAACGCTTTGTGCCTTCTATGTATTTGCAAGTATTAATCATTATGTAAGTATGAAATTGCTGTAAAATTAACTTAATGACCAAATGGCTCATTTCTGCGCATTTATGTGTAAACCAAAAAACTTGTTGCTATGTTCTTCATACGCAGTTATGTTAGCTTTTCATTATGTCTTCTCGGATTTCGAGCTGGAACCGCGTCGTCAATATTGGTGCTTCTTTTGTCGACGTTTTGTACACCCTTGCAAGAAACATTCTCGGTGCATGATGTTCCTTGCGATAGTGAACGAAACATTAACAAAGAATGAAGCAGTACTCCAACCTGAAATCCGAGAAGATGGACATGACATTGATAGTTTACAATCCAGATCTGCCTATCTAATCTTGAGACACCTGAAGTTTGTCTCAAAAGTAATGAGGAATTTTATGATCTTCAATTACTCTGCTAATTGTTTTGTATATTGGCAAATTGTTGTAATTCAAAATATTCGATGCGGCGCTCTTCTCCAATTGCTCAGAAGCTTCCCGGTATAAATTCGATTCCCTGTCCGGTACTGGCATGAATTCTTTCTGGATAAAAGATTATGAACATGATTCAAATTTTTATTTTATTTATGTCGAACTTTTTTCCAATTGAGGCTAGATACTGCACTTTTTCTTGACATGAAAGAATGATATTTGGATAATCATGTTCATCTCTTGCTAAAGGTGCTCGTAACATTTACTAATCAATCAACATTTACTCTTGGAAAATTCCGTTTTTCGCTAGAAAAGTTCTAGAGTATTTTGTTCTCAAAATTTTTTATTTTATTCAGTCAATCAGCTAGATCAGATCAAATATGATGAACGGAATTCTTATCAATGCCTGATTTATTTATAATCATCGGAGATATGCAATTCCAAAGTCTTATGCATCGGGGCCGTAGTATTTGGGTAGATTACTAGACTGTCCCGGTTCTGTTCTGAATGTTATAAAATAATGAACATCTGGAAGTAACTCTAGGTTAATAATGTGAGGTCGACGCATAATGCCATGTTACCATCCTAGTATACCGAAGTGATTTAGTCATAACGGAATTGTTCTGTTAGAATCCTATACACCTTTAAGGCCTGTTACAGGCTCCATTTGTTATGACGGTTCTTAATTTTATTAACTTTTCTGCGACTTATCAAGATTAGTACTAAGTTAGATTCTAGATTTCTTCTGTATTCTACTGTTCAAGAAAAATTTCTGACAGAAAATGAAGACACCTATACTGCATCGAGCGTATTAACATTGTTTAACTGTTTACTTACAATAATATACATCCTATCAGTCGCCACTTCACATACATACTGTTGTGCAATGCAGAGAATAAAAAATTCGTATCGTTACATCTGAAATAAATTGCATTTGGAATTGTTTAAATTACATATACGAATGTTCGGAAACTACGTGGCCCAACACAGACGAGAATTCGCAGAAATCTTCTTATGAGGGAAGATCAGTAAGTACCCGTGCTTGAAGACAGGTGGCGCTGCTGAGGGATGTTGGCATTATCGTCGTGTACTACCATCTGTCAGATAACACCATAATAAATTTCAGACTGATTCATAGGTTAGTTTTTATTTGGCAGCCAGTTGTATCACACGTGTTTCGTGTTTCTCGATAAAATGGAAAAGAGCAATATCGATCCGTAATTCGCTTTTTATTTTTGGATGGAAAAACATGCGAAGAAATAAAAGCGAAGTTGGATGCTGTCTATGGGGACCCTTCACCATCTATGACAACCGTAAGATATTGGTTCAACGAATTTAAACGTGGTCGTACATCTGTTTTTGATGAGGAGCGCCCAGGCCGCCCGGCAGACGTGGTTACCGAGGAAATCGTTGAAAAGGTCCACGACATGATTCTCGCTGATCGCCGAACGAAAGTGCGCGAACGGAACGGCAATTAATATTTTACATGATAAGTTATTGGTGAGAAAGGTGTCGGCCCGATGGGTGCCGCGATTGCTTACGGTGGACAACAAGCGGATACGGTTGTCAATGTCGAAGCAGTGTTTGGACCTCTTTAAGAGAAATTCGCAGGAGTTTTTGCGTCGAGTCGTCACCGTTGATGAAACCTGGATCCATTATTATACGCCAGAGTCCAAGCGACAGTCAAAACAATGGATTTTTCGGGGTGAATATGCTCCGAAGAAGGCAAAGACGGTCCCATCGGCCGGAAAGGTCATGGCCACGATTTTTTGGGATTCCAACGGAATAATCCTCATAGACTTTTTGCAGAAAGGAAGAACGGTCACGGGGCAGTACTACAGTGAATTATTGGACCGATTCGATATAAAATTGAAGGAGACACGGCCCCATTTGGCTAAGAAAAAAGTGCTGTTTCACCACAATAATGCACCAGCACATTCATCCAGAATTGTCACGGCAAAGTTGCATGAACTGCACTACGAATTGCTGCCGCACCCACCGTACTCGCCTGACTTGGCTCCCTGCGCCTTCTTTCTGTTCCCAAACATGAAAACGTGGCTCGGGGGAAAAAGATTCAGCTCAAACGAGGAGGTTATCGTCGAGACAGAAGCGTATTTTGCAGAGTTTGACAAATCGTATTTTTTGGAGGGGTTAAAGAAATGACAGAAACGTTGGGAAAAGTGTATTGTACTAAAAGGTGATTACGTTGAAAAATAAAAAAAAATTGTGAAAAACTTGCGTCTTCTTTCCTAACACGGGTATTTATTGATCCACCCTCGTAGAATCATCCTTCAATAGGTTAAATATGACAGTACAAAGCGATCTATCAGTCTGTTTTTGACAGTACGCTAAAGTGACCGTCTCGTGTGATTTTGTAATAATGGAAAAAACTGAGTTGAGAGCAGTGATAAAGTACTTTCCTTTGAAAAGCTTAACACCAACCGAAATCAAAGCAAAGCTGGATTCAAACACTATTAGAATCGGCTCTTTCGTTTTCAATGGTTATAAACTGGATTGCCGAATTTAAGCGTAGTCGTATGAGCACAAATGATAAACCCCGTAGTGGACGTCTAAAAACACTGTTACTGTTACGGATATGATTAAAAAAGTCCACCATATCGTCTTGGATAGCCGTGGAGTAAAAGTGCACGAGATAGCAGACATTGTAGGTATCTTAAATGGCAGTGTGCACAGAATTTTAACTGAAGAATTGGAAATAAAAAAATATTCGGTGCCTTGGGTGCCGTGGTTACTCACACCGTCGCAAAAATTTGAATTGTTTGAGTGTTCGACTTTTTGGCACGTTTTCGCCGCAATCAGAAGGACTTTGTGAGCAGTTTCATTACCGTCGATGAAATCTGGGTCTACCATCACTCCAGAAACCAAACAATAATCCAAACAATGGACAAAAAAGAGTTCTCCGCCACCAAAGAAGGCAAAAACGGTTTTTTCAGCAAGAAAGGTTATGGTAACAGTTTTTTGGGATTCTCATGGAATTATCTTGGTCGACTACTTAAAAAAGGGGAAAACAATAAATGCGGAGTATTATGCCAATTTGTTGCAACAATTAAGCGACAAAATCAAAGAGAAATGGCCTCATTTGGCAAAGAAACTGCTTTTCCATCAGGATAACGCACCTGCCCACAAGTCTGTGATTGCAATGGCAAAAATTCATGAATTCGGATTTGAATTAGTGCCTCATTCAACCTATTCCCCAGATTTGGCTCCCACCGATTATCGTCCCCTTTCAAACCTGAACAGATGACTCGGCCGTAAGAAATTTTCGTCTAATTCCGCGGTAATCGCTGCTGTAAATAGCTATTTCGAGGATTTGGATTTTTCGACCTACAATGGAAGCATTACTAAGTTGGAATAAGTGCTGAGCGAGCAGAAGAATAAAATGTTTTTTATCAACAAAACTGGCGTTTTCTTTGTTAAACCACGTAGTTTCCGAACCACCCTCGTACAATTTAGTGTAATTAATATTCCCCCGTTACTCCTGAGACAAACCTCATATTGTATATGTAGTCGTATTGAGGTTTAAGGTGTCTCTTATCGCCATTTATAAGGGCGAGTACTGTACTTAGCTTAATAAAATTATATAGAATAATCTCACCTGTAATTTTTTCTTACATACACTAATAGTATCCGTTGAATAAACTGATAATTTTACATCTGTACAATTGTGCGATAAACGCAATTTAAGTATAGTTTCTGTACCACCATCGACCGGCTCAGAACATTCCGCAGGGGAATCCCTTCCACTGTCTTCTTTAACTATATTAATTGGGTATGATAAGCAATAAATGGGGACTTGATATCTCGCACCCAATTCATCATAACACTCAGTTAAATAACCATTCGGTACCGACACGCTAGCTCCATCTAATATTGCTTGTGCTAATTCGTAATCTTTAGTTTCAGCCGCGATAGCGGCTGCACGCAGAGCGTCCCATATTTCTTTGCGTCCTTCAAATGCAGGTGCTGTATCCCAAAATTCATCTCGTTTACTTCTTAATTGACCCTCTGTTAATGGCACATCGGATTTCCAACGGATTGTTTCATGGCACAGGGGATGATTCTTACGAGTGCTACCTGCCAGAACATTATTTTGTTTATGTACAATTATGGATAAAAGGAATATTCAGTTTTAGTAAGATATTGCCTGTATTTGAGTATTACGTTATGCGAATCATTCTCATTGTTTACTACCAGCTCAGGCGCAATGGAACTGCTTAGGTAAGCAAAGCGAGTACCGTATTTATTATAGTATTTATTATAAAGAGTATTTATTATAAATTACCCACCTTTATCATCGTTATTATTGCATATATGAAAAAATGTCTCAAATAAAACTTGAATGGCTGTGACTGAATTTTCTTTACATGTGATCAAAAACATAGTGGAGTGCAGATTCAAGATACAAAAAAAATATATTTTTTAATAGAATACCGGTATATTATAAATTTTTATAATGACCATTTTTTTTCTGATTTCAAAAATATACTATTGTGATGTAAGTCACGCGATGACGTCCTCGCCGTGCACGCCAGCACGACCTAGAATAAATTAGAAGACAAAACATGCTAGATCGGGTGAGATCAAGAGAACGATGACTCATTAGACAATCACCAACCGGGGACGAATATTGTTATATAAATGTACATAAACACTGTTCTTAAGTGTTTTTAGAGGAGTATATTTATTATGAATATAGTGTTTTTAATTACCGTTCGTTTTATTTAAAAAGAACCCGAAAAACAAGTGGTGCTCGGGTGTGGAATTAATTAATAAATAACAGAATAAGTGTATAATTGAGTGTTAATTAAATATTTGTTCAAATAAATATACAGTGCGGAAAGACGCGATGGCGAATAAAGTAAAACTCTGTGATTTAAAAGTGACTGGCCTGAAACGAGAATTAGAGGAAAAAGATGAGGATACAACCGGTAAAAAACAATGCTCTAGTAACGACTTCGAGATGTACTGACTAAAGGTGAGGATCCAGAGAAATATTTCTTCTGAGTTCCCGGTGGAGATGCTGACGTGAATTCGTTATTAATGAAAATAAAACAGCAACTAATAGACAATTCGCGAACTTTGAAATAACGAATAATGGAATGGATTCACAAACTTAAATGAAACAATTGGAGCAAGCTCTAGAGAAAAAATATTAAAAACAACTACTGGAAAATTCTAGAAGCTTCGAAAAAGTCTGGAATGAGTGGAGAAAGCTCTAAAACGACTAGTTGATAAGACGAAAGCATTAGAAGAAGTTTCTGTTGCAGTGGAGGAGAAAATTCTAAACTTTTAAAAGAAAAGTCTAAACTTTCAGAAGAATATTGTAGACTTTTGAGGAATTAATGGCTCAGATGAAATTAGCTGTGACCATGAGTCATTCTGATCAGGTCAACGAAGAAGCTGTGCCGCGGCCCATCGAAATAAAAGAAGCCGTAGCTATCCCCAAGAATAGAATCAAGCCACCAACCTTTGATGGAAAAACATCATAGGCGACTTACCTGACGCAATTCGAAGCAGCTGCAGAAGCGAACACATGGTCAGCTATCGAGAAGGCTACTTTTCTAATCATAGCGTTGAGGAGTGATGCCAATGACATTTTGCAGACATTGCCTCTTGAGAAATGCAAAGATTATTCCCAGCTTATTAAACGATTGGAGATGAGATATGGCCATGCGCATTTGGCACAAGTATATCATATTCAACTGAAGAACAGGTCGCAGAAGAAAGGCGAGAATCTTCAGGAATTTGCGGCAGATATTGCTCATCTGGTTCGACTGGCATATCCAATGGCGCCAGACAATTTCATAGAATACCTGGCTACCCAAACATTCATAGATGGTCTTCGGGAGTTTGAGTTTGAAACTGCAAAACAGGCATATAGGAACAATGCCCGAGTTTGTACTGCCGACAACTAGGAAAATGAAGAATTTGTGGAGCAAGTGGTTAGTCGGCTCCTAAATCAGATCAAACCAAATAAAAGAGTACTGCGATGCTGGAATTGTGGAGAAATCGATCACGTTCGAAGCAAATGTGGTAAGGAAGCATCGGCTGAGCAACAAGAAAACTAAAGCGAATCGATGAGCGGGGGCAATCATCGATCCAGCAACAGGAAGTCAAAGGACGCTTGCCCAAGTCGCACCCTTGCAACATCAAACAACGCTATTATGAAAGGAAGGACATATGCTAGCTTCCTAGATACTGGATCGACGAAAACCATCGTGCGAATTTAATTTCCAGAAATAAAAAAATATTTCTTAGAAAATGGTGACTTAAGACAGCAACTGGAGAAGCAGCTTTTGTGGTAGATGAAGCAGATGTCAACTTTATCATAGGACCAACATCAATCCGACATCGCGTTCTAGTGGCCGACATAGAGGAAGAAATAATCTTGGGATTGGACATTATGAACATCCTTTCAGTTACATTTGAAAGAAGAAAAAATAAATAATGAAGAATTGGCTCTTCCTGAGAAAAATTATGGGTCTGTAAGAGTAATTTCAGCAGATAATGTTGTTCTGCATGCAAGAAACAAGACATTTTTGACGGCTTGTATAGAGGGTGAATATCTTGAAGGAAATGTTACAATGTTGAAACTTAAGGCTGATGATGACAAGGTAGGCTGAGGGATACTAGTTGCAAAAATGCTGGTTAAGACACAGGAGACTGTAGCGATAAGGGTAATGAATGTAAACTATTATCCTGTTACATTGAAGAAGGGTGCTATTCTGGGGTGGTGTTCACCAGTATCGGCCATCGTTCATTGTGTAGAGGTAAAGAAGAATGGATTCGTGCAGGTTCCCGAGAAATTTTCCGAGATAATCGACTCAGCTTGTCAAGGATTAAGCATAAATATGAAGGTGTCTTTGAAACTGAAAGTGACACGAAAAAAAGAACCAATATCGTAATGCATAAAATAAATACAGGTGATGCAGTTCCAATGCGATAGTACCAAGAAAGGTACCACTCGCAAAACGTGAGGAAGCCGAGCAGATTATACAAGATATGGAAAGGCAAGGAGTAATTGAACCTTCGAATAGTCCATGGGCTTCACCAGTGGTCTTTGTAATGAAGAAGGATGGATCTACCAGATTTTCCGTGGACTAGCGTCGCTTAAATAGTGTGACCAAAAAGAACAGTTATCCTCTCCCAAGGATAGACGATACACTAGATATCTTGGCAGGAGCAAAATGGTTCTCCACTCTCGACTTGAAGAGTGGCTATTGGCAAGTGGCAACCCCAATGACAAAGAAAAGACTGGCTTTAGTTTAGGTACGGGATTTTGGCAGTTTACAGTTATGCCATTCCGATTATGTAACGCCCCAGCAACGTTTGAGCGACTCATGGACAGTGTACTGAGGGGACTGTCATGGAATACCTGCCTGATATATCTTGGCGATGTCATTGTGATAGGAAAGGTCTTTCAAGATCACATGAAGAATTTGGAAGAGGTATTCCGGAGGCTGCAAGACGCTAATCTGAGACTAAGTCAAAAGAAGTGTCACCTTTTCCGCAAAGAAGTAAATTACCTTGAACATGTGGTTTCTGTAAAAGGGGTTGCTGTGGATCCGGAAAAAGTGGGAGCTGTGGAAAAATGGCCGTACCCAAAGACAAAGATAAACTAAGAAGACTTTTGGGATTATGCACGTACTATACGTTCCTAGATTCGCTAATATTCCGAAACCACTAACCCACCTAACACAAAATCGACAATTCATTTGGAACAACGAATGCCAAGCGTCCTTCGATTTGTTAAAAGGAATTTTAATAAGTGCACATGTTTTGAGTTATTTTACAAGTACCTGTATGAGCAGAAGTTCCGGACCCGCACTGATCATGTCGCTTTGAAGTGGCTCTTTGAATCTAAAAATCTCGATGTCAAGTAGCTTGATGGATTGAGAGGCTACAGAAGTACGACTTCGACATTGAACACAGAGCAGGTCTCGAACATCTAAATGGTGATGCTCTTTCCAGAAGACTGTCGACATTGCAATCGAATCGAAGACAAATCGGCCAACGCTCTTCGAATCACCGGGATTGATGACCAATGGCAACCAGACAATTTGTGCGCAGATTAAGAAGTTGATCCTGCAGTCTTAAAGGTTTAGAAGAAAAATGGACAAAGACCAACCTGGCAAGAAATCGCTCGCCGTTCATGAGAATTGCTGTCACACTGGGCACAATGGGATTCCTTGATCATGGTAGACAAACGGTGCTTCTGGGTGACATTTTCGCGTTCATAAAACACTGGAGAAGGTGCGCGAGAGATTTTACTGGATAAATTGTTCACGAGATGTGAAAAAGTGGTGCCTAAGATGTGCTAGTTGCGCCAGAAGTAATGGACCCCAGAGATGCCGACGTGCTCCTATACGCCAATACAATGTGGGAAGCCCATTCGAAGGAATCGCCATAAACACCGCCGGCCCTTTCCCAGCGATAAAGGAAATAAGTACATCATAGTGTTCATGGACTATTTTACCAAATGAGTCGAAGCCTATGCTCTGCCAAATCAAGAGTCTGGAACGGTAGCAGACGTTATTGTAAAGGAGTTCGCCAGTCGTCTTGGTGTACCTCTGGAACATTCAGAACAAGAGCGAAATTTCGAATCTAGTCTTTTCGAGAAGATATGTGGGTTTTTGGGCGTTCGAAAGACAAGAACAACTCCCTTGCATCTACAATCACATGGAATGTTAGAGCCAATGAAAAAGACCATGATCAGACACTTATCCAAAGTGGTCTTCGAACACCAGAGAGATTGGGACGAGCACTTACCATTATTCCTAATGGTGTACCGGGCATCTGTTCAACAGACAATTAGGTAATCGTCAGCGAATGACTTCAAGTTTGGAAGCAAGCCTGGTGAAGATCTCGCTGGGGAAGATTATGTCAGTACTCTTCCACGAAGACTGGATAATATCCATGACCAAGTACGACATAATATCCAGAATGCCAGCGACAGGATGAAGTAAAATTACGACATCAACGCCGAGAAGGGTGGTTACCATGAAGGCGATCTCGTTTGGCTGTACAATTCAAAACTTCGACGGGGCCTGTCTCCAAAACTTCAAAAGAATTGGAAGGGGTCAAACGAGGTGTTGAAGCGGATTAATCATGTAATATACCGCATAGGACGATCACCTCATAGTAAAAAAAGAGTCGTACATTTCAATTGATTAATCCCATACTCTGGAGATAGAGGGCGGTTCAAATATGATCGAGACAAATCCTCTGACACGTTTATTTATTATCGAAAAAATTTACAAAAATTTACAGTTTTTCTAGGTACTTCCCCTCACTGGTTACACATTTTTTCCACCTCTCCGGTAGCTTTTTGATGCCGGTATCGAAGAATTCCTTGGGCAACTCGGACAGCCATGTGCGCACGAACTCCTCAACCTCGTCGTCGGTGTTGAATCTTTGACCTCCGAGGGCTTCTTTCAGTGGTCCAAACATATGGTAGTCGCAGGGTGATAAATCCGGACTGTAGGGGGGGGGGGTCCAGTACCTCCCACCCCAATTCCGATATTGTAATGCTCCTCCGTTTCGAGCGATAAGCGGGTTTCACGTGTGTTTTCAGAAGGTTAGAGTAGTATGCAGCATTGATGGAACGTTGTGTGCGCAGGAAGTCGACGTACAGCACGCCCCGCCGGTCCCAGAACACAGTACACATAACCTTACCCGCGGACCTGGTTGTCTTCGCTTTGACTGGCGCCCCTTCCTCCTTCTTCCTCCACTCTTTAGACGACATCTAGCTTTCGGGAGTGTAATAGTGTACCCATCTCTCGTCTGTAGTGAAGATTCGCGTTAAAAAGCCGTCCCCCTCCGCCTCGTATCGCGTCAACAAGCGGCGACAAACTTCCAACCGCGTTAATTTTTGCTCGAAGTTCAACAGTTTGGGAACCCATCGCGTCGTTATTTTGCGATATTAAAGGTGTTCGTGGATGATAGACTCTACACTACCAATACTGATGCCGAGTTCAGCCGAAATGTCTCGAACATTCATCCTACGGTCCTCCAAAATGAGTTGTTCTACGCAGCGAATGTTGTCTGGTGTGATGCTGGTTCGCGGTCGACGATCATGCGGCTCATTCTCGACGGTTTCGCGGCCATCCTTGAACGCTTTGGCACATTTAAACACAGCAGCCCTACTCAGGCACTCACTACCGAACTGATTTTGCAATCGCCGAAAAATTTCCGTGTTTATAACGCCTTCCCTCACTAAAAAACGAATGACAATACGTTGCGCAACGGCGATCGGCACTTGACGTTCACTCATGGTCGTAGCATGCGCGTAAAACATGCGTTCGCGACGAAAACTATGCCACACTGTTCGTAAGGGACCCAGCTATCACATACTCAAGCCGCGACCTTCAAAACATACATGCGCGCCATCTACAGCGTTTGTCTCAATTATATTTGAATTGCCCTCTAATAACGACGAAACCGCTAACTTGCACCAACTGGATAGTTACAACGAAGAACCAACCTTCGACGACTTCATGGAGGAGTATTCTGGTTCGACTTGGGGTGACCGAGAAACATCAAGATTTATTTAATGTGCCGTCAGACTACGTGCTCGCTCATTGCGTAACCCGATATCTGCGAATGTCTAAACGAATTTCCAAAGAATTTAAAGAGATATTTGCCAGAATCGGTGAATTAAGGCAGCAGGGACCGGTAATTGGGAAGAGTCTCCGAGTAATAAGTAAAGAACAGTCCATCTTTTATTTGGTCACGAAAGAACTGTCAAGTCTGAAGCTAGCCTATAGTTCCTTATGGGAGGCTCTGGCCCATTTGCGTGAACAAATGTTACAACAAGACATGCTGAAATTAGTAGTACCAAAATTGGGTTGTGGTTTGGACCTTCTGGACTGGAGAATTGTAAGAATGTTAGAGGTGTTTTTACAACATAATGGTATGGAAATTTTGGTCTGAAATTATCGACCTGAATATTCCCTTCCGTCTAGACAAGATAGGACCGTAGACTGCTACTTCCATATGACGTCGCAATGCAACAATGGCCCTACCTGTGGATTTCGTCAGTGCTGGAGAGAACCAAAGCATGACATGTTTCGCGACGAAACTTTATCATTAAGAAGGAGTCAATGTGATGTGACTTACGCGATGACGTCTTCGCCGTCTACGTCAGCACGACCTTATTATTAGAATTAGAAGACGAAATATTCTAGATCGGGTGATGGACTACAAAAGAGATCAAGAGAACAATGACTCATTAGACAACCGGCGACGAATATTGTTATATAAATGTAAATAAATACTGATATATAAATATTGTGAAATAAATACTGTTATTAGTTCTTAAGTGATTTTAATTACCGTTAGTTTTATTTAAAAAGAACCCGAAAGATAAATTTATCACAATATGATATCCGTATCTTCAACCGTTTTCGAGTTATTAAATTGTAAATGTTGTAGTTACTGTATTTACGGAAGTTTACATTATTAAAGTAAGCTATGAAGATGGCAGCTATTATGTTTGATAAGTGATATTTTCTTAATAAAATAGTCAAAATAGTATACAGTGAGGATGAAAAGTGCAATATTTATCTGTTATTTTAAGAATAACAAAGATTTATTTAAGAAATTTAAATACAAATAATTAATAAATTATATATATAAAAGATATTCAATATGTCCACATTATTTTTAATGCATAATTAATAACGTCTTCTTAAATTTATAAATGTATTGGAAATGGTTTCATGATCGACATTTAGATTATTTATTTCAAGTTGAATCCTTCCTTTAATGACTTGAATACTTTGCTTATTATTATCTTTTAAAAATCCCTCAAAAAATGAATTCATAGGTGGTCAAGTCAGGGCTATTAGGTAGCCATTTAATAGTTCCTATATTCCTTATCCATACCAGGAATACATTACGTAACAATTTTGTTGTTTTTTTGTGTTTTACCAATCTTTTTCTGTGTTGTATTCTTTTTGCCAAGACCTTAGATTTTTTCTATTAAAAGCTCCTCTAGTGGAAAAAGATGACTTATCAGTCCATAATATTTTATTAATGATAGTATAAAAAATGCACTGATTTTAAGTTTCAAATAATTTAATCTAACTTTCCACTACAATATCGTTTCATCACACTGTGACTTCATCAGGTGGATGAATAAATGGTGAATTTACAAATGTACAAGGTATATATACAAAGCCTGATAATTATAAATTTAATGAAAGTAGGGGGGAATTACAAATTTCTGTTTGGTCGTTTAATACTAACCCTAATTTCTTATATCTAGAAATTTCTAATGATTCTAGCAAATCTAGTTTTTTACTTTTATCTTGAATATGAAGAATTTTGAAGTTGGTATTAAAGTTGTGGTTATTCTCTATACAATGATTAGCAAAAGTTGAATCTGATTTATTATTTCTATAACTATTTTGATGTTCGGATATCCTTTGAGTGAATGTTGGTCCTGCTTGGCCAATATATGACATATTACACTCACAAGTTAACTTATAGACGCCTGAAACAAGTTTTTTATCCGTTTTGTCCTTATTGTTTTTTAAAAAACTACCAACTGTATTATTGGTTTTGTACGCTACGGTAGTATTAGTGGCTTTCTTGATAAGATTACTAATTATGTCTGAAGTTTTCCCGATATACGTTAAGGAAGAATAATATACTACATCTTTTAATTGTTTAGGGTATATTAAAGAGCGGGTAAGTATTTTTTGTTTGTGTTGGAGGCTTCTATTGATAATATTGTATGAATATCCATTATTTTTAGCAATAGTGTGTATTCTGTTTAATTCTATGTTGAAATTGTTTTTATTAAGGGGTATGTGTAAAAGTCTATGTATCATAGATTCATACGCGGCTAATTTGTGTTTTAAAGGATATTTTATTAAAATAATCGGCATGTTTTCCCCTTTTGAGTCTGTTAAAACTTGTACAGGTAATATTTTATATGGTCCATAATTGCTTTTGTTAACGTACGTTGCATTTTGGCATAACTTTTCTCTAATTGATTAGCTGCGTTATTTAAACTACTTCCAGAATCTTGTAAAAATCATACTTGTTTCAATAACAGGCTACCAGTGAATAAATATGGATAAATATGGAAATCATACATGTTTCAATAACAGGCTACCAGTGAATAAATATGGATGCCTTACCTTCGAAATGCAGCAGTGTATCAAAAAGTTTATTCCAACTCGCTAAGAATACTGTACAGTGGCGGTCCTATACATGCGCACTGCAGAAAAAGCGTTCCAACTTAATTTCTGACCGTATATTGAACGATACCAAAAATGTTTCAACTAAATTTTGACCGTACACAAACCAGTCACGGGACGGTCAAAACAGTTCGCAGACTGAAGCATGTACCGTCTGCACTGACATGCGCATTACATACTTCATCCTGTGAGAAATACATTTCAATGGCAATATCACACAATATTATAGTACATAACAAAATTGATTATGACAATTATATTATTACTGTTGGTAGTACTACAAAATAAATTGATAACCAAACGATCAGAAATGCGTTCCAACTTCTTCAAGCAGTGCAAAACTAACGCTTGCGCACAAAACGATCACCATACGATATTCGTAACGAAACCGGCAGTTGGAATAAACCTTTTATGTTCGTTCTCATTTTCTTCAACTAAACGCTTTTTGCTACTAAAACTGAAGGTATTATTTACCGAAAGGTAAATTTTTATACGTGTTTTTTGACAGTGTATGACGATTGCTCTCACGATATGCTCTTTTTGCTACACGTTTATTATTATTTTGTAGGAGTACAAAACAGTATTTGCACTTTTTCATCATAAATGTAAACTATTTTGACTATTTTATTAAGGAAATGACACTTATCAATGATGATTGTATTGCATCAAAACTAATAAAAAGCATTCAGTATGTGTTTGGTACTTGCTTAGACTGCATGTAAGTGTAAGCATACGTAATAAAATGTCGTCGACACATAAATCGAGAAAACGACCGTTGTCAGACGAAGTGAATAAGTTTATTATGGATTTCCAGGACTTAATATACGATGGCTCAAAAATTAAATGTTTAGTGTGCAATACATATCTAATGTGTTGGTCAAAAACACATTGTAAAGAACACGTAAGCAGTTCGAAGCACAATAATAACAAAATTAATCGACAACAGTTTATACAGGAACTATGTGTAACTATGATTGTGTGTACACTGCCGTTTACCTTGTTAAGTAATGATTCATTTATTTCATGTTGGAATAAATACGCGAATCAAACATTACCGAGCACAACAACGTTACGAAGGAATTTACCATCGGTAAATTCCTTCGTAGCTTTATTTGAAACATTTTTTTGTATATGCAATAATAACGATGATAAAGGTGGGTAATTTATAATGAATAACTCTGTACATACTTTAAAGTTTCTTGAAAATCACCTTTTTTAACAAGGATAAATATTGCACATAGAATTTACAAATGTTTAAATATATATATATATATATATATATATATATATATATATATATACAAGGTGTAATATACAATTTGGCGTACTAACTATACGTGACGACGTTCTTGGTCAAATTTGGAGTTAAAAGTCTTAATGCTGAAACGGTGTATTATGCTTCCTGTGTTTTTAGAAAGAATTTGAAAGAAACATACATTTGGTAACAATTGCGAATCTCACGTTTTAAATCGTGCACATGAACCAAAAGAAATAAAATTAGCTCTTGAAATTACATATTTATTGTGGCGTCAATTCAGGCTCAACTTCGACGGCGTTTTAAGGAGCTGTAGATTACACTTTTCCTTTAATAAAACCCCAAACAAAAAAATCTAATGGATTCAGATCGGGGGATCTCGCAGGTCATAATATGGGACCGCCACGACCACTCCATCTATTTGAGAAGTGTTCATCTAACCAGGCTTTTACATTGCGAGCAATGTGCAGGGGCTCTATCATGCCTGAAAATCATATTACGTCGTATGTTCACTGGTATCTCATTAATAACTTGTTCTAAAACATTTAAAAATATTCACCGGCATCTAGACAATTTAGTAAGTAAATTGGTTCAACTACATTGTGGTTTATTACACCCAGTCAAATGTTAACGAAAAACCTTCTTTGGTGACCATACTTGTAAAATTCATGTGGATTTTCATCTGCCCAATGATGAAAATTATGAGTATTAAACACACCGTCTCTGGTAAACATACACTCATCACTCCAAAGAATACGTCTTAGGAACCCACCTTCTTCCCGAATCCTATTTAAGATTGTATTGCAAAAATTGATTCTAAATATTCCCGTAGAGGGGCTGAACTTTAGGAACATGGTATGGATAAAGTAAGTTTTCTCGTAGAACCAAATGAACTGTCTTATTACTGGGGATACTTAATGTAGAAGCTAATTCTCTCTTTACTCTCTACTCTTCTACTTGTACGGTACGCGTTTGCCTTGGTCGACCAGTGTTCGCATTTCTTGTAATAAACGAACCTGTTTCACGAAGACATTGGTCCAGCCATTGAAATACATTTTTACTTGGATGCCTCCTTTTTTGAAAACGCACTTGATATTCCTTTCTGTCGTGCTAGCATTTCCACGACATAAACCGTATATCAGCATATTCATTGAACGTAAAAATCATAATGAGCAAACAAAACAAGTCGAAATGTCGTAATTAGGTACATAAGTGTAAAATTTGACAGTAGTAATGCATTTGCCTGGAACCACACTAGACTACCTACTTGTGGCTACCTATTATTTTACAACGTTGTCAGATGTGTTTTTCGTCAAAATAAGTTAATAAACAAATATTAAAAACAAACTTTAAAATCAAAGAGAACACTTTAACGAAAAAATAATCATAATTCTTCTTTATTCTAAATTGTATTTCTTTCTGTCAATAAATATTGATTAATAACGCTTATTTATAGCCTGAAAGTCCGAACTTTAGTAACTTCCTGCGGAGGTGCATGGTACAACATTTTGCTTTTTAGGATTTTAGACTCAGAATTTAACCAGAACATCGCCACAGGTAGTTAGTACGCCAATTTATACACACCTTATATACCGGGTGTATTATGAAAAACCTTTCGTGCTGTAACTTTTTTTATTTTTTATCCGAATGTAATAAATTATACGTCGAACTAAATCGTTTTAAAAACACTGTAACGTGATCCGCTTTGAATTTTTTTTACAATTTGTTTTTGACAGACAGCTGCAAACTGTGTTTTTTTAAATTGCACTATTTTTTTTTTCTTATTCAAATATATTACTTTTTCTGAATATGAAACTGTAAACAACGATATCCTTGTATGAAAAAAAAACGAGAAATTGTAGGCTTTTTTTAGTTCGATTTATTCTGGTTTTTCCGAACACAGAGATTTCTTAAATGCATTTTAAATACTCTATTTCATTTTATTACCAGCAAATGTGTGTACCTTTTAAAATCACTTACATTCAATACTATATAGCCCATAAAGAATTACAAGCCAATGTTATATCAGTCAGCGGTGGGTCAACAACAACATTTACAGTGTTTATTTTAAAAATTTAAATATTTAAATATTTAAAAAATCAAGCAGTCATATTGAACGATAAAAGTGCATTCCAAATTTTCGAAGAGAGCTGTCACATCTGTCAGTCACACATTCATTATAACATTTTCAACGATTTATTTCTAAATTTTGTTATTGAAATGGATAATGGCGAATGTGTGGATGCGATTCAAGCATATTTTGAATGCGGAACAAATTCTGCAGCTGCTTTGCGACTTTATGGAAATCGTTTTCCTGACAGACTGCGTCCAAGTGCCGATAAGTTTGGAAGGTTGGTGCGAAATTTACGAAATTTTGGATCATTCAAAAAACCGAAAATAAACGCACGTGGAATTCAAGATCAAAATTTAGAATTAAGTGTCTTGCTCTATGTGGAAGAAAACCCTAATACGTCTACGCGAGAAATTGCTCACTACATGCAGGTATCACATTCTACAGTTCACTACATTCTGAAGAAGCACAAGTTCTTTCCTTATAAACCACGGAAGGTGCATGCTCTCGGTGAAAACGACCCTCAACGAAGGGTTCAATTCTGCACGGTTTTCATGAATAAACTAAGGGAAGAACCAAATTTTTATCGTCGTGTATTGTGGTCAGATGAATGCACTTTTGGGAAAAATGGTGTATTCAACAGAAATAATCATCGCCATACCCATGTTGTGATGCAACACAATTTTCAAAATCGGTTCAGTGTAAATGTTTGGTATGGCATTTTAGGCGATAGAGTAGTAGGGCCTTTTTTTGTGGAGGGTAATCTAAACCAAGAAAAGTATAATAATTTGTTACGCAATGAATTAGGCGATTATTTAGATGAGTTGCCACTTGCTGAGTTAAACAGGGTGGTGTTCCAACAGGACGATGCCACACCCCATAATGCACGAATGAATACTGATTTTCTAAATAATTATTTTGGCGTCAGATGGATGGGCACTTACGGACCTATTCGATGGCCTGCTAGATCGCCAGATCTGAATCCACTGGATTTCTTTCGGTGGTCTTACATTCAAGATCATGTCTATTTGACTCCACCTGGTACCAGAGATGATTTAGTAAGAAGGATAGTACAAGTATGTCATGAAATACCACCAAATCTTATATTAAACACAGCAGTTGGAGTTAATAGAAGGTGTCAAATGTGTCTGGAACAAAATGGGGCCAATTTCGAACATTTGATTCATTAAAATATATGATAGCTTGATTTCTGTAAATTTCGTAGTTTTTTTTAATAATAATAATAAATTTGTCACTCAATTTAATGGAGGTGTCTTCAGGAAATAAATGTTTATTAGATAAGTAAAAAAAATATGTAGTACAATTAAAAAAAAAAATTTACTACTGTCTGTCAAAAACGAAATGTCAAAAAAATTTGTTTTAAAAAAACAGGTTACAGTGCTTTAAAAACGATTTAGTTTGACATATCATTCATTAAAATCAGATAAAATATAAGGAAGCTACAGCCCCAAAGGTTTTTCATAATACACCCGGTATATATAGGGTGTTACAAAATTCGCGGACAAGAACTATGGGATGACGTTAACCATAAAAAACTGAAACGAATGTTCCTTTACCATTTTTTTAAGCTGACTGATATTTTCTGAATTTTAACAAATTTAAAAATGAAAAATTAAACATGTAAACTTTTTTATATTACAAAACTAAAAACGTATAACTCGAAACATTTTATAACATTTGCTCGAATTGTCTTCCGACAACGAATAACATGAGCAAAGAAGACTTTGCAATTTATACGTCAAATAAATGAGGTGCATAAGTAACTAGTTGACATTTCTACATTATCATTAAAAAGGTACGCTGTTTGTATTTTGAATTTTAGCGTATGACATCATGGCTCAAAACTACTCAAATCGCGAGTATTACGATATATTGTGCTACCATGTGTCGTAGTGCATACAGTAGTTTCTTGGAGATCTACAAAAAAGAGTACTGGAAATTGATGTATGATAAAGAAGGTTCTTACTTATTTCGTAAGTGCTGAACCATGAATATCATACAATAAACACATGTTAACGTTGCATTTTTTAATAAAGGATTACATTACGTTTCAGTTCATACAACAGCTTATTAGTGAGTGGACACGTTTTCTTTATTCAAAATGCCTTACCGGTTTTCTTCTCAAGAGTATGCAGACATGCATTTTGTGTATGGCTACTGTAATGGCATTGCACGTCAAGCAGTTATTGAATACCGACATCGGTTTCCCGATAGGCGCATTCCTCATTAGGGCTGGGCGAAGTATCGATACATCGTCCAATACCCGATACCATAACTGGTATCGATTCCCCGATACCTCATATAACGAAGGTATCGATTCTAAGGTATCGATTCCAAAGCATCGATACCTATCGATACTTTACCGATTCCAGTACTCGCTAAATATCGATGTATCGGGTAGCTTACCTTTGTGCATTTTTTAAATGGACATAAAGGATGCAATAACTTTTTAAGTAAAGAATTTTTAAGTATATATGCATTAAATATATTATATAATATATATTTAAAAGGATGTTATTATTGTGTGTAGCAAATATCTTTGTCATGACATAACTATAATTATTACAAAAAAAAATCTCACAATATTGCAAATTTCATACCGTAGTTATGGTAGAATCGGTAAATTAATTTTATATCTCTTGAAACCGATATCAAACAATCGATACCTAGAAAACGGGTTATGAATATTGATTTCTAGGTATCGAATTAAGGTATCGATTCCAAAGTATCGATTCCAAAGTATCGATTCCAAGGTATCGATTCTAAAGCATCGATACCTATCGATACTTTACCGATTCTAGTACTCAGAATCGATACCGTGCACAGACCCGATACACCGCTAAGTATCGATACCTCGATTGGTATCGGTACCCGATACCGAAAACGTCGGTATCGCCCAGCCCTATTCCTCATTACAGAACGTTTCTGGAAGAACACAAGACAATTTCGGGAATGCGACTACGTGATTGTCTTTTCGACCGAGGAGTAAACTTGCCTGCAGACTTAGAGGAAGAAGCAGTAGCTATTGTTACAAAGGATCCAACTCTCAGTGTACGTCGAATCGCTAGATACCTAGGAGTGTCACGGACGACAGTTTGGCGAATTTTAAAACGTGAGGGCTTATATCCATATCACTATCGCAGGAGACACGGTTTGCTTGAGGCAGACCACTATGTTCGTCTAGTTTATTCTACCTGGATATTAAGACAGTCACGGCTTTATTTTAATTTCTGCAGAACAGCCCTCTGGACAGGTGAATCTACGTTCACGAGAAGTGGTGTTACAAATCTGAGAAACCTGCACAGGTGGTCATCAGAAAATCCCAAAGCTACACACCCATCTAAATTTCAACATGAATTTTCTATTAACGTTTGGGCGGCCCTAATCGATGACTTGTTGATTGGTCCTGTCGTTCTTGCTGGGAGGTTAAATGCGGGCAACTACCTTCAATTTCTTATTGACGAACTTCTAAGTCATTTAGAGGATGTACCACTGAATGTTCGACGAGACATGTGGTTTCACATGGATGGGGCACCACCACATTTCGGAATTGCTGTCCGAAATTGGGTTAACGTCAATTATCCAAGATGGATTGATCGAGGTGGTCCTGTTGCATGGCCACCCAGATCATCCGATCTTAATCCCCTTGACTTTTATTTATGGGGGTACATGAAAAATTTAATCTATGCGCAAGTTTCGAACACAAGAGAAGAGTTGTTGGATTGTATTCACCTGGCTGCCGAGCAAATCCGACAAAACAAGTATTAAATTCAGATAAGTACTTCTTCTGTTGGCTTAGGGGCACAAGCCTGCATTCAACAAGGAGGTGGACATTTCGAAAATATTATTAATTGAACTTTTTTAAATAAAATCAGTTTTTTTTATTGACTTTAGGATTACATTTTTTTTCATGATCTGACAATCACATTCATAGATCTGTAACTTTGAAACAAATAGAAATGGATATACAAGTTTTGCGTTTTCGTTACTTAAAATGAAGTCAACTTTACCCTCCTAAAATTTGAACATAATGATGCGGCACATCTTGCATATATTATTATATATATATATATATATATATATATATATATATATATATATATATATATATTAATTGATAAATTCTTGGGAGTTTTTCGGCTTTTATATGAAATATTTACAAATATTATCAAATTAGTATGTAATTGCGAAGTAAATGTGAATGTAAACATTGCTGTCTACAAAAACTGACATCTGCTTTCAAAACTGACATCTGCTTTCAAAACTGACATCTGCTTTCAATAACTGATATTTGCTTTCAATAACTGACATCTGCTTTCAAAACTGACATCTGCTTTCAAAACTGACATCTGCTTTCGATAACTGATATTTGCTTTCAATAACTGACATCTGCTTTCAAAACTGACATCTGCTTTCAAAACTGACTTCTGTTTTCAAAACTGACATCTACTTTTAATCACTGACATCTGAATCATTAACACTGTTACTTTATCATGCATTTCTAATTAGCTTGAACCAAGGACTATCGTGACTTAATTGGTAAAGCAACGGTCCGGAAAACCGCAGACTTGGGTTCAAGTCCCAACGTAGACAAAATTTTTCAGTTAAAATTTCATATGATTTGCATTGTGATTTGTAGACAGCAATGTTTACATTCACATTTACTTCGCAATTACATACTAATTTGATATTTGTAAATATTTCATATAAAAGCCGAAAAACTCCAATAATTGATATCAATTGATATATTAAATGAACGGCTAAGAAATTATCTCTATATATATATATATATATATAGCAAACTCAATCAGTCGGCGATTAAAGGTCTGTTTTACTTCAAAGTATATATATTTAAAAAAACCCTACATGTTTCGGCAATGATGCCGAAACATGATGATGATTTGTATTTTATATCCTTGATAAAGGCATCATTGCCGAAACATGTAGGGTTTTTTTTAATATATATACTTTGAAGTAAAACAGACCTTTAATCGCCGACTGATTGAGTTTACCATATCATACCAAGGTCACGAAAATATTATATATATATATATATATATCTATCAAAATTAAACGATTATGCAGAAATGACACATATATGTCCAATACTAGTGATCTAAAAGAGTTTACAATACGTCCATTTTTCACTGAGGCTTACTTAGAAATATATTGACTGATAGGACATCATTTAAATCCAGTAAAGAAAAATGTAAGCTTGTATTGCAGTTAATAAAACAATAGAGACCCAGATAAACGTAATTTAAGCAATTACTTCTGAAAAGCTTTTCATTGGAGACTGTGGCTAACTAAAAAATCTTAATATTTTTTCCTACTGAGGATGTCAACTTTGTTGTCTAAATACGTATACCTCGGTTAACATCTGATGACACTTGCATGGAAAACATTTTAAGACAAAAGAGAAAAACGCAACATGAAACAAACATGAGATAGACATATTTTAGCCACGCCTCACGCATCCTGGGTGCTTTCAAATATTAACCAAGAATGTTTAGGATACGAATAGTAATGTGGTAAGCGGTTTTATACCTTTTTTTTAAGTAATTACTTCGAATTGAATTATCTACATAGAATACGTCCACCGGCTTTTTATTATAGCTCAGATATAATAGCATATACAATAATTTCTTTTCCATTAACGTATTTAACACAAAAATGTAGTTTAGAATCACATAAACAATATGTAATGAATTTACTATTTCCGGATTGATCTAGCTTGTATAATATATGCGAAAAATTATTTTTGCATCTAATTTACTTATTAGAGTAATATAATTATTAAATTATATACAATTTTTTATGCAATTATTTTCAAGTCTATTGGATCGCTATTGCCGTGGAATTTACCAGATATCTATGAAATTATTTATTTCAATTAGTTTTGACATTTACTTGACAACTTTCAAGTCAGCTGGTTATAAAATATTCATAAAATGCAAGTAATTACCATAACCTAAAATCTATTTTATTTGTGACTTATGTGTACTTCAAAGTACAGAAGTAAATAATTCTATAGATGGTTTTTACACTTCTTGGCTATCGCGATCCAAAGACTTTTTGATCAAATATTATATTGCATTAGTTCAATTTTATATCAGTGGATACTATCAACAATAAAATGTCAGTACAAAAACATGATGCCACACACATGACTCAGAATAAGATAATGTTAATTCCAATTCCAACGGTAAAATCGCAAAATTTAAAGTAACGTCAAACATACTTTTGCACTGGCTGCTTAAAGAAATTTTTGTCAGTGTTCATGAGCCAATAATCTTAGTTCGTAAATATATTCATATTGACTAATTATCCTAACCTAAGTAGGTAACTGTCAATATCCAAAATCATTAAATTATAATTAAATAAAATATAATTTAGAAAAGCAAGTTGAATAATTGAAACTAGTATCTCAAAGTTATTTCGTTTCTGTGGGTAATTTCAACACTAAATTTATCTGAATACATAATAAATAGCACAATCTTGAATTAAGATAAAATATATTTACTACTAAATACAACATTAATTTAAAATTTTAATTAGTTCTTGTATATATATATATATAAAACTAAAACAAGGATATTTATATTTCCAATTTAGACAAGTTCTCTTTGTATTTCATTTACCGTCATATATAATTTACACTATACCTTAAATATAAACCAAAATATGTTCAAAAATATAACAAAGCTTCAATTTTGTATATTACTGTTTTTTGTAAGCCTATCTGCTGTAAAATTTTTAAAATACTATAAATAAAATGTGTTGTAGAAAGATTACAAGTACCTTTTTATGTAATCTGCAAAATAAACAAATAGCATAATGCAAGGTTATGCTTACCACTATAAGGTCTAGAATTTGACCCTGATGAGTCGTCTATGGCATCACTTCTGCGATTAACACCAATACAACCACCCATACTGTATATTTACGTAGTTTTGTGACATATCAGATTCGTCGAATATTATTACTGATACGTTGTTCTTCACGAAATGTTCCATTTTACAGCCATTATTTATAAACGACACTAACTAAATGACAGCAGCAGAAGCATGACAGCAACATACCAATTTATAATCAGATGTCAGCAGTGCATGTCAGTAATATTTTCATATTTCCTACCAATAGAGCTCAATTATTAGTGAAAAAACACTAGAAAATTTACTTTTGACTCATGTGACATATTTAATACAGGTTTTAGATGCTGCGATAGCTAATATAATTCACCTGTGTAGATAGTTTGTTTATACAGAGCATACGGAGGCAAGAAAGGTTTATACTAAAATTTACGTCAATTAGAAATCTAATACATTGCTTTCCTAGGAAAATGTAGGTACCTGCCTTTCCTTTGCTTAGTAAAGGTATCTATATATATTCATAATTGTCATAAAAAATGAAATTATTTATTTTGCAGTATTAACATATTACATATTAATGTACAGACTATCAATAAAACTGCAGAATTACTTGTACCTTTGTGTTTCACATTTCTTTTCTTTTAATTATCTACCATAGGTTGAATTTTATTATTGCCAAACTCAAAGGAGATGAAGATATTAAAAATTTTTAACGTGAAAATTTGTATGTTATAAATATTTTTGAATTTTCCACGCGAAAGTACAATGGGTTGCAAAAATTTGAGTATAACCAAGGTCAAATTCTATAGTACATGATCATGTGATCATGAAATTACGATAGTAATTTATTTTCTATGTATATGATTTAGTGATTTATAATCACTACAACTAATAATGAAGAATTTTTTATTAATACTTTATTAATAGCTAAAAAATGAACTCAGCCTTAATACATAGAGCAAACACCAAACTTTAGCACTACTGTCTTGAAATTGGCTGAATGATTTTGTTAAAATTAATAGATAGTCATTTAAAGAATTTCATATCATATCCACCAATAAAAACAGACATATCTGATACTCAGCATCTGCGTATATTAGATTAGAAAACAAAACATTATGAATAATAATAATAACTAATAAGTTCTAATAACTAATGTTATCCTTGGTTATCGTAAAGAGCAATATCAGATATATTGTATATATTAATATATTATATAATATATCAGAGACCAACGAGACCGGCAACATCATTGCAAATTTAATCCGATTATCTATCCTTATTTTTGATTGAAAATATGTACTCTTTTCATCCTTATCGCACATAATTGGGCAGTTATTTGAAGAGGGCTCTGTAATCGTACAATTTCGTTTCTTTTCGTTATCAACCGAGAAAGTTCAGAGTATAATTTTGAAATTTCTCCAATTTCAATTTTATTAGTTGTGTTATTTTCGTGGTTTGTTCTTATCGTTTAGAATTATAATACAATATCGAGATTTGAATTGAGTTATTGAAATATTTATTATACAACCAAGTATTAACCAGACCATTTTTTTATGTACTAGGTATAGTGTTTTTTGCTGTTAAAAAGGTAAGTTGAATTTACAAGAAATTTCATCATACGCCATATCGTTTTACTCAAAAATGCTTTGTTTGCCCAAAATTAACAAGTTTTCAAAAAAATATTTAGGTAATTACTCTTCAACTCATCAGCATATAAATTATTTGGAAATGTCTCCAAAATTGTGTATATCGTATGCGGCAAGGGAGCTATGAATGTGGAAAATTTATATTATTTTCCACGAAATCCTAAAAGTCAGTAATAAATGAATATATAACAAAACAACTAATATTTAGGCATCCATGTTTTTGATCCAAGATTTAACTCAAAGAAGACTAAAATCAATTGCAAAAAGAGAGGCCGTACAATCAAAAATATATCAAAATTAAATTTAAATGAGTCTTTGATGATCAAAGATATATTTAAAGGTAAATTATTCTTCCTCTTTTTTTATCTATCTAATTTTATTTATTTGACGAATATCATCAAGTGCACAATCTTCACTTGTTTTCTCAACTACATTGTGCGAAGAATCTTCCAATAGGTAGGAAGGTCGACAGTAAAAGACAAGCTATTGGCTTAATGATTGGATTAGATTTTTCGTGGATATCTTGCACACAACATTACCATTTTATTTGATGCTCAATAATAGATGGTTTGTGTCAAATAGGACTTCCTTGGTACTGCACTAGGTTAGTAAGGAATTTACGGAACAAACATACTACAAGAAAATTAAAACATCAATAATTTATTAAGAAAGTAAGTTTCTTTTATTGTACTTTTAAAATGTCTGTTTTATACAATTATCGATATTAAAGATATTAATTTTCGTATGTCTTTATTATTGTATATTATTTTAGTTATTTAGAATTGTATAGTAGTTATAATAAAGTAAATTTTATGTGAAGTATTTCATTATTTTATTGAACATAGTAAAGTGTACCCCTAAAGAAAAATACAAATGTTTGTACGATATGTTTATACATTTTAATTCTTTTTCTTTATGTATTAAACATGAAGAAATTGCTGAAAATGTAAAAGTGAACATTTCGTATGAACATAAAAAATAAATATGACAATAAACTAGAAAAGTATATTTAAATTTTGGCGGGTGAATACGGCCCGTTGTACACTGCCATCTTCAATTGACTGCCCAATTATTAGAGAAGGACGTAATGATCTTCTATTTCACTAGGACAAATTTTTGTTATATAGTTGCTGGTTTCGTTGTTGGTCTCGGATACATGTTTATTTTATTCATTCAGTCATGATTCAGTCACATTTGTCAAGGTTTTTGATAGTTATTGATGTGATAATTAATGCTCTTTTGTAAAAATATATATACATAAAATTTTTTATCGTTAAAAAAAGTCACCATGTAGTTTTTTATATATGTATTATACTACGTACACGCATTATCTAAGTCAATCTAAGGTTTTATACAAACGTTTAAATTGTGTAATCTTGGAAAAGTATCTATGGTAACGTTTTAAATATGAGTTTTATTGCACAAAAGTTTGTATAATTTGATTTAAATTTATAAATTATATTTAAGAAGGTGTTTTTTTCAGAATAAATATAGTCAAATTGATTACAAAAAGAAACATAAATAATATTTTATATATAAGTTGTAAAGCAAATGCAAGTTACAGTGAGAAAAATGGTTATAGGGGAAAATATAACAATAATTACATTAAATATGTTGGAATTGGTGCTGGTTTAACAGCTTTAATATTTTATAATTATAATGGTATTTTTATTATTTTTTGGTATGCATTTGCAATTACATTAATTACAATTTAATTAATTATAGAAAATCAAAGGAATCATGTATTCTTGGCAAGCTCATCAATTAAAAACTCTCCTGGTTCGTTTAGGGAAGACCTGCCTATTTATACAATTGATGATGTTATTAAGCATTCCAATGTGTATGTATTTTAAAAATAAGTTTGGTCAAATGGTTCTAAGATATATTACATTTAGCAATACACGAGTGTGGGTTACATATAAACAGGGGGTTTATGATATTACTGACTTCATAAATCAACATCCTGGTGGTGACCAAATTATGATGGCAGCAGGAACTTCTCTTGAACCATTTTGGCTTTTGTATGGCATACATAAAACACAAAAAGTTTTTGAGATGTTAGAAGAGATGCGAATTGGTAAATAATGATTTTATTTTCAAATTTAATTTATAGTAGGTATTTGAAAATTAAATTATCCTGCCATTTTGTCTTTTAAAGAAAACATTCTATATACAAAATTTAATCATATAGAAGTTATTGTGAATTGTAAGAATCTATATATTTTAATTTTCAATACAGAGGCTTTAAATTAATTAACTGTATTTTATGTTATGCTGTTTTAATGCTAATCATACTAATTGATGCTTAACATTCTCCATATTTTATATTAATAATATGCACTGAAAGTATATTAATATATTGGGAGACTGTGGCTTAATCTGTAAAAGTAAATTTAGAAAAACCTTTACCACAATATACCTCTAAATTCTGGATACGTATTTTGGTACCTAAATTTTAATAACAGGGCTCCGAATGTAATACTTTTTCTACTGCTAATGATGACAACTTAATTGTCGAAATACGTATCTAGGATTTAAAACTATATTGTGGTAAGAATTTTTTAATTTGTAGCGCAAGTAGTTTATAATTTATATTATATATGTATTATTTATTTTGTGAACATATGTATTTTGTTGTTCATTATGTATTGTTTGTGAAGTATTTTTGTGTTTCGACTCTATTTAAATAAACTGGTGTCTATTTTAAACACATCTCTTTTAGATAATTTAAATTGAAAATACAGTAAGTACAGATAATGTGGTAAGAATGAAGTAATCTGGAAAGTATTGATTTATTTTAGATGAACAGTGGTAATATTCATTTATGTGCATTTGAAGATTGGATCAGAACTTCAACAGGGTATTTATAGAATAAATTTGACAAACAAAAAATAAAAAATGTTTATTTGCAGACACTAATTTTATAGAGAATCTAATTTAAAATATCAATTGCTACCATTTCAAAATTAGAAAATGGTGAAATATATCTATGTTTGTATATTATATGTATATATACATTTATGCATATAGGTATTTTATGTATCCCTCAACGGACAGATACCTTTATTAGCAAGGAAATTAGTACCTGATTATGAGGAAAGGTATGCTGTTTGAAAATCTCTTATCCGATTGCATATGGGTTATGGCAAATTAATGATTAATTAAAAAAAGTACCCACAGTAATATAAAACATGCGACTATGTGAAATAAACTATCCAACACATGTATGGATATTCTTTATTAAAAAATATTTCGTTGTGGTGAAACCAGTTGTCGTGAATGTTGTTAGATTTTGGATTGATGTGTTGTACCTAGTTGCTTTAACTATTAAAGAATAAATAAGTTTATGTTTCAGTTGTACTTACGGATGTTTCAATTTTATAATTATTTTTTTAAATAAGATGAGAAAAAGTTGTAATTGTTTTACGATGCGATTTCTGATGAAAAAGTTACTGGTTCCGTTTCGAAGCCGCCTGTAGCCCCATTTTTAAATTAATGATTTTATGATATTAAGCTTTAGGACATGAGTTATGATATTCAATTTAAGAGTATATTCTAGACCTATTTGAAAACTATATTAGGATAATGTATTAATTGAATTTTGAATTATTTAATTATATTAGTTATTATACTAGACAAACTATAAAAGGAGCAATAACAATACTGCTCAACAAGTGCCTACATGATGGAAAAATCCCAAAGGAGTGGTGTACTTCTGAAGTTATACTGATGTTTAAGAAAGGCGACAATACAAATATCGAAAACTATCGCCCAATATCTCTTCTATCGCACCTATATAAGCTATTCACTAAAATCTTAAGAAGTCGTCTATCAAGGAAACTGGACTTTTATCAACCAGTGGAACAGGCCGGCTTTAGGAGGGGTTACAGTACGATAGACCATATCCATACAATACGTACTCTGGTAGAGAAATGTACGGAATACAATGTACCAATGCACCTGGCCTTCATTGACTTTCAGAAAGCGTTTGACACCATCGATATTACGGCAATATTAAACTCACTAGAAAACGCACGAATAGACTCTAGATATATACAAATAATCCAAAACATCTATGAGGAAGCATCAATACATATTAAAATTGATGAAACCACGAAAACAGACAAAATACCACTACAAAGAGGAGTACGCCAGGGAGATGTCATTTCACCGAAACTATTCACGTTGGCCCTGGAAGATGTTTTTAAACGGCTAGATTGGCACAACAAAGGTATCAACGTTAATGGTTCTAGATTAAACCACCTTAGGTTTGCTGATGATATAGTCTTGATAGCAGACAGCATTGAAGAACTAAATGAAATGCTACAACAATTGGGCCGAACATCTGCAGACATAGCTCTAAAAATGAATTACAGCAAGACGAAAATACTAAGCCCTGATGATGCCAACATATACATAAACAATAACCACATTGAATGCGTAGAGGAATATATATATCTGGGTCACGTTATTAAGCTTGGAAAAGAAAACCAGCATGCAGAAATCACTAGACGAATCAGGCTCGCCTGGATAGCTTTCGGCAAGTTGGGACACGTACTTAGAAATAAGGAAATTCCAATAAACCTAAAAACTAAAGTATACAACACATGTGTTCTACCAGTCCAAACCTACGGACTTGAAACTATAAGCCTGACCAAGGCTTCCGCCAATAAACTCAGAACATCACAAAGAGCCATGGAAAGGAGCATGCTTGGTATTTCACTAAGAGATATGATCAGGTGCGAAGACATCAGAAAAAGAACGAAGATAAGAGACGTTATATGGGAAATCGCAAAAATGAAATGGGCGTGGGCCGGACACATAGCTAGACAAACCGAGGATAGATGGCCACACAAAATCACGGAATGGAGACCAAGACAAACAAAAAGAGGTGTGGGACGCCCTGCAAAGAGATGGGTGGATGATATCAGAAGCGTAGCGGGAAGGCGATGGGCCCACACTGCACAAGATAGAGACGAGTGGAAAAGATTTTTGAGAGACCTACGTCCAGGAGTGGACGGATACAGGTTGAGAAAGAAGAAGAAGAAGAAGAATACTAGACAACTGATACACGTTTCAGTAACTGATTCAAACTTTATAGCAATTAAGATAGGAGTGCCAAGATGTTTTCAAGTATTTTCACCAAAAAAATTGCAAATGAAAAATTCTGTGTACTAACAAGCGTGGGACGGAGATTGGATATAACTGCTTAAAACTAAATATAAGAGAGCCGAAAGGCTTTTTTTTCTTGGTCCAAAGCCAATAATATTGTCAAGCGTCTTGAATTCTGCGACTAAGGCCTTTAATTATTGCAACATGATAACGTGCCTACCTACAACGGCGAGATTGCATGCGGTTTCTTTTTTGTACAAAAAAGGTATTGTGCTACTCTTGACCAAATGCCTTATTATCGTTACATAACTTGTTTATTTGAAATTAAAGTGTCCCATGGCAGCCGTAGATTATGGTTTGATTTAGAACATTCAAAATGTTATGACGCTTCTACATGTGACCTTAAATTTATATAGTCTTAGAGTTGTTACAACAGTGTAGTAAGCTACAATGTCTTAAAATCGATAGTGAAAATTAAAGATAAGTAGAAATAGGGATAATTTTTAGCAAAGTCAATAAATTACCATATTTTATTATTTATTATTCATATGACATTTATTCACTAATAAAAAATATGTTTTATTTTCGTTTCAGAAATTGTTCTTTTAATTTTATAAAATGCAATAAAATGAGATAATTGTAAAATTAGAACTTTGTATTTAATGTGTAAATAGTGGAATATATTATACCGGGTGCCCTTGAAATAAAAAGACAACGTGGAAAAATGGAAAGATTAAATTATATAGCAAATATACCCAAAATTCCCTTCATAAACAAGAAAAAAATTATAGGAGATATTTAAAAATTTTTGCCACGCCACTGTACGATGGGCTATATTACTAAAGACGATAAAGAAAAAATAGTTTTGTTATTGTCCATCTCGCTTTTGTTCAGTTGTCGATCGTTGCTTCTGTTTGATACAATTTTTCGATTAAAGATAGAGTGTTATCAAATAGAACGTTAAATGATATATTTAATCAGGCGCGGCTCGTGATGACGTATTTGGGAGTGCAAGTACAATGATGCGAGTGCCTCGTGTGTTTTCGGTGTTTAGTAAAGGTTTGTTCCAACACGCAGTTTGTGTATCGTACAATGTATTGTTCATGAACCACTTTATGCGCATGCGTTAACATTGTACTACAGTTGACTGATCCGTTCATCGCTTTGTGTTGGAACGGTCTTTTTTGGCTAGCTGTCGACAGTTTCGACTAGCACGTAGATAAAGAAGGTTTCTTCGTTAATTCAAGTTCTAAATCTTCATTTTCGCTATTAGATACGGACTCAATGTCATCAGAGAATCCCTCCGTATCTGAATCACTCATATTTGATAATACAAAATAACAGTAATAACACACTAAAATCAAGTACGGATCAGAAGAGATACTAACAGTTGTTGACAGTCGAGGGACTCCAAATCATTTGAGGTTATTACGTTCTGCGCATGTCTGGTATAGCCGGGGCTAAACGGTTCGATAAAAATCTACGTACTCGTTTGATCGTACAAGTACCGATTCATGTACCGCTTAACAGTGTGTTGGAACCAACGGCTGTTAGTACATATCACGGTCAGACGTTGTGTTGGAACACTAAATTCATTCTGCGCAGAGACCCGTTCGTCCGAGTAACGATCAAACGGTGTGTTGGAACGAACCTTAAGAAAACGTTACAGTTAGTACACGAGAATACACGAAGCACTCACATCATTGTACTTGCACTCTCAAATACGTCATCACGAGCCGCGCCTATATTTAATATACCATCAAAAATTCGCAGTATAAATTTTTAACAGTTGACTCAGGTTATGGAACTCTTACCATAACAAAACTTAGACAATGTTTTTTTCTATCGTTTTTGTAAACATAAACATTGCCAACTTTAAATTCAATAACGGCATTCTTCTTTTACTTCTAACAAAAAAAAAAAACATTCTCGTAATACACATGAAATGATGTCAGTTCTAAAAGTCCACAAATGATTTTTAAAATGGGTTTGTAAATTAATGTAACACATCTTAATTTTTTATAATCGACTTAGCATACAGGATTTTATAGATTTTATAATATTGACAGCTGTTGTTTATGTAAACATACGGTGTATGTGTAACTTCAATAGAGGAACATATTTATTATTTATTCCGAATATTTTGAATTCATAGCCGGAACGTGAGACAATTTTCAGGTTTTTAATTTTGAGGTTCGCCTCGTAATTGACACAATATTTTGGATTCATATTTTATACAGTGTGGCCCAAAAGTCGCGCAACCGAATGAAAAAAAATAAATGAAATTGTGTAGTACAAATACAAAATTTATTCTTCTATAATACAAATATGTTTGAACAAAAACTGACTCTTTGGGATCACAGCTTATGTTCGAAGTGTCCTCCACCTTCTTCAATGCATCTCAGACATCGCTTTTTAACCGCGTTACAAATGCGCCGAAGTAATTGTTTGTCATCATTGAGTTTGGCGACTTCTTCGGTTAGAACATTTTTCATGGTCTCAATATCCGGCAACTGATGATGGAATACCTTATCCTTTAAAATACCCCACACAGCGAAATCTAGTGGGGTTACGTCCGGAGATCTCGAAGGCCATTCGACTTGACCTCTTCTTCCAATCCATCCGGGGAAAAATTCATCGAGAAATTCGCGAACAATTAAAGCGTAATGTGCTGGAGCACCATCTTGTTGAAGAGTTAAACGTTGACCAGCAAACACTGGGTTATTGGCAAGTTCTTCACGTTGTTCCATCAACAAATCGAGGTATGCAACTCCTGTTACAGTATTGTCGAAGAAATAGGGGCTGACGATTCCGAAGGCGCAAACACCTAACCATACCGTTACTCCAGGCACGTTTAATTCTTCTTGAATGGTGATATGCGGATTTTCAGTGGACCAGTACACACAATTGTGTCTATTGATGCGCCCATTTAATTTAAATTGAGCTTCGTCCGACCACAAAATTGTTTTGAAGAAATTTTGAAAGGCTTCACATTGAATGACATACCATTCTGCGAACTGTAGCCGACGATCCGGATCATCTTCTGTTAATGCTTGTAAGAGGCGTGGTCTGTAAACCTTCAAACCTAGTTCCTTCATTATTCGCTGTAGGGTAGAACGAGAAATATCCAGTTCATTTACGGTTTTTCGGACAGATCGCGCAGGCGATTCAATAAAACTCTGAGCCACAGTTTGTAAGTTATCATCTGTCCTCAGACTACGTGGCCGGCCTGTACGCTTGGAATCATCCACAGAACCGTTTTTTTCGAATCTTTTTATCAAGCGATAAACAGTCTCACGCCTCGGAACTTGACAGTCAGGGAATTTTACTGCGAAATCAGAAAAAATGTGTTCATAATCAGCATGGTACCGATAGTACGAAGACACCAAGAATACCCGTTGCGCTACGGTATACCGATAATGTGGGTTTGTTGCCATGATAACGCGTTCACACACTTACAAACTCCGACAAGTGTGCTTCACACACAGACAACCGCTGTACTGCCGACAGACCAGCCGTCAACCTTGCATTAGGGGGAGAATGGCGCATGTGTATTTCATTTTGACGTTGCGCGACTTTTGGGCCACGTGGTATAATTACATCTTCCCAGTTTTCATACGTTGTCTCTTTATTTCAAGGACATATATTTCAAGAATGAAAAAATTAAATTAATAAATAATCAAGTGAATAAAACTTTATGCACATATTCACATAGAAACGTAGGCCTTCACGTTAATACAGTTTCCGCAAGTTGCGGCTGCATCCCTTAGATGGAAACCCCTGGCTAAGTCTTACTCTTGTTATGAAGACAGCGATGGTTGTTTTGCTATCTGTGATGTTGACATTAGTCAATGAGCGGTGCTGATTATTCTTCTACGCTGAATCTTGATAACTTTTGTAATGTAGTAGGGGTGTTATTAACAGTGAAAGTATCTCTCCAACAGCATGTACTGTTGATTCTATAGTAAGCAGAAACACGTCTGCATATCTGGAAGGATACTTTCACACAAATATGAACTTATATTGTGTTCTCCACACCCGATTTTTAATATTTTTATATTATTAAATTTTTTTTTGTTTTATACATAATATGGTGAGATTTTACCTACTCAAGTATATTTAAAATGATTTTGTCAATTATAAATCATGGCAAAACGTTGATGAAAATGGCAAAGGTCTGAAGCTATAAGATAGGCTATATTTGCCGTGCAGATCTCTGCTGTGGTTTTTGCAAGAGTCCTTGCGTCTTTATGAACATTATTGAGCGTTAGTGTTATTACTGGAGACGGTGTTAAATGCCGTACTTAGACGGGAACACCAAATGGATCGTACACCTAAATTATCAGTTAATATGAACTGGAAATCTTATTTAACTATATCATTCAAAAAAAATAGTTTCTATGAGTCAGAGTTAAAAGTATTAAATAAATTTTAGGGGTTCGGTCCTGTGCAAGAACCTAGGAATACATAAGTAAGTGAGTTCCGTAATCAAACTCAAATAATCTGAGAAACTACGAACAATAATTACTGTGCGTGTGTTAAAAATAACAGTGAGATAGGGTGTATTTGATAGTGTCGGGAACTAAATTAAAAAACTACAATAGACAAAGGTTTTTTGAATAAAATAAATACAAATATATATGTGAACATCTGGCTTGACCGATAGGAGCACGACCTCCGACGGGGAGACCGGGGACGGGCTTTTTATGCGGCGAGCTATACGACTAGAGACAATAATAGTAAGTAGAGAACAGGGACGGACTTCAATTAAAGAAACAGGTAAAATTAAAAGGAAATTTCGATAATAGATTCAGATACGTCTGATGATGTAAAACGGAAAAGAACGGACGTACTAGAAGAGGACTCATCCAAAAGGTTGAAGAAAACATACAGAAGCCCATCAAAAAACAAACGATGAAATGCTGAAAGAAATTATGGGAATGATGAAAGGACTCTCCGCTGACATAAGGGATATTAAGACTGAACAGAAAATACAAGGAGAAGATACTAAAGCATTGAAGGACGAAATAAGAGAGCTACGGAAAGAACATGTAGAATACAAGAAAGAGATAAGAAATCTCAAGGAAATAAATGAAAAAGCTATGGCTGAAGTCAATGAATTAAGAAGTGAAGTAAAATTATATAATGAAAGAATTGAGAAATTGGAAAGTGATAGAAGGAAGAACATAGTAGTACAGGGGATGACAATGAATACAGGAGATGGCAATATACTGAAAGATGAAATGAGAAAGCTTATAGAAAATGAGATAGGTGTGAAAATAATAATAAAAAAGGCTAGTAGATTGGGGATAAAAACATGTCTAGTCGAACTAGACAGTGAAGAGAATAAAAAAGAGGTCATCCAAAATAAAAGTAAATTAAAGAATAGACAAGGCAGCCAGATATTTATCAATGAGGACCTAACAAGAGAAGAAAGAGATATCCAGAGGAATATTAGACAGAAAGCAAAAGAAGAAAGGAGACATGGAAAACAGGTTAAATTGGGGTTTGCAAAGCTACTGGTGAATTGGGAGACTTGGAAATGGAATAGACAAACAAGGATGCTGGAGAAGATTGAAAGAAAAATAAACAATTCAAAAAACTAGCCAGAAAGACAAAGGACGGCAGTATGGAACTGAACAGGCAACGAAATGGACAGGAACTGAAATCAAATAATATTAATGGAAATGTTTTCAAAGTACTGGAAGAAAAGGGAATTGAAACAGATGGTCAAAAAAATAGCTCTGAAAAAAGAGACGAGGCAAAAATCTATAAAGGCAAACAAAAAACGAAAGGAAAGGTGTGGAGAGTAGCAACATGGAATATACGAAGTATAATGGGAAAGGAAGAGGAACTAATTACAGAATTTGAAAAAGCAGGCATCTTAGGAGTAACTGAAATAAAAATGAAAGGCAAAGGGGAAAAAGCAGTAAAAAATGGTCATCTCTTAATATATAGTGGGGTAGAAATGAATCAAAGAGCGAAAGAGGGAGTAGGTTGTATAATAAAAGAAAATACTATTAAATAAGTAAGAAAGTGGGAGGCCTTATCAACGAAGATACTGAAGATTGAAATGGAAATCGAAAAACAAGCAAACACAACAATAATAATTGTGTAGGGACCAAATGAAGATGACGCAGCAAAGCAAAAAGAAGAGTTTTTGGGAACAATTAGAACAGGCAACAGAGGATGTCAATGCGAGACTAATTGTATTGGGCGATTTTAACGCAAGGGTTGGGAAAAAGGATGAAGAATCAGGAAAAGTAATTGGAATGCAGGGGGAAGCAATACGAAATAATAATGGCAAGGGAATTATTGACTACTGTTTAACTAATAACCTAATAATCACGAACACATTCTTTGCCCATAAAGAAATACACCAGAGAAGCTAGAAGTAGAGGTGAAAAATCAATCATAGACTACGTACTAATAAACAAAAGCCATAGGAAAGAAGTCGAAGATACTAGAGTGCAAAGAGGTCTAGAAATATACTCGGATCACTACTTGTTACTGTCAAAAATATTCATTCCAGGAAGGAAAAGCCCAATGGTGACTAAGAACAAATAACAAAAGACAAAAGTGGTTATAAGAAACTATAAACTCAGACAAAATGAAATAGCGACAAAATACAAAGAAATAATTGAGCAAGAAATGGAAGAATTAAATAAACTGGACATAGACAATAATGTGGAAATATTATGGGCAAATATAAAAAGCAAAATACATAAAGCTGCAAAAGAAGCGTGCGGAATTATAAAAATAAATAAAAACAAACAAGCTGGTGGAGTGACGAAATAAAAGAGGCGATAAAATATAAAAAACATGTGTGAGCGAAATACCTCAAAGCGAAAACAGAAGAAAGATACGCTAAGTATAAACAGCAAAGAACACGGGTAAAAGAACTAGTGAGAGCAGCAAAACAAAAGTCATGGGAAGAATTCGGGGAAAGAATGGAAAGTGATAGCCACGGAAACCAGAAATTATTCTATAAAGTATTGAAAACCTTCAGAAGTGATACGAACTATAATAGCAAATACATAAAATCAAAAGAGGGAAAAATACTTGAAGATGACAAAGAAATAATGGACAGATGGAAAGAATACTTTGAGGATATGCTTAATATAGAAAAAAATAGTGCAAGGATATAATAAATAGAAGAACAAATAACCACCCAATTAACAGACGAAGGTGACCAAGAAATAAAAATAGAAGAAGTAAAAGATGCAATCATAAAAATAAAAACAGGAAGAGCAGCAGGTCATGATTGTATATCACCAGAAATGATCAAAAACTTGGGTGAAAAAAGCATAGAAGCTATAACTAAACTGTTTAACAAAATATGGACAGAAGAGAGAATACCACAAGATTGGGAAATAGGAGTGATATTACCCATCTTCAAGAAAGGAGATTACCGTGAATGTAAGAACTATAGGGGAATAACAATGATGAGTATAATGGCCAATATGTACGAAAGAATACTGGAAAAAAGATTAAAAATACAAATAGAAACACAGCTAGAAGATTCACAAAGAGGTTTTAGGAAGGGAAGAGGAGTACAAGACCACATATTTACTATAAAACAAATAATGGAAAAAAGACAGCAAAGCAATAGGTACTTGGCGTTTATTGACCTAAAGAGAGCGTTTGATAGTGTACCAAGGAAAGCGATATGGGAATGCCTAAAAAGAAGAGGTGTAAATAAGAAATTGAGAAACAATATAGAGTGTATGTATAGGGTCACAAAGAATTATGTACGAACGAGAAATGCAGAGTCACAGATATTTGAAAGTAAAGAAGGAATGAGACAGGGTGGCGTACTGAGCCCAGCACTATTCAACATAGTGATGGATGACGTACAAAAAGAAATAAAGCACAAACTGAAGAAATTACCAGTGGGTTATAGAAATACGGAAATAACGACAATAACTGACTGCGTCTTTGCAGATGATCTAGTAATATTTGCAAAAAACACGACAGACCTGCAAGAAAACGTAACAATATGGAACGAAGCCCTTCAAAATCGAAACTCAAAAATTAACATCGATAAAACAAAGGTAATGGTAATTGGGAAAGAAAACAAGCAAGCATTAATAACACTAGACAATACAAAAATAGAGCAAGTAAAGACGATGAGATACCTGGGCGTAAATCTACAGAAGAATGGTAAGAACAAAACCGAAATAAATGAAAGAATAGAAAAAGCAACACGGACATACTATGCTTTGAATAACAAATTTATGAGAAAGAAAGAAATATCAACTAAGACAAAAATCCTAGTCTACAAGACTATACATAAACCAATATTAATGTATGGTAGTGAGAGCTGGGTGTTAACAAGGCAGCAAAAAAATAAAATCCAGGCGGCAGAGATGAGATTCCTGAGAGCAGTTAAAGGCATTACAAGAAGAGATAGAATACGGAATGAAACAGTGAGGGAAGAACTAAAAGTGGAATCGATCTTAAAGAGCATTGAAAGGCAACATCTGAAGTGGTTCGGACATGTAATACGAATGGAAAACCAGAGACAACCGAAACGGATATGGCTGGCAAGGACACAGGAAAAGAGGACTAGAGGAAGACCGAGAAAAGAGTGGAACAGTGTAGTGGCAGAGTGCTTGGAAGCCAGGGGAACAAAGTGGAAGGATGCAGAAGTAATGGCAAGAGACAGAAGGGATTGGGCAATGTTTGTTCGTAAATAAAAAGTTTTTAGACGCCTTAACACCTTCGGGTATAAGAAGGCTTTATCGATTATATATATAAATAAATTTTAAATAGTTATTTTAATATTATACATATTTTCTTATTAAAATTAATTTGATAAACTTATTTTCCAGGGAATGTCTCAGAAGAAGCCTCTACTCATGCACTTAATAATATGGAAGATCCGTACATTAATGATCCGAAGAGGCACAAAATAATTAAAGCTCATACAGAGAAACCTTTTAATGGTGAACCTCCAACATTATTGCTGGTTGAAAATTTTGTCACGCCAAAGTAAACTTCTAATCATTGAGTACAATATGTGGCTTTTAATTTTCCACTAATTTATTTTTAGTGAAATATTTTATGTACGAAATCATCTGCCAGTACCGGAAGTTGATCCGAAAACGTACGAACTGGAAGTTGAAGTCGAGGGAATTCAAAAAATTAAAACTTTGGGCCTTAAAGACATAAAAAAACTCCCGAAACATACCATAACATCTACAATAATGTGTGCTGGTAATAGAAGGAGTGAGATGGATAAGGTGAAGTATGCATATATGTACATATATGCATGAAATAATCTATAAACTGGGTTGAATTCTTGCAATTTAGAACAGCGTTTGCCCTTTTAGCTCCATCTTAGTTAATGAAAATGAATATCTGCACAAGGCCACTTGTATATTGTAAGACTTTAGTCGTAACAAACTTGTTCTGTTGCGGGTAACGAATTCGAATTTATTTCCCACTGACCGGATACATATACTTTCTTGCAAAGTAACTATTATACAGTGAACCCCCGCTATTCGCGGGTGTTGCTTTCCATGAAAACACCGCGAGCATTGAATTCGCGAATATCGGGGTTCACAAATAATAGGTATGTATAGCAAACGCCAATTAAGTTGGCGCGAGGAGGGGTAAGTTCGCGCAGGATTAAAAGTAGTGGGGAGATTTGTATTTGGTTTTACATAAAATCTCAGATAATTCTAACCTCTAAGCGTGGGTCACTTTATGATCCCCTAGCAAAGACATTATGTTCCGGCAAACGTGAATGACAAATGTATTCTGACAATTACTTGAGTAGTGGGGGTGGACGTTTCTAAAAACGGCTTCTGCGCACCCCCTCCTCGCGCCAACTTAATTGACGCTTGCTATATGTACGTATAAACTACAAGTAACGTGTGTTCATTTGAAAAGTCAATCTAGGTTACTTTGAAATTTTGATAGAATAAGACGCATTATATATTAGTATGTGTTTGTTGTTCCGCAAACGTAAATCCAAACGACATTTGATAATGTCAATCACATTTGTTATTTATTTGTATTTATGAAACTGTCAAAATATACGACTTCGTAGGTTAAGTAGTAAATTTTAATTTACGACATACTTCAAAGTGTTCTCAGTAAATCACATGCTACTAGATTGACTTTTCAAATGAACACCCGTTATATATGTAGGTAATCGACACAAATATATATGCAGACATACATATTGAGTATAAGAATTAAATACGGCTTGTGAACTTTTAAAGAAATAAATGAACAAGGGAAGTACCGAAACTTTAGGGGACTACCCATACTGAACCGCGAATACGGAGCGCGGATAATGAGAAATGTCAGTAAAATCAGAATCGCGAATAAGCGAATAAAATAAGGAACAAAAAAGACAATATGAAAAACTATTTAGAATTTCGAAAATACAATCGCAGAAATATCAAAGCATCCAATGTTTGACTTCCAAGCCTGCTTCATAGTTTATTGCCAACATAAGCAGCAGCTGAAAACGCTCGCTCAGGTTCTACACTAGTTGGAGGAATAGATAATAGATATTTATATGCTAATTCAAAGTGATATCCACGAACTCCTCCATTTTCGAACAGACTCATTTCAATACTATTGTCTAATACTATTTACCAACGCCGATTCATTTTGTACTTCAGGATCTGGGGATTCCATGCTCTGATTAATTTCTAGCTGTACCTTTTCCTTTAGTTTCGATTGGGGTTGGGAGGTTTGTTGCCTTGGCTCATCATCTGCTTGTGATCCTGACCTTTCTTCCTCTTCCGTGTCATCTCGACTATTTAGTCTTTTAACAATACTCTTTATTTGCGCCCTCACTAAAGCCTGTGTAGGAACTGGAAATAAGTCAAGCCATTCCAAATCCGATAATAACTGATTTTCATCATCTTTTAGTGGGTTTTGTAAATAATTCAACACACCAGCTAAATCTTGATTTCGTCGTTGCTTTATATGTTCCACTAAGGATGTTTTCATTTTATTGGCGAGTGCTGAGTTTTTGCTAGACAATTGTTTTATAAGAAATTTCAAAGCGACATCAGCTGTGCATAAATTAGCATCTAGTCTACAGATTGCTTCTACTGTTAATTTAATTGGGGTCAGCACATCAACAATTTTATTTACCAAGTCAAAATCAGCTTCTTCTAAACGGATTGGATGATTGAGATCTATAAGAGCTTTTTGAATGCAGGTTTTTAAAAGAGAAAATCGCTCCAGCATGGTTAAAAAACTATTCCACCTGGTTTTACAGTCTAAAAGAAGTGACAGCTCTTTTTCATGTTCAATCTTCACATATTTTTGAAGTACTGTATCATTTTTCAATGGTGATCTTTTGAAATACACTACAACTTTGCGGATTTTCTTTATCAGCTCATTAATGTTTTTACCTTTCGTTAAATCTGGTATGTGTTTTCGCGCAAGTTCATTTTGTGACATCATCATCGCTATCGTTCATATAATCAGCAGTGACAGCTGGTTCATTTATAGTATCATCTGAGTCTGAGGTAGGGCTGTCTTGCCTGTCTTGAAAATAATTCTTCATTTTATAAAGCACATCACAGACGGCCAAATTGGTACCATGTGCGAGACACAGTTGTTGTTCAGTGCAAACAAGCTGTCCCACCTTTATCATAACGTTCGGTCCATCGGTTACAGTAGCCACATCAGTTTCCAGGGAAATATCAAATTTACTTAGACGCTCTTTCAATATACGAAGACAATTTTCAGCCGTCATACTTCCATCAATAGGAACGAGTCCTAAGCTCCAAATTTTTTATATGAATGAACGTTGACAGCTATGTATCGTTTATTGGACGTTGATATCCACTCGTCGGAAGATAGACTGAATCTTTCACCTGCACTTTTCAAATGTTTTAATTCTGCAGTTGCTTTCTTTCTGATTTTTTCTCTGTAATTCATAACACGCTTTCGAATTGTGACGGTTGATTTTGGTAAATGCGTGTATTTCGCTAAAAGCAATTTTCTCAAATCGTCTGAAGTTATGAATACACTGAATGAAAATCCATCTAATGCAATCATTCTTGCCAACGCATCATACAGGCTATCGTCGGCACTTCTAGTAAAATAATCTTCTTCTACCTTTCGTTTAGCTGGCGGCGGTGCTGTGTTCAGATTTTCAGAATCTTGACTTGTTGAAGCTGTTAAACGATTAACGTCAGCTAAAATCTTAATGTTATGTTTTGATGACAAATGTGTCCCTTATTCGATCCACCCAAAGTCTTGAGAATGGCAGGGCATCGCTTACATTTAGCACTATTCCAGTCTTTCGCAACTAAAAAATAACTCCATGCTGACGAGTATCACTGTTTTTTTTTTGTGTTGAACAAAGTCTCCCGCCATTTAAAATAACTTTTTCAGATAATTGACTTTTAAATTTAAATGACGTAACCTGCGAAACCTTGTCGCTGGTAGAATAATAAATGAAAAAAGTAAATCGTAATAAGTGTATTTATACTTTCGTACAGGGAATCGCTGACGGGAAATCCCTCGCAACAATATTATGATATATCATATGAGGTGATCGGGTGATTCCCCTGTTGGCCCATTGGGGAATTACTTTAACAGTATTGTATTGAAGTATGCCGGGCGGGGAAGTCCCTTCAAAGTTACATATTATTTGGGCTGTACCTGTGTAGTTCTTTTATCGTACGGCGTACTTAAGGTTGATTTTTGTCTGTATGTAATAAGTGCCCTTAATATAACTAGGTAAGGTCATTGTCAAAGCGCAACGGATTACGGAATGCAAACTGACAATCCAGAAAATCCCGAGATTAGCCAAGTACAGTCCCGGGATTTACGGGTTCAAAACCCGCCCGAGATCCCGGGATTATATTCTCTAACGACAACCCACTAAACTTTTTTGAAAGAAAATTATGAATTAATAATATCTTTCAAAATAATGGAACTATTCGAAAAAAGAAAATTCAAGCATGCGAAAGCAAATTATAAATGTTGGAGATATAGAAATTACAATGATAAAATGATTAAAATTTTGTATTGAATTTAAATAAATAAAAAAATTCTTATACTTTCATTCAGAATTTTCAATACGATTTCGACAACCAAGTAAGTTCATCAGTAGTAAGAAATAAGACAGTATTACACTGGACCAACTGAAAGATAAAAAACTAACATTTAATTTTAGTAGACTGGGAATACTTAAAACGTAAAATGTTAATTTAAGCTATTTATAATAATATTTTAGAAGTCTGTACATTTTTTTTTCGTTTTAGGTGAAAGAAGTAAAAGGTTTAAGTTGGGGTGCAAGTTCGATCGGTAACGCCAAATGGACTGGTGTACGATTGATTGATGTATTGAAGATGATGGGAATTGATGAAGACACAGAGGGCTTTGGCCATGTACATGTAAGTTCAAAATAATCATTTTCGAAATAAAAATAAAAAAGCAATATCACTTAATTTCCATCAAGTAAAGGCTACTTCGATTCAAAATAATAATTTACATTTCCATATTTGCAAAAAAAAAATGCTATTAATAGTAGATATTGTGATATAAATATACAGTAAAATTCCCCTTAACGGACACTTCCCATAAGCGGACACCCCCTTTAGACGGACATTGTTGCCAGGTCCCGGCAGCGCTCCATAAGAAAAGCATTGCAGTCGCTTTCCCTTGAACGGACGCTTCTATTGAGCGGACGCGGACACCCGCTTGACAAAAAAAAAATTCTCTTGGACGGACATTCAGCTTATTTTTTTCCGATTTTTTCATGTCATAATTTACAAATAAGCTTGCCAAGACTCTTTTAATTTGTTCGCTTTAGCCACAAGGCACGGTTTATCATATTTACTACATCATATAACATACTTTAATGTATGGTAAATATTTTCTCTCTCACATAATGTTTTCAATCTAACATTTTTTCTACAATTTACGCTTCTGCTTCGGAGAGTTGACAATACTAATTCTTGCAATGTTTGTGGTGCGTACGTATGGTGTACAAACCTATTTGACCAACAGCTTGTAATCGATGCCATTACTTACGCGATTTAGGGGATTCCCCAATAATATAGATGTGCGTTTGTTTATTGTAGTTTGAAAAGCATTGGTCATTCGTTTCTATACATTAGTGCGGGCGTGACGTTTGAAAATGGGTAAAAAGAGGTCTGTATTAACTATTAAGCAAAAAATAGAAGTGATTGAAGTGTACAACAAAGAAAAATTAAGTGTGAGAAATTTATCGAAGCGATTCAGCATTAGTAAAACTCAAGCTTCTGACATTATAAAGAAAAGAGAAGAGATAATACAAAAATGGCACTCCAATGTAAATCTAAATAAGAAAAGAAGATTTTTTAATGCTGAAGGGCTGACAATTGATCAGTTGTCCTACGAATGGCTTCTCACAGCACGCAATAAAAGAATTTCATTAACTGGTACGTAAGTTAGGTTTTTTAATTCTATACAAAAGATTTACAGCAGATTGATTCATTTTATCATTAATTTACTAAGTGGATTCTGATTGACTAATATGTTTTATTCAAATAATTTTACTTTCCATTTAGGCCCATTGATACAAGCAAAGCTAAAGAAATAGCTGAATCCTTGGGTAGCAACACTTTTAATGCCTCGTCGGGTTGGCTTAACAAGTTTAAAATTCGTCGAAGCCGCCTCTGTTAATCCTGATGTAGCAGCATTCATGGTGAAACTACCTTCTCTAATAAAAGGGTACATACCAAAAAATATTTACAATGCTGACGAAACTGGGCTTTATTTTAGGGCATTACCAAACAAGACCATGACTTTAAAAAATCAAAAATGTGTGGGAGGAAAATTGTCTAAGGAAAGGATAACAATATTGCACTGTGCGAACATGGCTGGAGACAAAGAAAAGCTGCTGCTTATTGGAAAGGCATCTAAACCAAGAGCTTTTAAGAATTTAATAAAAGATAATTTACCGGTGACATGGAAATCAAACACCAAATCGTGGATGACGTCTGAAATTATGAGTGAATGGTTAGAAAATTTCGACCGAAAAATGGGAGGGCAAAATAGACAAATTTTACTTTTTTTAGACAATGCGACATCGCATCCAAAAAACATTAATTTGAAAAACATTAAAATACATTTTTTGCCTCCTAATTGTACTTCAATTAGCCAACCATTTGATCAGGGTGTTATTCAAAATTTTAAGCGTAATTACAGAACTTTGATACTGAGGCACTTACTAGCAAACATTGAAATTTCTAACACAGCCTATGATTTAGTGAAAAGTATAAAATACTTATTGGATGCAGTTTATTTTGCTAAAAGTGCATGGGACCAAGTTACTTCTGAAACAGTTCAGAACTGTTTTCGTAAGGCAGGATTTACACTTGACAGCCAGGAATGTCCGACAGTATTTGATGTTGATTTTGAGCCTGAGGATGATTTGCCATTAAACCTACTAGCCGAAATTGAGAAAAGATGTATTGCAGGGGTCAGTGAGCAAAGCTTAAAAGATTTTTATTAGATCGATGATGATTTACCAATTGAGAGATCACCTTTAGATTTGCTCGTACCATTACAAGAACAAATTTCTGATCAAGAAATTTCTGATGACTCAACAGATGAAATTGAACCTTCAGATCTTCAAGATGCAAGAAACAACATCCTAACATATAAAGAGGCATTGGCGAAAGCGCATGATCTTATAGCGTTTGTGAAATGCCAAGGTGATACAGAAGCTATGAATATACTTTCATCGGCTGGACTTACATTTTCAAGATGTTATTTGCCAAGACCAAAACACGCCAAACTAGGATGGAGGAATATTTATTGAAATAATATAAAACTCATAAAACGTTTTAAACTTACTTTTATTACATATAGAGCTACATTTAATGATTTTTTTGTTATTAAACCCAATTGAATTGTTTATTTTTTTTTTTAATAAAAGTATTTTTAAATAAAAAATAACAACTGTTTATTATTTGCTGGAAAGCGAACACAAAGAAACAGCTTTAATTTTTAAAAACTAACAACCTTAGACAAATTTTTGTTGATTTAAATTTGTAGTTTTCTCTTGGCCGGACAGCCCCCTTGTACGGACACATTTCAATGGTCCCTTCGGTGTCCGCTCAAGAGAGATTCCACTGTACTCTGTATATTAGATGTTATTTTTGGTAGAAACTTTTAAGTAATATTATGAATTTCGTGAATACTAATGTGTAGAGAGATTTATTCGAGTAACATCCCATCGGTTTAACATCCCACAGACGAAGTGCGCTCAACGTTGTCCGGCGGCGATTGACAAAATTTATATACGTGCGCCCTTGCGGTGTTACTCGAATGAACCTCTTTACTAATGTGTTTATCATCTCGTGGTATAGTGTTAATGCTGTTTACATTTTTATTATTTTTGTATGTTTGCGATTAACGGAGACGAAGTTCATTTTTGATATATCCATGTTGTCGCTTGAATAAACTGTATCCAGTTAACGGTTGAAACTAGCTTCTTTATATCAAAATAAAACTCGCCGCTATCGCGGCTCGGTTTCTAAACTGATCTCGTGCGGCAAAATGATGCCTTATGAAACTTGTTTTTTAATATACTATTTAATTTCATTAATACAAAAGGATTGAAAAAAGCACGAAAATATTTATATTTTGATATCTTTACTAACTTAATTAATTTTCTAAGGCCTACTTTTTGAATGCATTTTACATTTACATAGTTTGAAGGCTTAGATAAGGATAGTACAGGTTACCCTTACACTGTATCTATACCGTTCACAAAAGCATTAGCTAAAAGAGGAGACGTTTTATTGGCATACGAAATGAACGGTAAACCGATACCAAGAGATCATGGATTTCCCATAAGAGTTATCGTGCCTGGAATTGTTGGTGCTAGAAATGTTAAATGGTTAGGTAATATTGTTTCTATAAGAGCTTTATGAAACGTTTTACAGTTTTATATTTTAGGCAGGATAATAGTATCAAAAGAAGAAAGCGACTCACACTGGCAAGGGCACGATTATAAAGGTGTCTCACCTAGTGCTGAGCCTTCGGAAGTAGATTTAACGAAACTCTCTTCTATACAGGAGTTACCCGTTGTTTCAGCGATATGTAAACCGTCTGAAGGAGAAGTTGTAGAACTAGTGGATGGATGCATTATGGTAAAAGGCGCGTAAGAATTTTAATTGTTTGGAAAATTGAAAGGGCGGAATAAATAATGTCATAAATGAAAGAGTTTTAAAGAAAGTGTATATAAACAAATAAGTGACCCTTGCAAAATTAACTTTGTTTAATTCTATAAATTAACATCCAAATTGAAAGATTCCCGTGTAATTTAGAGTTTGTTTGTATGAACAATGTTAGTTCTGGAAATTGTCATTCTGCTGAATAATGCAGGGCAAATAACTAATACTTGCAGATACAGCCAACCCCTGACAGGTTCTACTAACGATGATAATTGATACGATTTAATTGCTAAACGAATGCAGTTAATTTATGGAACGCATTAAAATTCTCGAAGAGGGTATTAAAACCCGGCTTGATATTTTAGGGTGAAACCGCGTCCTTGACACTGCTTCCTTCTTGGTCTATGTTTCGTTAATGTTGCAATGGATATCTTCATGGAAGATATACAACCTCGTCTCAATGCAGCTTCAATGCAGCAACAGTAATAGGAACCCTGAAGATGTGTGTAACAGGGACGAAACGTCGGCCAAGAAGGAAGCAATAACAGGACGCGGTTCCAGAACAATACCAGAAGCAATCAGGGTATTCAAACATCTGATATCGTTCAGCGATTATTATATGGGGTATTTGGTGAGTTAATGGAATAGAAACATATTGTTTATCGTTGGGTCGATTGATTTAAAACTGGCAGAACATCCCTAGATGATCAGTGTAGCAGATGAGCAAAAACTGTGGTAAACGACACTAACGCGACTGTTGTGGAGAAGCTGTTGAAAGACGAATTCGTGAGATTAATGCAAGTATGTATAGGCACTGGTATACGGTAAGTTGATGACATTTTGCACGATCATTTTGGACTGAGCAAGCAGAAACTGCTCAGATCCGTCATTCGTCGTCAACATAAGATATTAACAATTAACTGACCACTAAGAGAAAGTCGTTTGAAGAAAACTAGATGAATCTAAGGTTAAAATATGTTCAGTTTCATTTGAAGGTAAGACAATGAGTACTGTATTTTTGAATTACAATGGGATAATATTTTTGGGTTATCTATCAAAGGGAACCATAATCAATGCAGATCATTATTCTTAAGTACATAGTTAAGTACGAACTTTTTGTCAGCGTTTTTTCGACACACGCTTTTCAAAAACCAAATTGGAATAGTTGCATAAGTTACCACAACTGCAACAGGAGTACATATCGCTCGAGGAGGAGGAATACAAGATTACATATCGCTCGACGAACTATGGAAATTTGAAAGGAATTGCTCTAGGAATTACTCTGTTTTCCACTTTACTTAATCTGGAACTCAACGACTACTATATTCCATATAATTGGAAAACCTCTACGTGGTGCACAATTTCAGGATTTTAATGACCTAGAAAGAGCTGTAAACCAATGAATAAAGGAGACTCGCAAAAAACTTTTTGATCTTCTTAATTTTAGTTAAAGATAGTTAATTTTAAATGTTATAACATAAGTCAGTCACTTATTACACATATTAGTAGTGATACTATATAAGAGGAATATATGGATTTTTTTTTATAATTGTATTTCTACTTATTCGTTTTTAACTCTTCGCAATTAATGCTCTAGGATACGCTTGGTCTGGTGGTGGCAGGAAAATCATTAGAGTCGATCTAACGATAGATGGCGGTAGGAAATGGCACGTTGCTAATTTGGACCATCAGGACAACATGGAACCTCCACATCACTGGTCTTGGACATTGTGGACAGCTAAAATACCAGCGCCTCCGAAAACGAAAACTGTATTTTTATTCGCTTTAGTCTTTTTGAGGCTTCTATTATTTTATTTTATTTTTTTAGGTGGAGATTTGGGCGAAAGCTGTGGATTCATCTTATAACACTCAACCAGATACAATAGCTAACATTTGGAATTTTAGGGGATTTTTGAATAATGCGTATCATCGTGTTAAAATTAATTTAAAAGCATGATAAAAGAACGAATAGAAATAAATATATTTACAAAAAGAAGGGTATTTTTATATTTGTTTATTTTTTAAATAAATATTAATACAAACGTAATAATTTTTATTTATTCATTTTATTAGTTAGGACCGTGTTGGTCTAGTGGGCAGGCCACTAGACTATGAATCTGATGAACCGGGTTAAAATCCTAGTCTAGCCAATAATATCAATGGTGTTTTTTCGGTCCCAGCTCTACTCAGGCTTACCAAAAGATAATAATGGCAATAATAGGCAGTCGATGCGTAGCGCTAGCCATGTTACCATCCTAGTGTAACGAACGGGTCAAGTTACAACAAGCCCACCATGTTACTACCTCAAGGGCCTGCAAGGCCAGTTACAGGGACTATTATTATTATATTAGTTGTGGTTTGGCTTTCGAAGGATAAAGATGTGCAATAGTTTGTTCGAACATCGGGTCAAAGTAGTGCAATCTCCATAAAAGCAATACTTCGAAGTTAGGGTGACATGGACTATAGTATACATTTATTCATTGCTTAATATACAAGTGTCCCGTTTCGTTATGTTCAAATTTTAGGAGTGTAAAATAGACTTCATTTCAAGTAACAAAAACGCAAAACTTGTATATCCATTTTTATTCGTTTCGAAGTTACAGATCTATGAATGTGATTGTCAGATCATGAAAAAACATGTAATCCTAAAGTCAATAAAAACTGATTTTATTTATAAAAGTTCAATTAATAATATTTTCGAAATGTCCACCTCTTTGTTGAATGCAGGCTTGTGCCCGTAAGCCAACAGAAGAAGTACTTATCCAAATTTCATACTTGTTTTGTCGGATTTGCTCGGCAGCCCGCTGAATACGATCCAACAACTCTTCTCTTGTGTTCGAAACTTGCGCGTAGACTAAATTTTTCATGTACCCCCATAAATAAAAGACAAGGGGATTAAGATCGAGTGATCTGGGTGGCCATGCAATGTCTCGTCGAACATTCAGTGGGACACCTGCAAAAGACCTGGCAGTTCGTCAATAAGAAATTAAAGGTAATTGTCTGCATTTAACCTCCCAAGAAGCACGACAGGACCAATCGACAAGTCATCGACTAGGGCCGCCCAAACGTTAATAGAAAATTCATGTTGAAATTTATATGAGCGTATAGCTTTGGGATTTTCTGATGACCACCTGTGCAGGTTTCTCAGATTTGTAACACCACTTCTCGTGAACGTAGATTCATCTGTCCAGAAGACAGTTCTGCAGAAATTAAAATGAAGCCGTGACTGTCTTAATATCCAGGTAGAATAAACTAGACGAACATAGTGGTCTGCCTCAAGCAAACCGTGTCCCCTGCGATAGTGATATGGATATAAGCTCTCACGTTTTAAAATTCGCCAAACTGTCGTTCGTGGCACTCCTAGTTGTCTAGTGATTCGACGTACACTGAGAGTTGAATCCCTTGTAAAAATGGCTACTGCTTCTTCCTCTAAGTCTGCTGCAAAATTTACCCCTCGATCGAAAAGATAATCACGCAGTCCGCATTCCCGAAATTGTCTGTGTACTTCCAGAAACGTTCTGTAATGAGGAATGCGCCTATCGGGAAACCGATGTCGGTATTCCATAACTGCTTGACGTGCACTGCCGTTACAGTAGTCATATATACAAAATGAATGTCCGCATACTCTTGAGAAGAAAATCGGTAAGGCATTTTGAATAAAGAAAACGTGTCCACTCACTAATAAGCTGTTGTATGAACTGAAACGAAATGTAATCTTTTATTAAAAAATGCAACGTTAACAGTCATCTGAACATTTGTTTATTATATGATATTCATGGTTCAGCACTTACGTAATAAGTAAGAACCTTCTTTTTCATAAATAAAATTCCTGTACTCTTTTTCGTAGATCTCCAAGAAATTACTGTATGCACTACGACACGTGTTTATTTATTTTAGGATAACATTTCATTATGCGACGTTAACAATACAGGCCTGTTATTCAATCGTATAACTTTTTTTAAATAAAATCAGTTTGTATTGACTTTAGGATTACATTTTTTTTTCATGATCTGACAATTTCATTCGTAGATCTGTAACTTTGAAACAAATAAAAATGGATATACACGTTTTGCGTTTTTGTTACTTTAAATGAAGTCTACTTTACACTCCTAAAATTTGAACATAACGATACGGGACACTTGTATATGTGTATATAACAAACTTAATAAGTCGGCGATTAAAGGTCTGGTTTATTACTTCAAAGTATGTATATAACTATATATATGTTTAGATCATTTCTTAGCCGTTCATTAAATATATATCAATTGATAAATTCTTGGAGTTTTTCGGCTTTTATATTTTATAAAAGCCGAAAAACTCCAAGAATTTATCAATTGATATTAAATATGAACGGGTAAGAAATTATCTAAACACACATATGGAGTAATAATTAGCAATTTCAAACCTTAAAAACTGACATCTGCTTTCAAATCCTGACATCTGCTTTCAAAACAGGCATCTGTTTTCAAAACAGACATATGCTTTCAATTACTGACATTTGCTTTCAATAACTGACATCTGCTTTCAAAACTGACATCTGCTTTCAAAACTGACTTCTGTTTTCAAACCTGACATCTACTTTCAATAACTGACATCTAAATCATTTACTGTTACTTTATAATGCATTTCTAAATAGCTTGAACCAAGGTCTATCGTGGCTTAAGTGGTCAAGCAACGGTCCGGCAAACCATAGACTTGGGTTCAAGTCTCAACGTAGACAAAATCTTTCAATTAAAAATTTCGTATGATTTGCTTCGTAGTTTGTAGACAGCAATGTTTACATCCTCATTTACTTCGCAATTACATACTAATTTGATATTTGTAAATATTTCATATAAAAGCCGAAAAACTCCCAAGTATTTATCAATTGATATATTTAACGAACGGCTAAGAAATTATCTAAACACAAAGAAATATATATATATATATATATATATATATATAAACAAGAAATGATAATTACAAAGTCTGCGAAAAATACGAAAGCACTACTGAAATTTACAATAAAAATCAAAACCACTCTCATATTGAAAAGTAAACTAAGGTATTTCTATGGAAACATACAAGAGCATCAAACTGAAATGCGCATGTTCCAAAACGGCGCACATACTTTGTACTTCTCCCACGCAAGGACTATAAAAAAAACATTAGCATGAAAATTTGGCCAAGTGATGTCTCTAAAATGTGCCCTGTGCCTGTGCTTGTACATCCGTAGAAGATGCACAAAAAGGTCTAATCAGTGTATGTATACGTTTGCGTAGATTATTTTATATATGTATAACGAATAAAATCATTAAATTCATTCAATTAAATGATTCGAGATCATAATTTAAACTAAAATTTACATTTTCATTAAAAATAAATAATTACGTGTCCACTTCTATGTATAAGTGTTGTATTATATATATAGCGTTTTATTATTATTTTATATCATCTTTGTTTTTCTTTTATTTCAAATTTTATTCAAAAATTTAATTAGATTTAGAACTGCGCGAAAGAAAAATTCCACTCCTTTTCCAAATTTATGTAAATATAACTTTGGCCAGAGGGAGGTAAGGATACACAAATCGCAAGGACCTTTTTTGTGCTCTGACCAATAAAGAATCGCAATACACAACAAAGAACTATTGCCGATAAAATTAGTGTGACAAACCGAATATCAGTCGCCAATTTCGAACATGTAAGCAAAGCTAATAAATTGAAATCTTGTCACCTAAAAATGCAAGTAGTTCGAATCGTCAAGAAGTCGATCGTCGCATATGGTCTATTGTGTAAACCGTAACAAAATAGGGGTCGAGTGTCTGAAAAGAAATAAGGACGAGAGAGTCAGAAGTTAGTAGATTCGTCAGTACTAGGAAAATATCCAAGAGTGTTGTTCGAGAGAATTTTCCCCCCAAAATAAATATATATATATATATATCTTTGGATACATATAATTTTCGTCGTTAATGCTTAATTAAAAGTATAGTTTTAACTTAAATTATTATTTTATTTTATTGTGGTGTTCATATAACTTCAGAATTTAATTTTATGTTAAAATCATTTGAGAAATTTCGTCGTGCGTAAAACAAGGTGAATTAGTGAGTTCTGTTCAAAGAAGAAAAGGAAAGGATACAAACCTGAAAGTCTGGTGAGTCGCTAGATTTTTATTTGGGATTTGATTAGCAACAGCCATCGCCTTTCTGATAGTAATTACATACAGATTTATGTATTAAGTAAGAACCAACCCTGTAAATATAATTGCTTCATTTAAATATTTAAGTAAAATTTATTACGTGTTTTTAATTGAGTTTCATTTGGCTATCTTCCTTGCACACCAACCCACGACGCTTTCGAAGAAATCGCTACTAGAAAATAAGATTCATTTTATTTAGCTATACAGCGGTCGTTGCAATCAGGCCTCTGATTGCTGGTGTCAGCGAAAACCGAAAACTTTAATAGCTTAACCAGTCAATGGTTTAGCATTAAGTAATACAAATATTAACGAACCACAGTATTGGCAGATTTGATTTAAATTATAATCGAAACCAACGTTACCAAGGATATCATGACGAGTAATTGTTACACTTAAGTTAAAATATACCTAATCTTTCTACTAAATAATAGTATGCAAATTGACTGATATGTAAACAATTAGGGTTATTTTATAAATATCAATAAATATAACCTAATGTGTAGTTACGCACTTTGTCCCGAACGCAGGGATCATAGACAAATCCCCAAGAAGATAGTAACTAACTAGTTACTTATAGTTATGTTATAACGTATAACTTCATGATAAATGAGACAACGTTTAAGCCCCATCTCGAAAATTGTCAGAATCTAATATCGAAGATACTAATTTGATAACCTATAAAATTGTATTAGGTAAATGTATCAATCTATCTCAGACATGACTTCATATTTTCAAGGACTACTTTGACTTCGAATGTTTCTGAACACCCGTTATTTTGAATTTTTTGTGTAAAAATTTACTAATAATAATTTACTAATAAGTTTTTATTCTTCTTGTTATAAGTATAAAAAGAATAAAAATTAGGGTTAAATATTTGTATAATATAGAAGTAATAAATACCGAATTTCTTCTGTTTTATGTATAGATGGGCGATAAATAAAAAACAAACAGCTATATTTTTTACACATTGGTTGTAGGTATTTCAAAAGTCCAACATACGACAAAAACATTCATACATTAAACTTATATTAGTAAAAAAAATATATCAAAATTAAACTTAAATGAGTCTTTGATGATCAAACATATATTTAAAGGTAAATTATTCTTCGTCTTTTTTTATCTGACTATTTATTTTATTTATTTGACAGGAATATAACCAAGTGCACAATCGTCACCGTTTTCTCAACTACATTGTGCGAAGAATCTTCCAAAAGGTAGGGAGATCGACAGTAAAATACAAGCTATTGGCTTAATGATTGAATTAGATTTTTCGTGGATGTTTTGCACACCATTTTATTTGATGCTCAATAATAGATGGTTTGTATCAAATAGGACTTTCTACTGCATAAGGTTAGTGAGGAATTTACAGAACAAAAATACTACAAGAAAATTAAAAAAATTAAAACACAAATAATTTATTAAGAAAATATGTTTCTTCAAAGAGATTTCTTTGTTTTTATTTTTTTTCGTGATATTGTTACATTTGGAAGTTGTATTATTTATACAGATATGTGCCTTAAATGATGTGACTAGTAAATATATATTTTCTTATAAAATTAGACGTTTTTCTAGAATTTCTATTTAGGTGGGGAATATCGACCACTGGTCGATATTCCCCATCTTTCTTTCCCCTATACACAAATACTATCGGCGTCGGACATTATTTTAGAAATCTCCATGCGAACTGAAAGAAGTGTAAATCTAAATGGAATCAGAATAACAAAATTGTTGACAAGAAGAATGTGTCATTGTTAACTAGTAATTTCATTATAGATTTATTAGGATGCTGACCGCAAGACTGCAAGACTGTTGGTGTAGATTCTCACTTTCTTTTTAATATACTGTTTGTTTCCATCAACTGTTTCACCAATCTGTTACGATACTGTGGAAATGTATCATACGCAATGTTTTCATTGGGATACTCAGTAATGAACTAGCCATACTACATTGGTTAGTCCATTGTCAATTTTCACTTTGCAAGCTACTTTTAAGTATGCTATGACAATGAGCGTATCCTGCTGTATATTTTTAGTAAAAGTTGAAACTAAAATAGTTGGTTTAATGTAATTGACGATATATATTTAAAAAATGGGAATTATTGAATGAAGAAAAAGAAGAGTAAAATTAATATAGAATGTAAAACCAATTACATTAACAAATCAAATCTAACCACAAAAGAGGCCAAATATACCTACCTACAAATTTTAACAAATCCAAACTTTATCCTGTTTAATAATTATTACAGGCAAACAATTACGTTTTCTTACCTAATACAATCTTTTGACGTATTTCCTAGCAAGCACATATTCTTTATATCTTTTTTGGTAACTTATGATCTAAACTTATAATATTTCAATCTAGTAACTTTGAACAAAAAATACAATTAATTTTTCACTTGACACTTTTTAGTTTAAAAATGTCACTATTTTACTCAGTTTTGCCGCGAAAATCTTTGAACTTATATTTAAAATGTTCGCGCTTTTCATTAAGTATACGTACTATAAAAACATCGAAATATTTAGGAAGCGGTTTTACTTTGATGCACTCTCCTAATGCGAAATTAAACAAAAATATTGTTGACAGGTATATGTGCCTACCAATACCTGAATGTATGTGTGTTGTGGAATACGTTTGGATAGATGGAACAGGTCAAAATTTAAGATCGAAAGCGAGAACACTAAACTATACACCTGACAACCACAAGGAAGTACCTAATTGGGGTTTCGATGCAGGTGCGTCTTCTATGTCGATTCCAAAAGATTCTGATGTTATACTAACACCAGTAGCTATATATAATGACCCTTTTAGACGTAGCAATAGCAAACTCGTACTCTGCGATGCTTATGATTTTGAAGGTAAGCCTCTGCCAACAAATCATCGCAAATGTTGTGCTGAAGCATTGAATAAAGTGTGCGATCATGAAATTATGTGGGGAATCGAGCAACAGTATCAAATGTTTGATATTGATGACCGGCCTTACGGATGGCCCGTAATGTTGGGAGAACCACGTCATCATACTGAATATTACTGCGGTATTGGTGGTAGTAAAGTGTATGGTCGGGAAATTGCCGAAAGTCATTATCGAGCTGGTCTATACGCAGGAGTTCAAATTTCAAGTATTCATCCGGATGCAACTCCAAGCCAATGGGAATTTCAAATCGGCGTATCACCTGGAATAAAAGGAGCTGACGATTTATGGATGGGACGGTACATATTAGGGAGGATAGCAGAAGAATATGGTGTGAATATTTCATATGCTCCGAAACCTTTGGATCTTTGGCCCGGTTCGAGTTGTCATTTCAATTTTTCCACCAAAGCAACTCGAAAAGATGGGGGTTTGACGACCCTGGAAGATTTTATGCAAAAGCTGAGTAAACGGCATGAAGAACATTTAAAGAGATATGATCCACGCGGTGGTCAGGATAATAGACGGAGATTAACGGGAAGAGATGGCTCCAGTACTGCGGAGAATTTCTCTCAGGGTATTAGTGATAAAAGTCTTAGTGTGAGAGTGACGAAAGAAACACATACCAAGAAAAAGGGTTATTTAGAAGACAGGAGGCCAGCATCCAATAGCGATCCTTATGCTGTCTGTGATATTATCATTAGAACGTGTCTTTTGGATGAATGTTAATTTTAGTAAAACAGTTGCTATAATCGTACGTCAAATTATTTTTTACTTATAGTATTTATAATAATAATATATTTCATTTTTTCGAGTTTTATCAATTATTATTACGCTTAATTTGAAAGAAATTACAAATTATGTTGTTCCTTATGCTAGATAGGATTCCCGGGTAACTGCAGCGTCACGATAAATAATAAAAATAATTACTTCATAATGAGAAGAAAGACTAGATTATGTGTATATAATTGAAACTAGAAAAATCTAAAATTTTATTTAAATGAAAATTGAGACATTGGAAAAATGGAATTTGTAAATATAAAAACCATCAAATGGATAAAGTACGAGGAACATTTAAATTTAATTTACAATTCAATAATTATACAGAAATTAACAAATGACACTATTACGCGACGGCATTTTTCAACATAATCTACATTCTTTTGCATACGTTCCATCGTTATTTAGGCAGCTTCCGTATTCCTTGAGAAAGAAATTTGGTGACATATTAAAACCTCTTTTCAAACCAAAAATATCAGTGTTTTCGAATAGGAAAAGAAAAGCCTCTTAATAAAATCATACACTTATCTACTTCTAGCAGAAAGTTACAATCACATAAATTTGTTCCAAATGGATACAGAAAAGGTGAATTTTATTTGTTATTGTTTTTACATATTTCTTTGAAGCTGCGAATTCCTACCAATATTTCACAAGTGCCATTTTACATATCTGAGTAAAACTAAAACATGTAATCAATCTAACTGTTTCGTACAATATTACATTCATATTGAGCATTTTTCTACCAGCACCATACTATACAGGTGAGTTTTTTTGAATGTTTAGCATTGGGATCTCAGAAACTACTGTAGATAGAAAAACGCTTAAATGGGGAAAGATGCGCAGTTTTACGAGTTTGATTTAAAACTGCTTTTGTTTCTCCGATAACTTTCATGGTTTATTAGATATTCAAAGAAAACTAAATTTTACGATTTTCTTTAAACATGCTTAGCATCGTTAATAGTAATTTTAGAGAAAAAGTGTTCAGACAAACGTTTTGGATAATTTTACGCCAAATAAAACTATGTAGCTAATATATCTCTTTCGTTCACCATTATCGAGTTATGACACAAACTTGTGTTTTTTTAAGTGGAAACCATAGTTGGTTTTGACATCATTAAAAAGCTTATTTTCTGCTGATTACAATATAAGGTTTGATATGGTTACTTTAAAAATAAAGAGGATATAGACATTTTTATGATTGTTCACTTTATAAGATAAAAACTTAAAAAAAAAATGTTTGGTGTTTTGTAAGTCAAAAAACGAAAAATCTGAGTTACAATAATAAGTTAATCATAAGTTTGCAATGGCTATGGAATTTTCTAACGTAGAAAAGCGTGATATGGTTGAATGTTACATTCAGTGCCAGAAAAATTCTACTAGAGCTGCTGAAGTTTATTTTGAAAATTATTTTGATCGACGTCAGCCGTCGCTACCTACTTTTAAGATATTATGGGATAATTTAGCAGATTATGGTTCGTTCGTTAAACAAAAATCAAAAAAAGGGATGGATGAAGATAGAGAAATAAACATATTAGCAAGTGTCGCTCAGAATCCATCTACATCGACCCGACAAATTTCAACAGAAATGGGCTCCTCTCAACGCACTATTGTCAGAGTGTTGAAGAAGCATAAATTTCGTCCCTACAAATTATCAGTATCACAAACTTTACATGAAAGTGATAACATCAGACGAATAGCTTTTTGTAGATGGTTTAAAGATGAGTGTCAAAACGATCCACACTTTTCAATGAAAATATTATGGACTGATGAATCTCGTTTCACAATGAGCACATATGGTCTCAAACAAATCCACTTGACGTTGAACATAGGAGACCACAAATTAAATTTGGGTTTAATGTTTGGTGTGGTGTTATAGGACCAACTGTTCTTCCTCCTTTTATTTTTGATGGATCACTAACTGGCAATCGTTATCTTATTTTTTTACAACAAGATTTCGAGGAAATGTTAGATAATTTAAATTTAAGAACCCGAGCAATGCTGCAATGGTTTCAACATGACGAAGCGCCTCCGCACAATCAACTGAATGTTAGAAATTATTTAAATTTGAACTTCCCTAATCAATGGATAGGACGAAATGCACCCATTGAATGGCCGGCTAGATCCCCTGATTTATCAGTTTTGGATTTTTTCTTGTGGGATGTACTAAAGGACACAGTATACAAAAGAACATATGAAACAATCGACGATTTAAGAGAAGCTGTCTTAGTTGCTTTTAATAACATCGATAGGCGTAAAGTCCGCAATGCTACAAATTCTGTTGTGAAGAGATGCAATTTGTGTATTAATAATAATGGAGGTATCTTTGAACATTAATAATGTTGTGTGCCCTTAATAAAAGTTCTTATAGTTTTCATTTATTACTACATAAGATTTCAAAATAAGTGTATTTTATCAGTTCGAAATTCAATTGTTTTCCATAAAAACCATAAAAATGTCTATATCCTCTTTATTTTTTAAAATAACCATATCAAACCTTATATCATTGTAATCAACAAAAAATAAGCTTTTTAATGATGTCAAAACCAACTATGGTTTCCATTTAAAAAAACACAAGTTTGTGTCATAAGTCGATAATGGTGAACGAAACAAAAATATTAGCTACATAGTTTTATTTGGCGTAAAATTATCTAAAACTTTTGTCTGAACACTTTTTCTCTAAAATTACTATTAACGATGCTAAGCATGTTAAAGAAAATCGTAAAATTTAGTTTTCTTTGAATATCTAATAAGCCATGAAAGTTATCGGAGAAACAAAAGCAGTTTTAAATCAAACTCGTAAAACTGCGCATCTTTCCCTATTTAAGCGTTTTTCTATCTCCAGTAGTTTCTGAGATCCCAATGCTAAACATTCAAAAAAACTCAACCTGTATATCTGTATTTACAAGTTGGTCTCGAGTTCTATTATATATTTTAAAAATAGTTTATTAAAAGAAAGTGTGCGAACATGGATCGCATCTAGATATTTTAGCATAGGTACAGTATTCTAAACTAATGTTTCTCTTTAAAGCATTCTTCAAGCCTGACGATTCCTTTAGTAGAAAGTACATAGTTAAATCTTGAAACAATCTGATTTATTTTGTTGTATGTATAATATAAATTGTAGCAAACACATTCGCCAAATCTATAACTGCTTCAATGGAAACTCCTGAGGGAAGCTTTAGTTGTTTCTGGCGTTGTCCGATTTTTTTATTAATGTATTAGCATGGTGCATATCAAATGTAGGTTTTTCTTTTCGTACGGAAATATTTGTGATTAAAAGAGAAATTTCATGTGCATAGGTCAGTATAGATGAATTTAAAATTCAAAATAGTGCGTCGGCAGCACTTCGTAGGGTAAGGCTTTCGTATATTAATGAACTGTACAATGTTGGTTCGAGAAGTTCTACGGTAGAGAAATTACTTGAAAGTGAGTATCAGGTCAGACCCGAAACCTTGGTCGACAATAAAGTTTTAAGGAATTTAGTGGAAGTCGTACTTTAATATCATCTTGTCGCGAGTAAATTTAAAAAGTTAAATAATTGGGTATTCAATTGATAAAAACCAATCGTGGATATTTTCTAGATCGATTAATATTAGGTATATGTTACGAAATTATGTTGGTATTAGGGATATGTTATGAAAAATGAATATTATACGATAATTGTAGGAGAAAATCTCAATGGTTACGTAAAGTCCAAGACATGCTTCATAGCTTTTATTTCATCTACAAAAAATTTTAATAACAGTTTGGTGTAGTGTATATTTACCCAATGATGAGTTCACATATAAAATGGACTTTTCTTAAAATTTATTGTACAAATAAAACATTTTTTACATAATCTTCTCTTGTATTAACACATTTTCCTACAGGATTGGAAGTTTTAAATCTAGTCATCAAAGAAAGAACCAATCGTTAGTATACAATTACTAACTATTCTACATTTTGCTCGTCGTGAAAACGATGTCTTCTCAATTTATTGGTAGTCCAAACATGTGGTAATCACACGGGATCAAATCTGGGCTATAGGGTGGGTCTTCGCTTCAAAGCAGCTGTTCATCCTAATGTTGTCATTGAGAAAAATCACACTTCGCTTCAATGTTGCTCTCGTTGGGTTCTGAAAAGCATCTTTTGAACAAACCGTCCAGATAGTTGACGCAAAATTTTGACAGGTCTCTTACGTAATAAAAATTACAGACAGTTGCTCAACAGATATGTGTATCTCTTGCAACTGAGGATTATTCAGCTCTGGTGACTTGGATCGGTAGACTCACTTCTTTTTGAAATCTTCATCTAACACAGACCTAAGCACCGCGCCATCCGCATTTTTATGGATATCCGACGCCTGGTTCCTCCTTCGCTAGATTATGTGGGACTTCCAATTGTGTGAACCCACTCTGCTGGGTGCCCGGCATCACCATACAATGGTATAACTTCGGGCACCAGCCGGCAATTCGTTCAACTCCTCCGGCTTTCATTTTGCCTTCGATCCCTTTCTTTTCTCATCGTCACTTTCCTTATGAACTGGTATGGGCAGTCTTAGTGTTTCTTGCTAGTGACTATGCACTACACGATAGTCTCCGTTGTGAACTGTGTTTGCATTTCTATCTCTATTTAGTTTCTCTCCCCGTGTCACTTGATACATATTTCTGTGAAATTCTCTTTGGAAATAAAATAAAAATAGGTTTTAATAATGTATAAATTAATTAAACGTAACCTGATTAAGCAAAAAGAAATTAAAGAGAAATCAACTGAGGTTGTATCTTTTTAAACGCACCTCGTATATAGTATTAGAATGTAGTAATAAAATTTTAGATGTATATTACTAAGAATTGATATGTAAATAAGTTAGTGTTATGTCAATAAATTTTAGGTTAGCTTGATTATTGAACACTTAGAATATAAGTAAATTAATAAAACATGCTGTACGTACCAGGAATATAATAAAAGGACACAGAATAAATTTTTCTTTGTACATTAGTAACGTTAGTAATCACATTTAATTTAAATTAATTATATTTTCATAAATAACCTTGCCAAAACGGGTGGATTAAAATAAGACGTCCAAGGCATTTTAAAAATAAGAAAAACAATAATATAAGCCACCCAAACGGCAAAACCAGGACCAGGAAAATCTAAAAACAACTGAAATTAGTAACAAGAAGCAAACAAACATTATAAAATACAAATAAAGCAATTAATGCCAGTAATGTTGCGATGTAAACAAAATAATGTATCAAAAGTGTAATGCACATCAAAGGCGCATGCTCAACGCGATATGAACATGCAGTTAAGGGGCACTCAAGTGAGCGCAAAGGACAAGAACACCATACGACGAAGAAAGAGAAGGAAAACACTACGAGAAATTTTGAATGATACGTAGGCAGATTTTTCGCGAAAATTTTCCCGTTCAAACGAGCATTAGTCGTTCCTGGAAATAACGAGATTAAAAGTTTACAATTCCATAATAAAAATTACAAATATTAAAATTACGACGAAAAAGAAAAATATATAAATAAGGAAATGGCACATGGAGATGGAAAAAACAAAACTACCTAAGATAGATAAGAATACACAGGGGTAAAAATGTTAAATATGTATAAAAATTAGATAAAGCAGATATAAATGATATGAAGTGGGGACACAATTCTACGTGTTAGTCCATAAATTGGTGACAAAAGAGTTACGTGAGGCACTGCACCCATTTTCAGGCTAAGACTTAAAATGTTAGACGCTGCAACTGTCAAGATTTTAACAAAATTTGCAAAAAACCAAAACTAACAGTTGTAAGTGCACATTGTCATATATCATTGCAAAGATAATTTGGGTGGCTATCATAATAACAAGAAAGTATAGCAATCTATTAAAAAAAAAATTGAAAGTGGTTGCGTAAATTTGGAACACCCTGTAAATATATAAATAAAAATAGAAAATTCACTGTAGCATACTACATGTGTACGTAAAATTTCATTGCTACACCTTTATTAGTTTTCATGCTAAGCTCCACCGACACACTATTGCCGCATCCGGTATAAAGATTCTACATCAAGTGATATAATTTTGTGATTAGTTGGTACTTTTTGTTTCTTGATGAAATTTTGAAATTGCCATGAGTCTTTGGTATGATATTCCTCTTTTCCTAACATCTTAGATATGCTATCACCTAGCAATTTCGCTATATTATAAGTAGGTGCTTGTATGTTTGATACTATTGGACTTAAAGGGATATTATTTTTGTGGATTTTTGGTAAACCATATATTGATGGAGGTTGAGAATGAAAAATGCGGAGTTTATTTTTAGTGTTGAAATATATTAGGTTTTGTCTATGCCATTTATTTATTAAGTTATTTTCTATTGGATTATTTCTTTCTTTTTTGTAGGTGAATTTATTGTCTTATAGTTTTTGTATTTTTTGCTCATATTTCTCTTTAAGAATGATCAGTGATCACTGTTTTATTTGATTTATCTGCTGTTGTTATTATTACATATAATGTGAAGGTTGTCTTGGAGAAATCTTTTTGTTTCTTTAATGAACTTATTCATATATAGATTTGATATATGTTTTTTTATTATTTATTTTCTTATGTTTATGGTTAGTGATTATATTACAGATATTGTTACGTATTTCGTTCTGTTTGTCTTGTGGTAAATTTTGTATTCCAATTTCAATGCTAGTTATGTAGTCATTAATGGGTATTTTATTTGGCGACATATTAAATTTGGGTCCTAGGCTAAGTATTTATTTAACATTATCCGGAATATTTATATTGGTCAAATTGATAATCCAGTTATTGTTAATTTTGTAATTTATCTCTAACTGATATTTCTTTATTAGTTTCTCTACTTTGTTTTTTAATTTATTTTTGTTTGTCAGGAAATGATTATTGTAAATTCTAGATTCTATTTTTTCGAAGCTGTTTAAAATTTGAGAAGACAATTTCTATATGATAATATTTTCCAATTTTGAAATAATTTGATTGAATGTATTAATGTCGCAAATGGTATGGGATATTGTGATGTTTAAAATTTGTAGGTAACAGGAATTCATAATTTTTTGAAATTGTGAAATGAAATCTGTCAAGGTTTCTCATTTAATCTACTATAACATACAAAGGTCAAGAAATAGTTATCTATATATATATATTGTAACAGTCAAACGCTGATAAAAGCGCATAAAAGGTTAATTTTTATATTTTCTAATGGCCTGACACGTTGCGGCGCTAATATTGTAACAACTCCAACGAGTCCTTAAGATAATAGGACCAAAAGATATGGTTTTCTTTTGAAAAATAAAGTAAATAAATTGATTATATTGAAAATACCAATTATTTTAGTATACACGTAAGGAGTTATAGATGATATATATAGATGGCGCTTCGTTGCATTAATACAGTTGACATAAGTGCAATATATTTTAACATGGATATTATAAAAACAACAACTTATACTTAACTTTTACTAATCTCCTTGGTGTGATATACTTATTATTAAATACTTTATTGGTGTTGTTCAGTGCACCGGCTAGCTCTTGTATTTTTTGATTACGATTAACGTATGTATAATTAGTAAGTTCGGTACGTTGATCAAATATAGGTATAAACTTTTAATACAAGTTATTCGAAGTGGAAAACCTTCCGTTATAAATAACAATAATAAAACAAGAGGATTAACTGTTGAAATCACAAGTTTAATCTGAATTTTAATGCAACAGGTAAGTTTAAATATATGATATAACAGAATAATAAATGCATGCAAAGTCACGTGATCTAATATAGTTAAATTAAGGTTAAATATACTCTTTGAAATAGCAAAAACTCAAATAAACACTAGATTGAGGTAATTTAGCTTTAAAAGAACGGAAAAGAACTGTATTTTTCCTATATTACTATAAATGAACTAAATACTAACAATATTAGTATCCATATGAAATATGAACGATTATTCTTTACGTGTAAAAAATTATGGTTATGTTTTAGGTAAAATAAAATATAAACAAATACTCAAAATTGATGTTGATGGCTTCTCCAGGATGATCAATGGAATTTCAGGACTTTATAGGCAGGTAAAACGGGTTCAGAGGTGGTAGAAAAGGCTGGTATCGTTATTGTCGGGTTAAGCGTCCCCTCGAAACTGGATATTCTTTAATATGCGATTTGGCAGGTCCAGGTTTGGTTAAACTTCGTAAAACTATCTCTGGTGGATAGGAAACTTGTAAAATATATATTTTGGTGAGAATTCACTAGTTTATTTACTGTTTTTCACTTAATTTTTGCTTCATTAATTTTATATGAATTCGACGCGTTATCTCCATTTTTATCTCCCCACACTCTTCTGTTTTTCTTGTTGATTTTTTCCAGGCTTTCTATTTTGAATGTTTATTTATTTGTATTTAATTACGTTAATTGATAAATCAAAATTATTATTACCAATCGTTTTGACATTTCATATAAATTGATAATTTAATTTTACAATTTATAAAAATATATTTTGAATGTTAAATCTCCGTAAAATACCTTAATTACATTAGGGATTATTCCCGCCTTATCTGATTCAAAAATAAAGTACAGCTATGTCCATAATATGACATATAATTCCAATCAATTAAGTTAAATATCTTCGGTGACCTAAATATGTAAATGAAAATAATTATAGTTATAGATTACAAACAATACAATGAGTGTGTTATACAAATTTGATAAATTAAAAACGCGGTATTAACTTTATTGATTTGGCATGAGAAAAATGCAGTTCTGACAATGACTTATTCTAAAAATTAACAATTAATATCTTAACTCTATATTTTTGTTCTAGGCATCCTCCTATGTAGGCTTGAATCACTACAATATATATATATACGAATAGTTTATTATTATTTTGCAAAATAATAATCGAACGACGTCAAATTAACACTGTGGGGATAAATAGAACTTACAGAAAATTGTCACCTAACCGCGCACTACGTTCGGTGTGGGGGCCTACTTACCTACATTAATTCAAATAGGGCCGTAACGAATTCTGGGTAGCTCACTGCTGACTCGACTGCGAGTCAGAGAGGCACTTGAGCTGACTGAAATTCTCGGAAATTATCCCCGTTTCTATTCCATCTCGCTAGAGTGGGGAGATCCTGCTGCTTTGCTGTGATTGGCTCACGCGGTCAGTGGGCGGGGCCTAGCGGTGGTATCGTGAATGCATAAATATAGGTAGGGATATTTTTTGGTTGACGTTCACGATGCACTGTGGTCATCTGTGCACACAAAGTCGTAGCTTCATACCAGGAGCCGCTGGTAGTAACAGGCATGTTACACCAGGAGTCGGGGAAGAGAAAGAAAAATAAATTAATGCTTTATTGATTTTGCCTGCCCTGGTCTGCTCAGTCGGTCTCCCGGTAACAATGCTGTTTTTGGTGGAGCGGTTAAATTAAAACCAGAGTTTAATTTGTTTCTATAGCTCTTTTTGGTGGGGTGGTTAAATTAAACCTACAGTTTGCTCTTGATTATATAGTTTGTTTATTTACATAAAGGTTAAATATATTTATCAAACGGTACACATTAATAAGATTAAACAAGTTATTTAAACATAAACAAAGTCATAGCAACATTAATAATAAAACGAGTTAAACATGAATTAGAAACATTTACGGAACGCGCAGTATGGACTACCGTGTACTTGAACTGAGTTGCTGACATCTAGATCGCTTTGTGCGGGCTGTCTTTACAGCTGGTCGACTAACTGTCGTTCCCGCTTTCTATTTGCTGTCCTCGGAGTGGGGAAATCGTTCCACTCCTCTGCGATTGGACCTCGTCGTGTGTGGCCGGGGACTAACGGTGGCATAGTGAATGCATAAATATCGGTGGCGTGATTGTTTGTTGACATTCACGATGCATGTGTGGTATGGGTCGGCTGCTGCTGTGACGTGTTTTCTGCGTATATGAACTAGTCTATGGTCGGTGGTAACAGGCATGTTACACCGGGAGTCGGGGAAAAGAGAAATTAACTTTGCGAATGGCCTGCCCGGGCTTAGCTCAGCCGTTCTCCCGATAACAATGGTGTTTGGGTGGAGGTGGGTTGATTGAACCCACAGTTCGACTTTTTGGTGATACAGTTTTCGTTTAAATGTTTTGCTCTTTCTTTCTTTGTTTGATGGTGTGATTAAATGAACACAGCTTACTCTTAACACGTAGATGTTTAACGTCACTTACGGAATTGTCACTCTGTCGCGCACTTGACTACCGCGCACTTAAACTGGGCCGCTGTCGTCTAGTCTACTGAATGATGTCTGTCTTCCAGTTGGCCGACTGACTGACTGACTGTTCAGAGATTCGTCCCCGCTTTTTATTTGTTGTCGCGGGAGTTGGGAGGTTGTCCCACTCCTCTACGAGTCCATGTCGTAGGTGGCATCGTGAATGTATAAATATAGGTGGGGCGATTGTATGACAGAACACCTGGAAGACATCACGATGATCGTCACCGAGGAGCAGATGGAAGAAGCGGTGCAGCAACTCTCCGACAGCATAGCGGACAGCATCCGACACGCCACGAACTGGATTCCCGTTCAAGACGTCAGAACGCACACTCCCAGGGCGATCAGGGACTTGATACGGGAGAGGAATCGGGCGAGGAGACGCTGGCAGAGAACGTTGGATCCCACGTCCAAGAGGGAACATAACCGTCTTTCGCAGCAGGTAAAAGATGCCCTGGCAGAACTGAGAGATGCAAGGTGGAACGACGTCATCGATCGGGCCTCCGAATCGACCAACGCGTTTTGTAAGACCATCAAGGTGCTAAAGAACCGACGAGCTCCCACACCTCCCATCCATGGCCCACATGGCATGGCTCTCAATCGGCGACAAGGCAGAAGCGTTCGCAGAAACGCTCGAGAGGCAATGCAGCCCCGACTACGAGAATGCAAACATCGACGACATCGGCCGCATCCATCGAAGAGTGAGGCGCATCCTGGAGGAAGACGAGAACGACGAGCTGACATCGATCACGCCTGAGGAAGTGAGAGGGGTAGTGAGAAAGTTCCGGCCACGAAAAGCACCTGGATATGATGAAATTTCATACTACGCACTCAAGCTCGTGCCAATAAAGGGTATCGCTGCGATGACGAACATCTTCAATGCAATGCTACGACTGCGTCATTTTCCAACCCCCTGGAAGTGCACGGACGTAGTAATGTTGCCGAAGCCGGGAAAGTCGCTGACTTTCCCACAAAACTACAGGCCAATCAGTTTGCTCCCTGTATTAGGGAAGAAAGCTGAGAAGCTAATACTGCGTCGACTGGAAGAAGAAGTCGAGGAGTTGGGCATCATCCCAGATGCCCAATTCGGATTCCGACGCGACCATGACACAGTTTTGCAGGTGCTACGACTCGTAGAGAATGTCAAGGAAGGTTTCAACGTAAGGGAATACACGGGAGCTGTGTTCCTGGACGTTGCTAAGGCATTCGATAAGGTCTGGCACCAGGGCTTGCTGTACAAGATGCATCAAGCCGGCATCAAACGAACATTCAGAGTATTACTAACGGGCCATCGTTCTGATTTCAGGTTAGCGACAGCAGGGGTACCGCAGGGCTCGGCGCTCTCACCACTTCTCTTCACGATCGACGCCAGTGACATTCCGACAGTACCGAGAGTCAATATAGCGATGTACGCGGACGATGTGTGAATCTTCACCCGCTCCAGGAGCGCCAGGATTGTTGAAGCCCGACTTCAAGAACCTTTGGATCAACTGGAAGACTGGTACAGCAAATGGACGCTTCGAATCCAGCCCGATAAAAGAACGGCCGTACTTTTCTCGCGGAGTCGACTTAGGAAAGCGAGGGAGAGACCGGCGAGAGCGCTACCCATGGACGGGGACGAGATTCCATGGCGGACCGAGGTCAAGTACTTGGGGGTTATTCTGGACACTCGGCTGACGTTTGGCTCGCATGTGACGTCCGCAGTGGATCGCTCGAAGCAGATGCTTGTGGCGTTCTACGCAATGTTGAACCGGCGAAGTAAGCTTGATCCTGCTTGCAAGATCAAGCTCTACAAGACCGTGATCAGACCGTCGATCTGATCACGGTCATATGGTTCGTGAGGAACACCACCCTCCACCGCGACACCAACATGATGACAATCCAGGAGGAAATCAAGAAGAACTCCGAGAAAACATTCGCGAGAGTACTGGATCATCCGAATGCTCTCATCGCAGAAGCCGCCGACTACGACCCCGGGATCCCATGCAATATAGGAGACCGAGGATGATACTCAACTGAAGTTTCGACGGAGCAAGAAGACGTCATCCACCGACCGTGGTGGGAATCAACAACAACAAAGAAATAAGCAAAGTTTGTTCGAACCAGGACGAACATCATTGAAGACGGAAGAGGTAAAGGAGCAGGCTCCAGGAACTCTGCAAACAGAAGAGGATCTATGGGTTTGTTGGTATTCACGATGCACCGGAGGCAGGGAATGGCTGTTGCTGCGGAGTTGTTTCTGCCTATACATGAACCAGTCTACGCTCAAACACGTCGTTACTTCAAACCGGAGGCCGCCGGCAGTAACAGGAACGATGTTTCAGTGACGGTTCGTGCAGACACTTAATGTTGAGCGGCTTCGGATCACCGGTCCAATATTATGATTTTCCTCCTTGAGAGCGTTCGCAACCGGACATTCGCTGCTTGATGCCTGATCGGTATTTGTATCCGTTCTCTGGCAAGCAATGGTTTTCATGTCGATGGTGAACGTTGTACATCGTCCCTTTTGTTCAAGCTTTCAGCAATCAGCAAAAGACATGAAAGCATGAACAAACGAGACGATGCACAAAGTTTACTTTTTTATATTTTTTTTTAGTTATGTACGTACATCATTATTATCCGTTATTGGATTTCTTTACCTTCATAACTTATTACCAATAAAACTACTTACGTTTTCATTATTTTTTCCTTACGTTTACATAAAAGGTATATTGTAAATAATTATCTAAGCGAAAATATACAACAAATATTTTATTTATTTACTTTGTGTACAGAATAGAATAACTCTGCAAAGCATTCTTGAATCATCACCCCATTGCATCAGTGGTTTAGGTAAGATCAGCCTTAGATGCCTCCCACGTGTCTTTAAAATTAAGAAAAAATATATTAAAACAATAAAATAATTTAAATAAATAGTGTTGGATTATTACAAAACAATCATCGAGCTTCAAAACCCTATATTTTATTGTTATTATAACAATTATAATAAGCATTATTGTTCAACAGAACAAGTTCCCATTACAAGACAAAGTAATAGATAATAATAATAATATTAGGTAGTGAATAGCATAGAATTTACAGTTATATACATATATATATATATATAACGTGTGTATAAATTGTCGCAAAAGCTACACGCAGCGACGTTCTTCGTTTGGTTCTGAATAAAAAATCTTAATGTTAAAATGTCGTATCATGCTTCGTTTGTTTTCACGGGGTTCTTGAAGTTCAGACTTTTAGTGCGTAACTAACCTTTGCTCTTCGATATCTGTTAATAGAGATAGATGCAATTTAGTTTAAAGAAAAAATTTTTACTAGTATTTCGTAAACGTTTTCTTTTTGATTTAAAAGCTTGTTTTAAACATTTATTCATTAACGTACTTCCACGAAAAACACATTTGGCAACGTTGTAGAACAATAAGTTTGTATTTCAAAGTGAGTTCAATCAAAATCATTACTGTCAAATTTTGACATTTACGAATTTACGAAGCATGATACGACATTTTAACATTAAGATTTTTTATTCAGAACCGAACGAAGAATGTCGCTACGTGTAGCTTTTGCGACAATTTATACACACCTTGTATATATATATATATATATATATATATATATATATATAAAAGAAAAAGAGAAAAGTAAAAACTAAAAAATAGGCACAATCCCCTAACTAAACTTATCAAAATGTTGCGTAATGCTTTGGTTAACTGCTTGTAGGGATGGAAAGTAAATATCGTAATTTGAGAATATGGTATTAAAATTCTTGCATATAACATGGTGACTTCAACAAAACATTTGTACGAGCATTAGGTAGCTCAAATGTGTTCGTCTGTCGCAAACTGAATCGGAGCACAAGCACATCAATTTGTCAAAGAAGAACCAACGAGTCTATAATACCCCGGAACAATTTAAAAATAAACACAGTGTTGCAGGAATCACGCCTACATTTTAAGGAAGGCTAGTTGAAACGTTAAAGTAGTAAGCGATTGTCAATGTTTCTTTCAGGATAAATTCGGCCAGATCGCAACCACATAAATATCACGAATTTCCGCTGCACCATCTTCAGCTGACGACAACAAATTTGGTAGTATGTACCACTGTCCCGTACTCGAGACGAGAACGAACAAACGAAAAGTAGAGAGCTTTCAGGGCCCGTTCATCAGTAAAAGTACCACAGTTTCTAATGATAAGTACCAAGATTTTTCTCGCTAACAAAGGAATAAAATTAAGATGTTCGCTGAATGCGAGTCTCGTATCGAATGATATACCTAGGTCCCTAACCAACTTAACACGCTCCAAACACATATTATGCAGTTGGCAATTAAAAGCAATGCTCTCAGATCTGCTGGTGAAAGACATTAGGCTACTGTTAAGATCTTTCCAACATCTTGTATCTTGAAAAAAACTTGTGGCATCATTAAAGGAACTCAAAGCGAACTAATTTACCTTATAAACTAATGAGGAGAAAAGTACCCTTAGTCTAAAAAAAAATAAATAATTAAACTAACCTTGTATTTTGTATATTTTCAATACATCCAAAACACGCCAAGTATTGGATAATCGTGTTATTTATATTTGCTAATGTTTAGCTCAAACATCACTTTAAAGTATTTATGTTATACAAAAGTATTTTTAATAATATAAAATATTATTAAAAATGGGGTGTGAAGAACACAATACAAGTTATATATTTGTGAATGTATCTCCTCTCCAGAGACGCAGATACGTATTTCACCTTTCTACAGGATCGTCGGTACGCCCGTGCTGGAGAAGAGATACATTCAACCAAACATAACTACCTTGCTATCAAACAGAAATTATTAAGACAGAGCGTGAAAGAATATTCAGCGCTGTGTACATAATAACTGCCGAACTAAGCAACGTATTTCTATAGACGGTAACAACCATATCTATAAAAACTGTATTATCGTGTCTTCACTACTTGTCGGGCGAACCGAATGCGTATATAACAAAATAATTTGAAACATACATGAGTGTGTAAAACCACACCAATTTGTATAATACAAAAGTATTTTTAATAATATAAAATATTATTAAAAATGGGGTGTGAAGAACACAATACAAGTTATATATTTGTGAATGTATCTCCTCTCCAGAGACGCAGATACGTATTTCACCTTTCTACAAGATCGTCGGTACGCCCCTGCTGGAGAAGAGATACATTCAACCAAACATAACTACCTTGCTATCAAACAGAGTAGTTCGGCAGTTATTATGTAGACAGCGCAGAGTTTTCTTTCACGCTCTGTCTTAATAATTTCTGTTTGATAGCAAGGTAGTTATGTTTGGTTGAATGTATCTCTTCTCCAGCAGGGGCGTACCGACGATCCTGTAGAAAGGTGAAATACGTATCTGCATCTCTGGAGAGGAGATACATTCACAAATATATAACTTGTATTGTGTTCTTCACACCCCATTTTTAATAATATTTTATATTATTAAAAATACTTTTGTATTATACAAATTGGTGTGGTTTTACCCACTCATGTATGTTTCAAATTATTTTGTTATTTATGTTATACCAATACATATTCGTTTTGTTTAAATAATCACGTAAAACGATGTTAAATATTGTTATTTTTAAGCGCCATTTCTGCTTAAAAATTGACATTATCGTAACGTTTGCAATGCCAGACTGCCAACTTAAACAGATAAAGTTTTACTATTAATATTTTTATGTATCTATTTCAAGTAAGTTTTTCTAAATATCAATGAAATGTGACCAAATTACATATTTAGAGTTATTTTTACTTTTAACTTTTGCTGTAGTATTGTAAATATATTATTTTGTATTAAAAAAAACAGTGTGTTCTAATAATATGTAGTTAAAAATCTATTAAATAATTGTAGATGGAATAAATTTATTTTATTTTAATCAGAAAAGTTTGTTGTTTTTAAAATGGATGTTAGCTTCTATGAGAAGATTAAAACAATATTTTTCGGAAATTATTTTGCTGAAAAACAGAAAATAGTTTTGGCTAAACATCGCGTTTTTTTTATTGTTTTCTGGATGTGACGGTTGAAGTTGATTGAATTCTTATGAGGTTACTAATTTAGTTTATAAATTAACATAATCGTTTGAGATTTGATCCTTGTTGAACGTTAATTACTCCAACAATTGTATAACTATAGCAATACACTTCAATAGCTTTACAAATCTGTTGATTTACAATATTAGTAAAGAAAGTAAAATTATGAATTTACTAAAACTGAAAAAAGTAGGCCATTGTTTAAGGGTATTGTTAAAATAAAGTACTATATAAAAAAAGGATAGTTCAGATTAAAATGAAATTTAAATGTAAATGTTGCTTTCTACATTTTACGACGCTAATTATTCGAATTTTTTAATAGAAAAATTCGAATCCACGTCCATGGTTTGCCGGACCATTGCTCTAACCACAGCTATTAAGGATTGTGGTTTCAAATACATTCGGTAGCCTTAACTCACATTAAGGAAACAGATGTTAATATTTTTGCCTGTAGTCGGCACTTTGATGCAAATTAATGGCTAAGGTAAAGTATACTTCTATAGGCGCGGCTCGTGATGACGTATTTGGGGGTGCAAGTACAATGATGCGAGCGCTTCGTGTATTCTCGTGTACTAACTGTAACGTTTTTTTAGTAAACACCGAAAACACACGAGGCACTCGTATCATTGTACTTGCACTCCCAAATACGTCATCACGAGCCGCGCCTGCTTCTACCACCGATTTTCGCAAAAATAATTATTGGGCCGTAAAATAATGAGGGGTGAGGACCTTTAGGGAAGCAGTTTATCCTAATAAAATTTACAGAGTTTTAGAAGGAAAGGCATTGTTAAACTACAAAAAAATCAAATACGTTCAAAATGTCCATTTAACAGTAAATTTTTCCGTAGCATTTATTTACAAAATATACGCTTGTCAAAGTGAATACACAGAAAATATAAACGTCAATGGCATTAGTATAAATGAAGGATACTATACAATAACAAGAAAATAAATGATATGCGTGTATTTAGATGTAAACTTAACGATTGAGGTTAGTTGTCATTTTGAACGTATTTGATTTTTGGATAGCTTAGCGGTGCCTTTCCTCCCAAAACTTCGTAAACTTTATTTTTAGGTATGAGGTATGCTTTACCTTAGCCAAATTTACTTGAAATAGATACATAAAAATTTATATGTTTAAGTTGGCAGTCTGGAATTGCAAAGGTTACGATAACGTTTTATGCGAAAATGATACCTAAAAATAACAATATTTAACATCGTTTTACGAGATTATTTAAACAAAACGAATATTGGTATAACATAAATACTTTAAAGTGATGTTTCAGTTAAACATTAGCACATATAAATAACACGATTATCCAATATTTGGCGTGTTTTGGATGTATTGAAAATATACAAAAACCAAGGTTGGTTTAATTATTTATTTTTTTTAGGCAAAGGGTACGTTTCCCTCCATAAGTGTATAACGCAAATTAGTTCGCTTTGAGGTCCTCTAATGATTCCAAAAATTCTTTTCAAAATACAGGAGTTTGGAAAGATTTTAACAATGGCCTAAATATGTATAATTTGTATATTTGTTGCATTAATAAAGACAACAGAGGAACAATTTCTTTTTATAATCCCATATTTACTAATTGTCCTATATTCACAGTTGGAAAATTTTATTAGTTCAAATTTTATTTTTAAATGTATTTGAATATTATAGGCGATATCAAGGTTTATGCCCTAAAAAGCTATGCCTCCAAAAATTTCAACCATAGTACAACGGCAACATTTTTAGTATTTCAAAATATTTTAAATATATACATAAATTTCAAGTCTTTGAAGAATTGTTTCCTATATTTTCTTCATTAATGCGGCAAATACACAAATTATACATATTTATAATACATTTTTGGTTAGTTAATTGACGAAGGAGATACTTGTTGAAACTTCATTATAACGCTAAGAAATAAGTAATTAAACTTCTAGTTTCCAAAATTCTTTTATTGTAAATACCACTACAATATTGTTTCGCCATACAATGGCTTCATCAGGTGGATGAAATACTGAATATGTACAATACAAGTTTGAATATTTATGTGAAAATTATTGGGGAAATGGTGGTGGCAAAATCTTAAATTTAGTAGAGGGGAGTTGTTTAAATCTAGTTGGTCATTTAAAGCTAATCCCAAACTATTGTATCTATTAATTTCTCAGTTTTCTAACAGGTTAAGTTTTTTACTTTTTTCTTGAATGTGTAAAATTTTGAAATCTATATTAAATCTATGATTGATATCTATACAATGACTTGCGAAAGTTGAATCTGTTTTCTTATCTTTATGGCTTCTCTTGTGTTCTTTCATCCTAATTTTGAATGTCCTCCCCGTTTGTCCTATGTATACCTTATTACAATCTTCGCATGTTAACTTATATACACCAGAGTTTGATTCTTTGTCTATTTTATCTTTGTTGTTTTTAATAATGTTCTGTATAGTATTGTCTGTTTTAAATGTTCGTTATTAAGTTTTTTAATGAAAGTACCAATTTTTTCCGAAATTTTTCCTAAGTAAGTGATTGAATTATAGGAATTAATTATCTTGTATTTTAATTTTGGATAAACTAAGGAAAGGGTTTTAGATTTTTGTTGGCTATTTAGGATGTTATTGACAATATTTATAGAGTAACCATTGTTTAATGCAATTGTGTATATTCTATTTAGTTCAAGGTCGAAATTACTTTTGCTCATAGGTACATGAATTAATCTATATACCATTGATTGGTATGCTGATAATTTGTGTGTTATAGGATGAAAAGAATTAGCGTGTATTGTGGTATCTGTATGTGTTGGTTTATGGTATATAGCGAACTCGTGTTTATTAGTTTTGTGTGATATGGTTAAATCTAGAAAATTAATGCTTTTATTTATTTCTGTTTCTATAGTAAAATTTATTTTGGGGTGAATAGTGTTGATATAATTATGTAAAGTTTTTAATTGTCTATCTGAACCGTTAAAGCAAATTAATATGTCATCAACATACCTAAACCAATATACACAATTACCAAACAAGGGATGTGTACTAATTATAGTTTCTAAATTATTCACGAAAATTTCCGCTAATAAGGGGCTTAGTGGGTCAATAACATCCTAAATAGCCAACAAAAATCTAAAACCCTTTCCTTAGTTTATCCAAAATTAAAATACAAGATAATTAATTCCTATAATTCAATCACTTACTTAGGAAAAAAATCGGAAAAAATTGGTACTTTCATTAAAAAACTTAATAACGAACATATATCATTTAAAACAGACAATACTATACAGAACATTATTAAAAACAACAAAGATAAAATAGACAAAGAATCAAACTCCGGTGTATATAAGTTAACATGCGAAGATTGTAATAAGGTATACATAGGACAAACGGGGAGGACATTCAAAATTAGGATGAAAGAACACGAGAGAAGCCATAAAGATAAGAAAATAGATTCAACTTTCGCAAGTCATTGTATAGATATCAATCATAGATTTAATATAGATTTCAAAATTTTACACATTCAAGAAAAAAAGTAAAAAACTTAACCTGTTAGAAAACTTAGAAATTAATAGATACAATAGTTTAGGATTAGCTTTAAATGACCAACTAGATTTAAACAACTCCCCTCTACTAAATTTAAGATTGTAAAAAATTTTCCACCACCATTTCCCCAATAATTTTCACATAAATATTCAAACTTGTATTGTACATATTTAGTATTTCATCCACCTGATGAAGCTATTGTATGGCGAAACAATATTGTAGTGGTATTTACAATAAAAGAATTTTTGAAACTAGAAGTTTAATTACTTATTTCTTAGCGTTATACATTTTTGGACTGGTCTCCAGCGACTTATACTCAAACTAAGCAGAACCTGTACGTGCGTGCAGGATTTGTAATTTGACATATTTTAGAAGAGTCTATATAATATCAAATACGACATTTTAGGCAAGATGTGCGCGCTATCTCGGTTTCATATGGCGTTGTAAATACAGTATTGTTGCCAAGTCTTTGTAGTTTCTGTATTTAAAAGGATTATAATCAAACATCAAAGATGGTTTTGATATAAAGCATAAGATAGTTTTTAGCGTTATTTTCACCAAAAAGTCTTCGTTACTCATATTCTTAAAAAATTTATGAATAAATATGGTTAACTATAAGAATATGCCACATGGCAAGAGTGCACGGTACCGAGGATACAATCAAAATGCAAGTCATAAAGACGTAGTGTTTACCAATTATTTTTGAAGAGGAACAATTTTTTGGGTAAGTTTTATTATTATTAATTGCTGTTTTGTTATTATTAATTGTTGTAATTGTTGTTAATTAATTTTAATATTTTGCATAAAAATTTACTTTTATAGTGACTTTTCCAAGTATGCACAAATATAAATGTAAAATTTCAGGTTGCGAAAATCGATATTATTCCAATATTTTTCCTGATTCGAGTTATCAAGATTAACATTCTTCACTCTCCCTTCTGATGATGGTAAAAAACAGGTATGGTTGAACTCTATTAAAAGTTTTTTAGGTATTGATGTTTCATCTTCGAACTCAAAATAAATATATGCTTGCAAGGATTATTTTGAACAACATCTAAATAATTTAGTGCCTTCGCATTCCATCGGTTTCAATTGTGAGGAGGATATTGGACATATCTTAACTAATTTGCAATCATTTATGCCTTCTATTGAGCCTAAATATTCTAAGATTAGTACATTGGATACGAATGAATTAGAAGATTCTTCTCTAAATATTCCGATTAATGGTGAGAATAATTTTAATGATCAAGCTGTCACCTATGTATGTGAATTCTTCTTAGACAAGCTTAATTTACCTGATTGTGAGGTTTGTAAATCTTCTTTATTTTCTGCCAACGTAGAGCTTCATCGCACATTTACAATGTTTAAGAAATTTAGTGAATCAAATATTCTTACCGTTTGTATTAAAAGGCGAGGCCGTAGCCTTGCTGAAAGTGTTATGCATACACATGACTACATATCGAGTTATTACACTTCTATTAGTTTGGTATTATATGAAAAAAAGCAATATTACTTAATTTCCACTTTATTGAGATAAAATTCCATAACAATTGTTTCGACATACAATGTCTTCCTCAGAGGGAGTTGTATTGCAAACTAAACCTACAGGATGTTAACAAATTTAAACTTAAATGAAAAAAAAGAAAAAAAAAATTATACTCAATAATAGTCACTTTCTATTCAAGATGTAAACTTTATTACATACGTTACTTTATTACATACGTTAATGGACCAAAGTTTCCTGAGTATAAACATAAAACGGGAAGACCAAAATAAATTAAAAAGGTCAGTTATAAAATAGACCTAATAAAGGAGTTTAGTAAAAGGTTTGTGTTTTTATGTTTCAAAATTTCCATTATTTCCAGTAAATTTAATTTTTGCGATTTATTTTCTGTATGTAAGATTCTAAAGTTATGATAAAATTATGGGCTTTTTCTCTCAAATGCATTGCATAATTGAGTCATTCTTGTTATTAATATAGCTACGTTCATGTTCTCTAATTCTTTGAGAAAAGAATCTACCTGTCTGGCCTACATAAAATTTAGGGCATGAACTACATTCAAGTTTGTAAACTCCCGATTTATTGTTCCTATATATTTTTTGTTTATTGCTATTAATACTTGAATCTAAAGAGCTGTCAGTTTTGAAAGCTATGTTATAATTATTTCTCGTTAAGAATTTAGAATTTTTTTGCGTAAGATTACTAGTATAAGTAAGAGTTTTATATTTATTAATTAATTTAATAGCTTTCTTGTAACTTTGCTTATTCAGAATATTGTAAACAATATCTAGTTTGTATCCATTGTTATAGGCTATTTGTTTAATGTAGTTGAGCTCTTTACTATAATTTTCCATCGATAAGGGAGAACTTATAAGTCTATGAATTAAGAAAATGAACGAAGCAATTTTATGGGAGTATGGATGTGTGGATTTATTGTGAAGAAAATATTTTAACAATCTTTAATTTAAACAATCTTTGTCATTGTTTCATAGTCAGAAAATATTTTCTGACTATGAAAAACAATCTTTGTCTGTTATGAACCCCCAAGCTCCTAGGTTATATTCTTTAATTAAACTACACAAAGAAAACTCCCCAATTAGACATTGCTTCATTCACATTGGCGCCATCGGTTAGCGTCCAAAAAACTTATTGATGTTTTACAATTTTATTGCAACTTCAAACCTACATATAGCATCCAAAATTCATATGAATTAATAGATAAGATCAAACAACTTAACCTCCTACATTGGTAAATTGATTTCTTTTAATGTACAGTATGATTCCTTCTATTCCACCTGAAGATGTCTTAAAATAAGTAGAAGAACTTTTAACAAAAAATAATGTAAATTTAATTTATTAAATAAGATATTTTAGATTTATTACGCTTTGACCAAAATTATTTTTATTTCGATAATTTATACTATGGGTCACAGACTAGGTAATGGGTAACGCACTAAGCCTCCTTCTAGCTGAAATTTTAATGGATAATTTAGAAAGGAAAATTCATGAACACTCACTTTGCAAACATTTTATTTATTGGCACAGATACGTAGATGATGTGATAGCTTGCTTTGCGGGTACAGACAGACAATTAAACGATTTTAAATTAAAAAAAAACAATAATCATGATTTTTTCATATACTATAAACCGTCACATACTGCTAATAATTCACAATGAATCCATACTCCAATAAAATGGCTTCGTTCAATTCTTTAATTCACATTAGTACTCCCTTATCGATGGAAAATTATAGTAAAGAGCTCAACTACATTAAACAAATACCTAAAACAATAGGACCAGATAACAACCAGATATTGTTTACAATATTCTGAATAAACAAAGTTATAAGAAAGCTATTAAATTAGTCTACCTTACAGACAGTCCTGATATGATTAATAAATATAAAACTCTTACTTATACTAGTAATCTTACGCAAAAAATTTCTAAATTCTTGACGGGAAATAATTATAATATAGCTTTCTAAACTAACAACTCTTTAGGTTCGATTATTAAAAACAATAAACAAAAAATAGATAGGAACAACAAACTTGAGTGTAGTTCATGTTCTAAATTTTATATAGGCCAGACAGGTAGATCCTTTTCTAAATGAATTAAGGAACATGAACGTAGCTATATTAATAACAAAAATGATTCACATTATGCAATACATCTGAGAGAAGAAGCCCATAATTTTAATCATAGCTTTAAAATCTTAAATACAGAAAATAAATCGCAAAAATTAAATTTACTGGAAATAATAGAAATTTTGAAACATAAGAACACAAACCTTTTACTAAATAATCAGATAGACTTCGACAACTTTCCTTTATTAGGTCTATTTCATAACTGACTTTTTTATTTATTTTGGTCTTTCCGTTTTATGTTTATACTCGGTAAACTTTGGTCCCTTTGGGTAATACATCTTGAATAGAAACTGCCTATTATTGAACCTTCTGAGTATAATTATTTTTTCATTATAATATTCATTTAAGTTTAAATTTGTTAACATAAGGCATTGTATGTCGAAACAATTGTTATGGGATTTTATCTCAATATAGTGGAAATTAAGTAATATTGCTTTTTTTTATTTTATTAATTATGAATTTCCATCAAGTAAAGGCTACTTCGATTAAAAAAAAAATTACGATAAGATTGTGTCGTTAAAATTTATTGGCTGTGTAAATTCTATTCACAAGAAAATGTTGAAAACTTTGCAGAAGGTTATTTTTTCATGGTATACTTGTGTTAAATCTGATCATCAAACTTTAGTTCAAGATCAGTTGTTAAATTTATCTATGAGTTTAATTATTAGGAGATTTCATGATGCCATTTGTCGGTTTCTAATGATAGATCTCGGAATTGAAACTCGAGAAAAATTAGGCAGCAGATGCATTTGTAGAAGATAAATTAGGTTCTTGGTACTTGGCAAGTTTAGGGTTTGCTAATCTTTCGTGCATATGAAGAATTGTCCATGTTTTATATTGCTGTTTATTAGAATTTCTGTTTATTCGTTTTTATGAGTATATAGTTTATTTTGTTTTATTGCAAAAACAGATTTTATATATTTGTTGAATTTTAAATATTTATTTTTCTTGCAAATTTGTCCAAATTTATTTTTGCTGAATTAATTTTTATTTATATGCACCTAAATACATGTCTGTGATTTCTATATTTATAGATATATTGCACTGATGAGGTCAAAAAAGATCGAAACATGTATTTAGATAATATTTAGAACAAAAGGGAAACATTATAGTAATTTAAAAATGCCACCATCGCGGGTGTTTACGAATTTAGTTTTAACATATCAACATCAGTGGCGCTAGTGTAAAGGTCTCAAAAGAAAACTTATGAAGTATATATTTCTACGAGAACATACAGGAGCAATAACAGCATCTAATAAACTGAATTGCGCATCTTCCAAAACGGCGCATGGACTTTGTACTTCTTCCGTGCAAGGACTATAAAAAAATATTAATATGAAAATTGGCCAAGTGATCCATCTGTATAATCTGTGCTAGCACTCATATATGACATGCTCCTTGCCATATATATCTATGGACGAGAGAGTTGAGAGAGAGAGAGTGGTGCAGCGACGAATACCTGTTTTATGTTTCACGCAATATCTATATTTTTATTTGTGTTACGAGTAAATGTAATTGTAAATACAAGTAATAACAAAAGCAAGCATACAACAGTAAGAGCGCCAACTTGAAATTCGAAGTACCGAGGAATAAACCAAGTAAGTGAGTTTCTCGTTCTGCTAGTTACACTATATATTTTCATTTCCTACAAAACGTATACCTTTAAATATTGACACAATGAGTGAGGAGGAATTAAAAACTTTAGAAAAGCTACAAAAACGGCAGTTACACGCATAAATGATTTCGCAAAAGGATTTAAAGAAGGTGATCTTGCGCAAGTATTAACACAGAGTTATGGATTAGATAAAATGAGGTGCAAACCAATTTAGAAAGAATAAACTTAGAATATGAAGCCGATAGAGATATATTTGAAACTTCGTGTTATAATGCAGAAAGTGTTTTAAAAAATATTATACACGCAAATGCCAGTCTATTAGTAGTTCTCCTTCAAGATACAATGAGAATAAGGAACAGGTAAAGTTGCCTCTTATTAATATTCCAAATTTTATAGGCGATTAGTAGTCATGGCAGAGCTTTCACAACATTTTCGTTAATTTCGTTATTTCATAAAAATTCATAAAAACAATAATTTTATTATCTTAAGAATCACTTAAAAGGTGAAGTGCTACAGATCACAGACTCGATTACAGTGTGTTCGAACAACTACGATGAGGTATGGAGGCTTCTAGTAGACGAGCAATTTTTAGTTAATACGCATATCAAAGCCCAGTTCGAATTACCACAAGTATTCAAGGATTCTGTGTCGACTTTAAGAAAACTAATTACAGACATTAAGCAACATCTAAGGTCCTTAAACATTAGGACACCCAACGGAAAATTGGGACGACATAGTAATTTACCTAATTACGCAAAAACTCTATAACTAGTCTCGCCGCGGTGGGGAGTTATGCAAGAATGCAAACACTCAGGAACTACCAAAATTAGACGAACTTTATACATTTTTAAAAAAGAGATGTTTTTCATTGGAAGGAATTAGATCTGTCAAACCAAAGGTGCAAAAGCCAGTTCGTTGGTATCATTCGGGAGAACCTAGCAATTCGTATTGTAAATTATGTAAACTAAAAAGAATATATATAAATGTGCTGATTTTCTTGAGCAATCGCCTAGCAAGATATCCGAAATGACATTACACGCTCATTCATTTTAAGAAACAATATGCAAGACTACATCTGGAAAACAACAACAGTTGGAATGAAACAGAGATAATTAGTTCATCACTGAAACACACTTTAGCCCTGTAAAATTAAAACGGTCGTTCAGAAGTCCTTCTAGCTACAGCTGCAATAGGTGTTCAAGACGCCAAAGAACGATGGCAAGTTTGGTGAGTGTTGCTAGATAGTAAAATTAATTTCATGTTAAGCAAATTAATTAGCGCTTAGGAGTTATTACAACAGAGAAACATATTCCAGTTAGTGGAATTGGACATATTCGAGCTCATGCTAACAAAGTAGCAACAATACACATATCTTCGCGCGTTACCAACTATCACGACCAATTAGAATTTTTAGTAATAGAGAAAATAGCAAATGATCTTCTTACTGCAAAAATAGATTATCAAGAGTGGAGGTTATCAAGAAACATAGCATTAGCAGATCCAAGCTTCAACTTACCTGGAGAAATATAAATGTTATTAGGAGCAGAAATATACCTGGATATCCTACAAAATCAGAAATACAACATTGGAGATAATTTACCATTAGTTCAAAAAACAGTTTGGATATGTTTTGTCGGGTAGAATAGAGCATTTTGCAACCACTTGTGTTATGAGTCATTTAACAACCGAAACATTGGAGTTAGAAGTACGAAGGTTTTGGGATATTGAAGAGAATTACAATAAAATACTATCAGAGGAAGAAGTGGCATACGAGGAACATTTCATGGTAAGTACTACAAGAGACATATTGGAAGATACATATTAAAGCCACTATTTAAGAAGACAACAGACGCATTAGGAAATTCATTAAGTAATGCAAAGACTCGCTTCAAGAGTTTAGAGAAAAAATTCAAAATTAACCAAAATCATAAAATTCAATATCAAAACTTTATAGAAGAATATTTAAATCTAGATCACGTGAAAGAAGTAATGAAAATGATGGTTACTACATGCCATATCATGCTGTTCTAAAGGAAACAAGTTTAACCACGAAGATTTGAGTGATTTTCGATGCTTCAGCATCTTCGAGTAATGGAGTGTCATTAAATGATACGTTGATGATAGGATCCAATCTCCAAGATAATTTGTTTACTATTCTGATTAGATTTCATACACATCGTTACGTTATAACAGGAGATATTGAAAGGATGTATAGACAAATAAGAATTCACAAAATATTGTGTAGAACAAGTGAACATGAATTCAAAACGTTTGATTTGCAAATAATAACTTACGGTACTACAAGTGCTTCATATTTGGCAATCCGCTTTGCAGTAACTTACGGGAGATGAGAGATCAAAGTTTTCAATGGCAACTAACATTGTTAAACGTGACTTCTACGTTGATGACGTCTTAACTGGAGGAAGTTCTTTTGAGGATACTAAATTGTTGAGAGATCAACTCATGGCTTTATTGAATGAGGGAGGATTTCATTTGCGGAAAATTGCATCCAACGACAGTCGTTTGCTGAAAGATTTGACAGATGTATCCAACGATCCATTAATACAATTAGGTATGTTATAAACCAACAAAACATTAGGATTACAATGACATGCGAACGATAATGCGATCCTATACAATTTGAGCCTTAGAGACGAAAATATTATTACCAAAAGAAAGTTGCTATCTCAAATAACCAAGCTATTCGACCCATTGGGTATCCATAGTCAAAATTCTAATGTTTTTGATGTTTTGCTGCTTTGACGATCGAAGGGGATAATTTTCATAGACCCTTTTGTAAAGAGCAACATTCTTATTATGCCGTTCTATTAGATCATTTGTAAAACAATTTCTGAAAACGGTTTAGAATGGCCCGGCCACGGGCCTTCTCCCAGCAGTCAAATTATTCCCTGAAAATTGGTTTCCACTTAATAATAAAGAACTTATTGCAGTAGCCCAACAGTATTTTTATGGTCTTGAGAAAGATCATTACAAAAATTGTAAGTTTTAGTAACTGCAATTAATATTCACTTATTCATTCGAACTTACTCTCCGGACACTGTCTCATTTGCTTTCGCCCTACAAATGAAGGAATTTAGAGATTTTTAGATAAACATGAAATAAAAACATTTGTGTAAAAAATATGGATCATTCAATTGATTATATAAATACATGCTCTTAACTTCTGTTAATTGGGAGACAAATGTACAAAAACTACAGTTATTGTAGAAACTAAAATTCAATAATTTTTCACAAACTTACCCTCCTACAGCTGCTCCACCTGCCACCACCCTGCAAATGAAGGACTTCAGAAAATTTCATATTTACATTAGAATTTAAACGCTTACATCTACAAAATTTATGAAAAACAATTCAGTCAAAACAATCGTTTCATAAATATTTTGCAAATATTATACTGAAACTAACGCAGCAAAATGTAATTAAATGCTAGTACCCTCCAGTTACTACAAAAAGTATGCAGATATAGATGTTCGCTGTGTACTAATTAAAGTTTATTTCAAAGTCCTTCATACTAAATAAAAAATAAAGTAAAATACTGAACTCTCTAACATATAAATCGAAAATATTGCTTGTAATATGGCCCCACCGAATATTTAAAATATTAAAATGACGTATACACTAATGTAAAATTGACTAGGCAAAGTGAGCCCTAACAATTATATTTTTTAGACGGTGATTAAAGAACCGAATCGAAATTCAGGATAAGCAAACCAATACATATAAGCAAATACTTGCACCCATACTCTTGCAATCGTCCGCCACAAATCAGCTTAGTAATGAAAACGTTAATCTCTGGATCAAGGATTAACGGAACATGATTCGTAATACCTTGATTATTGATTACTTCAGTACCAACAACTTTAATAAAGTCACTAGACGTAACAATAAAGCATGGAAGACACAAAACATCATTCCGTACATACGAGAAACAACCTATAGAATAAGCAGAACAATGAAGAAATACAATACCGATAGGTCCAGCCCGCAACGGGCCATACGGAACAATATACGTATGGAACGTAATGCGATGTGGCAACGTATGTACGACGCCACTCCGCGTGCGCATACATAAGTCCGATGATCGAGAGCAATAGATTGCCCGTCATTCGTATCTAGCTGTGCAAATGTAAAGGTTGCAACAGTTGCAAGTTCAACTGTTTAGAATTTTCGAGACAATAACCCCTAGAAATCTCGAGGGAGTGAGGCGAGAGTTTTACAATAGGCTCGGCTATTGTTTGGGGAGAGAGGGCGGTATTTTCGAATCCTATATTTAGTGACTTTCTTAGAATTAAAATTTATTCTGCAGAATTATTGATTTTTTTACTTTTATCTTTTAGAAAACGTTATTGTTTTTTTATTACTTAAAATTACTTTTCCGTAGCAGCTAAGAATACAATAATAATAACTTGGAGATATAACGACCTTTTTATATCTGAAACAAACGGGCAAATTACGTATACAGAACGAATATGCAAACGACTATATCCTTGCGCGGTTTAAGTCTTACTAAATTCATAACTCTGCAATGTATGGTAATGTAAGCTATTGCGCGTAGAGGGGATTAGCTGTTGCCACTTATTGCTCGGTATGGCCCGTTGAGAGCTGGTCCTATCGGTATACGAACAATTTTGGCGAAGATGTAATACTACAAAGACGCTTATGAAAAGTTCTAATACGCGTATTAGAACTATTTGACTAAGGAAATAATATAAACTGATAAAAGACCGTAACTACTCAACACATTCGAAATGCACCCAGAACTACGGCCCACCGTCAGAATCCAATTACATCGCGTAGAATCAGAGGAAGAATGCAATAAAAGCATACCCGTACAATAGACCGAGGACTAGACTGTAACGCATGCCAGCTTCAACGGTGGTTTGAAAAGGGCGATTGAGATGTTCACGAAACGTCACATCGAAAGAGATGCATTAGTGGATGGAATTAAGGTAATACAAGAGAATTATGCATTATGCAACCTAAAAAATATTAGAAGAAATATAAGTTTAGAACCACCAGATGGAACTAAAGATTGATGGCTGGCGTTGCTTGCTTTACAGCTATTCCAATCGCCAATCTTTAATTCTTTCAGGTTTCAAGTTTTCTTCTTATTATTGTACTTATTCTCCTAACCATTCTTCTTTCGCTTGCACATGCATTTATTACTAACCGCTTTCATTCAAGGTTAAAAGCTATATACGTGGGTACCTGATATTAAACAGCCTAAATTGAATAAACACATGTTCTTTATACAATGCGAAATGATCGTGGACCTTTTCTAGACTGAGCAGTGACATGTGATAAAAAACGCATATTATACAATATCTCAATACAACACCACAAGCCGCAAGATCTGCTTCAAAACATCTATTACGTACACAAAAGATTCTTATAATAGTTAGGTAAAGTATTCACGATATGATTGGTTATTCATTTCTGCCAACCGGTGGACGAAAAACAGCAAATTGACGCTACCAGTGTATTTAACAAATGCACAATCAATTGAATATATCGCGTTCAGCTCTCATAAAAAGATTGGCGCCTAGTCAGTGAGGCAATATTGCAAGATTCCACACATCGCAAACATCAATTTCGAGATTTAGCAATAATATTCTACAGCAATTACCCTATTTGGCAGATTTATCTTTTGCAGATTACCATTTCTTTAAACATTTAGATTTTTAATTCGAAAAGTATTTCTTAGTAAAGAAATTCAGATCGAAATCAACATTAACAGTATTTTCGAGGATGATTTGGCAGAAAGTGAGACTCGATTACTAGCACCATCTATCGGAAAAATTTAGCATTGGATTCTAATTCTACCATCATTTTATTTGAAAATCACAGCAGTGTGAACAAACTGTCTAAATCCTAATCCTAAATTACGCAAACTCCCAATTCGTGGTGTTACCCAATATTTAATATTGTAAGAATTAAACACATCTGCAACGATATGCAAGAAACTTGGGCGGCATTTTTCCTTCGAAAGTTACAAACGTGAGTTACGTAATTTAACTGTGATGATATAATCACTGAAATTGAAGTGCGACCAGGACCATCAAAAACTGCAGCAATTTAGAGAATTATCAACAAAATTAATATTTTTTTGAGCAACTGAAGAACTGATTTGAAGAAGAAAGTCTAGCATCATGAGTATGTCGATTGAATGCATACATCGAATTTACACCTAGAATTCCTAGAATGTCCTAGCTGTCGCTAAGAAGTGTGCCGCCAATTTTGAACCGTGATAAAAAATATGAAAGAATGCGAACATCAAGCAATAACTAGAAGCTAATTAACAAACAAGAGGAAAGATGATTTTGGCCAGATTTGTTATGGCTTATTAAATCTGGCTTCTCCACTATGTTCTTGAATCCAACCAGCAATATCAGTAAAAAATACTTGAAGTGAGTTCAAATGGCGCTGAATTTTCCACTTCTGTCGACAAATGATTGTAAATCCTTGAGGGCTGAAATAGTCCGCGAATTGAAAATCAGTGGAAAACTGAATTGTACCGCGGAGTGAGGGTCTTCGGAAATAAGTTGGGTACCAAAACCAAACGACAACAGTAGACACCATGACACCCCTCCTTCAAGGAGAGCTAAGGAATTTCATTCCATGAATAAAGTAATGGCTATATTATTTGACTATCCAAGAGCATAATTTTCATAGACTATCTTGCAAAGAGTCAAAGCGTTATTATGCCGTTGCACTAGACAGTTTTTGAAAACGACCTGGAATAATCAATAAAAATAGTTTATCTTTATTACGACAACATGACTTTTCACACCAATCAAAATAATCGGGAAAAATGAGATCAATTTATATTTTAGGATTTCCCTAACCTATTCACCAGATCTAGAAGTGATTTGTAATTATTCTTCAAGCGCAAACTTTTCTTTGCTAGAAAAAAGTTTCTGTCGGTTGAAGAACTTATTACAACGAGAGAATGATATTTTAAGAAAAATCAATTACAAAGATGGAAAACGACACTATCGCTGCTCAAAGTGCGTCGAAGTTGAAGGAAAATGTGTTGAAAAATAAAAAAACTTAATGCTCTAACTCCCTTGTTTCATCAAGTCTCATTGCTCTTATTATCTTTAATAGTTTTAGATTTAAATCATCACATCTGACATTTAGTAATCATCAATATAATATACCGCGATATCATAAAGTTTCTGGGTCCAAGATGGCATTGAAATAGAAAATATATGTCTGAACTTTATCCATATTATCATACTGGTAACTTAACCTTAATTTAATTTTTGAAAATTATTTTGATAGTGTCATCGTGACATCAATAAATATGTCATTTGATTTAATAAAGATACAATAAAACAACAAGCTCAGCTTGTATTCAAAATTTTATTAATAAAAAAATGCAAAATTAAAGCAAATGTTGAAATTGTTGTCCGTTATTTTCAATTCCCAATGTGACACGCCTGTTCATGCTGTTAAAGGCATTTTGCAGCATTGCGGGCGTTATTAATGCACATTCGTCAATAATTCTTTGTTGCATATCTTGCAAATTAGCAACAGGAGTTTTAAATATTCTATTCTTTAGGTGAGGAAACACGAAAAAGTCCATAATTGTCAAACAAGGTGATCGTGGTGGAAACTCAACTTCCGTATGTAAACTTATGATCCGATCGTCAAAAAACTCACGAAGAAAAGCAATATTTTCTCGTGTTGTGTGTGTCGTTGCACCATCTTGTTGAAAGTATCCATATTGCAATTCATCATCATGCAACTGTTCAATAAATTCATTCAGAATGTTTCTATACCTCTCAGCATTAATTGTGAAATTAAAAAAAATAGGGCCAACAACTCTGCGGCGAGAAACTGCTAGCCAAACACCAAGTTTCGCATTATGGAGAAACGATTCAATAAAAATATGAGGATTTTCACTACTCCACATTCGAGTATTTTGGGAATTGACATACCCCGAAAGATGAAACCATGCTTCATCAGAGAAAAATGACAAATTTAGCAGGTCATCATCTTCTATTAAGTTATTTGCAAACCACTGGCAGTACGCACGATGTCTAGGGTAGTCTACCGGCAAAATAGCCTGATGTGATTGCATCTTATACGGATGCATGTGTAAGTTTTTCTTTACAATTTTCTGACATGTTCCATAAGAAAGTCCAATCTCTTGAGAAAGGCGTTTCAAAGGTTTTGTGGGTTCATTTAACATACGTTGATGAACATCATTTATAACTTGTTCCGAACGAACAGTTGGTCTACCAGTACGTGATTTATGACCCACAGAACCAGTCTCACGAAACACACCAACACAATTGGAAAGGCAATTATAAAAATCTTTGGGAATTACAGCTAACTCTGGAAAGTGCTCTCTAAAATCATCCAAACATGCACGTTGACTGTACACCCAAATTCCATCAATTCGCACTCCACTCCGAAAATAGGCTTCAATCATGTACGCTTTTTGCACTATATTGTAAACCATATTTGAATTTACTCGAATGTGCTATGTTTCAAACTCGACGTTCAAACTTGCTATCAGCAATTCTAACACATTAATGGATGACAGATAATGTCACTGTCAAAATAATTTACAAAACAGAGTTATAGTTCCTAACTTAAGTTCAGACATACAATTTATATTACAAAGCCATCTTCGTCCTAGAAACTTTATGATATCACGGTATTAAAAGTAATATTAATTCGAAAGTTCTGAACTCGTATGAAATATGTGACAATTATATTTTAATGTAGTTATAATCAAACTCATAAATCTTTTACATCAAATAAAGACGTTTATATAAAAAATATATCATTCATTGATTATAAAATTACATACATACTCTTAACTCAGATATATAAAGACGACACTTCTTATTATATAAACTAAGCTTAAATAATTTATAACAAACTTACCCTCCGACAACTGCTCCGCCTCCCAGTCCCCTACGAATAAATGAATTTAGAGACTTAAATTTACATGAAATAAATAAGTTATATTATATCGTATGATCAAAAAGTCTTTGGATCGCTATTGCCGTGGATTTTACGAGATATCTATGAAATTATTTATTTCAATTAGTTTTGACATTTACTTGACAACTTTTAAGTCAGCTGGCTATAAAATATACATAAAACGCAACTAATTAACCTAAAATATATTTTATTTGTGACTTATGTGTACTTCAAACTACAGAAGTAAATCATTCTATAGATGGTTTTTACACTTCATGGCTATCGCGATCCAAAGACTTTTTGATCATATGTTATAATTGACTAACAGATAAAAAGTTTAATCTAGTAGTGGTTCTAGGAACTATGATTAAATAATTCACTGCAAACTTACCCTCCTGGTTTACCTCCTAGCGACCTACAAATGAAAAACTAGAAATTTTCATATTGAAACGTTCACAACTACAAAATTTAAGAAAAATTATTTGGTTCATCTAAATATTTTCTAGAAAATGTTCTAACGCAATCAAAATGCAATTAGATGATGTAGCTTTTGGTTACTACAGTCTTCCTTATCAATTGTAATGCAGGAGAATGTCCAATATGTCTCCTATAAAGTCCAATTATTGTTGATTGTTACAGAATACTGGCAAATTTCATTTAACAGTAAATTTAGGACCCAGTTGCATCCGTTTCATGAATAAATGTTTACTTTGAGTCAAGCGCTTTTTACTCAGTTTGACAGGAGGACATGCACCTTTCTTCATCGCGAAGGTCACTTGAACAGACTTGATTCACTTTCATACACCACTTTTTTAGCTATAATTGTATATCGTTTAGATTATTTGGCAGGTTATTGCCTAAAGCTAGAACAACAGAGTCGTCTACGATGGTACCAGTCATATACTTAGTTGTGATGGGTAAGTCAGCAGTGAAAATCAAATAAAGCATAAATCTCATTATTAGCCCTCACGGAACAGATATACCGTATGTGTTAAATATCATTAGGCATAGAGAATCAACGTATGAGTGCATACAATGTATACGTACATGAGAAAGCCAGTCTAATGCCAGCGACGACTGACGATTGTCTCCGATACCGATTAACTGGAAATTTTGCATTTAGTCTAGCTGCGGCCGTTACAGTTTGAAAGCATAAAATAAAATTAATGTATAATGGCTCTTTATAAAACCACTGAAAAGCTTCAGTTAGTAAAATGGTTTTATGCTGGCAAGTCTGCAATGGAGTGCATGAATTTGTTTGCGCTGACTTTTGCAGACCGTTCTGTACCTTTGCAGTCAAACAATTTATAATATTATAAATAAATTTGAAACTTGTTTCTGTCTCAATAACTACGAAATGCAAACCAAGAGAGGTATCACCACAAAAAATTGAGGAAAGAGAACGGCGGGATGTATTAATTTGTAGTATGTGAAAATTGATAACACGAGATCTACTAGAAGTGCTGCCGAGGGATTGGGTACAAGTAACACAACTATTTCACGTATTTGGAAACGTAATGGTTTAAAATGTTTCAAATATACGAAAACTCAAGAAAAGATACATCGAGATGAAAATTTCGTTAAAAATATTCTCTTCACCGATGAATCAACTTCCATTACACGGAAAGCACAAAATTCCTCTGTTCTTCGATATTGGGCTTCGGAAAATCCACACCGGCATTTTGCAAATCGCACTCAGTATCCTCAAAAACTAAACGTTTGGGCAGGTATTTTAGGTGACCATTCTATAGGCCCCTATTTTATTGATTGGTATATTAAATGCCGACAAGTATCTGGAATTACTGCAAAATCAAATACTTCCCACCATTCAAAACATTGGAATAAATCAGGAAATCGTTTGGTTTCAACATGATGGCTGCCCAGCACATAATGCAGTGAGGGTAAAGGAATTTCTAGGAAATACTTTTCCTAACCGTCTTATTACTGGAACAGAAAACATTAAATGGCCCCCGCGATCTCCTGATCTATCTCCAAATGATTTCTTTTTGTGGGGATATCTAAAAAATATTGTTTATACTCATGAAGCTGGTAGAGCAGAAAATCTAGTTGCCTCGAGAGAAAAAATAACTGAGGAATTCAAGAGGTTTGCTAAGGAGTGGAATTTCAATATTTGTACATCAAGTCCGAGATATCCAAAATCGAATGGATTAGCGGAGAGAGCCGTAGGCATATGCAAGAATATGCTGAAGAAATGTAATGAATCTGGTAGTGAGATAGAACTAGCTTTGTTAGAGTACAGAACAACACCAGTGAAAGGGCTAAAAGTTTCACCGTCGGAACTATTAAACAATAGAATGCTAAGGACGATAATACCTATAAATGAAAATTTATTACAGATTAAGGAACAAAAGAACGTTGAGATAGGATTAGAACAAGAGAAAATAACGACAAATGGAACACTACAACAAAGATGCGAAAGCAAGAAAAGAATTTGAGCCGGGAGATCTTGTAGCGTTAAGAGAAGACAGAATATGGATACCAGGAAAGGTAATGGAAAAATATAACACACCAAGATCATACATGGTTAAGGATCAATTAGGGAGAGTATTAAGAAGAAATTCCTCACATTTAAAGAAGATAAACATACCATTTGTGGAACAATCACGCGAAATAGAAATAGAGGAACCACCTCAAAATAACATCTCAAATAACTTAAAAACCGGAAATGAGATTGAGTATGAATCAGTTAGCAATCAAAATAAGAATAGTTCTAATGAACAAGATTATGTAAGAGAGAAAAGAAAAATTGTTAAACCTGTTTGGTGTAATGACTATGAAATGTAATGTAATGTAAAATTGAGGTTATGTGTCAAAAAAGGAAGGATGTGTCATAGTTGGCATGAGAGAACAGGTTGGCAACAACATACGAGTAGAGTAAGATAACATGTAACGGTTTCTAAATAAAAGTTAATTAAAACACATTAATTGTGTATGTATTTATTTCATATAAGTGAAATACAAGACAGACAATGTCTTGCTGTGCAAGGAGGAATTTTTGAACCTCTTGTATAATTTATTATAATTTTTAGAATCCTTTTTTATTTATTTTATTAGGATTATTCTTTAATTTTATTAGAATTACGCTTTTGTTTATGCGACGCACCGCAGCTTAAAAATTTCCTGCATCTACTGAAAGAAATAAGAAAAGCAAATACCTTGCAATTCGTAAATGTTATTTTAAAACGCATTACAAGTACCTATGTCGATGGTCAAATGATTACTGCTAACTTGTATTTGCGAAACACTCGGAGACAATCGTTGCCGGCCGTCGCGGTCTTCGCCGGCATTGGATCGGCTTTTCCATATAAATATACATTATTCCCTATGCCTAATGATATTTGACACATGCGGTATACATATTGGAGTGAAACAGACCTTGAATCGCCGACTAATTGAATCTACTATATATATATATATATATATATATATATATATATATATATATATATATATATATACCGTATGTGTCAAATATCATTAAGCATAGGGAATACGTATAAGTGCGTACATACGATGTAGTTATATGTATATGGAAAAGCCGATCCGTATTTGATTTTTCAGTAATTCTAGATACTTGTCGGCATTTAATATACCATCAATAAAATAGGGGCCTATAGAATGGTCACCTAAAATACCTGCCCGAACGTTTAGTTTTTAAGGATACTGAGTGCGATTTGCAAAATGCCGGTGTTGATTTTCCGAAGCCCAATATCGAAGAACAGAGGGATTGTGCTTTCCGTGTAATGGAAAAGTTGATTCATCGGTGAGGAGAATATTTTTAACGAAATTTTGACTTGGCATAAAAGACCTCACTAATATCAAGAACTACTGCGCTGCAGAATTTTCTTTCCTTCGACCCTGATTATGTTTTTGGTATGATGAACTTATTCAATTCTGGCATACTTTTGACCAAATCCGAATTGATAGCTCCATATTTTTTCCCTCTCTTCTAGGATGGGTTCAATTTTCTTGATTAACATTTCTTCAAAAAGTTTCCAAAGAATAAGAAGTAAATTGACTTGTTTATACGATTTAACTTCTTCAGTTGGCTTGCCCACTTTTAGGATGGTGATAATTACAGAAACCTTCCACTGACTTGGCAAGTATTCAATCCCTAAAATAACATTGAATATTTGAACAATAAATCTTTCCGGTGTCTGGCAGCTCTTTTAGTGTTTTTTTTTTGTTATCTGATCAAACCCTGGGGTTTTTAGAATTTAGCCGGCTTATTACAGTTTCTACCACCAAGATTTTAAAATTTTAATTCGAGGATCTAGTTGGCCATAGGTTCCCAGTATTTGTGTAATTTCTTTTTTGTATTCTGTAGATATCTCTGAAACATTAGGCTTAAAACACCTGCAAAATATTGTGCAAATACAACAGCTTTTATTTATTTTTTGCCCATTCATCATCTTATTTCTTAATGGTGGGGAAGCTATTTGTGAGTATTTAAGCTTTCTAGTAATTCTTCGTAACAAGTATTATGCAGTCTCCGTTGCTGTCAAGTTCTCTAGGTAGTTTTGTTCAAATTGTTTAATAGTTGTGTCAGTTCTTCCATAACCTTAATATATTTTGCTTCGCAACAAGATAATATGGTATTTTCCCACTGTTTTCTCAAATTAAGAAGGGAATTATTTCTATAGTTAATTGACGAAGGAGATACTTGTTGAAACTTCATTAAACGCTAAGAAATAAGTAATTAAACTTCTAGTTTAAAAAATTCTTTTATTGTAAATACCACTACAATATTGTTTCGCCATACAATGGCTTCATCAGGTGGATGAAATACTGAATATGTACAAAACAAGTTTGAATATTTATGAGAAAATTATTGGGGAAATGTTGGTGGAAAAATTTTTACAATCTTAAATTTAATAGAGGGGAGTTGTCTAAATCTAGTTGGTCATTTAAAGCTAATCCTAAACTATTGTATCTATTAATTTCTAAGTTTTCTAACAGGTTAAGTTTTTTACTTTTTTCTTGAATGTGTAAAATTTTGAAATCTATATTAAATCTATGATTGATATCTATACAATGACTTGCGCAAGTTGAATCTGTTTTCTTTTCTTTATGGCTTCTCTCGTGTTCTTTCATCCTAATTTTGAATGTCCTCCCCGTTTGTCCTATGTATACCTTATTACAATCTTCGCATGTTAACTTATATACACCAGAGTTTGATTCTTTGTCTATTTTATCTTTGTTGTTTTTAATAATGTTCTGTATAGTATTGTCTGTTTTAAATGATATATGTTCGTTATTAAGTTTTTTAATGAAAGTACCAATTTTTTCCAAAATTTTTCCTAAGTAAGTGATTGAATTATAGGAATTAATTATCTTGTATTTTAATTTTGGATAAACTAAGGAAAGGGTTTTAGATTTTTGTTGGCTATTTAGGATGTTATTGACAATATTTATAGAGTAACCATTGTTTAATGCTATTGTGTATATTCTATTTAATTCAAGGTCGAAATTACTTTTACTCATAGGTACATGAATTAATCTATATACCATTGATTGGTATGCTGATAATTTGTGTGTTATAGAACGAAAAGAATTAACGTGTATTGTGGTATCTGTATGTGTTGGTTTATGGTATATAGCGAACTCGTGTTTATTAGTTTTGTGTGATATTGTTAAATCTAGAAAATTAATGCTTTTATTTATTTCTGTTTCTATAGTAAAATTTATTTTGGGGTGAATAGTGTTGATATAATTATGTAAAGTTTTTAATTGTCTATCTGAACCGTTAAAGCAAATTAATATGTCATCAACATACCTAAACCAATATACACAATTACCAAACAAGGGATGTGTACTAATTATAGTTTCTAAATTATTCATGAAAATTTCCTCTAATAAGGGGCTTAGTGGGTTTCCCATTGCTAGACCCTCTGTTTGTTTATAAAATTTCTTTTTAAATTGAAAATAATTTTGTTCCAGGCACGTTTCTAAGAGCTGTAAAATTTCGGTCTTTGTGACAATGTTCGTGTTTCTACGTTCTAGTTGTAAAGTAATTAAATCTGTTACCTCCTGGGGTGGGATACTATTGAACAAATTCGAGACATTAAAAGAAATGAGTTTACATTTGTTTGGTAATTGCAAGTTTGAAATGTTGTTAATTAATTCCTGGGAATTTTTAACGGAGAACTTAGATTTCAATTTAGTGTGTGTAAGAATTAAATCTATTAAGTGTTTGGACACATTTCTACAAGGTGCTTTTACACAATATTGTAGTGGTATTTACAATAAAAGAATTTTTGAAACTAGAAGTTTAATTACTTATTTCTTAGCGTAATTATTTCTATGTTTCGGGATATTATCAACAGCGAGTGATCTGAAGATAGATCGAAATATGAGTAAGCTTTAATACAATTTGCAGGTTCGAAAGCCATTCAAGCTATTTTGAAGACGATTGTTGTGAGAAGGTTTAACAAGAGCCCATTTGATCCACTAGACCTCTAAGCATATTTTTTAGCTCTTAAATATCATTTAATAACTACGGTTGCTGCTGAAAGTTTGTTTATTGAAGGTACTGTAAATTGGTAGTTTAAGTTGCCTGTGTATAAGTGTGGTTTTAATCATATCTGCATTATTATATCTGCATAGGAAACTGAGCTTTTCATTTTGTTTGCATTTTCTTTTTCGACGACAGCGTTTCTTTTTTTTCTTAACGATGGGCATGTTCTTTTCTGTATATCTTTCTTTGTAAATGATACACCCTTATAGTTAGAGGGATAGTTTCCATCACAAAGTATACATTTAACAAGCTCAGATCTTTCTTTTCTTAAACGCTGATTAGTAGCCGTTTGGATATAAATCAACGAAGGCCAACGACATTATTTAATATTGAATATATTCTCCACTGTATGTTCTAATTTTTCTAATTCACTTCTAATATCAGCGATATAGGAAGAGAAATTAATTCTCTTAAGCATTATGTTAAGGTTTCTATCCTGCTTAGGCTTATAAGTATGAAACTCGGTGTTTTTTTCTGCTTGGGCTGTTATTAGTATAGTATACTTTTTGTGAATTTGGATTCTACTTACTATCCCAGGCAACTTTAGTGAGGAGATTTTTAAGAAGTTAAATGCTTTTAATTCCGAACTCCGAACTTTTAACTCCAGTACTTTCGAGGAATCGTCTTTGGCCGTGGTTATTTGTTCTTCGCTATCTTGTTATGTAAGTGCAAGAAATTCATTCTTAGTTGATGTCGATGGTTGGCTCAACTAATTGTTTCGTTTATTTGTTAGTTTTAGTAGGATTTATGAGCTGCTTCTTGGTCGCTTTTTAATTCTCTCTTTTGCGATTGTTTACGATACGTAGATAACGCGCTTGTTATCCACTGAATATAAACAATATCTGAAAAACATACATTCTGCTATAAAGTTTACTACGGAAACCAAAACGCAACGGTAACTGCTTTTTTAAACGTTTCGGTTAATAATAAATCAAACAAAACTTTAAGATACAGCAAACCAATACATACAAACAGATAGTCCCCCCATACTCTCACAATAATCCTGCCCAAATCAGTCTAGTAATGAAAACGCTAAACGCTTGATCATAAAAATTAGCGGAATACCAGTCGGAGTGGTTTCATTGTCAATGGCTACAGTGGAACGTCACTAGAAACAACAACAAGACATAGAAAACATACTAAGAAGACAACACTTCGTTTCGTACAAAAGTGAAACAACCGATAGAATAAGCAGAACACTCAAGAAATAAGAAACAAGAACAATTTTTACCGCACATAGAAAAAAAGAGAATGTAATACAAACATGATAGATAGATAGATTTCACAATATAAAGGCATGAATGAAAAGTTCTAATTTGCGTATTAGAATTTTTTTAACACGTTTGAACCACAGTGGCAACTGCAAGAATCAAATTACAAAAGTACATCGAGTAGAATCAGAGCGAGGCACAGTGTGAAATTTCTTGAGTTTACCGGAACTTAATTATTCAAAACAGTGAAACAGTTCTATTTGTTGGTTTTTAAAATTTTTAATAAAAATTAATATGTTTTATTTAAAGTTTTTGAGTTTATTTGTGTTTTTTATTATAGAACAATTAAAAAAACATACATTTAATAACAACATTTTGAACACCTATTCAGAACCAGATTCATTGCAATCGTCTGAAGACTCGCAATCATTACACGGGCCGCAAATCTTTCTAACAACACTAAAACTTCTGGCGTAACTTCACTATGCTTGGTTTTGGGTGCTTTACGAAGACTAGCGATGTACGGATCCGACGAAATAGGCAGTCGATAAAATAAATCCGTATTTGTGTCAATTCTTGACGTTTTTCTAGTAAAAAGTGCGCGATATTTTCTGCAGTCTCTGTTTCTTGCCTCCTGAGCTTCTTCAGAAATTTGTCCGACCGGAAGAATGCAAGAGGCTATAATATCGTTTCCATGACAAAGGACTTTATGCACACTTACGGGCATTGAGTACCAGAAATATTCTTTCAAATACAATTCCAAAGTTTCTCTTGCATATTCGCCGAACTTTTCCGAATCTGAATTTCAAGACCACAATTTAGGCACTCTAACAGCACATGAAAACGTTTGATCAATTCTAAGTTAACGCCCAGTTATTTCGGCAGACTTTTCGGCATTTCTAAAGAATTTCCTCGCGGTATTACCATCGTTTGTGTTTACGGTCTGCTGTTTTGGCATATCTATAAGCAAGCCAAGCTCCTCTTTGAATTTTTGTTGAATGTATTTTTTCTTCTCTGCAACTTCTTTTTTATTTTCTGCTCTACGAGCTTGCCATGCTTTAATATCAAGTTTGTACGATATATGTAAAATACATTCCAAAAACCTTATCCATGCATGGAGGGGCGATAGTCCAAGGGATGGATTCGTTTATATTTTTTTGAGGTATATCGCAGATGTTGTTCATTTCACTAGGTTTAGCCCCACATAAGTAGCATGTTTGTGATGATGCACAGGAAGATACAGCATTGCATACTTTACCGTCAATCATACAAAAGATCATATTTGCTGTAACCTAAAATTGCTTGCCATCTACAAGTATAGTGGTTGGAGTAAGTTGAGATATTTGTTCTTTCACTTTGTTTACTTCTGAGGTAATTACACTGACTGTTTCTTTGGTAAAAACGAACTTAATGGTGCGACAGTACCGTGTGGAAGAAGAAGCAGGTTTTTTTCCAAATTAGTGACTGATTATCACCATTATCATTTACGGAGCACATTTGGATTGGTACCATTGATACACTAAACATACTATCATCAGAGCTATGTTTGTCCATATACTTTTGTCGATAGTTAACTTGTTCCGCCCCATCACAACCCCACTTTACGATAATATTTAGTGCTTTAACGTTTGGCAAAGTTCTAAGAGTCTCTTCTAGCCCTGTACAAAGTCTTGCTATGGTATGATTTATAAGTTGAAACTTCAGTTATTATTATGTCCTTTGGATAGCATAACCTCTTTGCCTCCTTTACAACATAATAAGGTGGATACAAAGTGCAACCGTGAAGTTTTGCTTCATCCCGAACAATGTTGTATTGATTTGACGATAAGTTTGCATCAATAAGTAGCGCCAGAGCCTGGTCCGGAGTTAATTTTCGTGGGCTGTTTGAAGAAGACATGCGAGCTATTTTGATTTTGCTTCCCCTTTCTGGAGAAGCAGATGCCAGTTCCTTGACAATCGCTGCAGAGTTTCGTTTTCCAGATTGGTATAGCTTTGTTACGGTTGCTTTGACTAACTCGTCTTGACTACCGGACTTCAAAAGATGATGCACTTTTCTGTTTTGCACTTTAGGATGACAATACCTAAATTATTTTTTAGGTCTGCCTGCATTGGTCCTCGATCCACTGGGCAATGCATCCCTTACAGCATTTGAAAACTTTACATTATTTTCAAGCCAGACAGCATTTTTATTCAGAAATGATGCTAAATTTCGACTGGATTCCCTCCACCTTTTTCGTATTTTACAAACCAGTGCGCGAAGAGTTGCCTTTAAACTGCAAAGAGCATCAGATCTTAACATTGGTGAGCCTATTTTCTCCAAAACAAAACCAATGATGGCATCCGATGTCGGTTCTTCCTTCCACTTTTGGAATATACAGTTATATGAAACTTGCAAAGTCATTCTGGAAAATGTTTCATTTAAAAGAATATCGCAAAATATCGCAGAAGATCTTTTGAGTTTTCAACAGAGGGAAAAAAAACTTTAAAATGCTGTGCGTTTCAAGCTGGTATTATGTGGTATCACTTTTTAAAATCTCCACTAATGTTAAAAATGTAAATTTAACTTACTTCTTAAAAATCACTTTTTCCACGAACAAATCACACACGAGCAAGGAAAGATTTTGCAATTAATTAAATGCCAATAATTGACAATTTTCTAATCAAATACATGAAGGAAAAATCATGGCCTACTGATTTGCCATTTCAATGTACCACTCTATTAACTTTAACAAATCGAATAGCTTTCTATAGGCAAAAAGGATGATTGAATAAGTAATGCGAAATCAGGTGCATTTTGCGGTTCTTTCGCAGGGTAAATCCCCAAACTGAGTATGAGGTTTTAGAGGCGGGGTATTTACCTAACAAAATAATAAATAATCTTATGCATTTTACGTATTTCAATAATTGAATAAAGTTCCGCTAAACTTCCTAAATTTGGCACTGTGCGAGGGGGCAGTAAGAGCATGCAATGGACCGATGAGCCGTAGACTGGATTGAAGCGCATGCTTTAACGATGACTTGAAAAGTAAGATTTACATGTCGTCGGAAGGTCGTAACTAAAAAAATATTAAAAGAAATAGAAGTCAAAAACGGATTGAACGAACCTAAAGATTGGTGATTAGAGATACACACAAACAGACCTACAAGTCTAGAACTTTTTATACAATCACTATTATCCATTTCAGTCACAAATCTTTACTTCCTTCAGATCGTTTACAACTTCTTGGAATTATTATACTTAGTGTTCTAAGCATTCTCCTGTCGCATGTATATAAATTAATGACTATCGCTTTAGACCGTGACCACGTGTCACATGCAAAAGTTACTGTTGTTACGTAACTGTTTTACATATTCTAAGTTCCGCTTTCATTTAAGGTTAAAATTTCTTGAATGGAAAAGAATTATTTAATAAAGAAATTAGGAACGAATTCAATATCTTCGTTAGGTCCAGATATTTAAACGGTACTTGCGAGGATGATTTGGCGGGAAATTAGATAAGATTAATAACACCTTTTTTCAAAGCAACATTTTGTTCTAATACTCCCATCTTTTTTATGGTGACTGGCGAAGTTTTATTAATTTCTGAAATTTAACATGGACGCTACTACGCTCGTAGCGACTACAGAGTGAATAGTGTCTAAATTGAAAATTCTGAAACACACAAACTCGCAGTTTGTGGTACAATCCAATATTTTATTTCTAAAGGCTAGACACATTGAAATTTTAACTGATATGCAACAAACTTTGGGCAACAATGCTCTTTGGAAATCCATAATTTACCACTGAACAGTAACACAAACATCCAGGATGATATACGACCAAGACTATTAACAACTACAACAAGTTCGAAAATAATTAATAAAAATAATATCCGTTTGAACAACCCAAGATTTAACATCAAGAAGATAGCTACTATCATGAGCATATCGATTGAACGCATTCGTCGTATTTTACACACAGTATTAGATTTATCCAAGCTGACATCAAGATGTATGCGGTGAATCCGGTATCATGATAAAAAAAAGTGAAGAAATGCGAACGCTAAGCGAAAATTGGAGTTCCAAAAAAAAAGTTAACTTTTTGCGAAGATTTGTTACGGCTGATGAAACTCTGCCTAGAACTAGGATGGTCCGTGGATTGTAAATCAATGGAAACTTATCTTGCACTGCGTGGCGGAACTAAACTACAACACTGGAAACCAGAGGAAGCAAGGACATTTCCATCAGCGAGTTAAATAATGGCTCTAGTGCTTCGACAGTGGTAGAGAATAATTTTCGTAGACTTTAATGCAAAAACCTCAACCGTTACTATACCGTTCTACTACATAGTTGGTAAAAACTAATTACTAAAACCACTTCAGCCTTGTTGGTTCAAGTGCATTGAAGTTGAAGGTAAGTTGAAAACAATAAGAAAAACTTAATGCCCTAACTCTCTTGTTTCATTTCGAATCTCACTACCCTTATTAACTACAATAGTTTTAAATTTTATTCGTCATATCCGACATATAGTACGTACCAAGGTAATATATTAAACCTATTATGTATATTAAAATTAATATTACTTTGAATACTCTTATGTTGTATGAATTATGCCATAATTATATTTTACCGTAAAATAAAACTCCAAAATCTTTCACATAAAATAAAGACATTTCCACCATAAATATATATACAATCAGTTATAAAACTAACTACCCTTAACTAAGATTAAATAATTTATCGCAAACTTACCCTCCTAGACCAGCTCCACCCCCTAGCCCCCTGCAAATTAATGAATTTAGAGATTTTGAGATTAGATTAACAAATAACATAATAGTTGTACATATTTCGCCAAATTGCTTACAAAAGAATAAAAAAACAAATGAACCTGACTGGGATTAAGAGTAGTTGGACAAAATAATATTAATTTGAATACTCTTAGCCCGTATGGACTAAATTAATATTACTTTGAATACTCTTAACTCGTGAATTATGAGATAATTAAATTTTACTGTAAAATAAAACTCCAAAATCTTTGACATAAAATAGACATTTCCATCATAAATATATATACAATTAGTTATAAAACTAACTACCCTTAACTAAGATTAAATAATTTATCGCAAACTTACCCTCCTAGACCAGCTCCACCCCCTAGCCCCCTGCAAATTAATGAATTTAGAGATTTTGAGATTAGATTAACAAATAACATAATAGTGGTACATATTTCGCCAAATTGCTTACAAAAGAATAAAAAAACAAGTGAACCTGACTGGGATTAAGAGTAGTTGAACAAAATAATATTAATTTGAATACTCTTAGCCCGTATGGACTAAAGTAATATTACTTTGAATACTCTTAACTCGTGAATTATGAGATAATTAAATTTTACTGTAAAATAAAACTCCAAAATCTTTCACATAAAATAAAGACATTTCCATCATAAATATATATAGAATTAGTTATAAAACTAACTACCCTTAACTAAGATTAAATACATAATTTATCGCAAACTTACCCTCCTAGACCAGCTCCACCTCCTAGCCCCCTGCAAATTAATAAATTTTGAGATTAGATTAACAAATAACATAATAGTTGTACATATTTCGCCAAATTGCTTACAAAAGAATAAAAAAACAAATGAACCTGACTGGGATTAAGAGTAGTTGAACAAAATAATATTAATTTGAATACTCTTAGCCCGTATGGACTAAATTAATATTACTTTGAATTCTCTTAACTCGTGAATTATGAGATAATTAAATTTTACTGTAAAATAAAACTCCAAAATCTTTCACATAAAATAAAGACATTTCCATCATAAATATATATACAATTAGTTATAAAACTAACTACCCTTAACTAAGATTAAATAATTTATCGCAAACCTACCCTCCTAGACCAGCTCCACCTCCTAGCCCCCTGCAAATTAATGAATTTAGAGATTTTGAGATTAGATTAACAAATAACATAATAGTTGTACATATTTCGCCAAATTGCTTACAAAAGAATAAAAAAAACAAATGAACCTGACTGGGATTAAGAGTAGTTGATCAAAATAATATTAATTTGAATACTCTTAGCCCGTATGGACTAAATTAATATTACTTTGAATACTCTTAACTCGTGAATTATGAGATAATTAAATTTTACTGTAAAATAAAACTCCAAAATCTTTCACATAAAATAAAGACATTTCCATCATAAATATATATACAATCAGTGGCGGCTAGCGAATAAGCGCTGCAGTGCTGCAGAGCTCCCAAAAAATTGGGCGGGCGAACCTGTATTAGTTATAACTAGTTTTCTTTTACATAATTTTTCCGACATTTCTGATGTTTATAAAAGCGTAACATATTGTTGGGAAAATTATCCCCCTGTATATCAAAAAATTTGCATATTTTTCTACATCATCCTGTAGAGGACATCAAACCCTACAATTTGACACCTCAATCATCAAAATCCGACCAGTAGAAGCCGAGATATTCGCTTCCGAAATTCCAACATAAAATGAAAGCAAAGAATAATATTCAATAGGCGACCAGTGGAATAACCAACCTAATTCGCGCGATCGCTCACTTGTTCCTATCTGGTCCACACGAACGTGCTCTCAGAGCTCTTTCAAACACCCGCGCGCACCCCGCTACCCCCGCGGCTGTTTAAAACCAATGCGTGATTTTAGCAGGCCTGTTCGCTGCATTTAGTCCAGCGCGGAGGGCGATATGATGCGGTATATTTAATATGTTCGCGACTATTTTTACGGTGCGGCGAGTTTAACGTAAAAACAATAATATTAGAGTGCGCGTGCTTCTGTTTTTGTGTATTGTTGACAATTTATATAAACTCTGTGTATTATGGAGGTGGTCTTTAATTTAATTAATGTGAAGAGATTCTTTAAATATTCATACGAAGAAAAGATAGAATTAAAAGCAAGAGGTAGGCCATTAGTAGATATCACTATTGAAAAAACTGGTGTAAGTAGAGGGAAAAATTATACACGTAAATTTAGTAGCGTTATTTATTCAAAAAACGAATGGATTTATGGATGCAACAAAAAATGCTTTATATTGTTTTCCCTGTTTACTTTTTGGTGGCGATAAAGCTTGGACGGAAATAGGGGTCACGGATCTAGAGCACTTGAGTTTGAAAATAAAAAGACATGGGAATTATAAATGCCATCTTCATAATTGTATGGAATTTGCGTTACTAGGGTCAACTAATATTATGGCTCAACTAGATTCTGCTTATTGGGTAAATATACAGAGACATAATGAAAATGTGTCAAAGAATCGGTATATTTTATCAAAAATTATTAATTGTATAAAATTTTGTGGAACTTTTGAATTGGCCCTTCGGGGACATGATGAGAGCGATACTTCCGAGAATCCGGGGATATTTCGTGGACTTATTAATTTTTTGGCTGAATTAGATGCAACTCTAAGTGAGCACCTAAAAAATTGTTCGGTATTTAAAGGCACTTCCAAAGAAATACAGAATGATCTGTTACAGTGCATGCTTGAAGTCTGCCAAGAAAAAATAATTGAGGAAATTAATAATTCTCCGTTTTTGGCGATCATGGCGGACGAAACAACGGATGTTGCTGCAAAAACTCAAATGGTAGTTATTTTTAGATATGTTCGTAATGGTGAGCCAATTGAACGTTTTTGGAACTACGTCATTCCTGAAAAATGTGATGCAGAAACACTTAGCAAAACAATTTTAAGTGTCATAGATGCTTTAATTCAAAATTCACCTAACAAACTGATTGCACAGAGTTACGATGGAGTAGTGGTGATGAGCGGACAAAACGCAAGCGTTCAAGCATTGATTAAAAAAAAGTACCCTTTTGCGCACTATGTACATTGCTATGCCCATCAATTAAATTTAATTATATCTAAAGCTGCTTCTGCAAATTCGCAAGTACGTGTATTTTTTGGAAATCTACAAGACATTCCCGGCTTTTTTAATAATTCACCGCAACGAGTAGAAGTGTTAAACAAGATTGTAAACAGAAGGATCCCCCACGGCGCTACAACCCGTTGGAATTTTAATATCAGGACCATTAATGTTGTGTACGAAAATAGGGCCTCTCTCATTGAGTGTATGGAAGAAATAGAAGAACAATTCTCCAACAACACAGTCTGTAGTGCAGCCGCTTCTATTCGCCGTTCATTAAATGATCCGATCTTCAATTTTTGGCAGACTTTTTTCCATCATGTAATGCCCCATGTAGATATCCTGTTTAATCAATTGCAGCAAAGAAAAATTGAACCCACTCTAGTAAAAGACGCTATCGAAAATTTTGAACGCAGTATAGGCCAAGTTCGAAATAATATTGACAACATCATAAGTGAAGCATCAGATTTAATAAGCGATGAGCCACCACCAGAAAAACGCAAACGTCCAAATAACAGCAGATTTAATCATCGAATTTCGGCTTTAGAGGTGTGTGATGTTATTCTAAATTGTGCAAAAGATCGATTTCATTTTAAAGAGCATCTAGTAGTGGCATCACTTTTTTTCGGAATGCTTTGGAGAGTATTGCAGTAAATTTCCTGAGGACAAACTCACTTCCGCATGCTCCTATTATCCCACCCTTGATAAAGAAAGATTACGAACAGAATTATCTGTTATTTACTCAAGAACTGATTGTAGATCTTTAAAAGGCGCACTACCTCTTCTAAAATTTTTAATAAAAAACAATCTGGGAGATACGTTGAAGGAGACTAGAAAATGATTAGAAATTGTAATAACAACTCCCATGACAACATCAGAGGCCGAACGATGCTTTTCAACACTAAATCGAATTAAGACGTTTCTCAGAAATTCAATGACCGAAGATCGTTTAACATCTCTTTCCATGCTATCTATCGAAAAAAAGTTTATCTCCGAAATAGACAATTTTAATGACAAAGTGATAACAAAATTTGCAAATCGAAAAGAACGTAGAATAGATTTAATTTATAAGAAATAATTTGTTAGTAAAGTAGTGCTTAGTGACTCTTATTTTTTTGTGTGACAATTGACAATCGTTCCAGAAATCCATTACTTCAGTGCGGAAGGCGAAGAAAGCACGATAAGATCGATGGGAGACAACCTCTTACTGCCCGTGCAAGGTAAATTTTTTTGTAAAACTTGCAGAACACCTTAAAATTTTTAGCACGAGCGGCCACTGTATACAATTAGTTATAAAACTAACTACCCTTAACTAAGATTAAATAATTTATCGCAAACTTACCCTCCTAGACCAGCTCCACCTCCTAGCCCCCTGCAAATTAATGAATTTAGAGATTTTGAGATTAGATTAACAAATAACATAATAGTTGTACATATTTCGCCAAATTGCTTACAAAAGAATTTAAAAAAAAATGAACCTGACTGGGATTAAGAGTAGTTGAATAAAATAATATTAATTTGAATACTCTTAGCCCGTATGGACTAAATTAATATTACTTTGAATTCTCTTAACTCGTGAATTATGAGATAATTAAATTTTACTGTAAAATAAAACTCCAAAATCTTTCACATAAAATAAAGACATTTCCATCATAAATATATATACAATTAGTTATAAAACTAACTACCCTTAACTAAGATTAAGTATTTATCGCAAACTTACCCTCCTAGACCAGCTCCACCTCCTAGCCCCCTGCAAATTAATGAATTTAGAGATTTTGAGATTAGATTAACAAATAACATAATAGTTGTACACATTTCGCCAAATTGCTTACAAAAGAATAAAAAAACAAATGAACCTGACTGGGATTAAGAGTAGTTGAACAAAATAATATTAATTTGAATAATCTTAGCCCGTATGGACTAAATTAATATTACTTTGAATACTCTTAACTCGTGAATTATGAGATAATTAAATTTTACTCTAAAATAAAACTCCAAAATCTTTCACATAAAATAAAGACATTTCCATCATAAATATATATACAATTAGTTATAAAACTAACTACCCTTAAGTAAGATTAAATAATTTATCGCAAACTTACCCTCCTAGACCAGCTCCACCTCCTAGCCCCCTGCAAATTAATGAATTTAGAGATTTTGAGATTAGATTAACAAATAACATAATAGTTGTATATATTTCGCCAAATTGCTTACAAAGGAATAAAAAACAAATGAACCTGACTGGAATTAAGAGTAGTTGAACAAAATAATATTAATTTGAATACTCTTAGCCCGTATGGACTAAATTAATATTACTTTGAATACTCTTAACTCGTGAATTATGAGATAATTAAATTTTACTGTAAAATAAAACTCCAAAATCTTTCACATAAAATAAAGACATTTCCATCATAAATACGGTATGCGCCAAAATAAACAACACTGAAATGCGTGCCGTTGTTATGCGCATGTCTGCTTTTTGACGTATGATACTAGCAGCGTTATGTGTTTTTAGTAGTGCAAAGAACGTTGTTATGTGATGTTATAGTTGAGAATGGGTCTCACGACTGAGGAAAAAGTGTTTATCGTCGATCATTATTTTCGATCGTACGGAAAAGGCAAACAAGGTGGACCGAGTTTGAAGTTAGTGACGGAAACATATCGCGATCAATTTCATAAAGAGGCACCTACCAACAAAGTTATGCTTTCTATTGTTGAGAAATTTCGTCGTTCTGGCAGTGTGTTGTGCCAACGGAAGGGAAGGTCTGGTAGGCCAGTAACTGTGAGAACGAATGGGAACCATGGACGTGTCCTCAATCAGGTTTTGCAATCACCGAACCGAAGTCTTCGGCGAACGGCATTTAAGTTGAATATCAGCAGTACGTCGATTCGGCGTTTGTTCAAAGATGTAGGTGGATTTCCGTACCGAATTCAAGTTGGACAACGATTGTCAAACCAAGATATGAATGCCAGGGTTGCGTATTGTGGACAATTTTTGGCTATGTTGTACGAGGATCCAGATTTCTTGAATAATGTGTGGTTCTCAGACGAAAGTCATATTCACTTGGAGGGTTACATCAATAAGCAAACAACTCGCTTCCTTGGTTTCGGTAAGCCAGACGTGATTATCCAAAAACCGCTACATAATGCCCGTGTGACGATATGGTGTGCAGTGTCAGCACACGGTGTGATTGGTCCGTATTTCATTGAGGATGATGATGGCACACCTCTTACTGTTACCCAGGAACGTTATAGAAACATTGTGGTAACGCCATTTGTCCAAGATCTCAGAGGGTTTTGTCGTGCCAGGGACCTTCGGATGGAAGAGCAGTGGTTTCAACAGGACGGGGCGACCAGTCACACTGCTCGACAATCGAGAGCATTGCTGCAGGAAACTTTTGAAGGACGCATCATTTCCCGCAATTCTAATTTCAACTACCCATCACATTCCCCCGATCTTACACCACCGGATGCCTACGTATGGGGTATGTTAAAGGAGCAAGTCTTCAGCGGTACAGACCCACACAGAACTGTTAATCATTTACGTGAGAAGATCGTCTCCTTTTTCAGGAATATGCAGCAACCTGTGTTCTCGAATATGTTTGACAATCTGCGTAACCGTTATGAGCAGTGCCTACAACGCCATGGCGCACATTTTGAACATATATTCTATAGACATAATAATGTATAAGTAATAAATAATATACTTCAGTAATTTCAGTGTTGTTTATTTTGGCGCATACCGTATATATACAATTAGTTATAAAACTAACTACCCTTAACTAAGATTAAATAATTTATCGCAAACTTACCCTCCTAGACCAGCTCCACCTCCTAGCCCCCTGCAAATTAATGAATTTAGAGATTTTGAGATTGTATTACATAATTCGTTAACAAATAAGAAATAACATAATAGTTGTACACATTTCGCCAAATTGCTTACAAAAGAATAAAAAAACAAATGAACCTGACTGGGATTAAGAGTAGTTGAACAAAATAATATTAATTTGAATACTCTTAGCCCGTATGGACTAAATGAATATTACTTTGAATACTCTTAACTCGTGGATTATGAGATAATTAAATCTTACTGTAAAATAAAACTCCAAAATCTTTCACATAAAATAAAGACATTTCCATCATAAATATATATACAATTAGTTATAAAACTAACTACCCTTAACTAAGATTAAATAATTTATCGCAAACTTACCCTCCTAGACCAGCTCCACCTCCTAGCCCCCTGCAAATTAATGAATTTAGAGATTTTGAGATTAGATTAACAAATAACATAATAGTTGTACATATTTCGCCAAATTGCTTACAAAAGAATAAAAAAAAAATGAACCTGACTGGGATTAAGAGTAGTTGAATAAAATAATATTAATTTGAATACTCTTAGCCCATATGGACTAAATTAATATTACTTTGAATTCTCTTAACTCGTGAATTATGAGATAATTAAATTTTACTGTAAAATAAAACTCCAAAATCTTTCACATAAAATAAAGACATTTCCATCATAAATATATATACAATTAGTTATAAAACTAACTACCCTTAACTAAGATTAAATAATTTATCGCAAACTTACCCTCCTAGACCAGCTCCACCTCCTAGCCCCCTGCAAATTAATGAATTTAGAGATTTCGAGATTAGATTAATAAATAACATAATAGTTGTACATATTTCGCCAAATTGCTTACAAAAGAATAAAAAAACAAATGAACCTGACTGGGATTAAGAGTAGTTGAACAAAATAATATTAATTTGAATACTTTTCTCGTATGAATTATAAGACAATTGTATTTCAATGTATAATGAAATACTAAAATCTTTCATGAAGTAAAAACATTTGCTCCAAAAAAATTAACAATCAATTAAATGTAAAGTTTTATACCCTAAAGTAATGTTAATTGAGAGACAAATATGTAAAAACGACAGTTCCTCAGATTAATAGAGCTGCTTTGTATCCTAGCGTAATGCAAATGAGAGACAATAGATTTTCATATTTACATAAAATTGAAACGTTCACATCCACAAAATCTAAGCGAAATAATTGGATTTATGGAATGCTCTACAAAATTAAAATAAATTATTTGTTAGTCTTCAGTTCCTAAAAAATTGTGGAGATGGAATAGATCCCGCATGACGTATTAATTAACAAAAGTTTATAACTCACTTGTTTCATTTCGAGTCTCGCTACCCTTATTAACTACAATAGTTTTATTCGTCAGATCCGACATTGAGTACGTACCAGGCTAATATATTAAACCTATTATGAATATTAAAATTAATATTACTTTGAATACTCTTAACTTGTATGAATTATACGATAATTATATTTTACTGCATAATAAAACTCCAAAATCTTTCACATAAAATAAAGACATTTGCATCATAAAATATATACAATTAGTTATAAAACTACCCTTAACTAAGATTAAATAATTTATCGCAAACTTACCCTCCTAGACCAGCTCCACCTCCTAACCCCCTGCAAATTAATGAATTTAGAAATTTTGAGATTATATTACAATAATTGTTTAACAAATTAGAAATAACATAATAGTTGTACATATATCGCCAAATTGCTTACAAAAGAACAAAAATGAAATGAACCTGATAGGGATTAAGAGTAGTTGAACAAAATAATATTAATTTCAATACTCTTCTCGTATGAATTATAAGACAATTGTTTTTAAATGAATAATGAAATACTAAAATCTTTCATGAAGTAAAAGCATTTGCCCCAAAAAAATTAACAATCAATTAAATGTAAAGTTACATTAACTGGGAGATAAATGTGTAAAAGCGACAGTTCCTCAGATTAAATAGAGCTGCTTTGTTTCCTATAGTCTATTTTTAAACTAAGAGGAGCGTTTTAAATTAATCGCGCCAAAATTACTATGCGTGATTGGTTGCTTCAGAGGTAGGATTATGTTATGCAAAAATTGCGTGTTGACCTATCGATGTCAAACGCTTGTCAAATTTCGTTTTCTGTTGTGTTCCCGTTGTTCTATTCAGTTGTATTGTTGTATTAACGTAAATAAATCCGTTCTTTTTAGAATTTGCGAAACCTTTAAGATACCCTTCTGTAGTTATCAATAATTATTCAATATTCATATAAATATGGATACTGTTGCAACAAGTTCAGCATCATTTTCACCTCCGAAAAAACGCAAACGTTTAGATATGGGGCATTTATCTGTTGCTGAAAAGCAATGTGTTTTAAATATGTATAAACAGCTGCGAACTGATGAACCGAATCTTAAAAAAACTGTTATTGTTTCTAAAATTAGTAACACCGTGGGTAGGTTTTCATGGATTGAATAATGTAACCAATTTGATAATGTTCTGCTTTTAGGCGTTGCACAATCGACAGTATATCGCACCAGAAAAGAGTATAATGAGACTGGTACAGTTACTGCATCTAAACACTATGGAGGACGACCTGGTAATGTTGCTGCATACGATGAAGTAGGTAGTTAAACATTCTGTGCGGCAAATAGTGCATGCTTTCTTTTATAAAAACGAATTACCTACGTTGGACAAAATTTTGATGGAAATAAGGAAACGTCCAGATTTACCACAAATGTCCCGTTCGTCATTGTACAAATTTATGAAGCAAATTAACTTCAAGTACATGAAAAGAAACCGTAAAAGTATTCTTATCGAACGGGATGATATCATTACATGGAGAAGAAAATACTTACTTAAAATGAAGGAATTTAGGAGAGAAGGTAGACCAATTTATTATTTAGATGAGACGTGGGTTAATGAAGGTCATACAAAAGAAAAAGTATGGATAGATAACAGTATAAGAGATCGGCGTCAAACATTCATCGAAGGGCTATCTACAGGACTAAAAAACCCGTCAGGTAAAGGGAGGAGGCTTATTGTGTTACATATTGGATCCGAACATGGCTTTGTTGATGGAGGGTTATTGCTTTTCGAAGGTAAGAAAACAGGAGATTATCATGAAGAAATGAATGCAGTCGTTTTTGAGACATGGTTTAATAATGTGTTATCAAAATTACCTGACAACGCTGTTATCGTCATGGACAACGCGTCTTACCACAGCCGTAGAATGGAGAAAATTCCTACAGCAGGATCAAAGAAAAAAGATATGCAAGAGTGGTTGCGAAATAAGCAGATTGAATTCAGAGAAGAGATGGTACGAGCTGAACTTCTGATTTTAATCAAAATAAATAAAGAACAATATAATTTGTATGTGATTGATGAAATGGCAAAACGTAATAATAAAGTTCTATTAAGGTTGCCACCGTACCATTGTGAACTCAATCCAATAGAGTTGATATGGGCAAAAATAAAGAATGAAGTAGCATCGAAGAACATCACATTTAAATTGACAGAAGTGAGGGGGCTGTTATTGCAAGCTATCGAAAATGTTCAAAATGTTAATTGGAAAAGTTGTGTTGAGCATATAATTAAGGAAGAAATAAAAATGGCCACACTAGATGGCATCGTAGATGATCTAATCGAACCGTTTATTATTTCTATTGGTGCTGATAGTGACAGTGATACTTTCTCAGACAGTTCAGATTTAGAATAGATTATTTTGTTTAATTTTTGCAAGTAACAAGTAGTTAACGGAGCCTTTGATTTCTTTAAATCCTTTATTTGTGTTATTTTTGTGTTTAATGTAAATAATTTTTAATAAATGTTTAATTACGTTGTGACTTTATTGATGTAGAGTTTATATTCAAAATTAAGCGGGAAATAACGCTAAATTAAATGTTGCCTTTGAGCTCAATGAATAAAGAAAAACTAATAAAATACGAAAATTTAAAAAAACATTCAGAATGTCATTGATTTGGTAACTTTTACAGTGTAAATGTGGCTTTTCCATTTACTCTTCTTAGTTTAAAAATAGACTATAGCGTACTGCTAATGAGGGACAATTGATTTTCATATTTACATAAATTTTAAAATATGAAAATCAATCAAACTTTTATATCCACAAAATCTAAGCGAAATAATTGTATTTATGGAATGCTCTAGCGTAATCAAAATAAATTATTTGTTTGTAGTCTTCAGTTCCTACAAAAATTGTGGAGATGGAATAGATCCCGTATGACGTATTAATTAACAAAAGTTTATGACTCACTTGTTTCATTTCGAGTCTCGCTACCCTTATTAACTACAATAGTTTTAAGTTTTATCCGACATTTAGTACGTATCAAGCTAAGATATTAAGCCTATTATGTATATTAAAATGAATATTACTTTGAATACTCTTAAATCGTTTGAATTATGCCATAATTATATTTTACCATAAAATAAAACTCCAAAATCTTTCATATAAAATAAAGACATTTACATCATAATATATATAGTTATAAAACTAATTACCCTTAACTCAGATTAATTGGGAGACGAAAGTATAAAGACGACAGTTTTTATTACCTAAACTAAGATTAAATAATTTATAGCAAACTTACCCTCCGAGACCCGCCCCGCCTCCTATCCCCCTGCAAATTAATGAATTTAGAGATTTTGAGATTGTTTTACATAATTCGTTAACAAATAAGAAATAACATAATAGTTGTGCACATTTCGCCAAATTGCTTACGAAATAATAAAAAAACAAATGAACATGACTAGGAGGCTAATTTTTACATACAAATCTGTCATGTAACTAACAGTAGTTGAACAAAATAATATTAATTTGAATACTCTTCTCGTATGAATTATAAGACAATTATATTTCAATGTATAATGAAATACTAAAATCTTTCACATGAAGTAAGGTCATTTGCGTAAAAAATTTAACAATCAATTAAATGTAAAGTGACATACTCTTAACTCATGTTAATTTGGAGACAAATGTGTAAAAACGACAGTTCTTCAAACTAAACAGAGCTGCTTCGCCTCCTAGCGAGCTGCAAATGAAGTCTTCGGTTCCTACAAGAATTGTGGAGATGGAATAAATCCTGCATTGCGTCTTAATCAACAAAAGTTTATATCATAGTCTTTCACGGTAAATAGAAAAATACTGAAAAAACTGAACCCTGGGACATTCAAACCGAAAGTATTATTTCGATATACACTTGTATACTTGTATATACAAGTATACAGGGCAATCCAAATTAAGTGTTCACCATTGGTAACTTTGTTATTATTAAAGATACAAGATTGCTTAAATTAGCAAACTAGTAGTACTTTTAACGCTCTTTAAGATGGAAGAATTAAAAAAAAAAGAGCAGCGCGTTTTCGAGTTTTCCCGAAAAATATGTTTTTTTCAAATGGAAACTCCTGTATATTATATCATTTTCTGTTAGAAATTCAATTTTTGAACAAAAAATCTTATAAGAATTTTTTTACTGGGATTAAAAATACTTGAGTTATAGTGAATAAACAAAAACAGCTAAGTCAAGTGCATTTCTATGTTTCTATGATAACGACGTTAATTCTTTCTAGTAAACGTCAAATATTAGTACAGTTTTATTAGTCTTTCACTCATAAATTTCATTTTGCTAGCTATTAATTTGACAAAAAAATGATTTTTACCCATGTAGAAAAGTGTGATATGTTAGAATCTTATTTAGTGTGCAGAAAATCCTCTAGGAGGGCAAAAGAACACTACGCTGAATTATATCCACTCCGAACACAACCAAATGAGCAATCTTTTCTGAGACTGTACCGAAAATTTAGAGGCAATGAGAGTGTTTTTGCCAAAACAAGAACAAGAAGGACTTTTATAATAAGCGAGGCCACGGAAATTCTAGTTCTTGCATATTTTGAGGCCAACCGTGAGAATTCCATACTAGATATTATCAAGGAATCTGATTTGAGTCACGGTACTGTGCATAGGATTCTGAAGAAACACAAATTCATTCCTTATAAGTACAAACCAGTTCAAGTTTTCTTGCCAGGGGATCCAGAGAGAAGAATGTTTTTTTGCCACTGGTATCTTAACTTTTGTCGCCAAAATGTAAACAACTTTCGTTATATTTTATGGACCGATGAATCAAATTTCTCAAATTCTGGAATGTACAATACAAAAAATCATCATTACTGGTCAAAGGAAAATCTTCTTTTAGTACATCCAAGACGCCCGCAAGTCCGTTACAGTTTTAATGTTTGGTGCGGTTTAATTGGTTCAAGGATTGTTGGTCCTTTCTTTTATGAGGGCACTCTAACTGGTGAAAGGTACATAGAATTTTTGACTCAAATTTTGAATAATTTCTTAGACGATATTGATCTCATAAGTAGACAGAATCTGCATTTTCAGCAGGATGGTGCACCTGCGCACAACTACAGAGGTACTCATCAAATTTTAAATACTATGTTTAACAATTCATGGATAGGAACAAATCGTCCTATTCAGTGGCCTCCCCGATCGCCAGATTTAACACCGCTTGATTTTTTTTTATGGGGTTATTTAAAGACAGAGATTTATAAGCAAAGGTACGAAAACGTAAACGCCCTAAAAATTGCAGTTAGTGAAAAGATAAACCAAATAGATGGTAGGACCATACTAAAAGCAGTTCGACAAGTTCAGAAACGTGTTCAAAAATGTATTGAACAACAAGGTGGTATTTTTGAACATCTTCTATGAAAAAATCAGTGATTTTTATTTTCTTTTAATGATACGTTTATGTATAAAATAAAGTTTATAAAAATTATTTAGCTGTTTTTGTTTATACATTATAACTCAAGTGTTTTTAATCCCAGTAAAAAAGTTCTTATAAGATTTTTTGTTAAAAATTGAATTTCTAACAGAAAATGATATAATATACAGGGGTTTCCATTTGAAAAAAACATATTTTTCGGGAAAACTCGAAAACGCGCTGCTCATTTGTTTTTTTAAATTCTTCCATCTTAAAGAGCGTTAAAAGTACTACTAGTTTGCTAATTTAAACAATCTTGTATCTTTAATAATAACAAAGTTACCAATGGTGAACACTTAATTTGGATTGCGCTGTATATTATACTGATACTTGTTAGACAAATATCCTCACTGAATATTTAGAATATCTGAATACGTACCTTAAAACATAAAATGTACTCTGAACACCGAAACCCAAAAATAATTATTTTTAGAGCAATGGTCAATAAGAAGCCAAACGGAAGTTTAGAATACGGCAAAGCAGTACACAAAAACACATATTTTAATAAAGTCACTAGAAACAACCAGACATATTAAAAAAACAAACTTCGTTCCGTACATACGATAAACAACCGAAAGAGTAAGCAGATCACTCAAGAAATACAATATAAGAATAATGTTTACCACATAGGTACAGAAAAACTACCCTTAACTAAGATTAAATAATAATAAATAATAATAAACTTACCCTCCTAGACCAGTTCCACCTCCTACCCCCCTGCAAATTAATGAATTTAGAGATTTTGAGATTATATTATATAATTGGTTAACAAATAACGTAATAGTTGTACATATTTCACCAAATTGCTTTCAAAAAAATAAAAAAACAAATAAACCTGACTGGGATTAAGAGTAGTTAAACAAAATAATATTAATTTGAATACTCTTAGCCCGTATGAACTATAAGACAATTATATTTCAATGTATAATGAAATACTAAAATCTTTCATGAAGTAAAAACATTTGCGTAAAAAATTTAACAATAAATTAAATGTAAAGTTCCATACTCTTAACTAAGGTTAATTGGGAGACAAATGTGTAAAAGCGACAGTTCCTCAGATTAAATAGAGTTGCTTTGTCTCCTAGCGCACTGCAAATGAAGGAATATAAATTTTCATATTTCCATAAAATTGAAACGTTCACATCCACAAAATCTAAGCAAAATAATTGGGTTTATGGAATGCTCTAGCGTAATCAAAAGCAATTATTTGTTAGTCTTCAGTTCCTACAAAAATTGCGGAAATGGAATAGATCCCGCATGACGTATTAATTGACAAAAGTCTATAACTCACTTGTTTCATTTCGAGTCTCGCTACCCTTATTAACTACAATAGTTAATTAAAATTTTATCTATTAGAAAACACAATTTGTTTGGTTAAAAAATATATATTGTATTGTAGACACACACTACATATATGTTTCACCACACTGTGGCTTCATCAGGTGGATAAATATACATTATAAACTTACATTTGGTACCTATTTATATAAACACAATATAAAGGTGAAAAAACAAAAATTCTAATCTGAGAGAGGGTAGGCCCAGTGGCGGCTAGCGCATAAGCGCTGCAGTGCTGCAGAGCTCCCAAAAAATTGGGCGGGCGAACCTGTATTAGTTATAACTAGTTTTCTTTTACATAATTTTTCCGACATTTCTGATGTTTATAAAAGCGTAACATATTGTTGTGAAAATTCTCCCCCTGTATATCAAAAAAATTGCGTATAGCAAAAACCTCAAAGTCGCAATCGACGATCGCCGGTTATTATCAAATAATATTCAGTAGGCGACCAGTGGAATAACCAACCTAATTCGCGCGATCGCCACTTGTTCCTTATCTGGTCCACACGAACGTGCTCTCAGAGCTCTTTCAAACACCCGCGCGCACCGCGCTACCCCCGCGGCGATATGATTCGGTATATTTAAAACAATATTAGAGTGCGCGTGCTTCTGTTTTTGTGTATTGTTGACAATTTATATAAACTCTGTGTATTATGGAGGTGGTCTTTAATTTAATTAATGTGAAGAGATTCTTTAAATATTCATACGAAGAAAAGATAGAATTAAAAGTAAGAGGTAGGCCATTAGTAGATATCACTATTGAAAAAACTGGTGTAAGTAGAGGGAAAAATTATACACGTAAATTTAGTAGCGTTATTTATTCAAAAAACGAATGGATTTGTGGATGCAACAAAAAAATGCTTTATATTGTTTTCCCTGTTTACTTTTTGGTGGCGATAAAGCTTGGACGGAAATAGGGGTCACGGATCTAGAGCACTTGAGTTTGAAAATAAAAAGACATGGGAATTCTAAAAGCCATCTTCATAATTGTATGGAATTTGCGTTACTAGGGTCAACTAATATTATGGCTCAACTAGATTCTGCTTATTGGGTAAATATACAGAGACATAATGAAAATGTGTCAAAGAATCGGTATATTTTATCAAAAATTATTAATTGTATAAAATTTTGTGGAACTTTTGAATTGGCCCTTCGGGGACATGATGAGAGCGATACTTCCGAGAATCCGGGGATATTTCGTGGACTTATTAATTTTTTGGCTGAATTAGATGCAACTCTAAGTGAGCACCTAAAAAATTGTTCGGTATTTTTAGGCACTTCCAAAGAAATACAGAATGATCTGTTACAGTGCATACTTGAAGTCTGCCAAGAACAAATAATTGAGGAAATTAATAATTCTCCGTTTTTGGCGATCATGGCGGACGAAACAACGGATGTTGCTGCAAAAACTCAAATGGTAGTTATTTTTAGATATGTTCGTGATGGTGAGCCAATTGAACGTTTTTGGAACTACGTCATTCCTGAAAAATGTGATGCAGAAACACTTAGCAAAACAATTTTAAGTGTCATAGATGCTTTAATTCAAAATTCACCTAACAAACTGATTGCACAGAGTTACGATGGAGCAGCGGTTATGAGCGGACAGCACGCAGGTGTTCAAGCATTGATTAAAAAAAAGTACCCTTTTGCGCACTATGTACATTGCTATGCTCATCAATTAAATTTAATTATATCTAAAGCTGCTTCTGCAAATTCGCAAGTACGTGTATTTTTTTGAAATCTACAAGACATTCCCGGCTTTTTTAATAATTCACCCCAACGAGTAGAAGTGTTAAACAAGATTGTAAACAGAAGGATCCCCCACGGCGCTACAACCCGTTGGAATTTTAATATCAGGACCATTAATGTTGTGTACGAAAATAGGGCCTCTCTCATTGAGTGTATGGAAGAAATAGAAGAACAATTCTCCAACAACACAGTCTGTAGTGCAGCCGCCTCTATTCGCCGTACATTAAATGATCCGATCTTCAATTTTTGGCTGACTTTTTTCCATCATGTAATGCCCCATGTAGATATCCTGTTTAATCAATTGCAGCAAAGAAAAATTGAACCCACTCTAGTAAAAGACGCTATCGAAAATTTTGAACGCAGTATAGGCCAAGTTCGAAATAATATTGACAACATCACAAGTGAAGCATCAGATTTAATAAGCGATGAGCCACCACCAGAAAAACGCAAACGTCCAAATAACAGCAGATTTAATCATCGAATTTCGGCTTTAGAGGTGTGTGATGTTATTCTAAATTGTGCAAAAGATCGATTTCATTTTAAAGAGCATCTAGTAGTGGCATCACTTTTTTTTTCGGAATGCTTTGAAGAGTATTGCAGTAAATTTCCTGAGGACAAACTCACTTCCGCATGCTCCTATTATCCCACCCTTGATAAAGAAAGATTACGAACTGAATTGACTGTTATTTACTCAAGAACTGATGGTAGATCTTTAAAAGGCGCACTACCTCTTCTAAAATTTTTAATAAAAAACAATCTGGGAGATACGTTGAAGGAGACTAGAAAATTATTAGAAATTGTAATAACAACTCCCATGACAACATCAGAGGCCGAACGATGCTTTTCAACACTAAATCGAATTAATACGTTTCTCAGAAATTCAATCGAAGATCGTTTAACATCTCTTTCCATGCTATTTATCGAAAAAAAGTTTATCTCCGAAATAGACAATTTTAATGACAAAGTGATAACAAAATTTGCAAATCGAAAAGAACGTAGAATAGATTTAATTTATAAGAAATAATTTGTTAGTAAAGTAGTGCTTAGTGACTCTTATTTTTTTGTGAGACAATTGACAATCGTTCCAGAAATCCATTACTTCAGTGCGGAAGGCGAAGAAAGCACGATGAGATCGATGGGAGACAACCTCTTACTGCCCGTGCAAGGTAAATTTTTTTGTAAAACTTGCAGAACACCTTAAAATTTTTAGCACGAGCCGCCACTGGGTAGGCCTATTGTAGTTTCAAGGTGAGCAGGGGAGAGTGATTTACCTCTACCTGGTCATTTAAAATTATGCCTAAATTATGAAATTTATTAATTTCTAAAACTTCTAACATACTTAGTTATTTACTTTTGTCTACTACATGTAATGTTTTGAAATTAGAATGAATTCGTGGTTATATTCGAAACAGTGATTAGCAAAAGTAAAATCTGACTTTTTATCCCTGTAGCTTCTTTCGTGTTCTACCGTTTTAGTTTGGAAGGTTCTTCCTGCCTGATCTATATACACTTTTTCACAGTATTCACATGTCAACTTGTGCACCCATGAATTTGATCTACTATCCGTTTTACCTTTATTGTTTGTTATTGTTTTTTGTGAGGAATTGTATGTTTTAAACGAAATGATCTCGTTCTCACTTATTTTGATTATGTTTGTTATATTTTTTAAATTTTACCTATGTAAGTAATGGAATTATAATTATAGTTTCTATTGTCTTTTACGCGGGGATAAATTATGGATCGGGTTTTTGACCGCTGTAGTTTGGCAATCATGTTTCATTAACTCTATCGTAAAACCATTATTTATCGCTGTGTTTTCTATTGGACATAATGAACTTTCAACATGTATCTCCTACGACGATTATTAGCTTTAAATTTTATCGTCAAATCCGACATTTAATATGTATCAAACTAATATATTAAACCTATTATGTATATTAAAATTAATATTTGTTTGAATACTCTTAACTCGTATGAATTATGCGATAATTATATTTTACTGTATAATAAAACACCAAAATCTTTCACATAAAATAAAGACATTTGCATCATAAATATATATACAATTAGTTATAAGTAGAGTGGACCAATTCGGAGCGAAAGCAGAGGCGTGACTCTCAATAAACCTATTAACTAACTTTGATGATAGCGGTTTTTTTACTGTACGCTCCTTCAACATTATTAAATACACAGAATACACTTTCCTGCTGCTATTATACGTGTACACACGATGACCGTGAACAACATACTAAGTAATCGTATGTGCGATGGGGCACGCGTGAACCAATTCGTTAGTCACGCCTCTGCTTTCGCTCCGGATTGGTCCACTCTAGTTATAAGCCTACCCTATAAAACTACCCTTAACTTAATTAAACTTAATTAAATAATTTATCGCCAACTTACCCTCCTAGACCAGCTCCACCTCCTAGCCCCCTACAAATTAATGAATTTAGAGATTTTGAGATTATATTACATAATTGGTTAACAAATAACATAATAGTTGTACATATTTCGCCAAATTGTTTACAAAAGAATAAAAAAACCAAAAAAGAAGAAGTGATAGGTATATGAAATATATGGAAAAAGTTAATAACGAAAATTTATAAGCAATTAATAAAATTAAGAAAGAAAAATCTTAATATGTTTGAGAAATTTTACATATAAATTTGTCATGCAATTAACAGTAGTTTAACGAAATAATATTAATTTGAATACTCTTATCTCGTATGAATTATAAGACAATTATATTTCAATGTATAATGAATTGATATGATTGACTATTCCTTCTTACCAAGAGGTGGAAGTATATCAGGAAATAGGCGCACCAAATGGCCAAATACACAATGAATTATATTCAGCTCTCATACAAAGGTTGGGATCTATTCATTTATACAATATTAATAGATTCCGCACAATGTCAACAACTGCTTCGAGATTTAATTATAAAATTATAATTTAAGCTGTGGAACTAAAAGACAATAGTGGACACACCATAACAGCCCTGCCTTAACGAAAGACAAGCCATTTCCATCGGTGAGTTAAGTAATGGCAGTGATTTTTTGAAAATTAAAAGGAATAATTTTCATAGTCTATCTTACAAAGAGCCAAAAACCCATAAGAACGCCAACTAGACAAATTAAAAAAAATTGTTTCTGAAAATGACAATATGCCTTATCCCACTAATAAAATTGTTCGCGAAAAATTAGATCAATAGTTCTATTCGCGAGATCTAGCCCTAAATTATTTCCTTTTACAGCTAGTTTTCTAAAGCTCATACTTTTCCTTGTTGGGAAGAAGTTTCGGTGGAATAAAGAAATTATTGAAGTAACAGTGTTTTGAGGATCTTGAGAAAGATCAATATAAAAATGGCTCTTTGATATCCTTAGTTAAAGTACGTTAAAGTTGAAGGGAAATATATTGAAAGATAATAAAAAAAAACTTATTGACCTAATTATAGCAAGCGTCAATTAAGTTGGTGCGAGGAAGGAGTACGCAGTAGCCGTTTTTAAAAACGTCCACCCCCACTACTCAAGTAATTGTCAGAATATATTTGTCATTGACGCTTGATGGAAACATTATGTTCCATCAAGCGTCAATGACAAATATATTCTGACTTTGCTAGGGGATCGTAAAGTGATAAACGCTCAGAGGTTAGAATTATCTGACATTTGATGTAAAACCAAATACAAATCTCCCCACTACTTCTAATCCTGCGCGAACTTACCTCTTCTGGCGCCCAACTTAATTGGCGTTTGCTATAATTTTGTTTAATTGTGAGTATTGTTACGGATATTATCTTATAATGATATTTCTATCTATAATAAAACTCCGAAATCCTTGAAAGAAATAAAAAGATTTGCGTGAAAAATATGACATTAAATTAATATAATGTTACTTCCACTTAACTCGAATCAATTGAGAGGCAAATATATAAAAACGACACTTATTACAGTTAATTGGGAAATAATGTATAAAAACGACAGTTCTTTTTACAGAAACTAAGATTAAATAATTTATGTCAAATTTATCCTCCTATTAACTGTTCCACCTTCTATTCACCTGCAAACGAATTACGAATGATGTTAAAGATTTTCAAATTTACATGAAATAATTGTAATTATACGAATACATAATTAATTAACATATAAAGGATTTTACATTGTATGACATTTCGCCAAATTTCTTACGGAAGACAAAAATAAATGAAAATGCAAAAATGATATATATGAAATATATGAAAACGTTAAATATACAGTGCTTCTCAAAAGTCCCCTCCCCCCCTCTTATCTTTGGAACGATTATACATTCACAAGTGAAATTTGAAAACTGAATATTATAGGTTATAAACTTCCCTACTAGTGATGATAGATGACGAAATCGTCATAGATGACGTCACAAGGCCATTGTGACCAATAATTTTAAATTGAACGCTACGGCAAGCGACACCTCTTTTAAAAGGTATCGGAAAAACCTATTCAATGATACTAATTTTGTTTGTGTTTGAGCCAGTTTTAATGGCTCATTAGTAAACATGAAAATTTAAATTCCATTCAGTATGATATTAAATACAGATTTAAGAAATAGTATGTACTTAAAGAAATTGCTCGAAGTGACCTCCGTTTACTTCATGACAGTAAAATATCCTATTTTTAAACTCTTCTCGTACTTCTTCAAATGTGTCTGCGGAAACAGCCTCACATTCTGCAACAATACGTTGTTTTAAAACGTCAATATTGTCAAGTTCCGTGGCGTAAACCTTCGATTTAAGGTACCCCCACAGAAAAAAATCCAAAGGTCTGAGGTCCGGTGATCGAGGTGGCCATTCCGTTGAACCTCGTCGTCCAATCCATCTACCAGGATACTCCTCATGCAAATACCATCTTACTGCACCGTAATAGTGTGGAGGAGCACCATCCTGTTGGAATGTTATTTCCAAATTGCCGAATTCATCTGGATTATCTTCAAAAATTTCAAGGATTAACGGTTCTATTGCGTTTTGCAACATCTCCAGATAAACCTCACCAGTTAAATTAGTATTTAAAAAAATAGGTCCAACGATGTGGTTTCCCAGGATACCTGCCCAAACATTCACCTTCTGGGGAAATTGGGTATGTGTTTCACGAAACAGGTGAGGATTTGCGTCACTCCAATACCTCACATTCTGTATATTTACATTTCCATTTAGATAGAAAGTACTTTCGTCACTAAAACAAATTGTTTTGACGTAGTCTGGCTGTTGGTTAATTTTAGTTTCCATATTTTCACAAAATTCTAGTCTTCGGTCTGGGTCGTCGTCTGAGAGTTGATGAACCATTTTTAATTTGTATGGATGAAATTTGTATTTTTTCAACACCCTGTGTACTGTACTTCGACTGACTCCACAGGTAGATGCAACTTGAGTTGTTGAAGAAGTAGGATTAACTCTTACTTCTGCCAGTATATCAATTTTTTTCTCATCAGAAATTTGTGGTCTGCCAGATCGTTTCGCATCATTAATACTACCCGTTGTTTCAAACTTACGAAGAAGCTCCCTTAAATAAGTCCTCGAAATGGGGCGATCGGGAAACCTTTCATTAAAAATGCGTTCTGCTGCATGAATATTTTGTCTAGTTTCACCAAGAATTAGGACCGCTGCTACTTTATCACCTAAAACACGTACCATTTCGCTTCTTGAAGCACTTAAACTTTCGGCTCACAACAGTTTAACAAATTATTAAAATGTACAAAAATATTAAGTACCAAAACCTGTTATTACAGTAAGACGTTCGATCAACAATACACAAATTATTAAATGTACAAAAATTTGGACAATTACAAAAACGTCGAATTTCGGAGACTAACAAAAACGTCAGATTATTTGACAACTATCCAGAGGCGGAGCTTGAATTTGGAATTTTAGTATTAACTTGACAATATTGACGTTTTAAAACAACGTATTGTTACAGAATGTGAGGCTGTTTCCGCAGACACATTTGAAGAAGTACGAGAAGAGTTTAAAAATAGGATATTTTACTGTCATCAAGTAAACGGAGGTCACTTCGAGCAATTTCTTTAAGTACATACTATTTCTTAAATCTGTATTTAATATCATACTGAATGGAATTTAAATTTTCATGTTTACTAATGAGCCATTAAAGCTGCCTCAAACACAAACAAAATTAGTATCATTGAATAGGTTTTTTCGATACCTTTTAAAAGAGGTGTCGCTTGCCGTAGCGTTCCATTTAAAATTATTGGTCACAATGGCCTTGTGACGTCATCTATGACGATTTCGTCATCTATCATCACTAGTAGGGAAGTTTATAACCTATAATATTCAGTTTCCAAATTTCACTTGTAAATGTATAGTCGTTCCAAAGATAAGAGGGGGGGGAGGGGACTTTTGAGAAGCACTGTATAAAATTTATGAGAAATTATTAAATAAACTTAAAGATGAAGTTCTGTATGATCTTAATATGTTTTAGTTCAAATCTGAATGAAGGACGAATTTTACAAATTGATTCGTGCAATTATCAGTAGCGAAGAAAATAATATTAATTCGAATACTCTTAACTCGTATAAATTGAGAGTCATTCTATAAAAAGAAATCCAAAATCTTTTACATGAAATAAAGACAATTTCGGAAAAAGCATGTAGTATTCAATTAAGTATAAAGTTCCATACTCTTAACTCATGTTAATTGAGAGACAAATGAATAAAAATGACAGTTACCATAGAAACTAAGATTAAATAATTTATCACAAACTTACCCTGCTAGAGCTGCTCCACCTCCTAGCGCCCTGCAAATGAAAGACTTAGATATTTCCATACTTACATAGAATTCAAACGTTTATATCTACAAAATTTAACAAAAATAATTCGGTTCATATGAATAATTTCATTATTATTCACGATATGATTAATTATTTCTTCTTACCAAGTGGTAGAAGTATAATAGCAAACTGGCGCTACCAATGCCTTCAAGAAATGCAGAATAAGTTGAAAATATCCAAAATTCTATCTGGGATCTACTCAGATACACAATATTACAAGATCCCAAGCATAACAGTAAACTGGAGCTGCCAATGCACAATTATTGAACAGATCGCGTTCAATTCTCATAGGGGCAGCGACAGTTCAGTTACACTATGTTACAAGATCCCAAACTTCACAAGCAACAATTTAGAAATTTAACTATAAAATAACATCCACCATATTCACCAAATTTACCTTCTACGGATTATCATTTCCTTAAATATTTGGTTTTCTTAAATGGAAATTTTTTGTAATAAGAAAGTTTGAGTCAAAATCAATATACTCATCACATCCAGTAATTCAGATTTTTTGAAGGTACTGACGAGAATGATTTGGCGGAAAATGAGACTCGATTGTTGCCATTAACTTTCGGAAAAACTTAGGATTGTATCTAATTCAATCATCCTTTTCATGGTGATAGACGAAGATTAGTTAATTTCTGAAATTGTAATGGTATCTTTCGGCAGTGTATGAATAAATGTGAATAAAGTATCTAAATCCTAAAATGCATAAACTCATAATTTGTCATATAATCATATATTTAATTTTTCAAGTACTGAACACATCTGAAATTTTGGTTGATATTCAATAAATTTTGTGTGACAATGTTTCTTCGACAGTGAAGCACAACTTTTAGCTGGGTTGCGTAACTTAAGCATGGTGATAAAAGCAACAGAGATGACGTGTTACCAAGACCTTTAAAAACTGAAACAACTTCAAAAATTATCAATAAAATATTATCGAACTGCCGAAGAATTGACATCAATTGAACGCATGCATATTATATACAGAATTAGCTATGCCAACGCTCTCAACAAGGTGTGTGCCACGAATCTTCAAACATGATCAAAAATGCGAACGTCAACTAATAATTGTGAGCTTCTAGGTTGAGCAGTGACAGGTGTTTTAAAAAATGTTTAATAGTTATATAACACAAACCTCCAAGGTATGCAAGAACCAAGCTATTTTTTGCAAAGATATGCAACGGCTGATAAAATCTTAGCTCTGGAAAAACTTGCTTCGCCATTATGTTCTTGAACCCGAACTACAATTTTTGTAAGAATAGTTCAAGTGATTCGAAGTGGCGTAGGGTTTTACACTTATATAAACTACTGATTGCAAATTTGTGAGTACTAAAATGATGGAGGTGTTGCAAATTCGTGGAAAACTGTACTGTACCGCGAGTTGTAAGTCCGCGGGACTAAATTTGGATGTGGAACTAAACGATAACCTTGCACACAAAATCCTAGCCCTCTCTCAAAGAAAACCAAGGACATTTCCTTCGGTGAATAAAGGAATGGCTTTGATATTTTACTATCGAAGAGAATAATTTTCATAGACTATCTTGCAAAAATGAAAAATAATTTGGAAAAAGCAATTTCTGAAAACGACCTGCAATGACCAATTAAAATGTTCTCTTTCATCACGACAACGCGCCTTCCCGCACCAGTCATATTGTTGTCGGAACACTGGATTTTACTTAATTCTCAAACTTAATTTTCGGTCGGACGAAAAACTTATTGCAATAATCCAACAGTATTTTGATAATCTTGTGAAAGATCATTAAGTTCTAGTAACTACAATCCAATAAATAAGTCGAATTTACCCTCCTACCGCTACGCGGTTGCTGCCGCTCTACAAATAAAAGAATTTAGAGATGCTCCAATTTACAGAAAATAGAAAGAATTGCGTCAAAAATATAAATCTTTAAAAAAATTATAAAGTTACATAATAAATAATAATAAAGTTACTTAATAAGATTAAGTAATCTCTAAAAGACTTACCCTCCTATAGCTCCACCTGCTAGCGCCCTGCAAATGAAAAGCTTTAGAAATTTTTCAGATTTATATCAAATAAAAATATTTGCGTCAAAAATTAGAATCATTCAATTAATAATAAAGTTATAGCAAGCGCCAATTAAGTTGGCGCGAGGATGGGGTGCGCAGAAGCCGTTTTTAAAAACGTCCACCCCCCACTACTCAAGTAATTGTCAGAATACATTTGTCATTGACGTTTGACGGAACATAATGTCTTTGCTAGGGGATCATAAAGTGATACACGCTCAGAGGTTAGAATTATCTGACATTTGATGTAAAACCAAATACACATCTCCCCACTACTTCTAATTCTGCGCGAACTTACCCCTCCTCGCGCCAACTTAATTGGCGTTTGCTATACATACACTTAACTTGTGTTAATTAGAAGACAGATATATAAAAACAACAGTTCTTATGATAGAAACTAAGATTAAATAACTTATCTCAAGTTCGAACTTTTCTTTGATGGAAAGACGCTTCGGCTGGATGAAGAAATTATTGGAGAAACGAAACTGTATTTTGAGAAACTTGAGAAAGATCATTACAAAAATGGTATAATGAGACTTCAGCATTGTTGGCCAAATTTAGTTGAAGTTGAAGTGGAATATCATAGAAAATATTCAAAAAAACTTAATACTCCCACCAACCTAACATATTAAACCTATCGATTTAGAATAATATTAATTATATAAGGAAGTAATAATTATGACAACAAAAAGGAAGATATATGAGTCAGTCTTAGTGTTTAAGCTCATGTTTGGAGATCCTGGGTTCTAACAAATAATTTGAAACAAAAGGTAAACATATGTGAAAAGATAATGGGAAATAAAGACATTTATGACAATTAATCATATAATTAATTACAAAATTACATTCTCGTAACTCATGTTAATTAGGAGACAAGATTATGAAAACAACAGTACTTCTTATAGAAAATAAGAATAAATAATTTATCGCAAACTTACCCTCCTAGAGCGGCTCCACCTGCTGCTAGCGCTCTGCAAATGAAAGATTTTAGACTTTAGAGATTTTCATATTTTAGATCAAATTCAAACGTTCACATCTACAAAACTTATGAAAAACAATTCGGTTCATGTAAATATTTTTATTATTATTCACGATATGATTGATTATTCCTTCTTACCAAGTGGTAGCAGCATAACTACAAGTTGGCGTTATATCCACTGTATTCAACAAATGCACAATAAATTGAAAATATCGTATTTCAAAGGCCGCAAACGCTTCGGGATTTAAATATGAAATTCCACAATATAAACCCGGTGGATACCAGATTACCAATTCTGTCTAAATATTTGGACATCTTAAATGGGAAAGAATTTCATAATAAAGAACTTAAGATCGATATCAATATCTTCATCAGGTTCAATGGTTCAGAATTGTTAACGATATTTTCGAAACTGATTTGACGGCAAGTGAGACACCATTACTGGCACCATGATTTCGGAAAAACTTAGCATTGCATTCTAATTCTATCATCTTTTTTATGGTGATAAACGAAAATTGATTAATTTCTGAAATAAATTACACAAACTCGCATTTCATGGTGTAATCCAATATTTAACTTTTTAAGGACTAAACACATTTTAAATTTTGACTGATATGCAACAAACTTTGGGTGACAATGCTCCTTCTAAAGCCACAATTTGTCAAAGGCTAATTTAACCATGGTGATATAACCATCGTATGTGATATGCAATCAGGACCATCAAAATCTGCAACAACGTCGAAAACTAACGATAAAATTAGAAGAATTAAAATCAAGGAGATAGCTGACTAGAATCATCAGCATGTCGATTGAACGCGGGAATGTCAAAGTTGTCAGCAAGGTATCTGCCGCACATCCTTATCTAAAATATGAAAGACTGCCAACGTCAAGTAATAACTATGAGTTGTTTAACAAGAACCAAGCTAATTTTTTCTATAGATTTATTATGGCTGATGAAACCCTGGCTTTGAAAAAACTTGCTTCACTATTATTTTCCTGAAACCAAATGGCAGTCTATAAGAATAGTTCGAGTAAATCGAAGTGGCGCTGGGCTTTGCATTGTGTGAACTATTGATTGCACATTCGTGAGGATTAAAGTGCTCGGGATATTTAAATCTGTCAAAAATTGTACTTGTAAGTTCGGGGGAATAAATTATGTTGCGTAACTAAACGGCAACAGTAGACACATCACTCTCTTGCAAAGGAGGAAAACCGTTATTATACCGATCTACTAGACAATTCCAAAAAAACGATTTCTGAAAACGACCTGGAAAGGCCAATAAAAAAATTTTTCTTTCATCACGTCAAATTGTTTTCAGAAAATTAGATTCCACTTAACCCTCAAGCTCAAGCTCAAGCTTAAGTTCCGGTCGAATGAAAAACTTATTGCAGTAATCCAACAATATTTTGATGATCTTGAGAAAGACCATTACAAAAATAGTAAATTTTAGTAACTGCAATTAACACTCAATAAATAACACAAACTAACCCTCTTACCACCGCCCCAATTACTGCCGCTCTACAAAAATGAAAAAACATAGAAATTTTAAATTTACATGAAGTAAAAACATTGCATAAAAATATGAATTATTCATATAATTATAAAGTTGCATAGTCTTAATTTGTATTAATTGGGAGATAAATATTTAAAAATCACAGTTCTTATTATTGAAACTAATATTAGGTAATTTATAGCAAACTTACCCTCCTATAGCTCCACCTGCCAACGCCCTGCAAGTGAAAGACTTTAAATAGTTTCATAAATATTTTACAAATATTCTACTGATACCAACGCAATCAAAATATAATTAAATGCTATAACCTCCAGTTACTACAAAAGTAGTAGATGTAATAGATGCCCGCATCGTGTAATAATTAATAAAAGTTTATTTCACAGCCTTTCGTAGTAAATACGAAAATAGAGTAAAAGCACTGAACTTTGCAACATAGCACTGAACTTTGTGACCCACAAAGTACTACTTCGATACGCTTGTAATATGGCCTCACCGACTATTTAAAATATCTAAAAAAACGTACATTTTAATTTAAAATTTACTGTGGAAACTGAAACCCAAGGATAATTGCTTTTTTTAGACGTCCTAACTAAAAAAAACGAATCGAAATTTACAGCAAACTAGTGAGAGCATGGGTGCAAATATACAGGCTGATTCATTTTCGGCCCTCACCATGGGGATCTCGCTTATTATTGGAGATAGAGTATAGGTTTAAATTTGGCAAAGTTGTTAAATTTTGTGTTTGTTATAAATCCGTAAAGAAAATAGACCTGTGACAAATGACCTTCGTTATTAAAAAAAAAAACGCGAAAACCCCATTTTCTTCTTTTACCTGTAGCACTGAGATTTGGCCTTGTAGAGAAAATATAAAAACACATCCTTGTGGCCATTTCTAAACCTCTATCCAGTGGTTTACTCTAAATTTTTATACGACGTTTCGTTTCTTTCTGGCCATCATCAATTATCTAATTTCTTATAGGCGCCATATTGGATTTAGAGATCTTCAGAAAGAGTTTTTTTTTCTGATTTCAACCATGTACCATATGCTGACTAAAGTTTTTGACATTAGGTTTTATTTGAAAGAATAAATTATAAGATTAAATAAGGTAGCCATGGAATTTCAATTTGTCAAACATTTCATTTATTGTTCATTAATAATACAAAAATGTCATACACTAACGTAGAGAAACGAGATATGATAAGTATTTTTTATTCTTCGAACCGAAATTCAACAGTAGCGAGTACAAGATATCTACAATTATATCCAGAACGACAACAACCTCATCGTACCATTTTTCTAGATCTCGACAGAAATTTGGTCGAGAATGGATCGTTTACTAAGCCGCGTAATGGTCAAGACAACAGGAATTTAAATGAAAATCGACAAGATATTTTACAAATGGTAAATTAAAAGCGTGTTTTCAAATTTCATGTTAATCTTGTATTTTTATAGATAAATAATAATCCATCAATTTCTACACGCGAAGTAGCGTCAGAATTAAATTTGTGTCAGTCAAGAGTTTGGAGAACTTTACATAAAAGTAGGTTTAAACCATACAGGATCCATGTTAGTCACTCTTTACTGCCTGGAGATAATTTGAGAAGGCTAGAATATTGTAATTGGTTAATAGCAAGGATAGAAAATGACGAAAATTTTTTAAGCAAAATCATCTGGTCAGATGAAACAAAATTTACTAATTCTGGAATGTTTAACAGAAATACGGAGCACTATTGGGCAGTACAAAATCCCCGACAAAACAGGGCTAGAAGACCACAACATCGTTTTAGAATAAACGTTTGGATGGGTATTTTGGCAAATCGTCTCTTAGGACCAGTTATGTATGAAGAACATTTAAATGGAGAAATATATTTAAACATTTTACGTACATACGTATCTGACTATCTTGACGACAATATCCCATTAAATCAATTACAATATTTATGGTGGCAACAAGATGGCGCACCAGCACACAATGCAGCTGTTCTTAGAAATCAAGAGTTTGCAAACCGTTGGATTGGAAATAGGGGAGTTGTTGAATGGCCTGCGAGATCACCTGATTTAAGTCCGCTAGATTTTTTTTATGGGGATACATATGTTAAAAATAATATTTATAAAGTAGATGCGCCACAAAACATTGAAGAATTACGAGACAGACTTCAGAATGCCTTCGATGCAGTTCCTAGAAGAACTATACAAAGGGCAGTACAAAATGCCAGAAGGCGTGCCCAATTGTGCATTACCGAAGATGGCCAGATAATTGAACATTTACCGTAATTGTTTATTGTTTACTTTTCTATGTATTTTTATTAATGTTTTTGTTATCTTGTACTCGCTACTGTTGAATTTCGTTTCGAAGAATAAAAAATACTTATCATATCTCGTTTCTCTTCGTTAGTGTATGACATTTTTGTATTATTAATGAACAATAAATGAAATGTTTGACAGATTGAAATTCCAAAGGCTACCTTATTTAATCTTATAATTTATTCTTTCAAATAAAACCTAATGTCAAAAACTTTAGTCAGCATGTGGTACATGGTTGAAATGAGAAAAAAAAACTCTTTCTGAAGATGTCTAAATCCAATATAGCGCCTATAAGAAATTAGATAGTTGATGATGGCCAGAAAGAAACGAAACGTCGTATAAAAATTTAGAGTACACCACTGGATAGAGGTTTAGAAATGGCCACAAGGATCTGTTTTTATTTTTTCTCTACAAGGCCAAATGTCGGTGCTACAGGTAAAAGAAGAAAATGGGGTTTTCGCGTTTTTTTTTTTAAATAACGAAGGTCATTTGTCACAGGTCTATTTTCTTTACGGATTTATAACAAACACAAAATTTAACAACTTTGCCAAATTTAAACCTATACTCTATCTCCAATAATAAGAGAGATCCCCATGGTGAGGGCCGAAAATGAATCAGCCTGTATAAGTTAATATAATATTATAAGCCCAAAGACCTTGAAGCAGTGTTACAAATCATTCAATTATTTATAAAGTTGCATTCTCTTAACTCATATTAATTGGGAGGCAAATGTATGAAAACGACAATTCTTATTACTGTGCCAACCAAGATTAAGTAATTTATCGCAAACTCAACCTCCTAGAGTCGATACACCTACTATCCCCCTGCCAAGAATGAGAAAAAGAAACAATAAATTGTTCTTACAACTTATTCACTACCATCGTCTTCAAAGTACTCTCTTTCCGCATGAATACACTCATTCCAGCGACTTGTCCATGACTGGAAAGTGCTGGAAGTCTTTGCATGTTAACTTGTTCAACACTGGCTGCAACCTTGACCTTCAGTTTCAACTTCGGAAACACGAAGAAGACACAAGGAGCAAGATCTGGGAGAGGGGGTAGTACTGCCGTCTTCATTGAGGCTAGAAATTCAGCACAAGTTACGGTGTAGGCTGGTGCACTGTCGTGGTGCAAGATCCACGAAGTGTTGCGCCACTGGACAGGCCGCCGAAGGCAATAAAATCGTCCATTAACTGCTTCACCTAATGGGAGAAATTCTTTGTGCACGATGCCATTAGCGTTAAGGAAACAAATCTTCATAGGCTGAACGTTGCTTCGAACTTGCCGTATTTGCTTCGGTCGCGGTGACGATGGTGTCTTCCACTGCAATGAAAGCTGCTTCGTTTTGGGATCATACCCGTACATTTGCGATTCGTCGCGAATAAGGGGTCTGGTGATGAAGTTCGCAGTTTCGGCAGTTTCTTTCAGCTCTGTGCACACATGAACACCGTTTTTGTTTAATGCTGACTAACCTTGGCACAAACTTCGCAGCAATACGCCGCATGTAACTAATGTCATATATTGTTCTCCTTCGGTCTTGCAGGATAGCATCACGCACTTTTTCTACATTTTATGGCGCGTTTTCCATCGATGGACGACCAGAACGCTCATCATCATCAACCAACACACGTCCATTTTTAAAACGATTATAGTACTTTTACGGAATTAATAAATAAAGAAGAAGTTCTAGGGGTTGTATTTTTTTCATTTTTGCAAATAAGTTTGTCGTTCAATTAACAGCAGTTGGAAAAAATAATATTAATTCAAATATTCTTAACTCCTATGAATTATGAGACAATTACGAAATAAAGGCATTTGCTCCAAAAATATAAATCATTCATTTAATTATAAAGTTCCATTCCTTTAACACGTGTTAATTAGGAGACAAATGTATAAAAATCACAATTCTTATTGTAGAAACCAAGATTAAGTAATTTATCGCAAACTCACCCTCCTAGAGCCGCTCCAGCTCCCATCCCCCTGCAAAGAATGAATTTAGAGCATTTTGGTTTTACATGAAATAATTTTAATCAATTATATAATTGGTTAATGGACAAAAAATTGAACATGAAAGTTGTACACATTTCACGAGAACTATCAAAAAATTAAAAAAGTGAAAATGATATTTGAAATAAATGGAAAACGTTATCAGAAAACTTATATGAAATGACTAAAGTTAAAGAAGAAGTTTTGGGTGTCGAATTTTTATCATTTTTGCAAATAAATTTGTCGCTCATTAACAGCAGTTGGAAAAAGTAATATTAATTTATTTGAATCATGAGGCAATTATGAAATAAAGGTATTTGCATAAAAAATATAAATCATTCAATTAATTATAACGTCACATTCTCTTAACTCATATTAATTGGTAGGCAAATGTATACAAACGATCATTCTTATTGTAGAAACCAAGGTTAAGTAATTTATCGCAAACTTACCCTCCTAGACCGGCTCCACCGCCCATCCCCCTGCAAAGAATGAATTTAGAGCTATTTAGATTTACATGAAATAATTATAATCATATTATATAATTGGTTAATGGACAAAAAATTGAACATGAAGATTGTACACGTTTGACAAAATTGCTTGCAGAACTATCAGAAAATTAAAAAAGTGAAAATGATATATGAAATAAATGGAAAACGTTATCAGAAAACCTATACTAAACTTAAAGAAGAAGTTTTAGGTGTCGAATTTTTATCATTTTTGCAAATAAATTTGTCGTTCATTAACAGTAGTTGGAAAAAGTAATATTAATTCATTTGAATCATGAGACAATTATGAAATAAAGGTATTTGCAAAAAAAATATAAATCATTCAATTATATACAAATACAAATATAGAAATATATACAAAAATATAAATCAATCAATTCAACTAATTATAAAGTCACATTCTCTTAACTCATATTAATTAGGAGGCAAATGTATACAAACGATCAGGGCGGATGTAATTTCGTCCGGAAAAAGGCTATGTACTAAAACCGGTAGGTAAATTCAGAATGCTTCCTTCTCTCATAGGTATTTTCAGGTAAAATAACATTTTTATAAACAAAATACAACAGTTGATAGTGTTGGTAAGATAGACTAAATACACATTACCATTACATAATACATACGGGGTTGGGCAGAAGTAACGCATCAATCTAATAATTCCGTAAATATAAACTTTAGAACAAAATGTTGTCAACAAAAGTTTTTTGACAAGTTATTTTGTATTGGCTTCAATCATTTGCGTTTTTTGTTCATAATGATTACATATGACAGCAAAAAAAAATTTTTTTTTTAAGTGGAAATAATATTTTCTTTTAGAAAATTCGGAATCTTTATTAATTTCTGAATATGAATATGTACTTTTTTCATGGGGTTAGATAATAAAAATATTGAGAAAAAAATAAAATTTAATAAACATACAATGGACCTGTAGAAAGGCGAAATACGTATCTACGTCTCTGGGGAGGGATATGTTCGGACACGTTCACAAAAATATTAATAGTGAACCTGTATTTGTGTTCTTCACACCAGATTTTTAATAATATTTTATATTATTAAAAATACCTTTGTATTAATAGTATACAGTTTGGCTGAACACCTTAAACTTTTCTTTATGCACCTCCAACGTCCTTCACCACTTTTATATACATCCTGTTTACAAAACTGAAACTTTTTCACAACAAGCAAGTCACAAGCGCGTAAACTCTTAATTACTGAAACTGATGCCATCGTGATGCGTTCAAACTAAGTTATGATATTGACTATAACATTCTTGGGGGTTGCTATAGACCAGGGGTGGCCAAACTTTTGACCTCTGAGGTCTACTTGTGTTCAAAAATGTTTCTTGCGGGCGACTCTAAGGTAGAGTTTACAAGAGAGAAATAAAACATTTTAGCGATAAGTTAGTAAGTATTTTTCTATTATATACGTTGAAAACAAAATACGTCATGTTCATTCTGTATTAGGTTTTTGGGTGGATATTTGGCACTGCATATTCTCCACAAGTTTATTATATTGAGGAGTGTAAGAAGTAACTGCGATGCGCAAACAGGAAGTTAAGTGGGCATCTGTTAAACGAGAACGATGTTTGGTTTTTATTGTATTCATAGTAGAAAATGTCGATTCGCAAAGATAGGTGGAACCGAAAAACGAAGACAAATCTAAGGCAACCTTTCTTAGGCATGGGAACTTTTCTTTGCAAATCAGTTCCCAAAAATCAGTATTACTGCCAAATGCTCTTGCTTTCAGAAATATATCGCATCTCATTTTAATTATTTCTTCTTCCACCACAACAGATTCAGAATCAGTTAACTTGCCGATTTTTGCAGTCAAGCTGTGAAGGTCATTGCTTTCATTAAAAGGGAATGTCATGAAACTTTGCTCTTCGAGAGCGAAGAAATCCAAAAACCTTCTTTCGAACTCCAGGTGCAAGTTCTCCAGCTGTCTGGCGAAAGTTTCAAAGTCCCGATTTGAGTTGTGCGTGCATTCTTCTTCCATGTTTTTATAGTTTCTTAGTTCACCTCTTCTTAATTGAGATGCATGCACTTGAATTTGACTTTTAAATGTTTTAATCAAAGTTGTCATATCAATCACATTCCTGTCTTTTCCTTGAAGATTTAAGTTCAACTGATTGAGTTTCTCCGTTAGGTCACAAAGAAAGGCAAGCTTCATGAGCCATTTTTCATCTTCAAGCTCAGGTACATTTTCTTTTTTCGAATGGATGAATGTTTTGATTTCTGGCAGTAATTGGCGAAACCTCTTCAAAAAAGCACCACGGCTAAGCCACCTAACATCTGTATGTAGCAAAAGATCCGAGTGTTCGGCTTCAGTCTCTTCAAGTAAAGCTCGAAATTGACGCCTTTGCAAACTTCTGGCTCGAATAGAATTAACTATTTTAAAGGCAATTTTCATGATAATATCCGAGTCAAGAATTTTAGAGCACAAAACTTGCTGGTGTATGATGCAGTGATAGTTGGTGAAACTTGGAATGTTGTCATAATTTTTACACAATGAAATAAAACCAACTCTTTGTCCCAGCATAGCGGGTGCTCCATCTGTCGTAATAGCAACTATTTTGTGAATCGGAAACTCAGTTTTTTCTACAAAATCTTTAAAAGATCTGTAGATATCCTCACCTCTTGTTTGCCCCTTCAATGGAATCATCGTCAATAATTCTTCTTTTGACGTCATATCTTCAAAAACTAGACGCACGAAAATGCACAATTCAGCAGTGTCCGTCACATCGGTGGATTCATCGAATTGTAGTGACAAAAACCTACATTTTTGCAAGTCTTCCTTAAGCAATTGTTCCAAATTTCCACTTCAGGCTTCACTTCGTCGCATCACAGTGTTTCGTGACAGAGAAATGGCATTTATGGCTGAAATAATTTCTTTCTTATTTTTAAATTCATTAAACAGTACTTCTCCAGCTCTCTGCATGGCTTCCTTGATCATTTCTCCATCTTCAAAAGGTTTCTTTCGTTTTATCAATATTTCCGTAACAGCAAATGACCAGTGTAGCAGCTTTTGATTTCAAGTCTGGTTTCGTAAAAAAAGATTGCGCACTTAAGCTGCTTTTTAATTCTCGTACTTTTACCTTACGAATTTCACTGCCAAATGGAAAATCTGTGGCGTATTTGGAATGTGTAGTTTTAAAGTGCGTTTCCACATTTGCTCTTTTCGGTAATGCTACACTTGAATTACAAATTAGGCACACACATTTGTCGTTGACCATAACGAAAAAAAATTCCTCTTCCCACTCACTGTGATAATTGTAAGTCTTACTTTTTTTTGCACTTGAACCAGATGGCACACTCATTTTGATTAAATAAAAGTCACAAACTCACAAAGGTCCCTACGTTACTTAGTATTGTTACGCCGCTGCCTGACGAATTTCACGTGAGGAACGAACGAACGAACGATGTCGAACGAGAGTTCGGTATTCACAGTCACAACGCATACGTCTGTCCAAACGCACTCAGTCCAGGACTCTTCACGCACTTTTTATCGTTTCGTATCGCTTCCGAATTCAAACTGACTGGCTGTGGCTTCCGCCAGCTATTTATATTATATGATGGGATTAGCGACATCTAGAAATTTCGAGAAACAACTCGCGAACCCACACAGCGTTCGCTCGCGCGTCTTCACGAATCTTCCATCGCCGCCGTCGATATTGTTCTAGGCAAGTTAGTACTACCTAGTGAAACTAGATGGCGTAACTTGCACTGCGCTACGCTACGACTAAAGCGCGTGGGTAGTTATTGGCGCGAATACACTTGATTTTTTTTGTCTTCTTTTTCAGTTTATTTATTTATCTCTTGGGGGCTACTTAAATCGCCTTCGCGGTCGACCGGTAGACCGCGGTCGACCTCTTGGCCACCCCTGCTATAGACGATGGTAATTATCTGTCTGTGTTCTAAACACAACTGGCACACATTTATCTATATTAGTTTTTGGAATTAGTGATTACTAAACATAATTAAAATGGCATATTAAATTCAAATTAACAAGCAATTTCCGATATATACCTCGGCCGAAATTACATGTCATAAATGGGACCCTTCCTTTATGCAGGTAGGCGACGGGATTACCGGTCGAAATTACGCCCGCCGAGCGATCATTCTTAATGTAGAAACCAAGGTTAAGTAGTTTATCGCAAACTTACCCTCCTATAGCCGCTCCACCACCTATCGCCCTGCAAAGAATGAATTTAGAGGTTTTGGATTTACATGAAATAATTATAATTATATTATATAATATGAGATAAATGAGATTTAATATTCATTAATTCACATTTGCAGTAAGTTCAGAATGTTAACTATATATACACAAAGTAGAGAAGTGAAAAGCTGTGACTGTCTTCGAGATACCGTACATTGATAAGCTTCAATTAAAGCGAAACGCGTCTGTACGTTCCCGTTGATGGAAATGGCTTTTCACTAATTTTTAATTATCCTAACAATCTGTAAGATCGTAGTCGCGACGAGGTGTCTTATACATGCTAGTACAAACTTGGTTTGTCGGATTGTAGTTATTAAGGCATCACATAAGGCGACATTGACATGTAAAAATGAGATTTAATATTCATTAATTCTCATTTGTAAGTTCAGAATGTTAATTATATATAGACAAAGTAGAGAAGTGAAAAGCTGTGACTGTCTTCGAGATACCGTACATTGATAAGCTTCAATTAAAGCGAAACGCGTCTGTACGTTCCCGTTGATGGAAATGGCTTTTCACTAATTATTAATTATCCTAACAACCTGTAAGATCGTAGTCGCGACGAGGTGTGTTATACATGCTAGTACAAACTTGGTTTGTCGGATTGTAGTTATTAATGCATCACATAAGGCGACATTGACATGTAAAAATGACATTTAATATTCATTAATTCTCATTTGCAGTGAGTTCTGAATGTTAAATATTATATAATTGGTTAATAGGCAAACAATTGAACATGGAGGTTGAACACATTTCACCAAATTACTTGCAGAACTAAGAAAAAATTTAAAAAAGTGAAAACAATGTATGAAATATATGGAAAACGTTATCAGAAAACTTTTACGGAATTACTAATCTTAAATAAGTCCTGGAAATCGATTTTTTCTTATTTTTGCAAATAAGTTTGTCCTTCAATTAACAGTAGTGGGAAAAATAATATTAATTCGAATACTCTTAACTCGTATGAATTATGAGCCAATTATGGCATTTACATCGAAAATATAAATTATTCAACTAATTATAAAGTTACATTCTTTTAATTCGTATTAGTTGGGAGGTAAATGTATAAAAACGACAATTCTTATTGTAGATACCAAGATTAAGTAATTTATCACAAACTTACCCTCCTACAGCCGCTCCGCCTCCTATCCCCCTGCAAAGAATGAATTTAGATATTTTTCGGTTTACATGAAATAATGATAATCATTAGAGAACGGACGCAATTTCCATAAAACGCAATCGACAATTGGAATTGTGTATAACGTCGCTCAGTACATCCCGGCGTAATTCAATGAAGTATTTGTTTGACTTACTCGGACATCTGGTCTCGCCGCGATAACAATGGACAAGCTAGCTATTGTATTCCGAGAATATAGTGCTTTTTAAAGTGTTTTCATGAGCGTAGATAGAAGCGGGGTTTTTATAATGTATTTTATTTATTAGTTTATGTTTCGTAAGATAAATAAAGTGCTGTGAGTAAGTTTCTTGTTTTCATAGTTTTAACTGTTAATTACATCGTAATTTTTGTGATAGATCCTGTTTAATATCGTTTGATTGAATCTATTTCTACCAATTATTTCGATGTAAGAGTGTGCATTGAATTTCGTTCAGTTTCAATAACTTACGCACACATTTTTAGTTTTCATTTATTTAGATCTAGAGCATTGTTTAAGTTACTTTTTCAGACATGATATGGAAGAATGTCGAGAACGGCATTGTAAAACAATGGCGAGTTGGATTGTCGGTCATACTGATTGTATGCCCATTGTCAGTGATTCCGAAATTTATTACAAAATCCGTAAAATATCGTCAAAAATTCGTCACTTAGGATCGCAAACACATCTGAACTCTGTAAAACTTTTATGGCGGCTAATATTCCATTAAATAAACTTAGCAATCCCACTTTAAAAATATTTCTTCAAAAATATAATGGTCGAAATGTTCCTGATGAATCAACTTTACGCAAATATTATGTTTCTAGGTGCTATACGAGAACAGTAGAACGCATTAGAAGCCATCTTTTAAATCAATACATATGGATAAGCGCCGACGAAACGGTGGATATGTTAGGACGCTGTGTGGTAAATGTTGTAGCTGGTGTACTACATCCAACTATTCCCTATAACTCATATGTAATAGCAACAAGTGTTATAAATAGAGTTGATGTGGAAACAGTTGCTGAAACCATTAAGGAGAATATGCAAAAAATGCTTCATTCGGACGCCACGTACAAAGAAAAAATACTTTTATTTGTCAGTGATAGTCCTGCGTATATGTTAAAAACAGGCAGACTATTGAAGAAAACATATCCTAATATGCTGCATATTACTTGTGTAGCACATGCTCTCCACAGAATCTGTGAATATATCAGAGACACTTTTCCGGCAGTTGGTAGACTTGTATCAGCTTTTAAAAAAGTTTTCAGAAAAGCACCATTGAGAGTAGCTCTTTTCAGGGAAAAATTTCCATCTCTGTCACTGCCTCCCACTCCAGTAATAACTAGATGGGGAACGTGGCTGGAAGGAACTAGTTATTATGCTGAGAATTTCGATAGTCTAACCATTTCGTAACACTGCTAAAGGAGGATGCTAGAAGTATTGGTGAGTGCAAGGAGCTCACACAAATCCCAAATTTAAAAAATCAGTTGTACTTTCTTCACGAACTAATCACTTATTTTGAAAATCGAAATCTCAAATTAAATGACGGATTAACCACATTAGATGTGGCTGTTAATAATTTGAAAAGTATTCCAAGTGACTTCGGATGTGGCCTTCGGCAAAAGTTTGAAGCAATTCTTAATAGAAATCCAGATTTAATTACATTGCAGCAATTATGTATGGAGACAATTCCACAAAATCTAACGGCTAAATATGAAGAAATAAAAGAATATTTCCAGTATGCACCTATAACCAGTTGCGATGTAGAAAGGACGTTTTCTATTTATAAGGATGTACTTAATTCAAAGAGAAGAAAATTGACAGAAGAAAACCTTGAGAAACTATTGCTAGTCAATATTAATACTCCTTTACTCAACTTGAACGACAAAATAAACAAATAAAAATCTTCCAATTATAGAAATAAAATTAAAAACTTTAAAAATACAACTTTTCAACAAATACATCTGTATTTCGTAATTTTATAGATCACCACCCGTTTGTTTCCCATTTATATAAATAAAATTAAAAACTTTAAAAATACAACTTTTTAACAAATAAATATTTATTTTGTAATTTTATAGATCACCACCCGTTCGTTTTCCAATTATATAAACAAAATTAAATATTTTAGAAATACAGCCTTTCGCCAGTACTGCACTGGGTGGTAAGCGTGTCCGTTCTCTAATAATCATATTATATAATTGTTTAACAGATAAAAAATTGAACATGGAGGTTGTACATATTTCACCACATTGCTTGCAGAACTATTAAAAAGGTGAAAACAAAGTATGAAATATATACTCATTGAAAACGTTATCAGAAAATTTATACGGAATTACTAAACTTAAAGAAGAAGTCCTGGCAGTCGATTTTTTTGTCATTTTTGTAAATAAGTTTGTTGTTCAATTAACAGTAGTTGAAAAAAATAATATTAATTCGAATACTCTTATCTCGTATGAATTACAGCAATTATGCAATAAAGGCATTTATATCAAAAATATAAATTATTCAATTTGTAGGCAAATGTATAAAAACAACAATTCTTATTGTAAAAACCAAGATTAAGTTATTTATGGCAAACTTACCCTCCTAGACCAGCTCCACCTCCTATCCCCCTGCAAAGAATGGAATTTATAGGTTTTTGAATTTAGACGAAATCATTATAATCATATTATATAATTGATTAGCAGCATAAATATAAAAAAATTGAAAAAGTGAAAATTATATATTAAATACCGTATGTGTTAATTCAGTCTAGCTGCGGCCGCTACAGTTTGAAAGCGTACAATAAAATTAATGTACAATGGCTCTTTATACACCCACTGAAAAGCTTCAGTTAGTAAAATGGTTTTATGCTGGCAAGTCTGCAATGGAGAGCATGAATTTGTTTGCGCTGCCTTTTGCAGACCGTTCTATACCTTGCAGACAAACAATTTATAATATTATAAATAAATTTGAAACTTGTTTCTGTCTCAATAACTGTACGAAATACAAACCAAGAGAGGTATCACCACAAAAAATTGAGGAAAGAGAACGGCGGGATGTATTAATTTGTAGTATTGTGGAAATTGATAACACGAGATCTAGTAGAAGTGCTGCCGAGGAATTGGGTACAAGTAACACCACTATTTCACGTATTTGGAAACGTAATGGTTTAAAATGTTTCAAATATTCGAAAACTCAAGAAATATTTCCCGAGGACATTTTCCGGAGAATGGAGTTTTGTCAAGACGTTATGGAAAAGATACATCGAGATGAAAATTTCGTTAAAAATATTCTCTTCACCGATGAATCAACTTTTCCATTACACGGAAAGCACAATCCCTCTGTTGTTCGATATTGGGCTTCGGAAAATCAACACCGGCATTTTGCAAATCGCACTCAGTATCCTCAAAAACTAAACGTTTGGGCAGGTATTTTAAGTGACCATTCTACAGGCCCCTATTTTATTGATGGTATATTAAATGCCTCTCGAATTATCTCGAATTACTGAAAAATCAAATACTTCCCGCCATTCAAAACATTGGAATAAATCAGGAAATCGTTTAGTTTCAACATGATGGCTGTCCAGCACATAATGCAGTGAGGGTAAAGGAATTTCTAGCAAATACTTTTCCTGACCATCTTATTACTGAAACAGGAAACATTAAATGTCCCCCGCGATCTCCTGATCTGTCGCCAAATGATTTCTTTTTGTGGGGATATCTAAAAAATATTGTTTATACTCATGAAGCTGGTAGAGCAGCAAATCTAGTTGCCTTGAGAGAAAAAATAACTGAGGCTGCGAATTCATTAACTGCCGACATGTTAGCAAATGTAAGAGCTAATTTCTACGACCGCCTAGGACAATGTCTTGCTGTGCAAGGAGAAATTTTTGAGCCTCTTGTATAATTTATTATAATTTTTAGAATCCTTTTTTATTTATTTTATTAGGATTATTCTTTAATTTTATTTGAATTACGCTTTTGTCTATGCGACGCACCGCAGCTTAAAAATTTCCTGCATCTACTGAAAGAAATAAGAAAAGCAAATCCCTTGCAATTCGTAAATGTTATTTTAGAACCCATTACAAGTACCTATGTCGATGGTCAAATGATTACTGCTAACTTGTATTTGCGAAACAATCGGAGACAATCGTTGCCGGCCGTCGCGGTCTTCGCCGGCACTGGATCGGCTTTTCCATATACATATACATCGTATGTACTCATACGTATTCCCTATGCCTAATGATATTTGACACATGCGGTATATGGAAAATGTTATCAGAAAACTTATACGGAATTACTGGACTTAAAGAAGTTCTGGCGGTCGAGTTTTTCTCATTTTAGGATATAAGTTTAATTAACAGTAGTTTGAAAAATTAATATTAATTCGAATATTCTTAACTCATATGAATTATGAAATAAAAGCAATTCCATCAAAAATATAAATCATTCAACGTAGGTGTAGGTTTCCACGGTCGTTTTCTAAATGTAAATCTCGGTTTCCAGGTTAGAACCGCGTCGAATTAGACGTAATTGCCAACTGTTACAAGAGACATCTTCAGGGCTGGGCGTTGATGTTCGTCGTTTCGCAGTAGCTTGATGAATGCTATGACAGTGTATGGGTCGTTGAATTTTGTTCTGTGGTCGAAGTTGCCTTCATTTCCACTCCATTGTTTCGTATCTCCCAGGGTTGTGATGTGTTTGAGTCTGATTTAATCGTGCGTTGTTGTGTTTTTTGTGCGGTCCTGTTTGTATTGTGCGTGTAAAGTCTGTGCGTCAGTCGCGTTTTGCGTTTAAGTCATGTGTGTTTGTTTGTTGGTCATCATCACATTTTTTTTTTGCGTTTCAGTTGTGTGTGTGTTTAATGTGTTTTATTGTAAAGTGTTATTATTATCTGTGTTTGTTTTACGAAGTTTTGTATTTGTTCGTTTGTTGCGTTTGTCGAGTGTAGTGTTATTAGCATATTGCCTAAGGCCAGTGGCGGCTCTTGATGACGTACGATGTGCGCTGCTGCACGGATGAGACTACTTCGAACTATTTCGGAAGATTTCGGTACGGTTACTTGCTTCTCTGTATATATGAAAGCTTAAACGAAGCAGTCTCATCCGTGCAGCAGCGCACATCGTACGTCATCAAGAGCCGCCACTGCCTAAGGCAAGTGCTAGTTCGTCAACTGTGTTAAGTGTCGTGTTTTTTTGTCTTTGTGTCCATTGATTTGTTGTTGGAGGTGGTGCTGGTATGTATTTAGGTTGAGGTGTGGTTTTGTTTGTGGGATTGTTTGGGTTATTGGGACAGTTTATGAAAGTGGATAGGTGAGGGCCACCACAGTTTGCACACTTTGGTGGGGTTGTTTTTGTCTTTGTACATAGATGTGTCGAATGTTGGTCTCCGCATTTCATGCATCTGTAGTTAACGTTGCAGTTTCTTTGGTGATGTCCGAAAGTCTGGCATTTGTGGCATTGTATAATGTCTGTCCGTTTGTTTAATTGTTAGATTTTTATTGCGAGTCCGCAGCAGTCGCGTATGTTGTAGATTGACTTGTATTGTCTCGTCAGTTCAATTAATACAAGTGGTGCTGGTATTCCGTGTTTGCCGTTCATGCGTTTAATTTTTAAAGTCGGGTATCCTTGGTCAGTCAAGTCGTCGGTGATGTCAGTGTCTGTGATAAAGGTAGGAATGCCACGCATGACTACCTTCAGTGTCTTTTCGCTTCTCAGTTGGAAAGTGTAAAATTGTATTTGTTCTTGGTCGAGTATGTGTTTTAGTTTTCGGTAGTCTTCGTCAGTTGTCGGTTCGATGTGTATTCCTGGTTTCACCAGTTTGTTTTCTACAGTGTTAATGTTGTTTGATTTAAGTAAGTGTCGTATGTGTGTCCATTTGTCTTTTTCGATTACTATTATTGGTGCAATTTTGTGTGGTTTTTGTGTTTTAGTTGTTGTGTTATGTGTGATGTTGGTTTTGTCACTTGCCCTGGGCGAGCTAGCTGATGTTGAAGGCTGTGGAGTGAATTCGGAAGTTTCTTCTTCCATTTTTTCTTCAGTTTTGTTTTCGAGGGCGTCGTAAGAATTTTTAGTTTCGATCGGTGAGGTTGTTTCGTCTATTTTTGGTTTCTTCGTGAATTTCGGGTATATAAAGTCTTCTTGCGGTTTTGATTTCAGTTTGCATCTTGTTCTGTGTTCGGTGGTGTTTTTTTTTCTTCTTTGAGCGGTTCGGTGTTTTTTTCTGGTATCCTGACTTGTATTTTTGGCTGGTTTGGATCTACCATAAATATGTTTGGCGATGTCCGTAGAATGTGCTGGATATCTCGTTTCGTTGAACGTTCGGTCAATTATCTCAAATGTCTCTTCTTTTAATTCCTGTGACCAGTGGATCGTGGTGTTTGGATTTAGAATTAGTTTTGTTAAAGTAACAATTCGGCCGGCCATTGCTTCCGGCTTCGTATGACGGTATAAAGTCGTATGTTCTCTCAGCTGGTGTACTGCTCGAACAGACGACGCAGTGAGAATGCTATGACAGAGACCGGCACAACTTATATAGGGGGGACCGGGTCAGATGGTGGCCTGCTATTGGCTGGGGACAATGAGTCAATGGCATGCGTCGAACACATACATCTAGTGAACGACCACGGAAACTTACACCTACATGTAATATATGTTCCTCAACCCTATTTCATAAACAAAGCAATGTTATAATAGTTTCGTTAAATATTCACGGTCTTCCCGAGTGGTGGAAGCATAACAGCTAAGTAATGTACTGAACAAATGAACAATAAATTTAAAATATTGGATTCAGCTTTTATAAAAAGGGACAGAATACATTTAAAGAATATTGCAAAAGCCCAGTCACCACAAACAATAATTTCGAAATTTAACTATGAAATTCCGATTTGGAGAAAAATGAGAAGCGATTACTACCACAATCTTTCGGAAAAACATTGTATTCTAATTCTACTATTTCTTTTGTGGTGTCAGGTGATTTAGTTCTGTTTGGATGTTATAAATTCTCTAAACGAAAAATTCTAAAATACAGAAACTTACAATTCGTGGTGTAATCCAAAATGTAATTTTTAAAGGACTACCCACATTTGAAATTTTGACTGATATGCAACAAACTTTGAATGACAATAAATACTACTTCAAAAGCCACAATTTGCCACTGGATTACGTAATTTAACGGTGGTGATATATACATTGAAGATATACGACCAGTACCATTAAAAATAGCAAGTATTCAATAAAATTAATATCCTTTCATATGACCGAAGAATCGATATCAAGGACATAGCTAGCGAGCTATCAACAAGATGTGTGCAGCAAATATGGAATTCTGATAAAAGAAAATCAAGAATATGAATATTAAGCGATAATTGGAAGCTGTTTAACAAGAACTAAGCTAACTTTTTGCCAAATGTGTTACAGCTGATGAAACCCTGGCTTTGAAAAAATTGACTTTGCCATTACGCTCTTGAATTCAAACGCTAATCTCTGTAAAAATAGCTGAAGTGAGTCGAAGTAATGCAAGGTTTTGCACTTGTATGAACTACTGATTGCAAATCCGTGAAAACTAAAGCGGTCTACGGATTATAAGTCCGTGGAAAACTGTATTGAACCGCGGATTGTAAGTCCGCGGATTTGGTTAGTTCGCGGCACCGAACGACAACAGTGGACCCCTCCCTGAAATAGCGAGCTAAATAATGGCTATGATGCTTTGCAATCGAAGGGAATGATTTCATAGACTTCTTAGGAATGACCTAGAATGACCACTAAAAATTTTTCTTTCATCGCGACAATGCGCCTTCTGACACCAGTAAATTTGTTCACGAAAAATACTTAAAACTTAAATTAATTGAGATTTCAAGCTGTGCCTAACTCAGCCGATTCGACAGATTTTTTCTTGCTGAAAAGAAGTTTCGGTCAGACAAAGAAATTATTGAAGCAACGAAACAGTATTTTGAAAATTTTTAGAAAGATCATTTAAAGTGGTATAATGACACTTTAACATCGTTGGCCCAAGTGTAAAACAGTAGGAAAAATTTAATCCTCTCACTCAATTGACTCTCGGATTCTGGGCAAAAACCGCGGGCTTGGCACTGCTTCCCTCCTGACTGACGTTTTGTCCACTTTTCGAACAGAAAAAAAAAGCAGTGCCAAGGATGCCGTTCTAGCCCGAAGTCCAACAAGCAATCACAGACAACGACCGCGGAAGTCTACAATCCTCACTCGTTTGTTTAATTTCAAGTCTCAGTACTCTTATTACCTTCAATAGTTTTAAATTTTATCCATAAAATCTGGCATTTAGTATGCACCAACTGCCATCAGCCCAATACATCAAACCAATTATATTAAAATTAATATTGCTTCGAATACTCTTAACTCGAATGAAGTATGAGTATATATTACAATGTGTGAATTAGCTTCAAAATTTTTCACATAAAATAAAGACATTAGCATATAAATATATATTCAACGACAACAGTTTTTATTATAGAAAGATTAAACAAATTATCGCAAACTTACCCTCCTATAGCTGCTCCACCTCCTATGGCCCTGAAAATGAATCAATTTAGAGATTTTCATATTTGGATGAAATAATTATAATTATATTACACAACTAGTCATCAAATAAGATATTTAACATAGTACTTGTACATATTTCGCTTAATTGTGTAAACGATAAAAACCAATAAAGGGAATGATATATGAAACATTTGTAAGACGTTAATAAAGAAAGTTAATAAAAAAATACTAAGGTCGGGTATTATAAACTATAAAAATCTAAGATTTTATTTAGTAAGCAAGTAAATGTAATACAGTAAAACAACTTGAACTACGAAAGCCTATTGATAGGGGAAGGTAGTGGGAGGTAAAATTAAATGTATCCATTTTAGTATTGTCAACTTTTTATATGACAGGAATGTCAGTGGTTATGTGAAATACTTTAGCGAACCATCAAACTTTATCCTAATGGAATACACAATTAATGAAAAAGTGCAAATTATAAAGTGGTTTTATGGAGGCCACACACTTTCATCAATTGTAAATATTTGAAGAACTACCTTCATTAATCGTCCTGTTCCATGTTTAAATACAATTCATCGAATTAAGGAAAATTTTGAAAAATACGGATGTGTCTCTCCCTCTTTACATAAAAAGCCCGCACATGATAATGCGGATCGGGATATCATGATATGCGCTACTGTTGAAGAAAATGAATACCAAACGTTAGGCCAAGTTAGTGAAAGTGTCGATGTCTCCCGTGAAACTGTTAGAAAAGTATTAAAGAAGAATAAATACCGTTCGTATCATGTACAAAAAGTAAATGAAATATTTCCTGGAGATCATTATAACCGAGTTCAGTTCTGTTTGGATATAATTGAGAAATGTGGTGTGGATGAAAATTTTATTTCTAATATTCTCTTTACTGACGAATCTTCATTTATTTTACACGGTCGACATAATCCTATGTTAATAAGGTATTGGTCAAAAGACAATAAACATAAATCGTATACAGCTCATACACAATACCCACAGAAATTGAATGTTTGGATTGGAATGTTAGGGGACAATATAATTGGTCCATTTTTTTATAAACGGCGTGTTAAATTCACAAAAATATTTACAATTGCTGCAATATGACATTATTCCTTTTATCCAGAACATACCCAATATTGAAATAGGAAGTATTTGGTATCAGCAAGACGGATGTCCTGCACATAACAGTGCAATTGTGCGTCAATTCTTAAGAAATACCTTTGAAAATAGAATTATTTCTCTAGGCGGTACAATTGAATGGCCGGCCAGATCACCAGATTTGTCCCCTAATGATTTTTTCTTGTGGGGGTATCTAAAGCCAAAAATTTACGGTTTCGAACATCAACGGTCAAATAATTTAGATGAACTACGTCAAAAAATAAGAAATTTCTTAGCATCGATTACGCCCGATATGCTGGCAAATGTTAGACGTGGTTTTTATGATCGGGTAGCGTATTGTTTAGAAATTCAAGGTGCACGATTCGAACACGTAATTAATTAAAAGTATTGTTTATTAGAGTTGTATTATGATAATAAATTTTATTTTGTTGGACTTATTTTTTATTTGACGGTTCTTTAGTTGCAATTAGTATGCAATACAATTTCAGTTTTCCCATAATATAAACTTAATTTAACAAACTCTACACGTTTATATTAAAAAACATATTATAAGTAGCTAAATAAGCTAAATGAATACATTTAATTTTACCTCCCACCACCCTCTCCTATCAATAGGCTCTCGTAGTTCAAGTTGTTATACTGTATATTCTATAGTTTGGGTATTATATAAGCTAAGCAAGTAAATCTACCAAATAATTTACACCCTAGAAAATCGTGGTATTAACCCTTTCGTGACGGGAGACGCATGAACGCGCAAATCCTTCGTTTGAAATTTGCGGGAACCGCATATATACGCGGGCTAGAAACATGCATTCAGATCGGGAAACGCACGTTTGTGTGATCGTAGACAGGTCCATACATGTCTTTTACATCAGAGATATAAAGCGGAATACTCAATCTCTCAGTCAGTCTTGTGTACTTCCTCGACTTGTAAGTATCATGTTTCTTGTGATTTTTCTATAAAAATGGCTCGTAAATATTTAACTGATGCCGAACTAGAGGCAATACTAAATGAAAGTAGTGATGAATTTAACGATTATGACTTTGAGTCCAATAGTGAAACTGAGGATGAAGAAATGTATAATGTACCGCAAGAAAACCATTTATCCTCGGATAATGACATTGGCAGTAATAACATTGTTGACTACAATGCAAATATGGGAGCAGTAGATAGAACCGACATGCTTCAAAGTTCGATACAATCAGTACGAAAGTCAGTGAAGTGGTACAAGAAACTATTTTTTCATTTGCTTGATATGACATTTCTCAATTCTCACGCGGTCTATAAAATTAAAACGGGTGAAAATATATCTGTAGCTGATTTTCAGCTGAAATTGGTGAAAAAGTTTCTTGCAAAATATAAGATAAGCAAACCACGATCAACCAGCCGAAGGGCTCCTGACACAGACTCTCGCCTTCGCTTGACAGAGAGACACTTTATATCTCAATTTTCCAAAGATCAAGGTACAACCAAGGAAAAGATGCGTAGTTTGTTCAAAAAATAATATTCGCAAGGAAACAACTTATTGTTGCCCTAGCTGCGATGTTCCCCTTTGTGTAATACCATGTTTTAAAAACTACCACACTTTGGTAGCTTATGGCAAATAAAAATGTTTATATTTTTTGTAATGACATGTTGACAATTTTTTCAGTTATTATTACATTGCAAATTAGAATAAAGTTTAAGAAAGATTATAATTGTTATTATTATTCCATTAACAATACAAATGCGTTTAATTTATTGTTATATAGAAAAAAAATGTTTACTAAAAACAGCAATTCCCGTTTTGAGAGCACGACAGTGAAAAACAGTCCCGTCACAAAAGGGTTAAATGTTATTTATTGGTTAAATGCGATCAACTCTTTGTTCCACTGTGCTTCAAATAAACATAACCTTATTTTTTTAAATTAATATTTTGCGTGTTTGATAACTATAATTATGATAATATCAGATTTATTGGTTTCATCAGTGTTTTCGGTATCATCAGTTTTAGGGGTATCTGAATTATCAGAGGATGAAAATCAACCGTATGAATGTCGTCAACGTCTACGACGTTGCCATCTGCCAAGGGTGATTTGCGAAAGGACCGATCCATTCGAAATGTAGGGGAGAGGCGGGTAATTGTACGCGGCGGGTAAATGTACGCACCCATGTGTGAGCAGTTCTATTCATTTTATTTTAAAAATAATACCTTAAGAATATCTAGCGTTGCTACTTATAAAGTGTGATTACAGATTTCTGTTTTCTTCCATGTTTAAAATTGTAGTCGTTGAAAAGACGAAATTTCTGTGCTTCGAGTAATATTTTATGTACAGAAAGAAGAGGTAAGATCACTAATTTTTGTAATTTAAAAAAAAATGATTAATGGAACTCTAAAGTTATTCTTTTTGCATTTGTATAATAATGAATAATGAAATACTGTCAAAGAGAAATTATGTTAGAGGATGGGCATATACTAATTCTCAGTGGTGTACCACAGGAGAAGAGAGCTTCGGCAGGTGTGGGGTGTGTAATAAATAAAAAACTGGTAAATAACATAAAAAAATGGGAAGGACACTCAGAGAGGATCCTTACAGTAGAGCTAAGTATAGACAAAGATACTATATCGATAATAGCTGTCTATGGCCCCAATGAAGATGAAAAGACAGAAATTAAAGACAAATTTTGGGAAGAACTAAATCAGATAACGGAAAACTGCAAGGGTAAAATAATAGTAGCGGGTGACATGAATGGAAGAGTTGGAGGGAAGGACACATACACGGGAGTGATAGGAAAACATGGAGAGGAAACCAAAAATAATAATGGAGTAAGACTAATAGAATATTGCCTCACAAACAACTTAATAATAGCAAACACATGGTACCAACATAAAGATGTGCACAAATATACAAGAAGGGGACCAAATAATGAGCTATCTATTATTGACTATATACTAGTGGAGAAAGATAACAAAAAAGAGGTAAAAGATGTTAGAGCTAGAAGAGGTCCGGAACTGTACACTGACCACTATATGGTATTAGCGAAAATTAAGAAACAGGAAAAAACGAATTGATGAATGCAGGAATAAAGAAGATGTAATATTTACAAGTATAAGAACATACAAACTGAGGAACGAAGAGGTAGCAAAAAAATATCAAAACATGGTAGAAAACAAGATGGAAGAACTGAAGATGGACAAGAATGATGGAATTGAAGAATATTGGAAAGCCTTTAAGGAAATACTATTAAGCTCGGCAAGGAATACCTGCGGGGAAATGAGAGGACGCGGTTGAACTAAGCAGACAGCCTGGTGGAACGTCGAAATTAAAAAAGAAGTTAAAATAAAGAAAGAAAAATGGAAACAATACCTGGGAAACAGAACAGAAATAAAATATGAGCTTTACAAAGAACAAAGGAAGAAAGTAAACAAGATGATAAAAGAGGCAAAAGAGGAAAGCTGGACAGAACTCGGAAATAAGAGCGCAGCAGCAAGGAAAACCAAAAATTATTCTACAAAATACTTAAAATATTTAGAGCAGGAAAAACGACAAAACATGCACCAATTATGGATAAGGAAGGAAATATAATAACAGATGATATACAGACAATGAGTAGATGGAAGGAGCATTTTGAGGAATTGCTAAATATAGATAGAAATGTAACTGAGACAAACAAAAGAGAAGAAAAACAACGAATAACTATTGAAGATGAGGAAAGATTGGGACCCATAACCAAAGACGAAATAATAGAAGCATTAAACACACTGAAAAATGGGAAAGCCCCAGGACACGACAGAGTAACCACTGAAATGTTGAAGAACGTAAAAGGAAAAGGAATAGAAATATTTTGGCAAAAATGTAATAGAGCATGGGAAGAAGGTAGAATACCGGAGGACTGGAAAATTGGACAAATAGTGCCAATATATAAGAAGGGAAATAATAGGAAGTGCAGCAACTATAGAGGAATAACGTTACTAAGTACAGCAGCGAAAACCTATGAACGCATATTGGAAAGGAGATTGCAAAGATACGTAGAACCAACACTTGAGGAAACTCAAAGTGCATTCAGGAGAGGAAGAGGGGTTCACGACAACATATTTACTGTGAAGCAAATAATTGAAAAAACAATACTAAGCGTAACTAAAGCATACTTCGCATTTGTAGATCTAGAAAAAGCTTTTGATTGTATAGGAAGAAAAAAAGTATGGAATAGCTTGGAGAAGAGAAATGTTGACAAAAAGCTAATAACAGCAGTAAAGAGCATGTATACAGAAAGTAAAAACTATGTAATCAGTAAAAATAGAAAGTCAGACATTTTTGAAATTAAAGACGGTTTGCGACAGGGAGGAGTACTCAGCCCGGTACTGTTTAATATTTTCATTGATGAAATAATTAAGAAATGCAAACCACACATGAAAAAACTCAACGTGGGATTCAGAAACCTAAAAGCAATAGAGCTAACGGAGTGTGTATTCGCAGATGATGTTGTCATTATGGCTAACACCGAAAAAGGGCTGCAAGACAATGTAAACATATGGAATAACATATTAAAGGGGAATGGAATGAAGATAAATATAACAAAGACAACTGTGATGGTAGTAACAAATGGGAAAAAGGAAGAATTGAATATAAAAATCGACAACCAAAGGATACAACAAGTTGAGCAAATTAAGTACTTGGGAGTAATACTGGAAAGAAATGGTAATCAAAACATTGACATAAGTGAACGTATCAAAAAAACAACAAATCTATACCATGCAATGAGATCAGCATTTATAAGGAAGAAAGAGATATCAAGAAAAACCAAGATGACGGTATACAGAACAATATTCAGAGCAATATTAACATACGGAAGCGAATCATGGGTACTATCAAACAGAAATAAAAGCAGAATACAGACGATTGAGATGAAATTTCTGAGGGGAGTGAAAGGCATAACAAGAAATGACAGAGTGAGAAATATTGACGTACGAGAAGAGCTACAAATAGAACCCATAATGGAATATATAGAAAAGAAACAATTAGGATGGTGGGGACACCTACAGCGTATGAGGGAATGTACACAAACTAAAAGAGTATGGACGTCCAAAATAATAGTCAAACGAAGACCTGGGAGGCCGAAGCAAACATGGGAAAAGGAGGTAGCCAAATTGATAGAGAACAGAGGAGAAACAGTACTGAATGCAAGAGAAATTGCCAAAGATAGAAAAAAGTGGAAAAACTTTGTACAAAATACTGACAATACATATTAGTTAAGAGATAAATATGTAAAATCCCTACACCGAAAGGTAGAAAGGGAACTTAGATTATATATATATATATAATAATGAATAATGAAATACTGTCTATTTTTTTAAATCAACTTATTATAACCAAATTTGTTTAAACTCAGTCGGTGGGGGAATTATACGCACACTGCGTATAATTCCCCCACAACTACCGCCTATTCTAATTTGTATTTTAATTGTAACAGATGCCACGTAAATACCTTCGAAAAACTGAAAAGGGGTCTTGGACGGTAGATCAAATTAAAAATGCAATTGCATGTATTGAAAATGGTGCTTCTATTAGACAAACAAACAAACAATTTGGGATTCACGAGTCAACGATAAGAAAGAGAATGAAAGAAAAGTCTTTAGGACAAGATATTCAGGGGCCAAAGTTAGGAAGATATACAATTCTACTCAAGAAGAAGAATTATGTAATCACATACTGAATTTGGCTAAATTATTTTATGGTATTAGTAGGATAGATTTTCGTAAACTAGTTTATACTTTTGCGGAAGCAAACCATATTCAACATCCTTTCAACAAAGAAAAGAAACTTGCTGGAAAAGAATGGTATTTATTGTTTTTAAAAAGACACCCGAAAATATCATTAAGAAAACCTGAGCAAACCAGCTTAAATAGCATCGCTACTTTTAATGAAACTCAAGTAAAATTATTTTATACAAATTTGGAAGACGTAATAAGCAAATATAATTTTAGGAGACAAAATTTACAATGTGGACAAAACGGGAATTACAACCGTGCACAAACCTACGAAGAGATTGGGCCCTAAAGCAGTGAAGCTATTTGGGGCAAAGACTTCAGGCGAAAGAGGAAAAAATGTTACCATAATTTACTGCTTCAATGCAGTTGCTACATACGTACCACCCATGTTTGTCTTCCCTCGAAAGAGGATGTCAGCTGCACTGGAAAAAAATGGACCACCAAATGCTATTTACACCTATTCACCAACGGGATGGAGTAACGAAGACTTATTTTATCAGTGGATGCTACATTTCAAAAATGTCGTAAAACCAACTCTCGAAGATCCAGTCCTGAGTGTCTTAGATAACCATTCAAGTCATATATCCGTACAGATATATGCTTTTTGCAAATCAAACGGTATTGTTTTACTTACTATACCCCCACACACTTCCCGTAAAATCTAACCCTTGGATTTAACATTCTATGGAACTCTGAAGGGAGCGTTCAACAGGGAATCTGAATTATTTTCACTTCAACATAATCGCATTACTCCAAATGAACTAGCGACAAAGCCTATAAAAAGGTCACAACAATAGAAAAATCAATTTGGAGAAGAGGATTTTGCTGTTGCTAAGCATTATAATGTGATTGAAGATCTCGATGAATCAGTGAATCAAATTGTTCCTGATCCTTCGAATATCCTTTCTATTGAATCCAATGTTATTTCTGTCCAGACCATCTCTCCACTTCCAGCTCTGAAATCGAAAGCTAAAAAGAGAAAATGCAGAAATACATCATCGTCCCAAATATTAACATCAACACCCAATAAAGACATGTTGGACCGAGCCGAGCTAAAGTGAAAGGATAGAAAGCAGGCTTTAGAAGCAAAAGAAAGGAACAAAAAGGGAAGGGACAAAATAATGACAGAACGTCTGAAACGAAAAATATATCAGAGTGATGAAGAAACTGATGAAGACTTGCGAGATATTTCTAACTTGTGTAATGATGACGAACTCGACAATGACGAAAATGAAATTTGTGTTATATGCGGAGACATTAATCGCAAAAACGAAATTTGGTTTAGGTGCAGTCTGTGTCTGAGATGGGCTCATTCACTTTGTTCAGGGTGGGACACCCCAGAAGGAAATGTATGCGATTTATGCGATGCAAAATATATTTTTTTTAAAACTGTACTCACTAGAAGTCTGTCCTTAGAGAGTACGATAGTTAATATAATTTTGTATATGTTTATGGAATTTTGTAACAATAATATATATATAGTTTTCGAATTACCTAGAAAATCCCTTAGATGCGTACAATTATTCGCCCATCCCCTATTCAAATAATTAATTTAAAGCAAAATTTCGTTTAACAAAACAGACATTTCAATATGTTTTAAATATTATTGAAAATAATTTAAAACCTTTTACCAATAGATATGATTTCCGGAACGTTCCCTTTTTTATCTTCCGACATTTTATAAATACAATAAAATATAATATATGCAATAGTAAAATTAATCTAACATCACAGGCAAGTACCAAGCCACGGCAGTGGCGGCTCTTTAATGAGAGGAAGTGAGCCATTGCACCCTCTGGAATTATGAAACAAAACAAACCAAGCGGCGACTAACTGTGAAAATATTTAATTATTATATATATATTATGTATTCATAGTTATTAACAAGGAACGTGGCACGCTAACAACGTACATATACCGATCATCGTCACAGATATACTGAGCAAAGCCCAACTGTTGCTCTTTTAAGGCATTAACATTACATTGATGGTGGGGAGAACCGATGCCTCAATTATGTTTAGAAAATAAACAATCTGTTAAAGGTAAAGACGTTATAAGAAAATTCAAAATGAATATTTATCAGAAAAATTACTGGATTTGTGGGTGTGAAATTAAAAATACTTTGTATTGTTTTCCGTGTCTTTTGTTTGGTGGTGAACCGTCTTGGTCAAAGAACGGAATTAGAGACTTAATTCATCTTAGTGCTAAAATTATTAAACATGAAAATTCCGAAGGCCATTTGAAAAATATATTTAGTCTAAGAATGTTAGGAAAAAATAACATTCAGAATGTTTTAGATTCATCATTTAGAAAAGCAATTCAACAACACAATGAAAAGGTAACAAAAAATAGGCATGTGTTAAATTTAATAATAAATTGCATTAGATTTTGTGGCGCGTTTGAACTGGCACTTCGGGGTCATGATGAACAGCAAACGTCGAATAACAAGGGCATTTTTCGGGAATTGATAAATTTTACGGCAGAATTGGATAAATCGCTCAGAGATCACATCGAAGCAGCACCGGTTTTTAAGGGATTATCAAAAACGATACAGAATGAGCTGCTTGATGCAATGTTGAACGTGTATCATGAACAAGTTGCCCGTGAAATTAAAGCAACCGACTTCATATCTGTGATAGCTGATGAAACCACAGATGTGTCCAATCAGTTTCAGTTGGTGGTTGTTTTAAGATATATTGTGAACGCGAGACCGGTCGAAAGAATTTGGAAATTTCTTCTGCCTAGTGGACATGATGCTAATTCTTTATCTGCCTCCATCCTTAACGAAATTAGTTTGCTTGTTGATGACCCAGAAAAACTGATTGCACAGAGCTATGATGGGGCAGCAGTCATGAGTGGTGCTATTAACAGCGTGCAAAGACATGTCCAAGACCAGTATCCCAGGGCTAATTTTGTACATTGTAATGCACATCAGACAAATCTAATTATGTCACATGCTACATCGAGCAGTAGTAATTGCAGAATTTTTTTTGCCAATCTGACGGGATTATGTACATTTTTCTCCACTTCACCACAACGAGCTGCAAGATTGGAAGAATTCCTTCAGAGAAAAAGCTTACCTCGTTCTTCAAAAATAAGATGGAAGTTCAATTCTAGGACAGTGAATACAATATATGAACACCGAGAACAAATAATTGAAACTCTAGAACAAATCAAGGGAGAAGCTAGTTTACAAACTACCATTCATCAAGCTAGTGCAAATTTGCGAATTTTAGAGGAGGAAAATTTTATCTATTGGTTAACTTTCTTTCATAAAATTATGCCACATGTGGACATATTGTTTAATCAATTACAAAATGTCAATACAGATGCATTAAAAATCAAGAATAATTTAGATAATTTTGAACGCGCTATTGGAAAAATTCGAACCGAAATCGCTGACACAGATAATCAGTTGGTTAAACAAAATGACCCAGAACTGACTCCTCGACCATCAAAGCGGCGAAGAGTAACTGATGGTAGCCAAAGAAGGAGGGAAACTATTGAAGTGTGCGATATTATTTTGCTAGAAATAAAAACTAGATTTCGGGATACAGAGCACTTAATATTAGCAAACTTAATTTCTTTTAAACAGTTCTCCTCTTTTAAAAAAAAATTTCCGGAAGATTGCCTTAAAGAAGAAGTAAAATTTTATCCATGCCTCAATGAAAGCAGACTACGAACTGAATTAAGCGTTCTATATTCTAGAGAAGAATTTAGGCAAAATATAGAAGTCGGTGCTGTAGGTCTGCTAGGTCTTCTGCTGAATGGATTAAGCGACACCTTTAATGAAGTTCTTACGCTTTTAAAAATTGTCATTACAATCCCAATGACAACGTCCGAAGCGGAACGCCAGTTTTCACGGTTGAAGAGAATAAAAACTTTCCTGAGAAATACAATGAAAGAAGAGAGATTAAATGCCCTTACTATGTTATCTTGTGAAAAAGAATGTATAAATGATTTCCCAAACTTTAATGAAAAAGTGATAGAACTGTTCTGCAAGTCAAAGACACGTAAAATGGACTTCGTTTATCGTCAGATGTAATTAAACTGTGTAATGTAATATTTACTATTCCCTCAAAGCAAATTCTACAATGAACAGTACCTGTCTGGAACAGTACGTCGGTGAAATTTATAAGGATTTGAGTAAGCGTTTTTGTATTACACTTTTTAATTTTGAAATTATGCACTTCCTATGTGAACCACCCCGAGCCGCCACTGCCATGGAGGAAACTTAAACACAACCTATAGTCTATAATATAGTCTATATATCAAATATAAACAAAAAGAAATTATAAAGAATTCGTTTTTTTTTGTATTTTGTCATTTTATTCAGTGGTGCCATCGTTTATCGAAACGCTAAACTACAAAATACACAGTATTCACAGTTACTCTACATATTCTTATTTTACTTACATGCATTTTTATAATAACAGATTTCAATTTATTCGTTAAGTTGTTATTCAGAGATTTATTCCCTGTTTATAATACCGTCCCTTAAAGAAAAAGTTCTGTATGATAAAATCTTAAGATGAAGTTCGAACCTCACTGAGAGTAAAATTTTAACATATAAATTCTGCACCACGAATTCATATGTTAAAATTTGAACAGTGGTTGAAGAAAATAATTTTAATTCAAATACTCTTAACTCCTATAAATTATGCGACGATTATATTTCCATGTATAATAAAATGAAATAAAGACAATTTCGTGAAAAGTATTATATTAATTATAATGTTGCATAACTGTATGTAACATTTCTGAATGAACTTAATTTGGAGATAAAAGTATACAGACGATAGTTTTTATTTTCAAAATAATATTAAATATTTTATTATAAACTTACCCTCCTATAGCTCCTCCGCCTCCCATTCCCCTGCAAATTAATGAATTTATTAGAGATTACAGTAGTTGAGAGAATAATATTAATTTGAATAATTTTAACTCGTATAGATTATGGGATAATTATATTTTAATGTAAAAAGGAAACTCCAAAAACTTTTAAATAAAATAAAAACATTTGGGTCAAAAATAAGAATCATTCAATTAAGTATAAAGTTGCATACTCTTAACTCGTATTAGTTGTGAAGGAGGGACGGAACGGACCGGTGGGGTATTATGAGACGTGTCGATATTTTGGTGATTTATGTACTTAAACTAACGGCGAACAGTGAGAGAACATCGTCTGTACTACCCGTTTGTTCGAGTTAGTCGTCGTCATTAGAATATCACAAACGTGGTCAAAAAATAGCATCGCATAACCTCACAATTGTATGTTTAAACAAACTGTGCGTCTGGAGCGGAATGGTACAGGGCAGAATGAGATATGTCTCGTTCTGCCACCACGTGTCATTCTGCCCCTTCAGGCCTAGTTTTGACTGTGATATTCGTTCATTTCAGATGGTTCGTAACTATACTACAAAAACAAATCGGCAGGAGTGGTCTCTTAACGCTATGGAGCAGGCAATAGCGACGGTAATAAATAGAGAACTGGGATTAGATAGAGCTTCATCTCACTTTAGTGTACCAAAATCAACATTGGGCAGATACGTCAAGAAAACGCGAGAAAATCCAGTCATGAAGATAAATAAGAAAGCAGGAAAATTTGAATATGTTTTCACGGATGAGCAGGAGCCGAGGTAGTAACCTACCTCAAAGATATGGAGAAACGGCTATCCGGTTTATGTATGAAAGATGCACGTAGATTGGCATACCAGTTGGCAATTCGTAATAACATTTCTAACAAGTTCAACAAAGACTGCGAAATGGCCAGGAAGGATTGGATGGCTGGTTTTTTAAGAAGACATCCTGATATTAGTGTACGTTCACCAGAGGCCACCTCCAGAGCTCGTGCCATGGGTTTTAACCGCGTAGCTGTTACTCAGTTTCATACGTTGCTGACTGAATGTATTGTACAAATATAAATTAACGGCCGACAAGATCTTCAACTGCGATGAAACCGGAATCACAGTAAATCCAAAGGCCCATTCTAAAATATTGTCAACAAAAGGAAAGCGGCAAGTTGGAGTAATCACGTCCAGTGAGAGAGGTCAAACGGTGACAGTAGAGATATGTGTTTCAGCTAGTGGAGCTTATATGCCTCCTATGCTTATCTTCCCACGTAAAAAGAAGCAGCAAGAGTTTGAGCTGGGTTTACCACCTGGAGGATGGGCAGAAGTGAGTGAAACTGGCTGGGTAACATCCGAAATTTTTTTGATCTGGTTTAAAAGGTTCATAACTTTTTAGAAACCTACAAAGGAATCTCAAAGGTTATTGCTCTTTGACGGACATGCAACGCTCACAAAAAAAAATTGATCTCATGGATCTTGCCCGAGATAGCGGAGTGATTTTACTATGCTTTCCTCCCCACTGTTCCCACCGTATTCAACCCTTAAATATTTGTATTAATGAGGCCTATTAGCGTTTATTATGAGGAAGAAGTTCGAATGTGGATGAGGTCTAATCCAGGAAAAATGGTGACCTTATTTCAAATTTCGACTTTATTTGGGGCTGCTTTTATTCGTGCATGTTCGATGCAGAGCGCTCTAAATGGAAAGCTCAGGAAAACGGGATTTGGCCTCCAGATAAAACTGTTTTTACTGATGATGATTTTCTTCCGTCAGCAACATGTATTCAGTTAGTTAATTTACGGACTAACAACCAAGTTACTAATGTGGAAATCAATAAGCAAAATATTGAAATAGTTCATTCAACAGTAACAAGTGATGAAACTTCTGTATTAAGTGACAAAAATACGTCCAATTTTCCACAATGTTCTTGGATGCCAGATGTAACTGTAGAAAGCACATCATTTCCAACGGCATGTCCGAAAAATGTTTTAGCCGTTCCAAAAGTTCAACAAAACAAGCAAAGGACGTCCAGAAAAAAAGAAAAACGACCAATTTCAGTTCATCGCCATATTTGCAAGCATTGAAGGAAGCCAAGAAAAAACGCTACATTAAAGAGGCTAACAAAGTAGAGCGGGCTAACAGAAAAGTATGCTTGAAGGAAGAAAAGAATGTCATTAGACGGAAGTCAAAAAATTTATTAAAAGAAAAAGGAGTGGCAAAAAAGAAAATGTGTAGATCTAGAGAAGAATCTGATTCTTCCGATACAGATAATGAACAGGATGCAGAATGCTTATATTGTCTGGACTTCTATTCAAAGTCTACTGAAGGATGGATATCCTGTTCATCCTGTCACAAATGGGCACACAACTCCTGTGCCGATGTAGACAGTGACGACGATGAAGCCGTTTTTGCGTGTGAACTGTGTCACTTAGCAAAGGAACATCTTGTAATAAAAATTTTTCATTACTGTTTATTTACCACTATTAACTCATTTTGTTTGTAAATTATGTGTCACTTAGTTAGGAAACATATTGTAATGACTCATCCGCTGACGCGAGATGCGTCATCCCTCTGGATGTTTTCGCGAGGCCTACGTGAAGGCTCTAGAAGGAGTATTCACCGATATAAAAGCCGCGTCGAAGAAGGGATGAACATTCATTGAATCCTACAGTCTCGCGAAGTACACATAAATATAGTTACATAAATATAGAATACATAAATGTACTTATTGTTGTTAATAGTTAGTTTTATTGTTATACGTTTTAAATATTAATATAGTGTGTGTGTCTAAAGTTATTGTTAGTTTTATTTAAGAACCCGAAAGACAAACATTACAGTGGTATTCAGGTGTGGACTAATTAATAAATAATAAACTAAGTAGACAATTAAGTGTTAATTAAGTATTCGATTAAATAAATATACAGTGCGGAAAGACGTTATTTTAAATATCGTGATGGCCAACAGAATCAAACTGGCGGAATTAAAAGTGTCCGAGTTAAAACGAGAATTAGAAGAGAGGGATGAGGATACAACTGGCAAAAAGTCGATCCTCCAGCAACGGCTTCGCAATGTGTTGATCCAAGAAGGCGAGGATCCAGAGAATTATGTCTTTCAAGTTCCAGGCGGAGATGCTGACGTGAATTCGCTGTTGATGAAAATGGAACAACGAATAATAGATTCACAAACTAAAATGGAGCAGAAAAGCCTGGAAACTTCTGGAAACTTAGCGAAAACTCTAGAACAAATGGAACAGAAGAATCTGGATAGTGCGAAAAATATGGAACAACGATTAATAGAGAATGGACAAACTCAAATGCAACAAATGGAGCAGAAGAACCTGGAAACTTCTGGAAATTTAGCAAAAACTCTAGAACAAATGGAACAGAAGAATTTGGATAGTGCGAAAAATATGGAACAGCGTCTAATAGATTCGCAAACTCAAATGCAACAAATGGAGCAGAAGAACCTGGAAACTTCTGGAAACTTAGCAAAAACTCTAGAACAAATGGAACAGAAGAATCTGGACAGTGTGAAAAGTTTGGAACAACGGTTAATAGACAATTCGCAAACTTTGGAACAGCGTCTAATAGATTCACAAGCACAGATGGAAGAAAGAAACCTAGAAACCGCTAGAATTCTCGAGAAAAATCTGGAAAAGAAATTACTAGAAAATTCTAGAAACTTCGAAAAAGTTCTAGAACAGCGACTAGCGGAAAAATCAGAAGCGTTAAAAGAAGAGGTTTTCACAGCTGTAGAAGAGAAAATTGGAGAACATTCTAGACTTTTAGAGGCAATAATGATTGAGATGAAATTACCCGCTACCATGAGTCATTCTGATCCCAGGCAGGTCAACGAAGAAGTCATACCGCGGCCCATCGAAATAAAAGAAGAACTTGTGGCTATTTCAAGGACCAGAATCAAGCCACCAACCTTTGATGGAAAGACGTCATGGGCAACTTACCTGACGCAATTCGAAGCGGCCGCAGAAGCAAACGCATGGTCTTCTGCCGAGAAGGCGACTGCTTTAGTCATAGCATTGAGGGGTGATGCTAGTGATATTTTGCAGACATTGCCTCCTGAGGAACGTAAAGATTATTCTCAACTCATTAAACGCTTGGAGATGAGATATGGCCATGCGCATTTGGAGCAAGTATACCATACCCAACTGAAGAATCGATCACAGAAGAAAGGCGAGAATCTTCAGGAATTTGAGGCAGATATTGCTCGTCTAGTTCGACTTGCATATCCGATGGCACCAGATAATTTCATGGAACACCTAGCGGTCCAGACATTCATAGGTGGTCTCCGGGATATTGATACGCAGCAAGCATTAAGGTTGGCAAGACCGAAAACCTTGATCGATGCTTTGGCGCACGCGCTTGAGTTTGAGACTGCTAAACAAGCCTCTCGGAACAATGCTCGTGGCTGTTCTGTCGACGAACAGGAAAATGAGGTGTTCATGGAGCAGGTGGTTAGTCAAGTCCTAAATCAGATCAAATCAAATAAAAGTGCGCGGCCATGCGGGAATTTTAGAAGAAACGGTCATATCCAGAATAAATGTGATAAAAGGACCAAGAAAGAATCCGCTGAGAATCCGAAAGTCCCAAGGACTGCCCAAATCGCATCCTTGCAAAATCAAACCAATGGCCTGTATGTGGATGCTATTATGGAAAGAAGAACCTATGCTTGCTTGCTAGATACTGGATCGACGAAAACCATTGTACGACCCGATTTAATATCCAGGAATAAAGAATTACTTTCTAGCAAATGGAAACTAAGGACAGCTACTGGAGAAGCAGCTTCTGTGGAAGGTGAAGTAGATGTCAACTTTATCATAGGACCAACATCAGTCCGACATCGTGTTCTCGTAGCCGACATAGAAGAACAAATAATCTTGGGATTAGACATCATGAACACCTACGGCTTCCAGTTAAAGATGAAAGAAGGCACTTTAAAAATAAATAATGAGGAATTGTTTCTTCATGGGAAAAATTGTGGGAATGTACAAGTAATTACTGCAGAGAATGTTGTTCTGGATGCAAGAAGTGAGACATTTTTGACGGCGTGTATGGAAGGTGATTATTTGGACGGAAATGTTACAATGTTGGAACCAAAGGCTGATGATGACGAGGTGGGCCGAGGAATAGTAGTTGCCAAAATGCTGGTTAAGACTCAGAAGACTGTACCGATAAGGGTAATGAATGTGAACCATTACCCTGTTTCATTGAAGAAGGGTACTATTCTGGGGTGGTGTTCGCCAGTGTCGGCCGTCGTTCATCGCATAGAGGCGAAGAAGAATGGATTCGTGCAGGTTCCTGAGAAATTGTCCAAGATAATCGACTCCGCCTGTCAAGGATTGAGCAAGAAGGAACAAAATCAAGTTAAGGACCTAATCAAACATTATGAAGACGTCTTCGGAACTGAGACTGGTACGAAAGGTAAAACCAATATTGTAATGCACAAAATAAATACCGGCGATGCAAGTCCAATTCGACAAGGACCAAGAAGGTTACCACTGGCAAAACGTGAGGAAGCCAAGCAAATTATACAAGATATGGAAGGCCAAGGAGTAATTGAACCATCGAATAGTCCATGGGCTTCACCGGTGGTCCTTGTCAGGAAGAAGGATGGATCTACCAGATTCTGTGTGGACTATCGTCGTTTGAATAGTGTGACCAAAAAGGACAGCTATCCTCTCCCAAGAATAGACGATACGCTAGACACCTTGGCAGGAGCAAAATGGTTCTCCACTCTCGACTTAAAGAGCGGTTATTGGCAAGTGGGAATGGATCCCAATGACAAAGAGAAGACTGCCTTCAGTTTAGGTACAGGACTCTGGCAATTTACAGTCATGCCATTTGGACTGTGTAACGCCCCAGCTACTTTTGAGCGACTCATGGACACTGTACTGAGGGGATTGTCTTGGAATACCTGCCTGGTATATCTCGATGATGTGATTGTGGTAGGGAAGACCTTTGAAGATCACATGAAAAATTTGGAAGTATTATTCCAGAGGTTGCGAGATGCCAACCTGAGATTAAGTCCAAAGAAGTGTCACCTTTTCCGCAAGGAGGTAAATTACCTTGGACATGTGGTTTCCGGAAAAGGAATTGCTGTGGATCCAGGAAAAGTAAAAGCTGTGGAAAAATGGCCGGTACCCAAAGACAAACATCAGCTAAGAAGCTTTTTGGGATTATGCACATATTATCGACGCTACGTTCCTGGATTCTCCAACATTGCAAAACCACTTACTCGCCTAACAGAAAATCGAGCATTCATTTGGAACAACGAATGCCAAGCGGCCTTTGAGTTGTTAAAAGGTACGTTGATCAGTGCACCTGTTTTAAACTATCCACTGCCATCTGGGAGGTTTGTTTTGGATACGGATGCCAGTAACGTCGGGATTGGTGGCGTGCTCTCTCAAATCCAAGATGGACAAGAAAAGGTCATTGGATACTTCAGCAAGACCCTGTCCAAACCAGAGAGGAACTACTGCGTAACCAGGAGAGAACTATTGGCAGTAGTTAAGACCATTGAGCACTTTTACAAGTACCTGTATGGGCAGAGGTTCCTGATCCGCACTGATCATGCCGCCTTAAAGTGGCTCTTGCAATTTAAGAATCCAGAGGGTCAAGTAGCTAGATGGATTGAGAGGCTACAGGAATACGACTTTGTCATTGAACACAGAGCAGGCCTCAAACATCAAAATGCAGATGCCCTTTCCAGAAGGCCCTGTCCAGAAGACTGTCGACATTGCAACAGAATCGAAGACAAATCGGCCAACGCTCTTCGAACCACCGTTGTTGATGACCAATGGCAACCTGACAATTTGCGCGCGGATCAAGAAGCTGATCCGGATCTTGCAGTCCTCAGGGCTTGGAAAAGAAATGGGCAAAGACCGACCTGGCAAGAAATTGCTCCCCATTCACGAGAATTGAAGTCATACTGGGCACAATGGGATTCTTTAACCATAGAAGACGATCTCCTGAGACGTGAGGTCGAAAATCACGATGGAAGCGAGCGGAAGATGCAAATGGTGGTTCCCAAGAAAAGAATACGAGAGGTATTGCGAGAACTCCATAATGGTGCTTCTGGGGGACATTTTGGAGTCCATAAAACACTGGAGAAGGTGCGCCAGAGATTTTACTGGGTGAATTGTTCACGAGATGTGAAAGAATGGTGCCGAAAGTGTGCTAATTGCGCCGGAAGCAATGGTCCCCAGAGGCGTCGACGTGCACCCATGCGCCAATACAATGTAGGAAGCCCATTTGAAAGGATTACCATAGACGCCGCCGGTCCTTTTCCAGAAAGCAGCAAAGGAAATAAATACATAATAGTGGTCATGGATTACTTTACCAAATGGGTTGAAGCATATGCTCTACCAAATCAAGAAGCTGGAACTGTAGCAGACGTGATTGTGAAGGAGTTCGTCAGCCGTTTTGGTGTACCCTTGGAACTTCATTCCGATCAAGGGCGAAATTTTGAGTCCAGTCTATTCGAAAAGATGTGTGGACTTTTGGGCATACGGAAGACGAGAACAACTCCCTTGCATCCACAATCAGATGGGATGGTAGAGCGAATGAACAAGACCATGATCAGACACTTATCCAAAGTGGTCTCCGAACACCAGAGAGATTGGGACGAACATTTACCATTATTTCTAATGGCGTATCGGGCCTCCGTTCAAGAGACAACAGGCCAATCACCAGCCAACGTGCTATTCGGGAGGGAACTCCGATTGCCCTGTGATTTAAAGTTTGGGAGCAAGCCTGGTGATGATCTTGCCGGAGAAGATTATGTCAGCACGCTCAGACGACGACTAGATAATATCCATGAACAAGTCAGACATAATATCCAAGATGCTAGTGACAGAATGAAAGAGAGCTATGACATCAACGCCGAGAAGAGTGGTTACCATGAAGGCGATCGGGTTTGGTTGTATAATCCACAACGTCGACGGGGCCTATCTCCAAAACTTCAAAAGAATTGGGAGGGGCCATACGAGGTGTTGAAGCGGATCAACGATGTAATATACCGCATCAGGCGAACACCTCACACTAAGCCAAGAGTCGTACATTTTAATCGATTAGCCCCATACTCTGGAGACAATGACGAAACCGTTGACTTGCGCCGATTGGATAGCCAATACCATGAACTAACCTTCGAAGACTTTATGCAAGAGTATTCTGGTTCGAGAAAAGCTCGATTTGGGGTAACCATCGAGAAACAGCAGGATTTGTTCACGGTGCCGCCAGACTACGCGCTTGCTCATTGCGTAGCCCGAGATCTACGAATGGCCAAAGGAATTGCCTGGGAATTTAAAGAGAGATTTGGCAGAATCGAAAGGCTAAGGCAGCAGGGACCAGCAATTGGGAAGAGTCTCCAAATAATAAATGAAGGACAGCCCATATTTTATTTGGTCACGAAAGAACTGTCGAGCCTAAAGCCAACCTATCGAGCCTTATGGGAGGCCCTGACCCACTTACGCGAACAAATGTTACAGCAAGACATTCTGAAATTAGCAGTTCCAAAATTGGGTTGTGGATTGGACCGCCTGGACTGGAGAATTGTAAGGAGCATGTTGGAAGTAATCTTCCGACATACTGGTATGGAAATTCTGGTATGCAGTTACCAGCTTGAATATTCCTGTCCATCCAGGCAAGATAAGACCGTGGACTGTTATTTCGATATGACGTCGCAATGTAACAAAGGCCCTACCTGTCGATTTCGTCATCGTTTGAGGAGACCAAAGCATGACATGTTTCGGGACGAAACTTCATTTTTAAGAAGGGGGCAATGTAATGACTCATCCGCTGACGCGAGATGCGTCATCCCTCTGGATGTTTTCGCGAGGCCTACGTGAAGGCTCTAGAAGGAGTATTCACCGATATAAAAGCCGCGTCGAAGAAGGGATGAACATTCATTGAATCCTACAGTCTCGCGAAGTACACATAAATATAGTTACATAAATATAGAATACATAAATGTACTTATTGTTGTTAATAGTTAGTTTTATTGTTATACGTTTTAAATATTAATATAGTGTGTGTGTCTAAAGTTATTGTTAGTTTTATTTAAGAACCCGAAAGACAAACATTACAATATAATAAATATTTTTTTTCTTACACCTGAGGTGCAGAATGAGAAAATTGCAATATCTTAAATTTACTTTCATCTTTTGCCATTCTTTTCATTTTTGGTTCTTTTTTATGATGCAGTATAACGTCATCTATGGACTACTCTTAGTTTCTAATATTTTTAACATGACTTTCAAGTTAGCTGTATCATTCCACCCCGCCTGCCCCTATGTATAAAAATGACAGTTCTTATTATAGAAATTAAGACTTTATCTCAAACTTACCCTCCAAGACCTCCTCCGCCTCCTAGTGCCCTGCAAATGAAAGATTTAGATATTTTAATATTTACGTAAAATTCAAAAGTTCACATCTACAAGTTTAAAAAAAAATAATTCGGTTCATGTAAACATTTTCTGGCAAATGTTCTAACGCAGCGATTCCCCACCTGGAGGTCGCGATTATATTAAAGGGGAGTCGGGAAATAGCCTAAACAATTATGAAAAATTATTTTATGAGAAAAAATCATTGATTATAAACATTTTATTTACGTTAAGTACACATGTAATGTACACATGGTCGTGAATCTCAACTGGTAACTTAGCAGCGGCAATAACGTTTTCACTAAACGGATTCTGTACCCATCTCTTCCAGAAATCATTTTTTTCTTCCGGGAAATATTCCGTCAACTGAGTTTTTAGCTCACGCAAATGCATCTTCATGCAATCCAAATTATAGAGAACAATAGTGTCTTGTCATTCAAATTTTTCTCAATATAACCCGAAATAAGGGGAATATATCAAATTTTTTGCTTTGAAGGCGAATAATCCAGATATCAAGCTTCTTAATGAAAGCATGAACTTTGTCTGTCATTACTAAAATGTTTTTATCACGTCCTTGTAAATTCACACTCAAATCGTTTAAATGCGAAAATACATCAGCTAAGTAAAACAACAACAACATATACTCATTATTCTATAAAAACAATGAGAATGGCATATGTTTATCTTGGAAAAATATTATTAATTCATTTCGCAATTCCAATACCCGGCTTAACACTTTCCCTTGTTATAACCATGTAACTTCTGTAATGGAAAAGAAGAGATTTTTTATTTTTGCCCATTTCATCGCATAGTTTAGGAAACAGCTTGTTCTGTAACGGTCGACTTTTAATAAAATTAACCATTTTTAAAGCTTCACAAAGAATTTTTTCACAAATTTATCCCTCTCGCTTAAGAAATTTAAAAAAAAACAATTCAGTTTCATGGTTGACTGCACACAAAAATAAAAACACCAGACGCACATTATAGCTTCCTTTAATGTTTTGAAAGGGTTGTGCCTAATCTCAGTAACTAATGTTTCGTCTTCCTGCATATTCGAAATTTTGTTACGTGCGGAAATTATTTTCCGATTTAAATTCTCCTCTTCCCTCCATTTTTTTTATATATTCTTGCGGCTGAACTTTTACCAATATTAAATTGAACCAATACACATCTTAATGATTTCCCATTTTTCAAACTAGTAACAAGTCTAGCTTTATCAGTTTTCGAAAGATGCGGCATTTTCAATTTTGAATTATCAACTATGATATATAATTTGACGTAGAGTTTGAAAGTTAATAAAATGTTAAATTACAACGCTAAAAAATAAAGGAAATTGACATAACGATTTTGATACTGTCCCGTTTTTTTTGCTCACGACAGTATGTACACTCCATACATACATGTTCATACCTGTAGCTGTAAACGCAGTGACATAAAATAATAGGAATATTTGTATTACATTTTTTATACTGTCGGTATTTTTTTAATGTATAAAATTAGTGAAATGCGATTATAACGAGCCATCGAAAAAATTCATAATTGGAGTAGACTGTGAAATTGGGTTGGTACTTTAGCCACTTCCACATAATGACATTTATTATTTGACATTGAAACTATAAGTTTGTGTAAAATTTTTCAAAACTCTTAAGAAAATTAAATTTATTTAAAAAATGGTATTCAACATACAACAAAAAGCAAAAATTATCGAATGTTACTTCCGTACAGGTGTGAAAGTAAATGGCGAGTGGCAGTATTCAATTACGGAATGCATGGCTGATTTTAGTGATGAACATCCTGAATTAGTGTTTGACAAATTGTGTAAAGTTATTCAGAGAGACTGGTAGCGTCGGCCGAAAAACTGGAAGTGGACGGACATCTAAACGTACAGCTGATAATATTGAAGCCCTTCAGCATATTATTGATGAAAATCCAAAAACATCCATTTCAGTAGTGACCCAACAAACAAATTTATCTTATGGTACGTGCCAATTCATTCTTAAAAAAGTCTTACATTGTCATCCATAAAAGCTGCAATGTTTTCATGAACTTTATCCAGTGGATTATTTAAGACGAGTGGAATTTTGTCAATGGTTTCAAAATAATCTACACAATCAGGATATCCTTAACACAGTTTTTTTCACGGATGAGGCCTGGTTTTATCTTTCTGGATATGTTAATTCACAGAATATGAGGTGTTGGTCCTCCGAAAATCCTCATTTTTTTGTTGAAAAAACATTGCATCCTTAAAAAGTTGGTGTTTGGGTTGGAATATGTCGAAGAAGATTGGTGGGTCCCATTTTTTTTGACGGTACACTTACTGCTGCACGATATCGCAATGAGATACTCGGCTCATTCATAAATCAACTGGATGATGAGGACTTACAAAATGGGTATTTCCAACAAGATGGTGCAACAGCACATACGACCAGAGAAACACTTCAATATCTCAGAGAATTTTTTGATAACAGAATAATAAGCAGGAACACAGAAATCCCATATCCAACTAGGTCTTGCGATTTAAACATATGTGATTTTTTCGTGTGGCCATACATCAAAAATTCGATTTATTCAACGCCAATTCATAATCTGGAACAACTGAGAATTCGCATAACAGAAAAGTGTGAAGAGATCAACAACTCACCGCAAATGCTGCATAAAGTTTTTGCTGGATTGCGGAGAAGAGTTGATTTGTGTTTAGATGTAAATGGACAACATTTTCAACAACTTCTGTAGCTATATGTAAATTTTGATTATGATTTCGATATTAAATAAATTATTTGTTTTCTTTTTTGTTGTAGTATCATTTCAATGCCATAACCTTTTTTTTACAATGAAACCAAATGAAACTGTCTAGCATCAAGTAATGTGTCATTATGTGGAAGTGGCTAAAGTACCAACCCAATTTCACAGTCTACTCCAATTATGAATTTTTTCGATGGCTCATTATAATATTAAATAATTTTTTACATTTATAATTACAGTCATAATGAAATTAGTAATAGTAAATCTTACTGTTATTATTCCTTTAGGTGGGGCAGGGGGGGGGGGGGTTTATTATTTAGGGGGTCGCGGAGCTAAGAAGGTAGAGAATCACTGCTCTAACGGAATCAAAATGTATTTAAACGATGTACGCCTTGATACTACAAAAGTATTTTTGTACTCGCTTATCAAAACCTGTCATTTCACGATTCGATTTGGGTGCGTAAAAAGTCACTTTACGCACGAGTGCGTAAAAGTAAATTGGTACTTCCTGGAACTTGATTAATTTAGTGACATTTTAAAATCATAAATCCCTAACCTTAATAATATGCTACCCAGTTCGTTGTTTTTCTATGAAAATAAAAGGAAATTAAATAGAAATTGTTATATTTGGAAGGTATGGAATTCAATGTCAGAACAGCAACAAATATTATTTTTTAAATTTATAGAAAACTAAAAAAAAAATTGTCAGAAGTGGGATTCGAACCCGCGCCCTCAGAGATGACCAGAACGCTCGAGAACCCGTATAACAGGCAAGGTAAACCTTGAGTCCAGCGGCTTAGACCGTTCGGCCATCCTGACAGATACCAGTAATATTGTTAAATGTACTTATAAATATAAAAATTTTGAAATTATATTTATATTTTATATAAATATTATTATTGTTTATAGTTCTCGTACAAAAAATATTGTACAAACTTCGTGCGTGAAACATTTCGCGAATTCGTGTCCATAAAGCGCTCGCCTGCGGCTCGCGCTTTAAACTGGTCACTCATTCGCGAAATATGATTTCACGCACTTGATTCGTAAATAACTATTAGATGTGACAGATATGTAATAGATACAGATACTCGCATTGCGTACTATTAAAAAGTTTATCTCATAACCTTCCCATAGTAAATTTAATAAAAGTAAAAGGACTCAACAATAAATCTTATTCTGATGACGTTTAATATATAGCCGGTTTATCGCCAGTTTTAACTTCTGAATTAAAGCTTTTAATTCGACGATCTAATTGACCAGAGGATTCCAATTTCATTTTCGTATTCTGAAGATATTTCAGAAACATTAGAAAAACATTTTAAAAATACACTCTAAATACAACACTTATTAATCTTGGGTTAGCTATTTGTGGGTATTTAAACTTCATAGTAGTTTTTCATAACGAATGTTCTGTGACCTCCGTTGCTGTCAAATCCTCTAGGAAGTTTTGAATGGCTTTTCTTTTTCTTCGGCTATATTGTATTTTGCCTTGCTACAAGATAATCTGGTATTTTGTCACTGTTTTCTCAGCTTATCCCGTTTTATCTGCCCGTTGAATAAGATCGTATTAATTCTAACACATGGACTATCGCGGCATTTAAAAATCGGACACTTAATTTGTTTGACTTAAATATGCCTTTTTAAAAGTAGATAGGTATATTTGCTATCTACAGATCTGTCAGTGTCATATTCAGGTTTGTCAAAATATGAAGCTAATATACCGCATTTGAACATTCAAACTAAAACTCAAATAATTACGTTACTAGAAGATGGATGATCTATTACAAGATTAGCAGATAGATTTCACGTGGGGGGGAGTACCATTTCAGATATCGAAATTAAATTGTTATTGATAGAAAACGAGGCTCTTGTGGTATACGTATATCAACTTCGGAACAGGATGAAAATCTTATTAATTTTAAGAAACTATTCGTTCGAAACAATAGTCAATGCAGTGACCGGAATATATTGCCTCTGGTGTGTCCGCACAGCAAGAAAACGGTTGAGACAAATTTCAGACTTGAGAAATCGGGGGTCTGTGAAGAAAACATTTCTTAATGCGCAGAATAAAGAAGTAAGGATTGGTTTTGCGTTGAAATTTATGTCGCATAATTTTTGGAAAATAAAATTTTTTCATATGAAAAAGTTTTTCAGTAATCTCATAATGGCTGAATCCGCGTTTATAGACCACAAATTCACGATTTGACGAAAAATATACTCAAAAATCACAAACGAGCGGAAGATTCTCGGTAAACGTCTGGGCCTGGATTTAGGCACATGGGCCAGGTGTTTGTTGGATTAGACGGCAAAGATTTAATAGTAACAATTATATTAGAATATTAGAAAATGTTTTTCTACGTTCTACACAAATTATATAGCTGAAAGAAATTTCATTTTTTAACACGATAATTGTCCAGTCCAAGGGGCAAAAGTCGTTTCTCAGTGATTTAGAGAAAATAATATAGTGTGTTTGCCGTGGTGTTCTAGAAGACCAGATCTGAACCCCATCGAGAACGTGCGGGGATATATTGTTAAGACGATGAACAGCAGTAATTTTACGCCAGTAAATGTCCAAGAATTACACTACTTTACACCGAAAATGTACATTTGATGAGAGATAGATTTCCTTATGTATTTTCTTCCGCTGAATTCGAAAATCAAGGTTAAATTTTTTTTAAGGAACAGTTTTTGAGATATTGTAATTTTTTCATTTTTTCGACCTTTTTTCACTTGACAAATCATATCTCGAGCTATAAATGTCCGATTGGGTCGTTCTTGGTACCCAAATGCAAGGTATTGAGATGACGAACAAATATGTATAATCGGATCTTTGATTGGTAAAGCGGTTCAAAATATATCGATGAAAATAGGGCACATTTTCAAAAAAATCATATTTTACAGTGATTCTGTGCCGACAGAAAAGTGCAAATCGTTAAAAAAACGTCTGGTTTCTGTTCATGTACGTAAAGATGATACTTTTGCGTAAGAACTAAGACCAACCAGAAGAAAATCGACCGAAAAATGACAAAGTTATAAGCAATTGAGTGAATAAATCCAAATCCCATATTTTCCGAATAGTTTATTTTTTTCGACAATTTATTGGGTTTAAACGCTTGCAATACATTCTTGACATTTTTGTGTGTTAGAAATAGATGTGGCTCTGGCTCTGTCTTCGGTTGCTTTTGGGATCCGTTTCTCTAGTGAGAAACCATACATAGTCTCCTTGATAGCGCCACTCAATGGTCTTAATTTGTTGGTGAAATCTCTCGCCGTGTTCGTCACTTACGTCACCAAGATTGTCCGGAAAGAAATTCAAATGCGAATGCAAGAAATGGATTTTTAGAGACATATTTACACCTGTAAGAAATAAATAAAATGGTAAAAACAATACAATAGAAAACAACCAGGAATGAAATTAAATAATGGCATTCCGTACCCATCTTGTTGTAGTTCTTCAGCAAATCGGTAATAATTCCCTCGTAGTTAGGGCTTTTATTGTTCCCAAGAAAATAGGTAACAACCCGCTGAAATGAATTCCAGGCCTCGTTTTCAACGGGTGTTAAATATTTTGGAAAATCTGTGCTTTTTACCAATTTCTTTATGTGTGGACCATCGAAGACGCCTTCCTTGATTTTTGCTAAAGAAAGCTGCGGGAAAAGGGTTTTCAAATAGGAAAATACTTGGCCTTCCTTGTCTAAGGCCTTCACAAAATTTTTAATGAGGCCAAGTTTAATGTGCAACGCTGGAAGGATTATATTTTCTTTTTTGACAAGAGGCACGTATTTAATATTGTCTTTGCCCACTGTGACGTTCTCCCTTTCTGGCCAGTCTTTTCTTCTATAATGATGTTCACGAGCACGACTATCCCAGAGGCAAAGAAAGCAGCAATATTTTGTATATCCACCCTGCATTCCACACAACATGCCGACGACTTTGAGATCGGAACATATTTTCCAGTTGTGATGCTCATATTGAATGTATTATAATGAATATAATTTCAATCAAATTTGTGAGTTCCTATAATATACAAACAACCGACACTACGTTTTATAGAAGATGTCAAAACAAAATGTCAGGGTTCTAAGGTTCCTAAACGTGATGTGTTGTTGTTTTGTTTGGAATAAAATCTAAGAACTCTAGCGTCAACGTGAGAATTAATATACGTTGCCAATATACCAACAGGCTATCGATATAAAATCATGTTCCTATACCAAAGACATATAAATATCAAGATATAGCAAGAGTCAGCTGTTTATTGGTACGAATAATAATTATTATTATAATAGTAATAAGAAAGTCAAAATACATAAAAATAACAAATAATAAATTCAATATATTTGCGTGTGAGCAACCGAACTCATAAATTGTCGAAAAAAATAAAATATTCGGAAAATATGGGATTTGGATTTATTCACTCAATTGCTTATAACTTTGTCATTTTTCGGTCGATTTTCTTCTGGTTGGTCTTAGTTCTTACGTAAAAGTATCATCTTTACGTACATGAACAGAAACCAGAGGTTTTTTTAACGATTTGTACTTTTCTGTCGACACAGAATCACTGTAAAATATAATCTTTTTGAAAATGTGCCCTATCTTCATCGATATATTTTGAACCGCTTTACCAATCAAAGATCCGATTATACATATTTGTTCGTCATCTCAATACCTTGCATTTGGGTACCAAGAACGACCCAATCGGACATTTCTAGCTCGAGATATGATTTGTCAAGTGAAAAAAGGTCGAAAAAATGAAAAAATTACAATATCTCAAAAACTGTTCCATAAAAAAAAAATTTAACCTTGATTTTCGAATTCAGCGGAAGAAAATGCATAAGGAAATCTATCTCTCATCAAATGTACATGAAAAAAATTTCATTTTGTAAACTAGTGTTATCTAACAAGATTGAGGATATTTGGAATGATCTGTCACTAGAATTTATACATAATGTTATAACATCGATTCTTAGATAATAATTAACTTAGATAATAAAGTATTAAAAATTAAAACCAAATATTTGTATTTCTCTGATTAATAAATTCGCCCTTTTCGTTTATTCACTCAGTAACATAATTTATAATAACATAATCTTGCGTGAGAGGTTACAGATAAGTGTCACTATGCTGTCATCTACACAATAACTCAATTATACAAAAACCCAATTACAAGAAAATAAATATATAATCGGCCGGATTTCAAATGCCGCGATAGTACATCAAGCGATTAACAAGAAACTGATTGATTTTTATGAGGATTTGTTATGGCTGATGAAACCTGGCTTCGCCACTATGCTCCTGAATTCAAGCGATAATATTTGTAAGAAATATTTCAACTGAGTCGAAGTGGCGCTGGATTTTACACATCTATAAACTACTTATTTTAAATCCGTGAGAACTAAAGTTCGTGAGTTGTAAATCTGTGAAACTGGAAAACTACATTGTATCCCTCAAAGAAAGCCAAAACATTTCCATTGCTGAGTAAAGTAATGGCTTGATCGAAGGGAATAATTCTCATAGACTCTCTGATAGAGAATATAAAAAAAACAATTTCTAAAAACAATCTGGAATGACCAATAAAAAAACTTTTATTACGACACCAGTCAAATAGCTCCCGGAAAATTGGATTTCACTTAATTCTCAAGCTGCAACTTAAGTTTCGGTTGGATGAAGAACTTTCAGTATTTTGATGATGTCGAGAAAAATCATTACAAAAAATGGTAAGTTCTAGTAACTGCAGTTGATATTCAATAAATAAAATGAACTCACCCTCCTAACGCTGAATTTAGAGATTTTTAGATTTACATGAAATAAAAACATTTGCGTCAAAAATGCGAATCATTCCATTAATTATAAAGTTATATACTCTTAATTCGTGTTAATTGGGAGAAGCTAATATTAAATAATTTATTGGAAACTTACCCCCCTATAGCTCCACCTGCTAGCGCCCTGTAAATAAAAAAATTTTTTAGAGATTTTCGTATTTACATAAAATTCAAACGTTCACATTTATAAAATTTAAGAAAAACAATTCGGTTCGTAAGATAATACTCTAATAATGTCATAATTTTTTTTTTTTGAAATATTCTGCAGAAACCAATTCAATCAAAATGCAATTAAATGCTACAGCATTCAGTTTTTACAAAAAGTATATATAAGCCAAATGACATAAATTCATTATTTCGGTTACTGTACATATTTATAAAAAATCCCGAAACATGTCATATTTGATTTATAAATTACCATTCTTCAACGTGAAAATGCGATCCCTACCTTCAACCCCCTTCGAAAGACAGGTACAACCCCCATTTTTTTAAATGGGAAGTATAGGCTTGTGATATATCGTTGTAAAGGTCTCTTTATTCTCTATTCAAAAATGTTATAATTTTCATGTTTGTTGCAACAATTAAGATAGAATAAAATAAAATCATGTTGTTATCGAAATTCGCTACAATATACTCAAAAAATAAAATTTAATGCAAAATGTAAAGAAAAATTTAAAACGTCAGAAGAAAATATGAATGTCAATGAAGTAGATGCTCATTTGCGTTTATAAAGATTTAATACATACATCAAAGGCATCATTGCATTGCTTACTTCCCGTTTAGGTCTTCATAATAAGAAAGTGAATAAAAACCATACCAATGTGCTTTTTAGATGGTATCCATTAAAAATACTTTAAAAAGTATCCGTGGCAACATTAGTTTGTTTAAAACGCCTTAGTAAATTGTTTTGTATTTAAAAGTTGTCATTTAAATTGACAGTTTGATCATTTTAGTTTGAGTTTCGTAAAATACAATTCTGGGAAATGGTTAGATTAACGGAAATGCATAAAATAACAGTCATACAAATGATTGGTTACGGAGATAGAACCCGAACACAACAAGAAGTAACCCGCCTATTTCATGAGAAATTTCCTGATTTACCGCCTATAGCTCAAGGAACAATAAGTAAGATAGAGAAGCAGTTTCGAGAGTTTGGTCATGTAAGGCAGATAAAAAAAACCAGCTGCCAATGCACTGAGTGATGAAATCAAAGTAGATGTGATGCTTGAGTTTATGGAAAATCCACATACATCGAGTAGACATGCATCCACTACATTAAATGTTAGCCATACGTCGATAGTAAACATATTAAAAGAAAATAAAATGCATCCCTATAAAATGATATCTACTCAGGAGCTTATGGAAGACGATTTTGATAGAAGAACTTATTTTTGTGAGCGAATGATGGACATGCTGGATAACAATATTATCAATTTAGAAGACGTTATGTTTTCTGATGAGTGTACTTTTTCTCTTAGCGGTCATGCTAATCGGCAAAATTGCCGCTACTGGTCTACGGAAAATCCTCACTGGATGAGGGAAGAATACACACAATACCCAGTAAAAGTTAATGTTTGGGCAGGTATTGTTGGAAACCATATCATTGGTCCCTTTTTCATTGAGGGCAATTTGAATGGCGATCGTTATTTGGCACTACTTCAAAATGATGTCATTCCAACTTTGGCAAATTTATATCCTGATCCAGGAAACCCTCAAGTTCCAATGAATACGATATGGTTTCAGCAGGATGGAGCACCACCACATTACCAACGCAATGTCCGGCAGTACCTCGATGCAATATTTCCCAATCGGTGGATAGGAAGGCGAGGATCGATAGAATGGCCAGCGCGATCACCTGATCTGACCTTACTTGATTTTTTTTTTATGGGGATATTTGAAGAGCATTGTGTACAAAACTAAACCTTTGGATTTAAATGACTTAAGAGAACGAATAACGCTTGCGATTAGGTCGATCACGCCTGATATGTTACATAATGTGAGAAGACAGTTTTATTTAAGATTAGGATGTTGCCAAGACGTTCATGGTGAACATTTTGAACATCTACTTCATTGACATTCATATTTTTTTTTGGCGTTTTAAATTTTTCTTTACATTTTGCATTAAATTTTATTTTTTGAGTATATTGTAGCGAATTTCGATAACAACATGATTTTATTTTATTTTAGCTTAATTGTTGCAACAAACATGAAAATTATAACATTTTTGAATAGAGAATAAAGAGACCTTTACAACGATATATCACATGCCTATACTTTCCATTTAAAAAAATGGGGGTTGTACCTGTCATTCGAAGGGGGTTGAAGGTAGGGACCGCATTTTCACGTTGAAGAATGTTAATTTATAAATTAAATATGACATGTTTCGGGATTTTTTATAAATATGTACAGTAACCGAAATAATGAATTTATTCCATTTGGCTTATACACACTGTATATAAAAGACGCCCGCACTGTCTACTGATCAATATAAAGTTTGCTACAAAAGGTTATTTCAAAACCTTTTGTAGCAAATAAAAAAAATTAAATAAAAGCATTGAACTCTGCGACATTCAAACCGAAAGTATTACTTCAATACGTAGGCGACGCGCTTGTAATATGGACACTCGATTATTTAAAATATTTGAATAACGTATATTCTAATATAAAATATGCTATGGAAGTCGAAACCCAAGAATAATTACTTTTTAGACGTCCTGGTCATTAAAAAACCGAACCGAAATTTAGAATACGGCAAACCAATACATACAAACAAATTCTTGCACCCATACTCGCACCATTATCCGGCATAAATTAGATTAGTAGGTAATAAAAACCTTGTGAAACAAATATACCAAGTGTTTTATTTAGTAAATTAGACGGTAATAAAAACGTTAATCTCTCAAACACAAAAGTTAACGGAATATCATTCGGACTGCTTTGACTGTCAGTGGCTTCAGTAGCAACTATTTTAATAAAGTAAATAGGAATAACAACAAAGCATAGAACATAATAAGAATATACCGAATGAAGTTTTGTTTATTCAGAATTTAAGAGAAACCGGACAATGAAGAAATACAATCTAGGAACACTCTTTACGACAACTAGATAAACACAACACATAGTAAATCTCAAATTTCAACAATACAAAGACACTAATGAAAAGTTCTAACGCGCGTTCTAGAACTTTATATCTAATGGAAGCAATAGAAATTGAAACCGTAGCCACTTAACACATACGAACCGCACCCAGAGTTGCGGTAGTGTTATAACCAGAGAACGGATGCAATTTCCATAAAACGCAATCGGCAATTGGAATTGTGTATAACGTCGCTCAGTACATCCCGGCGTAATTCAATGAAGTATTTGTTTGACTTACTCGACCACCTGGTCTCGCAGCGATAACATTGGACCACCCAGCTATTGTATTCGGAGAATATAGTGTTTTCAGTGGTGTCGTGTACGTAGATAAAATAAATAAGTTTATCGTATTTCGTAAGAGAAATAGCACGTACATTCCTTTTCTTTTCATTTAAGCAACATCTTCCAATTATTTTCACGTAAGTGTGCATAAAATTTCGTTATTTAATTTCGTTTATTTGGATCTAGAATATTCTTACTTTTTCAGACAATGGAAGAGCGTCGAGAATGGCATCGTGAAACAATGGCGAGTTGGATTGAGGGCCATACTGATTGTATGTACATTGCCAGTGATTCCGAAATTTATTGTGAAGTGTGTGAAACGTTATTGAAAAATTGCAATAAATCAACCGTAAAACGTCACGTAGGATCGTTAAAGCACGAAAAAAAAATTGAACCCGTTGGAATCTGACAATTTTAACGAAGAACTCTGTGAAACTTTTATGGCAGCTAATATTCCATTATTTAAATTGAACAATCCAATTTTGAAGACATTTCTGAAAAAATATACTGGTCGAAATGTTCCTGATGAATCAACTTTACGCAAATATTATGTTTCTAGGTGTTATACGAGAACAGTAGAACGCATTAGAAGCCATCTTTTAAATCAATACATATGGATAAGCGCCGACGAAACGGTGGATATGTTAGGACGCTGTGTGGCAAATGTTGTAGCTGGTGTACTACATCCAACTATTCCCTATAACTCATATGTAATGGCAATAAGTGTTATAAATAGAGTTGATGCGGAAACAGTTGCTGAAATCATTAAGGAGAATATGCAAAAAATGCTTCATTCGGACGCCACGTACAAAGAAAAAATACTTTTATTTGTCAGTGATAGTGCTGCGTATATGTTAAAAACAGGCAGACTATTGAAGAAAACATATCCTAATATGCTGCATATTACTTGTATAGCACATGCTCTTCACAGAATCTGTGAATATATCAGAGACACTTTTCCGGAAGTTGATAGACTTGTATCAGCTTTTAAAAAAGTTTTCAGAAAAGCACCATTGAGAGTAGCTCTTTTCAGGAAAAAATTTCCATCTCTGTCACTGCCTCCCACTCCAGTAATAACTAGATGGGGAACATGGCTGGAAGCTACTAGTTATTATGCTGAGAATTTCGATAGTCTAAAACATTTCGTATCACTGCTAAAGGAGGATGCTAGAAGTATTGGTGAGTGCAAGGAGCTCACACAAATCCCAAATTTAAAAAATCAGTTGTACTTTCTTCACGAACTCTTTGGAAAATTGCCAAAACTAATCACTTATTTTGAAAATCGAAATCTCAAATTAAATGACGGATTAACCACATTAGATGTGGCTGTTAATAATTTGAAAAGTATTCCAAGTGATGTGGCCTTCGGCAAAAGTTTGAAGCAATTCTTAATAGAAATCTAGATTTAATTACATTGCAGCAATTATGTATGGAGACAATTCCACAAAATCTAACGGCTAAATATGAAGAAATAAAAGAATATTTCCAGTATGCACCTATAACCAGTTGCGATGTAGAAAGGACGTTTTCTATTTATAAGGATGTACTTAATTCAAAGAGAACAAAATTGACAGAAGAAAACCTTGAGAAACTATTACTAGTCAATATTAATACTCCTTTACTCAACTTGAACGACAAAATGAACAAATAAAAATGTTCCAATTATAGAAATAAAATTAATTTTATAGATCACCACCCGTTCGTTTTCCAATTATATAAATAAATATTTTAGAAATACAGCCTTTCGCCAGTACTGCACTGGGCTTTGCGTCATGTGGTAAGCGTGTCCGTTCTCTACTTATAACCGCCGGCCTTCGGTTTGAAGCTACGACGTTGTTTAAGCATAGAGTGGTTCATGTATATCCAGAAGATGATCTTACAGCAGCAGCCGATCCCTACCACAAGTGCATCGTAAATGAACAAACTCTTCTTCTTCTTCTTGCAATGGAGTTTTCGAAATGAACTTTGTTCTTTGTTTCGAATCTGAATTAGGTGTTCATGACGCGGATACTTTTGCCGAGTTTTGGTGTGAGTTGCAGTATGCTGCAAATTTTTATGGTAAGATGGGTGTTAAAATAACCGGCGTTTGGAGAGTGGAAGTTTTGGAGTAAGAGATGGAGTATGTTGATGGGTGTTGGAAGGTTGTTTCAAGGAGGCTCATTGAGTAGGACGTCTTGGGGTCGTCGATGGTTACCGAAATGGAGGTGTACTTCCATTTCGGAGATCAATGGGTTCTCGTGCTGTGGAACAGCATCGAAGTACTTTCTTGCGATCTCCACTATGGTTTCCCAGATGGTTGGGAAGCCAAGATCTCAACGGATGGTGTCGTTTCTTACATACCATGGGGCTTGCGTGATGATATGCAAGACTTTGTTGATTACTATCTGGAGCTGGTTTACAGCATGTCCCCAGGCTGGTGCTGCGTACGTCAGGATTGGCCTGATGACGGCCTTGATGAGAAGAATCTTCATGTTAAGATCCAGCTTGTTGTGACCGTGCAGCATGGCGTATAGTTGCGTGATCACTCCAGTGGCGTGGTTCCGGACCTTTTCTATATGGTATTTCCAGGTGAGCCTGGTATCTAGCGTGACCCCTAGATACTTCAGCTTTTCTGCCCATGGTATGTGCCTGTCGTACATAGAAAGGTTGGTGTCTGGTCTGGTCTTGGTATGCCTGACGAAGATTATTGCTGAGCTTTTCCCTGGGTTGATGGAGATTCTCCAGTTGGAGAACCATTCTTCCAGGGTGTCAATGGCTTCTTGGAGGCGTCGTTGGATTATCCAGGGGAATAGGCAGCGGGAGAATATGAGGGTGTCGTCTGCATATAGGGCGAGGTGAGTGTTGGGGGATCTTGGGATGTCATGGATGTATAGAATGAATAGGAGAGGGGAGAGGGGAGAGTACAGCACCTTGCGGGACTCCGGCCATAATAGGTCGGGGGGATGAGGTGGAGTTTTTTAGGACTACAGAGAAGGAGCGATCGCTGAGGAAGGATTTGATGATATGGATTAGGGGTTTGGGTATGTTGGCCTGGATCAGCTTGAAGATGATTCCTTCGTGCCAGACTCTGCCGAAGGCTGTGACTACGTGGAACAGAACTGCTCCCGTCGCTTCTCGTGTGTACCAGTCTGTGGATCTGGTGGGTCGTGGAATGTCTACAAACAATCGCCCTACCGATATTTATGCATTCACGATGCCACTACTAGGCCCCGCCCACTCACGACAAGGACCAATAACAGAGGAGTGGGGCGATCTCCTCACTCCAGAGAAACCAAATAAAAGCGCAGACGAATTATAGGAAATTCTTTCGTTCCACATCACGAGAACCCATTGATTTTCGAAATGGAAGTACACCTCCATTTCGGTAACCATCGGCGACTCCAAGACGTCCTACTTGATAACCCTCCTTGAAGCAACCTGCCAACACCCATCATTATGCTCCATCTCTCATGCCGAAACTCCTACTCTCCAAACACCGTTATTTTAACAGCCATCTTCCCATTTAAAAATTTTTTCGTTCAAAACCCGAGAGGCCATGAGCCGCAGCATACTGCAACTCAAACTCAAACTCGGCAAAAGCATCCGCATCGTGAACAACAAATCACGAATCGAAACAAATAACGTAGTTCATTTCGAAACAGCCATTACATGGAAAAGAGTAGAATAGGGAATTCTTTTGACTCACAATCGAGTTAGAGTGCCAGAAATCCGCCAACCAAGAATTCTCCACGGTAAGTAGGCTCCGAAGTAGTGCGTGATAGTCCGAGTGCGCGGTTCGGTAAATGACGCTTCATCGTAAGTAATCTGTTTTAGTGATAAGTGACTGATAAATGTAAATAGTTGTAGATAATTAGAGTTTCTGTATTTTAGTGAAAACCGTGTACCCTGTGACTCTTTATTTTATTCTACAAGTAAAGTCAAATTTATAAACATATTGTGTAGTCCAGATTAAACTGTGTTTAATTTAACCGCCCCCTTCCAAGAAAAAGAAATAGCATTCTTACCGGGAGACCGGCTGAGCAAGCCAGGGCATGTAAACCCCAAAGAACTTTATTTTATTTTTCTTTCGCCAACTCTCGGTGTAACAGTCCCACCGTAAGAATCCAATTACAAAAGCGCACCGCGCAGAATCAACGATGAGACAGTAAGAGAATACAATAGGGCATAGACTAGATCAATGAGCATACAAGATTGAGCTGTCGTCAAAAGAAGTTCATTAGTGAACTGACTTAAGACGCTAGATGATACAGTGTTTCATTATACACACATAAAAATATTAGAGACAGTTGAAAATGACCTAAAGGAAATAAACTAGAGTGACGTACAAGAAGGCTTACTAGCCCAGAGATTTTTATACAGATACTATCCTCCATAACTCCATTCTAGTTACCAAGCTTTACCAACTTCAGGTGGTTTTCAACTTGTCCTTCTTATTGTATTTATTTTCCAAAGCATTATCCTCTCGCATGTATATAAATTCATTTCCATTGCTGTAGATGCTGACCACGTTTCACATGCAAAAGTTACTGTTAGTTTGATAATTTTTTTTTTTTAGATATTCTAAGATCCGCTTTCATTCAAGGTAAAAAAGTTAGATACATGAGTATCTCCTAATAAACAGGCTAAATCGATTAAATAGGTGTTCTTTTTACAAGATGTCCCGTATCGTTATGTTCAAATTTTAAGACTGTAAAGTAGACTTCATTTCAAGTAACAAAAACGCAAAACTTGTATATTCATTTTTATTTGTTTCCAAGTTACAGTTCTATGAATGTGATTGTCAGATCATGAAAAAAAAATGTAATCTCATCTCGGAAGTTACACAAACTTACAAAGAAGCAGATTTGGATGATGGTTGGAAGATAGCAATTCAAGAAGAAATTAATGCTTTGGAAGAAGGCAACACCTGGGAATTGGTAAATCAACCAGAAAATGTGCAAATAATAGATTCAAGATGGGTGTTCTGTGTAAAAGAAGTGAATAGTGAAAAAAGCACGTTTAGTGGCTCGTGGTTTTCAGCAGAACAATCTTGATGATGATGTCTATGCACCCATTGCAGGAATGGTAACATTAAGAACTCTTTTGTTATTGTATGTTCAATATAATATATATGTATGGTTGTTTGAAGGAACCTGTTTATATGGATCAGCCAGAAGGATTAATGCAATCTGATAAAAACAAAATTTGTAAGCTAAATAAATCTTTGTACGGTCTTAAACAGTCACCAAAATGTTGTATGAATTATTGGATCAAATGTTAGCAAGTTTAGCGTTTGAAAGATCTAGAAACGAACCATGTTTGTATTTTAAAAAGGAAATATTTTTATTGATGTATGTTGATGATTTGATTTTCTTTTCAAAATCTTCAAAGAATTTAAATTTAATTAAAAATGAATTATGTCAACATTTCAAAATTAAAGAATTTCAGAATGATAGAATAACTTTTTTAGGTTTAGAAATAGAAAAATATAATAGTAAATTACGTGTAAGTCAAAAGGAATTGATTAAAAAGGTTCTAACTAAGTTTAAAATGCTTGATTATAAAGAATGTAACATACCAATGCCACCTAAGTTACAGCTAAAAAATAGTTTTAGTATGTTAATGAGTCGAACCAAGAAAGTTTATCTTATCGTGAATTGGTTGGTTCATTGATGTACATTATGCTGGGGTCAAAACAACATTTGTGTTTTTGTGTAATATATTTCAGTCAGTTTCAGAATTGCTACACAAGGGGATACTGGACTTACTTAAAAAATGTTTTAAAATATCTTAAACAAACTAAAAATTTTGGTTTAGAATTTATGAAGAATGAACGACCTGTTCTTGACTTATCTGCAGGTAGATTCAAATTTTGGAAATTACGAAACTGATCGCAAGAGTATGACGGGGTTTGTGATAAGAATAAACGAAAATGTTATTTTCTGGAGATCTAAGAAACAGAATATTGTAGCACTCTCTAGTGCTCAGGCTGAATATATAGCTTTATCATCATATATAATGGAGGGGTTGTTCTTGTCACAAATGTTGTCTGAAATGTTAAATATTGATCTTGCACCACTTATTGTTTATGAATATAGCCAGTCCTGTATAAGGATGTCATCAACCTTAGAAACTAAATGTTCAAAACACATAGATATTAAGTATTATTTTGTCAAAGACTGTGTTATTGGAAATAGGGTAAAACTAGAATATGTTTTAACTAATCAGCAGTTGTCAGATATCCTTACAAAACCATTAGCAAACACAAAGTTTAAATATTTTAGACAGTGCTTAAATATAATAGACTTTTTAGAAGAATAATAAAAACGGACTAAATAATGCAAAATTACAGTGTAGCCACTTGTAATTGTTGCAGGAATATTTTGTTTTTACATGTTGTGTCAGTGATGTAAGGTTGACACAAGTAAGTAAGATGTACAACCTGAGTGACTTGCAAAATTATAAGAGTTATTATTGTGTAATATAATAAAGCAGTTAAACAAATACTCGTTCTATACCGTATGTGTTAAATATCATTAGGCATAGAGAATCAACGTATGACGTATCATGTACGTATCACGTACGTATACATACAATGTATACGTACATGAGAAAGCCAGTCCAATGCCAGCGACGACCGCGACGACTGACGATTATCTCCGATACCGATTGACTGGAAATTTTGCATTCAGTCTAGCTGCGGCCGTTACAGTTTGAAAGCGTACAATAAAATTAATGTATAATGGCTCTTTATACACCCACTGAAAAGCTTCAGTTAGTAAAATGGTTTTATGCCGGCAAATCTGCAATGGAGTGCATGAATTTGTTTGCGCTGACTTTTGCAGACCGTTCAGTACCTTGCAGACAAAACAATTTATAATATTATAAATAAATTTGAAACTTGTTTCTGTCTCAATAACTTTACGAAATGCAAACCAAGAGAGGTATCACCACAAAAAATTGAGGAAAGAAAACGGCGGGATGTATTAATTTGTAGTATTGTGGAAATTGATAACACGTGATCTGCTAGAAGTGCTGCCGAGGAATTGGGTACAAGTAACACAACTATTTCACGTATTTGGAAACGTAACGGTTTAAAATGTTTCAAATATTCGAAAACTCAAGAAATATTTCCCGAGGACAATTTCCGGAGAATGGAGTTTTGTCAAGACGTTATGGAAAAGATACATCGAGATGAAAATTTCGTTAAAAATATTCTCTTCACCGAAGAATCAACTTTTCCATTACACGGAAAGCACAATCCCTCTGTTCTTCGATATTGGGCTTCGGAAAATCAACACCGGCATTTTGAAAATCGCACTCAGTATCCTCAAAAACTAAACGTTTGGGCAGATATTTTAGGTGACCATTCTATAGGACCCTATTTTATTGATGGTATATTAACTGCCGACAAGTATCTCGAATTACTGAAAAATCAAATACTTCCCGCCATTCAAAACATTGGAATAAATCAGGAAATCGTTTAGTTTCAACATGATGTCTGTCCAGCACATAATGCAGTGAGCGTAAAGGAATTTCTAGGAAATACTTTTCCTGACCGTCTTATTACTGAAACAGGAAACATTAAATGGCCCCTGCGATCTCCTGATCTATCTCCAAATGATTTCTTTTTGTGGGGATTTCTAAAAAATATTGTTTATACTCATGAAGCTGGTAGAGCATCAAATCTAGTTGCCTTGAGAGAAAAAATACCTGAGGCTGCGAATTCATTAACTGCCGACATGTTAGCAAATGTAAGAGCTAATTTCTACGACCGCCTAGGACAATGTCTTGCCGTGCAAGGAGGAATTTTTGAACCTCTTGTATAATTTATTATAATTTTTAGAATCCTTTTTTATTTATTTTATTAGGATTATTCTTTAATTTTATTAGAATTACGCTTTTGTTTATGCAACGCACCGCAGCTTAAAAATTTCCTGCATCTACTGAAAGAAATAAGAACAGCAAATCCCTTGCAATTCGTAAATGTTATTTTAGAACGCATTACAAGTACCTATGTCGATGGTCAAATGATTACTGATAACTTGTATTTGCGAAACAATCGTTGCCGGCCGTAGCGGTCCTCGCCGGCATTGGATCGGCTTTTCCATATACATATACATCGTATGTACTCATACGTATTCGCTATGCCTAATGATATTTGACACATGCGGTATATCTTTTGCTTATCCAAATAACAATAATTAGGACTACCAATATATTCAACAAATACAAAATAAATTGAAAATATCGCGTTCAGCTCTAATAAAAAGGCTAGGACCTACACAATATTACAAGATTTCAAACACCGCAACAATTCTGAGATTTAAATATGAAATTCTACAACTTCCACCACATTCACCAAATTTATCTTCTACGGATTGCCGTCTGATTAAACGTTTGAACTTCTTAAATGGAAAGAATTTGCCTAATAAAGTAATTAGGGTAGAACTCAATATCTTCATAAGACTTAGTAATTTTTTAACGGTATTTACGATGATGATTTCGCGGGAAATGAGACTCGATTACTAGTACCATCTTTTCAAAAATTTTAGCATTGTATTTTAATTCTACAATATTTTTTATTATGGCAGATGAAGTTTAATAAATTTCTGAGATTGTATTTGGATGCTACAGCGGTGTGAATAAAGTGTCTAAATGGAAAATCCTAAAACACACAAACTCGCAATTCGTTGTAACACAATATTTCATTTTCAACAAATTAAACATTTAAAATTTTTACTGTTATGCAATAAACTTTGTGTGACAATGCTCGTTCTAAGTTCATTATTGCCGAGTTACGTAATTTAGCAGTGGTGATATAATCATTGAAGATGATGTGTCAAAAACTGTAACAACTTCGAAAATTAACAATAAAACTAATATCTTTTTGCACATCTCAAGAATTAACATCAAAGAGATAACTGGTACCCTGAACATTTCGGTTGAATGCATACACGTAGAATTAGATATGTCCAATATCCTAGGAAGGTGTCCTGAATTTTGACTTCGTGATAAAAAATGTGAAAGAATGCAAACATCAGGCGATGATTAAAAGCTGCTTAACAACAACCAAGCTGAGTTTTTGCAATGATTTGTTATAACCGATGAAACCTGGCTTCGCAATTACGTCCCTCATCCTAACAGAACATTCCTTTAAAAAACCGTGAGAAATAAAATAGTCCGCGGGTTGTAAATCTGTCAAAAAAGATATTGTACCGCGGCTTGAAAATCCGCAGGACTAAGTTGGATTGCGAAACCAAACCATAACAGTGGACACGCCATGACAACAATTCTTAAAGAATTCCATCAGCGAGTAAAATAATGGCTTCGTTGTTTTGACGGTCATAAACTATCTTGCAAAGAGCAAAACCGTTATTATGTCGTTCTACTAGATAATTTTAAAGGAACAATTTTTCAAAAAGACCTGAAGCGAACAAAAAAAGCTCTCTTTCATCGCGACAACGCGCCTTCTCCCGCCAGTCAAATTGTTCTTGGAAAATTGGTTTAAATTTAGTCCTCAATCTTCTGACCAAACTTAAGTTTTGGTCGGAAAATATTGGTGATCTTGAGAAAGATTATTACACAAATGGTAAGTTCTAGTAACTGCAATAACATTAAGTAAATAAAACGAACTTACCCTCCGAAAGCTGCCCCACCTGCTGCCGCCCTAGAAATGAAAGAATTTAGAGATTTTCAGATTTACATGAAATAAAAACATTTGTGTCAAAAATGTGGATCATTCAATTAATTATTAAGTTATATACTCTTAACTCGTGTTAATTGGGAGACAAATATTTAAAAGCTATAGGTATTAGAGAAACTAAGAACGTATCCCCCTATAGCTCCACCTGCTAGTGCCCTGCAAATGAAGGACTTTTGGAGATTTTCGTATTTACATAAAATCCAAACGTTTACATTTACGAAATTTTAAAAAAAGGATTCGGTTCGTGTAAAAGTTTTCTCGAAAAGTCTCCAATCATTTTATAAATATATTTTTCAAATATTTGCTCAAACAAACGCACTTAAAATGCAAATGAATGCTATAACCTCTGGTTACTACAAAAAATATCTAGATATAATTGATGCGCTCATTGCATACTAATCAAGAAAAGTTTATTTCAAAATCGTTACAGCAAATTAAAAAAAATAAAATAAAACCACTAAATTTTGCGACATTCAAACCGAAAGTATTGCTTCGATTCGTAGACAACGCGCTTGTAATATGGCCCCACCAAATATTTAGAATATTTGAATAACCTACATTCTAATATAAAGTTTACTAAGGAAACCAAAACCCAAAGATAATTGCTTTTTTAATATTTCCTAATGCATACCAGCGTGAAACTCGTTAATATAGACTAAAATTTCACTAAATATACACAAATATTTGTTTTTGTTTTTTACACCGATGACCCGCTATACACCTAATATAAATATAGTTTACAATACTATTTGTTCCGAAAAGAAATCGTCGACAATGTGATGACTCATCCCACGATACGTCATGCCCCTGGCGCCTTCTCGACAGATCTGGAAACGGAAAGACCGAGACAAAAAAAACACGAGAGACTCAGTGGCCGATATATAAGCCGTCGAGGAAGGGATTTGAATTCATTCTCACTGCGCCTTCTGATCGAGCAGTACCACAGTGAGAGAACATACGACGAAATATCGTCAAGCGAAGCCGGAAGAAATGGCCGGGCGAATTATCACATTAACAAAATTAATAGTGAATCCCAACATGATTGAACTCTGGCCACCTGAATTAGTTCAACAAACGCAATCAATAATTGACGAAACACAAAGCGAAAATGGCATACAACAACTACTACAGACATCACCGAGTTTCTTCGTAGTAGACCCGGATCAACCAAAAATACAAGTAAAAATAACAGATCCCGAACCGACCAAAAAAGAAAAACACCACAGAAAACAGAACATAATACATCCGGAAAAGAAAATCGAAGACTTCATCTACCCTAAATTTACATTACATCGAAACAAAAAACTCCAACAGTGCCCTCGAAACCAAACTCGAGGAAAAGATGGAACAAGAAGAAGCTGAATTCACTCCACAACCGTCAACTTCAGGCAGCACACCCAGGGTAAGTGACAAAACAAACACCACACAAAACACAAACACCGAAACACGCAAAACACACAAAATCGCACCAATCATAATAACAGACAAAGACAAATGGGCACATATACGACAAATACTTAAAACACACAACATTAACACCGTACAAAACAAACTAGTGAAACCTGGCATTCACATCGAACCGAAAACTGACGAAGACTACCGCACACTTAAACACATACTCAACACAGAACAAATTCAATTTTACACGTTTCAATTACGAAGCGAAAAAACACTAAAGGTAGTTATGCGTGGCATTCCTACCTTTATCACAGACACTGACATCACCGACGACTTGACTGACCAAGGCTACCCGACAATAAAAATAAAACGCATGAACGGCAAACACGGAATACCAGCACCACTTGACGAACTGACGAGACAATACAACTCAATTTACAACATACACGACTGCTGCGGACTCACAATTAAAATCGAACCACTAAACAAACGGACAGACATAATACAATGCCACAAATGTCAGACATTTGGACACCACCAAAGAAACTGTAACATACATTACAAATGCATGAAATGCGGAGACGAACACTCAACACACCTATGTACAAAACCCAAAACAACCCCACCAAAGTGTGCAAACTGCGGCGGTCCTCACTTATCCACTTTCCTTAACTGTCCTAACAATCCAAACAACCCTGTAAACAAAACCACACCCAAACCCGAATACATACCAGCACCACCCCCAACAACGAACCCATGGACACAAAAACAAAGAAACACAACACCTAACACAACTGACGAACTAGCACTTGCCTTAGGCAATATGCTAATAACATTACACTCCACAAACGCAACAACAGAACAGATACAATACTTCGTAACGCAAACACAGAAAATAATCACACTCTACAACAACAAACATTAAACACACACATGACTGAAACGCAAAAAACCGATGACCAGTGACTTAAACGCAAAAAGCGACAAACACACAGACTACACATACGCAACAGAGGACCGCACAAAAACACACAACACACGATTATTGATTAATCAGACACAAACACGTCACAACCCTGGGAAATACGAAACAATGGAGTGGAAATGGAGGCAACTCCGACCACAACAAAATTCAAGTCTCATATAAAAAGGATTTGAATTCATTCGATAGCAAATCATCGCCGAGTGAACTTAAATAAATATAAATACATAAATGTGCTTATTGTTAGTAATTAGTTTTAAATTGTTATATGTTTTTATTATTAATATAGTGTGTGTCTAGGTTACCGTTAGTTTTATTTAAGAACCCGAAAAGACAAATATTTTTCAAAGATGTCAGATGTGGAAGGTGAAGCTAAATAATTAATATCGGACCAAGTAGACAATTAAGTGTTAATTAAGTATTCGTTTAAATAATATACAGTGCGAAAAGACGTTTATTTTTAAATAACGTGATGGCAAATAGAGTGAAACTGTCGGAATTAAAAGTGACTGATTTAAAACGAGAATTAGAGGAGAGGGATGAGGACACAACCGGCAAAAAGGCAATTCTCCAGCAACGGCTTCGAAATGTGTTGATCCAAGAAGGCGAGGATCCAGAGAATTATGTCTTTCAAGTTCCAGGTGGAGATGCTAATGTGAATTCGCTGTTGATGAAAATGGAACAACGGCTGATAGACAATTCGCAAACCTTGGAACAGCGTCTAATAGATTCACAAACTCAAATCGAACAGAAGAATCTGGACAATGTGAAAAGTTTGGAACAACAACTGATAGACAATTCGCAAACATTGGAACAACGAATAATAGACAATTCGCAAACTCTGGAACAACGTCTAATAAATTCGCAAGCCCAGATGGAACAACGAAACCTAGAAACCGCTAGAATCCAAAATTCGCACAAATCATTTAAACTCAGAAGAAAAATTTCAAATTGAAAACTTATGCAAAGATTATTCTGATATATTTTATATTGAAAATACTAAATTAACTTTTAAAAACCAAATTACCCATAGAATTCGCACAAATGAAATACCTATTTATACCAAAAGTTATAGATATCCGTTTATTCACAAAGAAGAAGTTGAAACCCAAATTAAGAATATGTTAGATCAAAATATTATTAGACCAAGCCATTCACCCTGGTCATCCCCTATTTGGATAGTTCCAAAAAAGGTTGATGCATCTGGTAAACAAAAATGGCGACTCGTTGTCGACTACCGTAAACTTAATGAAAAGACAATCGACGATAAATATCCTCTACCAAACATTACCGATTTACTAGAGATATTAGGTAAATGTCAATATTTATCAACTTTAGATTTGGCTAGTGGCTTTCATAAAATTGAGATGCATGAACAAGATATATCTAAGACAGCTTTTAACACAGAAAGCGGACATTTCGAATTCCTTAGAATGCCATTCGGTTTAAAGAACGCGCCCGCTACCTTTCAAAGGGTAATGGACAATATTTTACGTGGTATTCAGAACGAACATTGCCTAGTGTATTTAGACGATATAATTGTTTTCTCTACATCATTACAAGAACATATTAATAGTTTAAAAACAGTGTTTCAAAGACTTAGAGAAACAAATTTAAAAATTCAATTAGATAAATCTCAATTTTTAAGAAAGGAAGTAGCATTTCTTGGTCATATTGTTACTCCTGAAGGCGTAAAACCTAACCCAAATAAAATTTTTGCAATAAAAAACTATTCTATCCCAAAAACGACAAAACAAATTAAAGGATTCTTAGGATTATTAGGTTATTATAGACGTTTCATTAACAATTTCGCAAAACTAACAAAACCTTTAACTAAATGTTTGAAAAAGGGTGCTACAATAGTGCACAATAACGAATTTAAGTCTTGTTTTGAAACTCGTAAATACCTTTTGATGAATGAACCCATCCTGCAATATCCGAATTTTAGCCAACCATTTAATTTAACAACCGATGCGAGTAACGTATCGTTAGGTGCTGTGTTATCACAAGGACCTATTGGGAAATATTTACACATTGCGTACGCCTCACGTACACTAAACGAATCTGAACAACTATATAGCACGATTGAAAAGGAATTATTATCAATCGTATGGGCTACCAAATATTTCAGACTATACCTTTTTGGCAGAAAATTTAATATAATTACCGACCACAAACCCCTACAGTGGTTGTTCTCTTTGAAAGATCTTAATTCGAAATTATTACGATGGCGAATAAAATTAGAAGAATTCGATTATTGACAGGTAAATTAAATATTAACGCAGATGCCCTTTTACGTATAGAAATTCATACTAAAGAAACAAACAATTTTTTCGAATACATAGAACAATTTAATAAGGACTTTAATGTATCTTATAATAATCAAAATGAACCACCCGATAATATTTCTTTAATAGCTCATCTGGACGAATACGCTTTAGATTTAGATGACGTCACTGCTCATTTAAATCAAGAATAAAACCCTATTATTGATATTCAAATATCAGAGACACCAGTAAATTTCGGCTCAAATCAAATAATTATAAACAGTTGTTCATAGTAAAAAACTTAAAATAACTAAATTGTTTGAAGATGAACAACGAATATATTTCAAATTTCTAAAAATAAATTTATAAAAGAATAAATAACTTCAAAAGTTAATTATCACTTATATTTTGAGAACCCTGATATTTATGAATCTTTTTGTAATGTTTTACATAAACACTTTATTTGGCCTTCACTAAAATTTAAATACTGTAGAATTAAACTTATAGATGTCATTGACAAAAACTATATCAAAGAAATTATCCAAAATTCCCACGAAGGAAAAACTTACCACCGCGGTATAGAAGAAACGGAACAACAAATTATGAAATTATATTATTGGCCTCACATGCGAAAATCAATACAATTAATTTATTAATGAATGTGAAATTTGCCAACAATGCAAATATGAACGAAATCCGATAAAAACAAAAATGAAAATTACTCCAACACCATAAAAAAAAACCCTTTGAAGTAATTCATTTAGACACTTTTACATTACAGAGAACCAAATTTTTAACTAACGGGTGTTCAGAAACATTCGAAAAATTACATAATCCAATTAATATGCTGTTCATTCTTGTGTAATAAAGCTCATCTAATCTGTAGTAACATGTAAAAAGACAACGTAGAATTAAGAGGAAATAACTTTACAAGTAAAGGTTTTATTCATCTTATAGTGACAATAGTATCTAGTTATCGTACTAGTTTAATAAATTAACATTCAACAAATTATTGTAAGAAATGGCTTAAAATAAATTTGAAACAAATAAACTGTTTGTAGAGTCCTTAGATTACAACCTTATAATAAATATCATAAATTATAGTTGTATAAATTACCAACAATAATGACCATAATTATAAAAGATGTTGAAAATGTCCACCACCTTCTTCCAAGCATTTTACGCACCTCCTCCGAATGCTACTAAATACAGTTTGCAGTATGGGACTATTTCTAATTTCACTAATTTTATTTATAATTCTGTCTTGGAGATCTATATAATCTTGCACGGTACTTGATAAATTGAATTTTTTTAAAAAGGCCATGAATAGTAATCACACGGTGTAAGATCACAAGATCTTGGAGGAAATTCATGATCGCTATTCAAACTAATTAAACAAAACACTTCTTGTAACATATTCATTGTTTCCCCCGCTGTGTGAGCTCTAGCACCATCTTGTTGAAAGTATCCCAAAGCTAGTTCATCATCGCGAAGTTGATTAAAGAAAGGCAATAGTAGTTCCTGTCGATATCTTTCTGCAGTCAAGGTACCATTAAAAAAAATTGGACCAATAATCCTTCTTCTACTTATAGCGCATCAAACACCATCTTTCTGAGGATGTAAAGAAGCTTCAACATAAAAATTATTTGGCTTTGAATCACCCCACATTCTCATGTTTTGCGAGTTAACATATCCACTAACATGAAACCATGCTTCGTTTGAAAAGAAAGTTTTGTCTAGGACACCATCATTAAAATTATTTGTAAACCATTCGCAAAATACTACTCGTCGCGGATAATCAATATCGAGGATTTCTTGCAAACAAGTTATACGATATGGGAATAACTGTAAATCTTCTTTTAAAACTTTATGGCAACAACCAACTGACAACCCGGTCTGTTGAGCAAGAGTTCTTACTGAAGTTTTAGGGGCATCAGTCATTATTTCTCTAACATTCCCAATCACTTCTTCTGTCCGAACTTTTGGTCGCCCACCACCCTCTTGGCGTCCCACACTACCAGTTTGTCGAAAAACTCGAACAATTCTGATTAGTGTACACTGAAAAGTATTATAATCAAAAGCAAGGTTGGGAAATTCATCTCGCAATTCTTCCAAACAAGCTTGAATTGAATACTTCCACTGGCCATCGATCTTTTGACCATTTCGAAAATATGTTTCAACCATGAATGCTTTGTGTACGTTGGTAATTACCATTTTCAAAATTAAAAAATATAAATTAGTCTCTTCGATATTAGATTCGGACAATTTTTGACAGACAACAGTTGACATTTAATAATTATTACAAATCAGATACTTAAGTAAAGATATACGATTTTTTGTTCAGAGCCCACTTGACTTCGAATGTTTCTGAACACCCGTTATAATTGATGCGTTTTCAAAATACGCCCAGCGTATAAACTATCATTTCTTATTCCAACAGAAATTATCGATAACTTAATCTCATTTTTCCCACATCATCGTATACCAAAAGTAATAACTAAAGACGGCAGACTATGTGCCCACACTGTCAAATTTAATAATAATATGTTTATATACTGAGAAGGATTGTTCGACGTTGAGAGATGTTATATTTGCATAGTTAAAGGCTCTTTGTATCTGTACAATGGATCTTCAGTATTGGTAAAAAGTTGCCCTAATTTTGTAAAATCTACATTTTTATCTAATACACCTTATGTGTATTATTAAATTTAACAGTGTGGGGCACATAGTCTACCGTCTTTACAGTAATAACGACCGATAATGACGGAGAGTTTAAAAATACTATTATGAACGATGTATTAAAACTACACAAAATCGAAATTCATTTTTGTTCCCCCAATCATCCACAGTCAAACGGTTTAATTGAGCGATTTCATTCAACAATAATTGAACATATACGATTGTTAAATGCTCAAGGATTTCAAGAATCGAGAGTACAATTAAAAATGATATATGCCTTATTAGCGTGCAATCATTCGATTCATTCCTCTACTAAATATCGACCGATAGATATAGTAAATGGTCATATTGACGAAAGCAATGTATTCAATATAAATTTAACCCAAATGTTACTTAGTAATTACATACACGAACACAGAGAAAAGACAAAGTTACTCTATTCAAAAATTATCGAAAATCTTATAAAAAAACAAAACGAAATATATTACTAAGGTAAATCAAGAACGTGATGGCCCAAATCTATTTGAACCTGAAACTAAAACTTATGTGAAGAAACAAGCATGACAAAAATTTCCAATCAAATTTAATAAGCCAACAGTAATAAAACAAATAAATGAAGGACACAATACAATTTCTACACCTGAACAGCCTAAAGTACACACAGATAATCTCAAACGACCCCTTAAGAAAACTTATAATTTTAGCACTTGTTGGTGTTAATTATAACGAGCCATCGAAAAAATTCATAATTGGAGTAGACTGTGAAATTGGGTTGGTACTTTAACCACTTCCACATAATGACACATTACTTGATGCTTGACAGTTTCATTGTAAAAAAAGGTTATGGCATTGAAATGATACTACAACAAAAAAGAAAACAAATAATTTATTTAATATCGAAATCATAATCAAAATTCACATATAGCTACAGAAGTTGTTGAAAATGTTGTCCATTTGCATCTAAACATAAACAATTTTCTTAATAAGAGTTTTGAAAAATTTGACACAAACTTATAGTTTCAATGTCAAATAATAAATGTCATTATGTGGAAGTGGTTAAAGTATCAACCCAATTTCACAGTCTACTCCAATTATGAATTTTTTCGATGGCTCGTTACTATACAAATAACGAAAAACAAGCGAGCACAATATTGTCGTAGCTGTGTTAAGCGTATACTTATACGCATATTCATTAATGAATTTTAACACTTCACAATCAGAATATAAAAACGCATAAGACACACTTAATTATTAATGGATAAGAGAAAACATCCGATTTGACCTATGTTTACTAAGATAGATCTGTGGTAAATTTACAAAGTTATTTACACGCCCTATTAATTTTAACTTAGAACTTATCAGTTTTAAGATTAGATAAATAAGGCATATTTACCCCCCTAGAGCTGCCCCACCTGCTAGTAACCTAAAAATAATCTATATGAGAAATTCTGCGCTAAAACTTAAAAATCATTTAATTTTTAATGTAATAATTGAAACAACTTACCCTGCATTCTTCATAAGGTGCCTAGAATATAAGTCAAAATTAGTTAAAACTTATTTTTGAAAGGACAATAACATCTTAAGTCTATTTTTGAACCAAAACAAGCACATGATAACATTTGTAAATTTGTTTTTAAGTGTATGATACACATAGGAATCAATAAATGAATATCAGTTAATAACAGAAAAAAATAAAAAGAAAGATCGGACAAGTGAAAATGATAATAAGACAACTATAACCTGGTTCGCGGGCGTTGAGCTACCCACCAGGCGCGCCCCTAGGTGGCAGATAAAGGGACTCTGCTCTTGACTCCATATTTCTTCCATACTCGTGGTATCATAATTAAACGATAACAAAACACAAAAAAAAAATGGAGTCTCAAGAGAATCCAAAATATTATATATTTAATATAATAAGGTGTCTACTGGGACTCCTTTGGTAATGGAGACTGATGGCACTCCAGAAAGAAAAACCGAAACGCAATGGACTGAATCTGAGAATGTTGTGAAACGAGAGGGTGCGCCCAAGGAGAGAAGACATCTTTCCGGCGCAAAAAGTTTTCTACTTCGGGCGTGAGTTACAAAACAGCGCTTAAAGGTATTAAGGCTGCAATAGTTTTTAAGAATTACCCTGTCAATTTAGTGACCGAGGGTAAAGTAGGAGCTATACAAGAAGCCCTGATGATGGTCATAGACAGGGCGCAAAAGGCGCCGAGGTTTAAATCCTCCCGTCTTATAGACGGTTACTACGGAGTCATTTGTGCAGATGAGGACTCGTACAGCACTGCGAGAGATTACTTGGAAAAGGAGACTGTTTGGAAGTTCGTGAAGAGCGAAGAATTACCAAAACAGCAACGAGTTTTAGCGTTTCTGTTAGAGACTAAGGAAGAGGATCTAACAGTCAGTTTGACAAGATTCGAGAGGCAAAATCCAGGGCTTAAAGTGATGAATTGTCCTCAGTTCCAGGTCTTCCTAAAAGGCCTACATGTTAACCTTCGGATTGACAAGGAGTCTGAGGAAGCGTTGATGAGGACTGATTGGAGACCTTACTATCGCTTTCAGAAGGCTAGCTTTGTAACCCACGAAACAAAAAAAGACCAGATACCGGTGATGCAGGATAAGGGTACTCTAGAAGAATATCATGCATCTACCTCTGAGGGTCAAAATGTTGAAGATTCTCCAGATAAATTTTCAACATAAGAAAATAACCACAGCGGCATTTTGCCAAAGAACACTAGCTCAAGATATCGATATCCTGTTCATCCAAAAGCCATGGATAAGTATAGATATGGTGAGAGGACTACAGGTTAGGCAAAGGGAGCTCTTGGTTGGTGCCCAAGAAACTAAAATTGGAACCTGTATCTGACGTGATGCCTTTCATGGATATGCACTATGTGTATATGAGTATATGACGGCAGCCAGGATTAGAGTGAGTGTCGATGGAGGGATATTGGAAATGATAACTGGGTCTCTATATCTACCCATTGTCTCTCCAGAGCTACCAGGGCCTGATCTTGAGGCCTTGGTGGTATATACCAGTAACAACAATCTGGAATTGATTATCGGTGCAGATATCAATGTTGATCATAAGGCGTGACAGCAAGGATAATAATTATAGGGATAAGTGTCTCTTTAACTATCTCTGTGGTACCAAACTTGGCTGTCTGAATAACCGACATTTAAGACATCAAGACATGCGTATATCCGCTATGAATTATGTATAGATTTAACGGAAGCCAGACTGTACAAGGATTCCAAGAGAACAGATTGGGGTTCTTACATGGAATACCTGTTAGCTGCAACCCGAAACATCCCTGTCAGAAAAGGGAATGTTGAAGAGCTAGAGTTGGCCGTTGTATGGTTACAACGGACCAATCTATCCTGCTATGAAAATAACCGTACCCGTAGGGAGCGCCGTATAGTTAGACGGGTTACCTGGTAAAATGCAGAGTTAACCAATTTAAGGAAAGAAACTCGCCGGTTATTTAACAAGGTGAAGAAAACAGGTAATTTGGAGGCTTACCGGGTTCTCCTCAATAAATACAATGTAAAACCAGACCTTAAATCGCCAACTAATTGAATCTACTATATGGTACCTGGTCTACTTGGTATGATATGGTAAATTCAATCAGTTGGCGATTTAAGGTCAGGCTTTACTTTAAAGTATATATATTTAAAACAATAAAAATATACATACTTTAAACTAAAGCCAGACCTTAAATCGCCAACTGATTGAATTTACTATATATATATATATATATATATATACATATATATGAAGAACAATTGTTGTTGGGCAATCCAGCAATCAAAAAACAATTAATTAGTTAATGTTCTTTATTTTTTTACCCTATATTTCGCTCTGAGGTTTAGAGCTTCTTCGCGGGTCACTTTAATAAGAAAAAAAATGTACATAACTTAGATATTTAGTCAAACAATCATAAGAAAAATTCTACTTACAAATATGAACACTTATTATGCGAAAATTATATATTACAAAACATGGTAGGTCGATGAATTTGTCAATTGTCCCACGTAACACAAACAAAACGTCATAATTAATTTAAAACTCTTTAAAAAAAAAAAACTATTATAATTTATAATATAACAACACATTTAAAAACAATCATGAGCAACGTGTAGTGAATCAATTCACTCATGATGTAATAATACACTCTGTCATTTCGGATGTTAAAAGGAACTGCATGGAATTTATTTAAAATTCAATGCAGTTTGTCGTTCTATGTGAAACAGATGTAAAAAACATGCGTCGGTGAAAACTGCATTGAATTTTAAATAAATTCCATGCAGTTCCTTTTAACTTCCGAAATGACAGAGTGTATTATTACATCATGAGTGAATTGATTCACTACACGTTGCTCATGATTGTTTTTAGATGTGTTGTTATATTATAAATTATAATAGTTTTTTTTTTAAAGAGTTTTAAATTAATTACGACGTTTTGTTTGTGTTACGTGGGACAATTGACAAATTCATCGACCTATCATGTTTTGTAATATATAATTTTCGCATAATAAGTGTTCACATTTGTAAGTAGAATTTTTCTTATGATTGTTTGACTAAATATCTAAGTTATGTACATTTTTTTTTCTTATTAAAGTGACCCCCGAAGAAGCTCTAAACCTCAGAGCGAAATATAGGGTAAAAAAATAAAGAACATTAACTAATTAATGGTTTTTTGATTGCCGGATTCCTCAACAACAATTGTTTTTCATACTTGTTTTAACGGCAAAGACTCCTTGTCTACATATATATATATATATATATATATATATATATATATATGTATGGTAGATTTAATAAGTTGGCGATTTAAGGTCTGGCTTTACTAAAAAGTGCATATATTTAAAACAATCTTACATGTTTCGGCAAGTGATGCCTTTCTCAAAGAATATAAAATATAAATCAATTTATTTTATATCTTATTTTCTCGTTACAACTGTCTTAGTGTCATTTTTACCAGATCACAAATATTACAACATACAATTCTTATGGTAGTATATATGTTGAGCACTTGTGAAATTATTACACTATTAAACTTAAATAAAACAACTTATATTTCACAAACAATAGTATATTGACTATATGTACATTTCATGTGCACTGCACACATCGTCAGTAGTTACTAATTTAAAAGTATTATTTTTTAAGTACATGTATAGTAAAAAATATCTATTTTTTTGGTTAGGGGTGTAAAAATTACAATTATAAATGGTCAACAAATGGTCAAAAACATGCAAATAAAAATATAACAATAAAAATAAAAATAAAAAATTATGGTCGTATATTGTAACAGTGCCTGCTAAAATCTATTGAAATTCCAAGAAGGACAAATTATGGGAAAGACCGTTACCTATGAAAAACAAGACATCTGACTGTGTTTGGCATGTCGGGTTCTATTAAATAACAATATAGTAGCGTGAAGAGGATCTATTAGTTATTAGATACTGTAGGTATACAATTTAAAAGTTTATTATTAATAGGTGACATGTCATTGTTAAGGAGGTAATTTTTGTATTTTTTCATATGTATGGCTTCCCACATGTCTAAATTTTTGCTATTACATTTTTTAATTAATTTAACATTATCTACGCTGAAATTATGTCCGGTATCTAAATGATGTAGAGCTAATGCTGATTTATCTACATTGTGAAGTTTTACATGAGCTAAATGTTCTTTGAAACGGGTTTGAATATTTCTTCTTGTTTGGCCGATATATAATTTTGGGCAGGAATTACAGTTAATTCTGTAAATACCTGATTCTTTCAGTGGGTCTGTGTTAACTAACTTTGTTTGAAGATATTGTTGTAACTTATGAGTGTTGGAAAAAGCAGGAGTTAGATTATATTTTTTTAACAATTTAGTTACGTTATTCTGCCAACTTTTGTGAAAAGTAATTTTGCAATATTTTTTGGTATTACTCTTTGTATTTGGAGTTAATCTGGTTTTAAAAGTTTTTAGCTTCTTCTTTTCTAGTTTGTTTTTGATTTTATCCACCAATTGTTTATCGTATCCGTTAGATTCTGCTACTTTTGTTATGTGGTCTAGTTCTTTCTTAAAATTCACTGGTGATAGAGGGATTGATAATAATCTATTAATTAAAAAATAAAAACTACTTTCTTTATATTTGTTAAAAGTGTCTGATTGTTTATGTATGTAATTGTCAGTGTGTGTTTCTTTTCTGTAAATGTCAAATTCAAACTTCCTGTCTAAAATAGTAATTTTTAAATCTAAGAAGGGTAAAGATTTGTTTTTATCCAACTCGTACGTAAACTTGATTGATGGATATTGGGTATTTAATATATTTAAAAACGAAACTGTATCGAAAGAATCAGGTATCACTGCCAGAACATCATCTACGTATCTTGGATAAAAACAAATCTTTACCCTTCTTAGATTTAAAAATTACTATTTTAGACAGGAAGTTTGAATTTGACATTTACAGAAAAGAAACACACACTGACAATTACATACATAAACAATCAGACACTTTTAACAAATATAAAGAAAGTAGTTTTTATTTTTTAATTAATAGATTATTATCAATCCCTCTATCACCAGTGAATTTTAAGAAAGAACTAGACCACATAACAAAAGTAGCAGAATCTAACGGATACGATAAACAATTGGTGGATAAAATCAAAAACAAACTAGAAAAGAAGAAGCTAAAAACTTTTAAAACCAGATTAACTCCAAATACAAAGAGAGTAATACCAAAAAATATTGCAAAATTACTTTTCACAAAAGTTGGCAGAATAACGTAACTAAATTGTTAAAAAAATATAATCTAACTCCTGCTTTTTCCAACACTCATAAGTTACAACAATATCTTCAAACAAAGTTAGTTAACACAGACCCACTGAAAGAATCAGGTATTTACAGAATTAACTGTAATTCCTGCCCAAAATTATATATCGGCCAAACAAGAAGAAATATTCAAACCCGTTTCAAAGAACATTTAGCTCATGTAAAACTTCACAATGTAGATAAATCAGCATTAGCTCTACATCATTTAGATACCGGACATAATTTCAGCGTAGATAATGTTAAATTAATTAAAAAATGTAATAGCAAAAATTTAGACATGTGGGAAGCCATACATATGAAAAAATACAAAAATTACCTCCTTAACAATGACATGTCACCTATTAATAATAAACTTTTAAATTGTATACCTACAGTATCTAATAACTAATAGATCCTCTTCACGCTACTATATTGTTATTTAATAGAACCCGACATGCCAAACACAGTCAGATGTCTTGTTTTTCATAGGTAACGGTCTTTCCCATAATTTGTCCTTCTTGGAATTTCAATAGATTTTAGCAGGCACTGTTACAATATACGACCATAATTTTTTATTTTTATTTTTATTGTTATATTTTTATTTGCATGTTTTTGACCATTTGTTGACCATTTATAATTGTAATTTTTACACCCCTAACCAAAAAAATAGATATTTTTTACTATACATGTACTTAAAAAATAATACTTTTAAATTAGTAACTACTGACGATGTGTGCAGTGCACATGAAATGTACATATAGTCAATATACTATTGTTTGTGAAATATAAGGTGTTTTATTTAAGTTTAATAGTACAATTCTTATAGTGAAAATAAAAATTAAATAAGTAAGGTAAACTCACGCTCCCACGAGTGCACCAGCTGCCAACCTGCAAATGAAAGAAAATACATGGAATAATCACGAAACTTACAGGTGTTTTGTAATTAAATTATTTTCTAGTCGAAGGCCAAGAATTTCCTGGCAAGATGTCACCGTTGCGGTCGAAAACCAGATATCTCCTGGCTCAAATATTCGACCGTTTTATCGATCGGGCCTTTTTGCTTCCTATCTCCTTATCTTATACTGACATTGCTTCGAAATGAAACAAAGTCACATTTGTAATATAAAATTGTCTCTAGTACCTTATCATTCTAATTTAAATCTATGTTCAGAACAAAGAAATTGTATTACCTAGAGCGATTGAACTTGTTTGACCAATTTTAGCAAAAGTATCACATTAGTGAAATATGATATTAGTTAAAATTTTGAAATTATATATCAAGTGACACTTGTGTAATTAAGATTTTATGAAACTATCTAAATTATTTTCAAGCGTTTCTGTGCTAATTTCAGCGACTCTTTTGGTTTTATTGGTTTAATAAGTTTATTTATTTTAATTGTAGGCAATATCTAGGATTCAAGTAAAAGAAAAGTTTATGAAGCCCACATATGCTTCCAAACAGTGTCGCGGCTACATGCACACAAAGAAAGAGGGAATTCTAAAAAATAAGGAATTTCAAGCTTTATCTGTAACAGGGCCGTTATGAAATTATCGTGTTCGTTTTCGATAATCACAAAATCAACAGCAATTACGGAAAACCGTGCAAGAAATATGCATCAGCATATCTGCAGATACGCTAAATACATTAATAGCCAAAATGTCATGTAAATAGTCATTATCCTCATAAAAGTCAAAAATGGACAATTTAATGAGCTGAAATATATTGTTTCATTTGCATTTATTTTTATTGTTTATGTTATTTTATAAACATAAATAAAAAATAGATTTTCTAATGTATTTTTTATATTCACAAATTTTTAAGTGTTTATACTTTTATACGGTAGTGTAAATAAGAATCAGCGAGTCTAGGGGCATAAACTTGCAAGAGCAGAAAATATGCTAATAGTAGTAAAAGTTTAACTTTCAGTTTTGTCAAAAGCTTTATACAAGTGTCCCGTATCGTTATGTTCAAATTTTAGGAGTGTAAAGTAGACTTCATTTCAAGTAACAAAAACGCAAAACTTGTATATCCATTTTTATTTGTTTCAAAGTTACAGATCTATGAATGTGATTGTCAGATCATGAAAAAAAATGTAATCCCAATGTCAATAAAAACTGATTTTATTTCAAATAGTTCAATTAATAATATTTTCGAAATGTCCACCTCCTTGTTGAATGCAGGCTTGTGCCCGTAGGCCAACAGAAGCAGTACTTATCCGAATTTCATACTTGTTTTGTCGTATTTGCTCGGCAGCCAGGTGAATACGATCCAACAACTCTTCTCTTGTGTTCGAAACTTACGCGGAGACTAAATGTTTCATGTACCCCCATAAATAAAAGTCAAGGGGATTAAAATCGGGTGATCTGGGTGGCCATGCAACAGGACCACCCCGACCAATCCATCTTGGATAACTGACGTTAATCCAATTTCGGACAGCAATTCCGAAATGTGGTGGTGCCCCATCCATATGCAAACACATGTCTCGTCGAACATTCAGTGGGACATCCTCTAAAAGACCTGGCAGTTCGTCAATAAGAAATTGAAGGTAATTGTCCGCATTTAACCTCCCAGGAAGAAAGACAGAACCAATCAACAAATCATCGATTAGGGCCGCCCAAACGTTAATAGAAATTTCATTTTGAATATATAGCTTTGGGATTATCTGATGACCACCTGTGCAGGTTTCTCAGATTTGTAACACCATTTCTCTTGAACGTAGATTCATCTGTCCAGAGGACTGTTCTGCAGAAATTAAAATGAAGCCGTTACTGTCTTAATATCCAGGTAGAATAAACTAGACGAGCATAGTGGTCTGCCTCAAGCAAACCGTGTCCCCTGCGATGGTGATATGGATATAAGCCCTTACGTTTTAAAATTCGTCAAACTGTTGTTCGTGGCATTCCTAGTTGTCTAGCAATTTGACGTACACTGAGAGTTGGATCCTTTGTAACAATAGCTACTGCTTCTTCCTCTAAGTCTGCTGGCAAATTTACTCCTCGGTCGAAAAGATAATCACGCAGTCCGCATTCCCGAAATTGTCTGTGTACTTCCAGAAACGTTCTGTAATCAGGTATGCGCCTATCGGGAAACCGATGTCGGTACTCAATAATTGCTTGACATGCACTGGCATTACAGTAGCCATACACAAAATGCATGTCCGCATACTCTTGAGAAGAAAATCGGTAAGGCATTTTGAATAAAGAAAACGTGTCCACTCACTAATAAGCTGTTGTATGAACTGAAACGTAATGTAATCCTTTATTAAAAAATACAACATTAACAGTCATCTGAACATTTGTTTATTGTATGATATTCATGGTTCAGCACTTACGAAATAAGTAAGAACCTTCTTCATCATAAATCAATTTCCAGTACTCTTTTTTTGTAGATCTCCAAGAAATTACTGTATGCACTACGACACGTGTTTATTTATTTTAGGATAACAGTTTATTATGTGACTTTAACAATCACAAGCCTGTTATTGATTCGTATAACTTTTTTTAAATAAAATCAGTTTGTATTGACTTTCGTGATCTGACAATCACATTCATAGATCTGTAACTTGGAAACAAAAAAAAAATTGGATACACAAGTTTTGCGTTTTTGTTACTTGAAATGAAGTCTACTTTACACTCCTAAAATTTGAACATAACGATACTGGACACTTGTATGTATATTTCATTTTTCTCTCTCGCTTTAGACTTAAAAAAGGAGATAAACATACAATTCACTGCAATAATAATTAAAATTTCTTACCCTGCTAGTGGAGCATGTGGGTGTGGCCTGTAAAAATACGAAATAAATTAGAAAAATACTTTCTACTATATATTATGGTCGTTCGAATAATAGTGCATAGGAAATTAATAAGAAAATTAAAAAATAAATGAGTGATCGTTACTTGATAAGCCAAATAGAGAAGCACATATTACGTCACGTGCGCAGATTATTTATTTTCGTCGGTTGAGTCCATTATTGCGCGACAAGGGGTGCGCTCTAAACAAAGTAAGTGTTGTCTTTCACACTTTTATAACATCAAACTTAGATTTATTTTCCACTACATAGAATGCCTCAAACTTTGTTTTATTATTCCACACCATAAAATATCTTAAACCGTTTAAAATATCTACGCCACTGTCAACTTTTGTTTGCGTAGCTATAAGTGACGTAATACCTACTATTCTATTTGGGTTAACTATACATTGCAATTTGTTATAGTAGAAAATATAAAAAACGGAAATCTTAACAAAAATCATTTTATTTATTCTCCTTCAGCAGGAACACAACGATTTCTACGTTTAAGGAATTCAAATGACCTTTGCATGTCGTTGTGTAACGGGCAAATTTTGCCCCTTTGCTATTTTTGGTCGTTAAGTTTTCCTGTAGTGTTAATTGGGGTTGGGAGGTTTGTTGCCTTGGCTCATCATCTGTTTGTGATCCTGATATTTCTTCCTCTTCCGTGTCATCTCGACTATTTAGTCTTTTAACAATACTCTTTATTTGCGCCCTGTGTATGAACTGGAAATAAGTCAAGCCATTCCAAATCCGATAATAACTGATTTTCATCATCTGTTCGTGGATTTTGTAAATAATTCAACACACCAGTTAAATCATCATTTCGTCGTTGCTTTATACGTTCAACTAAGGATGCTTTCATTTTATTGGCGAGTGCTGAGTTTTTGCTAGACACTTTGTTTTATAAGAAATTTCAAAGCTGCATCAGCTGTGCATAAATTAGCATCTAGTCGACAGATTGCTTCTACTGTTAATTTGTTAATTTAATTTGGGTCAACACATCAACAATTTTATTTACCAAGTCAAAATCAATTATTATTAAAAATACTTTTGTATTATACAAATTTAGTGAGGTTTTACCCACTCAAGTATGTTTCAAATTATGTTGTCATATACACATTCGGCTCACGCCGACAAGTAGTGAAGACACGAGAATACAGTTTTTTATAGATACGGTGGTTACCGACTATAAAAAACACGTCTAATTCGGCTGTTATTATGTAGACAGCGCTGAATATTCCTTCACGCTCTGTCTGAATAATTTCGGCTAGATAGTAACGTAGTTATGTTTGTTTTGAATGTGTCTCTTCACCAACAGGGGCGTACCGACGAACATGTAGAAATGTGAAATACGTATCTACGTCTTTGGAGAAGATACATTCAAAAATACATAAATGAACTTGTATTGTGTTCTTCACATCCCATTTTTAATAATATTTTTTATATTATTAAAAATACTTTTGAATTACTGTCACTTAAATGTGTTGTACTTTGGCTTCTAATTAACGAAATTTCATAAGATTCTTAGAGATTATTTAGGAAGGTTGACACTTTCTAACTCAATCTCCCACCAACAGATTTTTTAACTAGGTACTTTATTTAACTTTATTTGACAGGCCAAAACGTAATTTTCTTCTGTCTTAGCAAACCTTGACAGTCTGGTTAACAGTTCTCATTTCAAAATCTTGATGAAGATTGTTATTACGGCAATACTAAAGCGCATTAACAATACTTCTCAGTATTTTCTTTTAAAAACTCGATACTGCTCTTGCTGGCACAACCTCAAATCTGAATCCCATAGGTTCAGACAGGTTTCAAATTCTGCTGGTAAAGGAACAGTTTATTTGTATGTGAAGAATTTCTCCCAAGTAACCGATACATTCTTCTGAATTTTATTCCCAGCTCTTCACGTCTCTGCTTATCATGTACCTCCCAGCGCAGTCTCGCGTCGAGAGTAATTCCTAAATATTTAGCAGAGTTAGCATAAGGAGTCTGTTTGTCATTTATTCTGATAAGTTATTGATCTGATTAACTGACGTTTGCAGTTTTTGCTAGGCTTCTTCTTGTTTTTGTCCTACAGCTAATATGGCAGTATCATCTGCAAACGTAGCTATTGTGTTAAGTTCAAGGTCAGAAATGTTACTGATATACAGTAAATTGAATACGAGATCCAGCACACTGTCTTGCGGTACTCCTGGTTTAAATTCTTTAAGCTGAGAATAGACCTCTTCTTGCTTTATTCTAAAGTATCTTTCTGAAATGTATGATTTTAAAAGTTCGGAATGTTGTCCTGGCGGACAATTTTTCAACTTGTATATCAGGCTCTTATGATATTCTTTATAAAAAGCCTATGCCACATCAAGAAAGACAGAAAAACAGCCATCTCCTTCTTCCATCGGCTTCTCAATTATATCAGTGATTCTGTGAACTTGCTCAATGGTTAACTGTTTTTTCTAAAACCAAATTGATGAGAAGGAGTCAGATTCATTTCTATAATTATTGGCTTCAGTCTTTTAAGAAACAATTTTTCGTATAGTTTCGAAATGACAGGGAGTAAAGAAATAGACCTTTAAAATGAAACTTGACGAAGAGGATTCGCCTGGTTTCAATATTATCATGCTAGTTTGCACATCTTAGGCACATATCTCAATCTCAAGGATGTATTCAGATACATATTATATTACTCCTAATTTTATCAGCCACCTCATTATCATCAATAGGTGTCGTCCAATCTAGTCTATGAGAAATTAGGTTGTATGAAGACATTCAAGTTTAGTAATTCGCATTTTATAATTTCTTATTTACAGTTCATAAAGTATAAGTTTTCAGTTCGTACTGCCCAAGTGTGAACCGCAAATAACACACATGAATACGCGCTGTAATACTACACACGTTTGTCATTTTAAGTTAAAACGTACGTCTTTGAAATATTATATTAAATAAAAAGGATAGGTTGTCCAGGAGATAGTCTTATGATATTCGACTAGTTATCAAATTATTTCAATATTGTTATTTATTGACTTTGTTACCGGCATTCTGACTTCTAGGTTAAGCATTATTCTAATTTGAAGATTTAGTTTATCAAAAATTACAAAATCTGTTCTTTTGAGAACAATACTGATAATAAATAGTAATATCAATTAGTGGCAATAAGTACGAAATTATTTGATTATCACTTTGACATTTCTAACCTATTTATTTTACAAAATATTTCTTAGATGCCTGGTAAACCTCTGGGTTCTCAAGCTCAACAGCTTGTATTAAATCTTACCAGAGTATTTTGAACGGGAAAAAGAGAAATGTGGACCATTTATGTCCAGCGACCGTGTTCATGAGGTAATTCACATATTCAGTTAGATAAGGCAGTGTTATAAAATAAGTTATTTTCGAGGGTAGCAGAAGCCCTTAATATTTCTGGTAGAACGGTCTGCACTATTAAACATCGTAGCATTCAGAATCCAGTGTTATCGTCTCCTGGCAAAAAATAGGTCTTGTAAGAAGCCAAAAACTAAGGACTTACCAGAAGCAACTAAAAATGGAAGTTCGAAATACTGGTTATGACATGTATAAAGAAAGTATGTTTTTAATATATTGTAAACATTTATTACATGTTCAAATTTTTCAGAAAAACATCTTACCTTAAAAACTCTAAGCAATGTTCCGACTATGAAAGAATTTGTTCATTCAAGTACAACTACTTTAGCAATATTGCTTAAATATATTGGTTTTAAATATAAGAAAGAGTGTAACAGGCTTCATTAAAGGAGCTAGTCTGATTTTTCCATCAAAAACAATCACTGGTGATTACTATGGAGAAATGAATCCAATCCAGTGGGTCCATCCCTTCAATGGGTAAATTATCAGCTTATTTACCATCACTTATAATAATGGATAATCCTCCTTATCATAGTGCTATTCAAAATGAACAACCAAATACATTCTCCAAAAAACAGAAATTATGGAATGTTTGAGAAAAAAAGATATAAGCTATTCACCTGCAATGACTAAGAATGAATTAATTCAATTAGTAAAATATCATAAAGGAGAGAAGATATTTATTATAGATGAAATAATAAGAGAAAGTGGACATGAAGTTTTAAGGTTACCCCCATACCGTTGTGACTTCAACGCAATTGAAATGATTTGGGCTAAGGTTAAAAATTATTATAATTCAAGTATTGCAAGAAATGGTTATTCAGATGAAAGACTTAAAGAAATGTGGAATGAAGCTTTGCAACAGTATGATGAAATTACTTGGTATAATTGTGCTAGGCATACGGAAAATTTAATTAAAAAATGGCGTGAGTGAGAGCAACTTCTTGATAGGGCAGAGATTGCTCCAATTATAATTAATGTAAACGACTCATGTTCTGAGTCAGAATCAGAAACTGACTAGTAATCTAGGTAACTATCTTATTTTGACAAAATATTTTTGTATTTATATTTTGTAGAAGTTTAATATGGTAACATTAATATTGCTATAAAAACCATTAATGTGCATCATTTGCTGAAGCAACGAGGAAATTACTGCCACTGGTTCATCGAGACATTACATGATAAAGATCTCGTGGCAATGTTTTATTTGCAAGAAGTTTGTTTCTTCTTATTGGTGGTGTACTAACTTGCAAAATTAGCAAATGTAGTTATCAGAAAATCCTCATGTGTTTGTTAAATTATTATCTTCATCTAATAAAGAATAATATGGATTTGGATTATATTATCTGCAAGACGAATTATTATACCATTATTTTCTTAAGAAACAATAAAATATTAAATGTAAACTACATAGATGTTTTCTTTTATGTATAATTTAAAATGTAATTTGAAAACAAATATTGACAACTCTCAAAAGGTTTTAATTCTTTTTCAAAGAGTTGCAAACATAACTTTTACATTCTTTTCCAATATATTTCAATTTATTTAAAATATAAATAATATATAAATTAAGTAGAAATCTAAATTATACATCGAATTAATACATTCCCAATCTTCTTAGCCCAGATATAGTGCAAGAAAATAATTTTGGTAGGTATGTCATTCTTAATAATGCAAACATTTTTTAACACTAAAGATCTTTTTCAATACCTATGCATTTCACTATTGATATCCGGCTTGAAATATTTCTTTTTAAATAAATTTTTGATCGAATATTATCGTTAGTTTATAATTATAAATAACATTTAAAATAATTTGTTCGAATATTAAAGTAATAATTTTCATGGGTGGAAAATATTTAAACAAAACTAGAAAAGAAACAATACTTTTGAACTATTCATGTTCCCACTTTACTCATTATTTTGACATGTAGGTTATGTATATGCTTTCTTGGGTTATATTGCAAGTAACACTAAAATTTTGACAATATTTGCAAAACATGACGTTTATATTTTATGACAGACGGTTGTTTCCGCGATTCAATACATGACTTCATTTGACTCTGCAGTACTGATTTGAATCATATGCTTCGAATTTGACCTTGAACTGAAAACTTATACTTTATAAACTATATGTTTAATGTAAGTATCAGTAAATATTCGAAATAAAAATAGATTGTTTGAGATGAATTTAGAATTACCCCTATATCAGAAATAGCAAGATATCATAAATTATGTGAATAAGAAAATAGAGGCTTCCAGAGAAATAAAAATGGGTGGTGTGTGATATAAATTAATTTAAATAAATTATATGAACACAACAATTAGATAATGAAGACTCATGTACTTACTTATCTTTGTTGGCATGTGCATTTTTCTTATAATACATTTTGTAATATAACGTGTGTTCATTTGAAAAGTCAATCTAGGTTACTTTGAAATTTTGATAGAATAAGACGCATATATATTAGTATGTGTTTGTTGTTCCGTAAACGTAAATCCAAATGACATTTGATAATGTCAATCACATTTGTTATTTATTTGTGTGATGAAACTGTCAAAATATACGACTTCGTAGGTTAAGTCGTAAATTTTAATTTACGACATACTTCAAAATGTTCTCAGTAAATTACATGCTACTAGATTAACTTTTCAAATGATCACCAGTTATTAGGTTATATAAAAAACAACCGAGTCGGTAAAAAGCATTTGTTCTAAATACACTTGCAAAAATTTATAATAAAAATATATTTAAAAAGTCAGTGCCTTGAATGTGAAAAATAATTGGCACAGCCAGTTGAATTGTCGAATATTTGTATAGTATAAATATTTTCCTACACCGAAAAACAGTTCATCATGAACCCGTTGAAGGCCTATCACCAAAAACGACACGAAGAAAATCGTCCTTTCTTGCGAAAAAATCTTGAAGAGAACAGACAAAAATCGCTGGACTCTTGCACAAATTCTCATAATTACGATGAACACTGTGCTGACTATGCTAATGTGAGTACGATGTATTTGTCGCTACAAAATTTATTTGGTAATTTAAAAATATCGTCCCAAACTGACTCAGACGAAGATATGAATTTAAAAATATTAGAAACAAATAATTTAAAAAACCATACTATTCAAGTAAACACAATAAACACAAGTAATATTAAAATTGTTAAAATGAAAAATAGTTTTATACCGGAATATTTAAATACTGTATCAGAGATCGATGGCACCGCAATTGAACTTTTCTTAGCAGCATGTGAAGCTTGATAATTGATCATTTTTATAATAACGATTAACAAAATAATTTTCAAAATATCTATTTACTTCACTTATTGATAGGTAAATTAAAAGGAAATGGTAAACTTGTTGTCAATATACATAGTATTTCTACCTGAAAAGAGTTAAAAGCGGAATTTTGTTGATCAAAGACCTGAAGTCTCTCTTAATAGAGATTTGATTTTAATAAAGCAATCACTAAACGAGAATCCTCAACAATTTCTTGATACTTACTTGTTTGCAAAAATTAAATTTATCATGTATGATCATATATTTATATTCATGAAAGACCAGAAGAAGCGAAAATATTAAAACGTGAATTATATAATGAGGTAACTTTAAAAACATTTTTAGCCAGATTGAAAGAACCTTTAGGAACAACCATTCGCTATATGAAACCTAATAATTTAAACAAAGCGTTACAATTTATTAATCGGGACGAAAATATATATTAATTTCAAAATTGAACAGGCAATCGAAAATTAGGTAAAATTTTTCACAAATAAGACCTACACAACAAAGACTTTTCGCAAAATTATTCAAATTTTCGACGTCCTTATTTTACCCCAAATTTTAGCAATCAAGCATGTAATCCTAATCAATTCCCTTCACAACCTATTCCTATACAACCTCGACCAAACGTTACACCTTAAAGGTTTTTTACAAACTCAACAATTTAAACAACCACACCAATTAAACCAAAATGTATTTAGACAAGGTCAACATAAAAATCTATCAACACTCACACCTATGAGTATTTTGATCAGACAAACAAAACTCATTACTAATAAACGAAAACTCGTAAACGAATTTTACTTCCGAAGAACTTTACAATACTTATGTAAACGAAGTAGATAAAGCATTCGATATTTAAAATAATTTTCAAAATTCAGAATCAATACGCGAAATTTCTGAGTTAAATAATTAAGAAGTTTTAGAATATCCACAAACGACAAACAATACAATAACATCTATGTTGTCATGAAAATTTTCACAAACACCTTCAAATAGCCGATCAAACGTAAAATCCCGTATGATATCTTTTAATACCACTAATTATAGTGAATTACCGTATATAATACTACCCGAACATAATTTAAGATTTTTAATAGATTCTGGCTCTACAAAATCTTTTATCGACCCCGATCTACAGCAGACCGATTTTCATGTGGCCGGTGGGAGAATTTGTACGTGCGTCAAGTAAGGGTCAGTGTTAGATAGAGACAGTATTCGGAAAAATGAAATGCAAACTCTTTGTGCGAGTCGTGCATTGGGACGTAGTAAGGGATAAATTCAGAAAATCACATTGTTGAACATGTTTATAATGGTTTGTATTTCACTAAATTAAGGCAAATAGAAGTAAAATAAAACGCATAATTTCATGTAACATGTTTAATTAAAATGTCTTACCTTACCAACTAGCTAATAGCGTACTAACATCATATTAAGGGGATGACTGAATAAGATTGTTAGCTACACTTAACGGTAGAAAGGCTTAGGATTAGGTAAAACTAATTTGGATAATTAACTGAATTATTGGCAAATAATGTTTATGCTAATCTCTTTCTCATTATAATCACATTGTAAACTTTCTATATGTACAAAAGAACAGTATATTCTTCAACGAGCGTAGGCGAGTGTTGTAATAACATTATTTAATAGTCGTGGAGAAAAGAATATTATTAATACTAATATTATTGGAAATAACAATGAAAATAATAATTACAATAAGAAATAATACATAAATACTCAAAAATAATTATAGGAGAAAACAATAATGAACAATAACTAAGTTTCAAAAAAATTACGGTAAATTATACATATAATTATATAAAAAGTTATGCAGAATCACTATCACTGACTTCCTCTTTGCTCTCCGATTCAGAGTCTTCACCCAAATTAATAATGAACTGGTCTGTAACTTCGTCTATGAGAGGTTCCGCTTCCAAAAACTTTTGCTCCCACTTTATCGCGTGGCCACAACATTTAGTCCATTCAGCAGCACTAAATTCATCAAAAAAGTTATCACATAACTGTTGAACATATCTAATAGTGAATGATACATTTTTTTGTGCCACATATTGTTTAAGAGATGCCCATACTAACTCAATCGGATTTAAATCTGGGTGGTAATCGCAAAACACTATGGCCACGTTGTGTTAACATTTCATCTATCTCGAACGTTTTAAATGTTGGCTTATGTACTTTAATAATATTATATAAATCGGGCTTGAGCATGTTATTGTCGAAGTAAATATTTTTAGATCTTAACCAGTCTATCATAACTGATTTCCTGCTATTAGAATTCGGTGGTTTATCTTTTTGGACATTATGATAAGGAGCATTGTCAATTACTAAGACAGACTTTGGAGGCAGGTTTGGAATTAATTTTTCTAACAACCATTTTTTGTAATTTTCATAATTCATCTCGTGATGATAATCTCCCGTTGTGGTATTAGACTTAAAAATCAATTTAGCATTCGGAATGAATCCCGTCTCGCAGCCAGCATGAACAATAATTAGTCTTAGACCTTTTGATATAGGCCTTGCTAATCCTTCATTGGAATTGTCACTCCAACAAGTAGCCACGGTATGAGAACTGTGGATGTAAGTTTCATCCATCTATATAATCGGTCTTTTTTCATTTCTGTAGTTTTGAATGGTACGCAAATAAGACACTCTTAACTGACGAATGTCGTGCTTTTCCATTAACAACTTTCTGTTGGTTTTTGTTTTTCTCCAACGAAAGCCCATATCTTTTACTACTTTCCGAAGAGAATCTATTCCTCCAGTGTATCCTGTTTCTTAGAATGTTTGGCATTTTAGGCACAATTTTGTCAACAGTAAAGGTATTTAAAATTGTTCTACGCAGCACACCTTTATCTGCATTGTCTAAGTCGGTTTGGCCTTGGTTTTTTTTAATTTTTCTTTGGCGATGTAAAAGACGAACCGGCACCTGCGTTTATTTCACTTTTTTCTTTAACAATCCGTCTAATACTTCTCTCAGAAACACCCGTTGCGGCAATAACGCGTTCATATAACTGCTCCAGTAGAATTTTGAGTATCCCTGAAGTTTTTTCTTCTTGAATATATTTAAATACATTTGAGATCACTTCACGAGTTTGACTGTGTAAAACACATTTATTTAATTTACTTTTAAACTCCATTACTCACTACCTTAATACGGCACTGCACTACTATGTTTATCGCTTAAAACGATGTAAAACACTGAATGCCAGAGGTTCCCCTACCTATGAATTTCGTGCGCATCTCGAGGGCGGTACTTCTAACCGGCCACATGAAAATCGGTCTGCTGTAGCTTATAAATTTTATCCTAATTATATATATATGATGATCGTTTTATAGTTTCAACAGTATTTCAAAAATCTGCTCATAATTAGGGTTTAACAAATTTTGAAGATTAGCATGTTAAATTTTGTTATTGCTACGCGAATGTGGCTAGATAAACTACGATAAAATTGAACGTAACAAAAGTGAAATCATCTTGTGTCAGTATGGATTAAAAGTTATCCATAGTTTACTTTCAATAGAGGAGAAGCGTTCTGCAACGTCTCTGAAAGAGTGCTAAGTTTTTATTCCAACGTCCTGTTCTAGTGTTTCATAAAATTCGAAAGTGGCATTAACTTATTATTTATTATAGTTACAAGTTTGATCTAACAAATTTTAGCTTCGCAAACTCAAAAAAGGAATTAAATTAGAATAATCTGTTAAACTAGCATCACAAATAGGCCAGCACATCATCATTGCGAAATATAAAAGGGGATGCAAGAGAATATAGAAAACCAAGATTTCGCAGACTTCTTTGCAACACTCCCTTTCGTCAGCACCATCAAGCCATTCGATCAAGAGTATATTAATTAGTGTTTTAATAAGTGCAAATATATCATTCGATAGGGTAGAAAATTATAGATTGAGAGAGTTTTTAAGAATATTTGCAACAAAAATGTACCCACTAAAGTCTGTTAAGAAAAAAATATGTATGTTCGATTTACAATATGTAATAACAGAGATAAAAAATCACACTAAATATCAGTTTCTCTTCATTATTTTGATGAAACAACCGATGTTGGTATATAGCCAATTTATTAGTTAATGTTTTAAATGAAAACATTTTTGTTGATTATTGTAAAAATTCCATACACTAATGTTTAGAAAGTGTTCGTTTTGTTAATTAAAATTTAATCACTGACATGGCAGCATACATAACGAAGGCATGGACAAATTTAATATTTTCTTTAATTAAGAACGTGGAAAGAATATTTATCAAAACACCCCTCCATGTTCAAATGTACAGAGAAAAATTACCGAACATTCCCTTTCCGCCTGAACCGATAACTACCCGATAGGATACGTTGTACGCCATATTCTATGCGGATAACTATTAGCATATAGTAAGTAGGTATTGTATTAAGTTTTCTAGATTCAGCTGAATCATTAAAACAATCTGAAAGTTTATTTAACAAACGTGAGGTTATTAAGCAACTGGCATATATTAAAGCTCATTATAGTTTTGTGTGAATACCTTTATTAGAGGCAATTTATATTGTAGAACGTTGTGAAAATTTATTAAAAAATATTTCAGGTGACAGTGGTAAAACTATGTTAGATAAATTTAACAGTGTGATAACAAAAACTGATGAATTTGAAATAGAAATAAATCTACGATTAAAATCTTCACTTTTTAATACTTAATCGTAACACGACAATTGCTTCGCCAGCACAGTGGCTTCATCAGGCACTTACAGCTAAAGAGTAGTTACATACTAAATTAAAAAATATAAAATCAACAAGGTTAGTATTAGTTTACAACGTTTTTAAAGAAATCTATGAATTTACACAAATATTGTAGGTAGTGAGCAAATATGGCTCATCTGGTCGGCCCTAACTTATATATTATAGGGTACTAAACATGTTTACGCATAAAATTTGTTTTAATAAACTAAATGTACATTTTTATTATCGTCTAAACAGATTTTAAATGAATAAATTTAACAAAGGCGGGTTATTTAAATCTAATTTATCATTAAGTAAAATTTATGATTGTTTTAATTTATTGATTTCTAAACTTTCCAGTAAATTTAAAGTTTATAAATCAATAAATTAAAACAAGCACAAATTTTACTTAATGACCAATTAGATTTAAATACCAAATTTATTCATTTAAAATTTGTTTAGACGATAATAGAAATATGCATTTAGTTTATTAAAACAAATTTTATGCGTAAACATGTTTAGTACCCTATAATATAACAGTTAGGGTGGCCAGATGAGTCACATTTTCTCACTATCTACAAATTCAGAGATTTCTTTAAAAACGTAAAATAATACTAATCTTGTTGATTTTATATTTTTTAATTTAGTTTGTAACGTACTCTTTTCCTGTAAGTACCTGATGAAGCCACCGTGCTAGTGAAACAATTGTCGTGTTACGATTAAGTATTAAAAAGTGGAGATTTTAACCGTAGTTTTATTTCTATTTTAAATTATGGATCTTCGTCAGGTAAAAGCCGAATCAATTCAGTTATAAATTTGAAACTACTATAGCAAAAATTCTATCATTAAATAGGGCTAATGCTGTAGATTTAAATACCGAACATATTGCTAGTCGATGATGAAAGAACATTTACGACATATAAAAATATATTAACTGATATAAGGCAAAACTTGACTATTCAAACCCTAGAAAAATATTTAATCGTTAATTGGTATAATGCTCAATTTTTCACGAATGTGAAACTCATTTGATTTTTTTTTTTGAACATAATTTTTGAGAAAATGTGAAATGTGTATCTGTATATTTGTAGCACGTCTTGTGTATAAAAATTCGAACTCTTCTAATAACTTGCAACAAATGAGTACAGATTAAAATTAACTGACCTAGAGAATTTGATATTCATTTAAAACTTTAAATTTGGCCAACCTTATTTGGACGTAGAAATAAAATTTCAATTACGTTTTAATTGTTTATTTCAAGCTAAATAACATCATAAAATTGATTTCTAATATGCACTATTATTGAAGATATTTTTCAGTTTCTTTTAAGGCACTAATGATTAAAATTTTAACAAAATAATAATGTGACTTACGGCAAAATGAAGGGACGTGGATAGGCTACGACATCTCTGTAAAATTAAAAAAGAAAATAGTTAATAATTATTTCTGAATATAAAATAAACAACTTACGTGTGTTTATGAAAGAAAACTAAAGTAATCATTACAATTGCGTTCAGTTTTGTACCCATCATTTTAAAATATAAGACAAATCAACAGGAGCCTGGTGAACATACAAACACTACTTTTAAATAAAAATGAAGAAACTTACAGTTCCTATATATGTATATATATTACGTATTATTTGCACATAATTAATAATTTCACGAATGAAGTGTGTAAAACAATGTGCTTTCGTCCATATGAAATTTTATGTCAGTAGATATAGTGACTGTAAAGATAATTGGAAATTGTTATTTCCTAAAACCGTGAAAAAAAGTTTAACACGTATTTTGTACATTTTTATCGTCTGTATATCATTTATTTTCAATTAATTTTACTTAACGTTTTGAAGTCCCCAATTTTTCCTTTTTTTTAATATAAGAATTAAATAAATGACATTGGAATGACAAATGATTTTGGAAAAATAAAACCTGCGATAAAAAAATTATATGTTGCTACCAATTGCAATTTTTTTGAGAAAATATTTTCTGATGTTTAATAAATTCCAAATACAAAAGAAAACTTATAATATCAATAATATACTCTCTGACACGTAAATTATATTGTTACATAATTCAAAAATAGGTGTCTTGCATTTAAAGTTTCATAGTTAACCGCAGTTTATTATTTTAGAGACGTTTGCCCTCAAAGACTTCTATTAGATTATTATATAGGACGTAATTAGTGACTGGCAGATGAATCTAATCTGTAAGAACACACTAATTGTTTAAATTAAAATAGCTTCGCGAGGAACTTACCTGGTACTTGAATAGTATACAGAGAATTTCACTTAAGATGCAATATAACGAGCGTTCAACTAAATTTTACCTCGAAGTTGCCCATGGAAATTATACGTATATCTTAGCTTTTTACTTAAGTTCTTAATATTAATTTTGTTGGTTATGAACTATTTGAATGACATGATAAATGTCAAAATAATAAAATTAAAATATTTAACTAAATGAGATACGTTTATTTGCAACAAACAAGTAACATTTTATAAAAATTGTTGAAAGTGGCCACCACCTTGTTCGAGACATTTCTAACATCTTCTTCTAATGAGGGAGAAAACGTTTTGTAGTAGCATATCGTCGATTTCGTTAATTATTTCAGCAATTCTGATCTGAAGGTCTGCAAGATCAGGTATCTGTACCCAAAAAATTGAGTTCTTTAAAAAGGCCACAGAAAAAAATCACAGGGGTTAACATCACAAGATCTTGGTGGAAATTCATGTTCGATGTTTAAACTTATCAACCGATTTTGATAAATTTCCGTATCATATTAATTGTTTCACAAGCTGTGTGCACTCTAACTCCGTATTGTTGAAAGTAACCCTGATTTATTTCTTCTTCATTAAGCTGTTCAATAAATGTCATAATAATTTCTTGTCGATACCTTTCTCCTTTAAAGAAAATACGGCCAATGATTTTCCTTCGACTAATCGCACACCATACACCAATTTTCTGTGGATGAACAACATAACAGTCATGCGGTTTCTTAGTATTCCACATCCTTATATTTTGTGAGTTAACATATCCATTCAGATAAAACCATGATTCATCTGAGAAAAATTTTGTCAAGAATGTCATTATCAAAATTATTTAAGAACTACTGACAAAATGTTGTTCTTCTAGGATAGTCAATTTCTTTGATTTCTTGATTATAGGCCATGCGATATGGAAATAAATGTAAGTCTTTTTTCAAAATTGTATGACAAGTGCCAATTGAAACACCCACTCGTGGAGAGAATACTCGTATGGATGTTCCTGGTGTATCATTCATAATTTGCGTTACATCGTCAACTAGCTCTTCCGTACATTTTTCGGACGGCCACTGTCTTCTTTCCGTATAACACTCTCTGTTTCTCTGAAAACCTTAGTGCAATATTTAACTGTGTACCAAAAACTATCAAAATCCAAGACGAAGTTTGGAAACATATTTCTAAATTCCTCTAAGCATTCTTCAAGAAAATAGTGCCATTGTCCGTTAATATTACGTCCGTTCCAAAAATAAGATTCAACCATGAATGATTTGTGTTGAACAGTGAAAACCATTTTAAATCAATTTTAAATTACAAAGCAATTTCAAAAAGCTCCAACTAAGTATACATCAGAATAAATAGTCTGTCAAATTGACAACTCATGCAAATGTAAATAGTACAAGTTACGACAAACATTTTTATTGTCATGGACTACTAGAGGTAAAATTTATTTGAACGCTTTTTACAAACATGTATAGGTTTTTTATTTCCATAGAAACTAGGTAATACATTCTTACATTGTCCCACGTAAAATGCAACATATCAATATAATTTGACATTAGTTAAGTCAAAAGTAGCAGTATTTCTATTTCGATATTAGCTTAGTATCAATCTTAAATCATATACACAAAGGAAGAGAGAACTCAGTTAGTGACATGGTATATTTCGGGATTCAATTCAATAAACGATATTTATCGGAAATGTAGTTTTAATCCTAAAACACAAATAGGCTTTACTGTCAATAATTTGACAAAACAACCATGAAAGATAGATATCATATCGATCATATCATAACTATTACATATTGCATTTTATGTGGGACAGTGCAAGTGCATAGTATTTTCAAATCTATGGTTACTACATTCATATATTGCAAGTTACATGAAATTCTCTGTATATCAATAATACTAAATAATACTAATTACTAAATTCATATGCATATGCACCACCGGCCATATATGCAGTGGTGGTTCCTGATCAAATTCTCAATTGCTCATATGGAATTTGAGGTAAATGTTTTATTTAATGAATATATTGTAATTACTGACTAAATATTTTAAACAGATTTACACTTGAGATCAACTTTTCGCCCTTTAACATCTTCAAAATGATTCATCATGCGTTCATTAAAATCAGATATTTGATTTATAAACGATTTTTCTTTACTTAACATTGCCAACGCAGACAGTTTTTATAACCAATGGTGTTACGCAAAGATAGCTTTATTATTTTCAATGTTGAAAAAACACTGTTAACTGTCTACAGTTTTCATCGGCATTATGCATAATATAGTTAATAATTTGATAGCTTTCAGGAAGTTTCATATCATTGGAACAATGGTATAACTCCAGTATATTCACTAAAATCATCACGTTCGTTAATAACTTCTAGTTCAGTTTTAATTTCAGATATTTTACACTCGCAAAGTAAGTTTTAAAATAAAAATATTGTGAATTTACTAAATAAAACACTTGGTATATTTGTTTCACAATATGTATTTAAAATATCTCTGACATATGTTTCGACTTATACAGTCATTCTCGAAGAGTCATGTAAACTAAGTGAAAAGTGTACTCCTACCAATATTTATGAGTTATTTTTTAAAAGGTTTATTACAGCATCGACTGTGGGGGTGTTTGAAAAATCCAACTGCGTGTTTGTGACCTGTCTGTTGAGATTTATGGCTTTTTTAATTTCTAAAATTTCTAAGAAGTCAAGCCTTTTACCCTTATTACAAGAGTGTAAAAGTTTGAAATTATTAGCATTAAACAGATGAGAATTTTGAATACAGTGTTCCGCGAATACCGTGACCATATTGCCATGTAGAATAGAACTTCTATGTTCTTTGATACGTTCTTTTATAGAGCGTCCTGATTGGCCAATGTATACCGCGTCACAATCACTGCAAGTTAATTCATACACCCCTGACTTATCACGCAATTCTGTTTTTCCTTTATTGTTAACTAGAATATTTCCTAAATTGCATTTATTTACTAGGATGACATTTAAACCTAATTTATTAAGTTTATTAGAAACTTTATTGCTAACCCCAGGTATATAGTTTAGGGTGTGAAACACTTTGTTAGTTTTTGTGTATGTATGTCCGGAGTAAAAATTTTTCGTAAGGATAGCGCGTTGAAAAATTTTTCGTAAGGATAGCGCGTTGTTTTTTGTAAATCATTTTGTCTAAGAATTCTGTTTTGTACCCGTTATTTCTAGCTATAGTTTTTATGGTATATACTTCTTTTTCGAAGTTCTTATTATTTAGAGGGAAATTAATCAGTCTGTGTATGAAACTGTGAAAAGCTGTCATTTTTATATTCTACGATTGGTTGGAATTTGCCGGAATTACTGTATCTGTTCTAGTGGGATTTCTAAAGATATCAAATTCAAATCGTTTATCAACTCTTGTTAATTTTAAGTCTAAAAAGTTAATCGTTCCGTCTGCCTCTTTTTCTATTGTGAATTGTATTTTATTATTAAGGGAATTTAAATAATTAAGAAATTGGTTCAGATGTCTGTCAGTGCCCGACCACAAGCACAAAATATCGTCTACATATCTGCCCCAAAAGGAAATGTATTTTAATAAAGGACTGCGGTTGAAATTATGAATGTGTTTATCTTCAAAATCTGCTAGATATAGTTCAGCGAGTAAAGGGCTACCCATCGGTAAACCGTTGGTTTGTGTATAAAATTTTTCATGAAATTTGAAATTATTTTGTTTAAGACAAATATTAATTAGGTTAAATAAAGTGTTCTGTAGTTCGATGTTCGGAATAGATTTTTGAATGTGACTCTTTAAAATAATTTTTAGTTCATCTAAGGGGATAGAAGTGAACAGGTTTTTTATATCACCGCAGTCCTTTATTAAAATACATTTCCTTTTGGGGCAGATATGTAGACGATATTTTGTGCTGGACCAATTTCTTAATTATTTAAATTCCCTTAATAATAAAATACAATTCACAATAGAAAAAGAGGCAGGCGGAACGATTAACTTTTTAGACTTAAAATTAACAAGAGTTGATAAACGATTTGAATTTGATATCTTTAGAAAACCCACTACAACAGATACAGTAATTCCGGCAAATTCCAACCAATCGTGGAATATAAAAATGACAGCTTTTCACAGTTTCATACACAGACTGATTAATTTCCCTCTAAATAATAAGAACTTCGAAAAAGAAGTATATACCATAAAAACTATAGCTAGAAATAACGGGTACAAAACAGAATTCTTAGACAAAATGATTTACAAAAAACAACGCGCTATCCTTACGAAAAATTTTTCAACGCGCTATCCTTACGAAAAATTTTTACTCCGGACATACATACACAAAAACTAACAAAGTGTTTCACACCCTAAACTATATACCTGGGGTTAGCAATAAAGTTTCTAATAAACTTAATAAATTAGGTTTAAATGTCATCCTAGTAAATAAATGCAATTTAGGAAATATTCTAGTTAACAATAAAGGAAAAACAGAATTGCGTGATAAGTCAGGGGTGTATGAATTAACTTGCAGTGATTGTGACGCGGTATACATTAGGCTGGGTCAAAAAATTTTTTTCTTAATTTCTTGATAGGCTCAGTGATAAAAAGGTGCTAAATGGTATAGCTAATCTGCATATAAAATTTTATTGCATTATTTAAAGTTTTACTGCCTCCGGATAGCGATAGAAATTTCAGAAAAAGTAGATTTTACCATCACTTTAATAATACTTATTAAGTTACATATCTATACAAGTTTTATGCAAAATAATTCTAAGTATCGGTATATAGAGGTAATCCCGATATAAAACTGTACTTTTACAATGTGGATTCACACTGTTAAATTTCCCCAGAACACGCATTTACATATCGCTACCTTAATATAGAAAGTCCCTAACTCAATTTTTTACAAATCGAGTTTTTTTTTTGGATATTTCGATATATTAGAAGATCATCTATCAAAACATGCAAAAACCTCGATTTAAAAAAATGAGTTAGGGCATTTCTATATTAAGCACTGATTCAGTCTAAAGGTTCAATTAGAGGTGCCACAGCCGTAACCATATAAAACCAATCGTATGTGCTACAATGTTTTCGATTTTGGTAACATGCCGTAACCGTAGATATTAATTGAATTTTGGTTACGGCTATGGCACGTCTAATTGAACCTTAACACGGACAAATAAGTCATTAAAAGGAACAATAATATAAAATTCTGCTTTTTTGTATATTACAAAAACTAAAAAACGTGCTGCTTTTGAATATGTTATCTAAACTTTTCAAGGCAAAAACAAAATAGGGAAATCCCCGTACAATCTTTATTTCTTACAACACGGAGTTAGATGAGACAAGTATGCCGCGATCGTTAAAATAATTAGTGTTGCGTTGTAAAGTGCTGTCATTTAGTTGTTTATTTTATCATTTGAGAAATAGAGCGTATCAGAAATAGTTGGAGGTGTCCATTGTTTGGTGTTTTATGTGATTTGAAAGATAATATATTACAGCTTAAAATATGAGAGGGAAACTAAAAAGGTTTCAGCGAGTATAGCTGCAAATAATTTGGCAAATAAATCACCCGGCAAAATGTCTCATGCTCGATGGTTAACACGTGCTAACAAAATTCTTCGTCTATATATTTCAGTTGAGAACCCTTCTACAAACCTTATCACTCTTGCAATATATATTGTCAAGGTTTGCGCTCCAGTGTGGTTTTCTATAAAAACTCTCCCCAGCTGTAAAGACGGACGACGACACCTTTTTAAACTAATTAAACTAAGCAGATATTTACCAACAACTTTGAAAGCCGTTGTTGATCCAGTAATTCAAAGAAACAGTTATTTTGCACATCCAGAAAACTTATTACTTGCAATGTTGACAGATCCCAGCAACACATTCGTGAATTAGCTGTCCATCGAATTTTGAAAAATTAAACCAGCAACATCAAAGCAATTACGGCTTTTTCAGATACCAACGATAAACTTTAATACATCATCATATTTTGACCTTTTGAATTGGGAAGAAACTATCACTGAACCACCTATATTAAAATCTGTAAATGAAGAAAATCTTCGACTGTTTATTGAAGAAGAAAACAATGGAGGAATTGAGCTATTACACCTGCCCTGTCACACCCAAGCGGTAGAAAGAGCAGTCAAAGCTGTGAGTCTAGCATCATCAACTTTGTGCAACAAAACAACAAGAGGTTTCATCAAAAAGCAGATAGAATCAAGAAAATTAATGCCGAAATTCGATAGCAAAAAGGATTTTGTCACAAAATAAACTCATTATATTCATTATTTTTATGATTATCCTTTCTTGCACTTTTGTAAAAAAAAATTTGTCATGCTTTTTTTCTCTAAATAAATATAATTACAATTGATTTCTAACTTTTCCAAATAAATAAGCTTAATTAGAGTAATTTTATATATCATGCTTTAAGTTCTTTTTTAAGTACATTTTTGAAAGATTCAACATTAAACCGGAGGCAGAAGATTAACTCCGATTGCTACCAAACTTCGTAACCTAATAACACTTATAATTTGGCATCTTTTGTCACCGTGCCCATAAAAAAAATTAAAATTTTTTTTTCTCCATACATATGTGACCCAGCCTAGTATACATTGGCCAATCAGGACGCTCTATAAAAGAACGTATCAAAGAACATAGAAGTTCTATTCTACATGGCAATATGGTCACGGTATTCGCGGAACACTGTATTCAAAATTCTCATCTGTTTAATGCTAATAATTTCAAACTTTTACACTCTTGTAATAAGGGTAAAAGGCTTGACTTCTTAGAAATTTTAGAAATTAAAAAAGCCATAAATCTCAACAGACAGGTCACAAACACGCAGTTGGATTTTTCAAACACCCCCACAATCGATGCTGTAATAAACCTTTTAAAAAATAACTCATAAATATTGGTAGGAGTACACTTTTCACTTAGTTTACATGACTCTTCGAGAATGACTGTATAAGTCGAAACATATGTCAGAGATATTTTAAATACATTTTGTGAAACAAATATACCAAGTGTTTTATTTAGTAAATTATTAATCATGTTTCACCAAGAGCCAACCGTGAATTCTATACATTATATTAAAAATATTGTCTGCACGATCATTTTTATATTTCTTAGACTAATCACTAGGGACCGGACACGAGAGGCATGAGTCATCGCCCATAGACGTACTATTGAAAATTTGTATTTTTACATAGTTTTTAATTTTATTTATATAATTGGAAAACAAACAGGTGGTGATGTATAAAATACGAAATACATTTTTATTTGAAATTAATAAAATAAAATAAAACTATAACTTTGTTTTACCACTTTATTCACATATAATCGTGACCGCGGTTTCGACATACAATGTCATTATCAAACTGCAAAAGTTACAGGCCTACATAGAACTTATAAATGACACAAAAATATATGGGGGTGGTTTATGATTTTTTTTTAATATTTAAACATCATAAACCACCCCCATATATTTTTGTGTCATTTATAAGTTCTATGTAGGCCTGTAACTTTTGCAGTTTGATAATGACATTGTATGTCGAAACCGCGATCACGATTATATGTGAATAACGTGGTAAAACAAAGTTATAGTTTTATTTTATTTTATTAATTTCAAAATGAATTACCACAAAGTTACGGCTACCAGTATTAATTTTCTTACATTTTTATTTTTCATTTTGTAGTTCAAGTTGAGTAAAGGAGTATTAATATTAACAAGCAATACTTTCTCAAGGTTAGTCCTCTTTGAATAAAATACATCCTTGTATATAGAAAACGTCCTTTCTGCATCGTAACTGGTTATAGGTGCATACTGGAAACATTCTTTTATTTCAGGGTATTTAGCAGTTAGATTTGAGGCATTGTTTCCATACACAATTGCCGAAATGACTCCCTGAAAAGGGAGTGCTTCTTCTATATGACAATGCCCACTCTCACACAGCACTCTTTGTTATTAAAAAAACAAATACGAAATTTACAATATGAAATGCTATAATAGTAGCATCAATTGAATATTCCAGTAAATCTTGTAAACATGAAAATATCTTCAACGCCGCAGCAGTGAAGAAGCTAGGATGACTAGCGAAAAGGATTAGAATGGATAGAATGAGAAAGAAGACCATCCAGATAAATTACACCAAGAATAAGTAATGAACAAAATAAGTAGGAAAACAGAAACCATAAAGTCTTTCATTGGACACATGGCTAAGTAAAAGCTCAAAAAAGTACATAACCCCTTGCCACATTAATATTCATGTCCTATATACCATGAGCTTAACATAACGCTGTACATACTCCAACCGACGTTGTTATGGAGACCATTCAATAGATGTGCACATTACAGGTGTATGGTATGTTACACGAAGTTACTGAATAATTTAAAATCGTACATTGTCAATTTAGTGAATGTTGTTATGGTTACTTACAGAAAAAATATTTTTTGAGCACAGTGAATAATTTAAAATTGTACATACGAAAAGCACGCTAGTTTAACTTATTATGTGTTTTAATTTATAATACATTTAGTACATCTTATAATACATTTCTTCAAAAAAACCTTAAAATAAAACTTTTACTAATTCTACGCAAGATGTTCAAAAATATTGCCATTAACAGCCAAACAGTAGCCTAATATATTATAAAATTCATTTAAAACGTTGCTTATTTGTTGAGGGGTAATTTCCCGAAAAGCGCCCTGAATTCTATTTTTGAGCTCTTCAATGCTGCCTAGAGGAACATTGTTGTACACTGAAGATTTCACCCTTCCCCAGTAAAAGAAATCCAACGGATTTAAGTCTGGAGACCTTGGTGGCCAACTAGTTGGTCCCCCTCTTCCGATCCATCTATTAGGAAATCTTTCACTTAAAATTTGGATAACATTTCTTGAATAATGAGGCGGTGCGCCATCGCATTGGTACCAGATTTGCTCTAAATTTTGATCATTTAATGCTGGAATAATTATATTCCGTAGTAATTGACAATATTTTTCTGCATTTAGGTTACCATTGATAAAAAATGGGCCTATAATACTATTATTAATGATTCCTGCCCAAACATTTACTTTTTCAGGATATTGCGTTCTCGTTACGTTGTACAAATGTAAATTTTCCTTCGACCAGTACCTACAGTTTTGGCGATTAGGTTCCCCGTGTTTAATAAATGTCGCCTCATCAGTGAAGAGAATTCTTTTGAGAAAATCGTTGTCAGTATTTATTTTGTCAAATAAATTTTCGCAAAAGCGTATTCGTCCTTCATAATCATGTGGCCTTAATTCTTTATGCATTTGGTACTTAAATGACTTATACTTGTGCTTCTTCAAAATCTTTAAAACGGTCCCTTGGCTTATGCCCATTTCCGAAGCAATTTTTCTAGATGTTGCGCACTTGTCGTGTTCCACATAAGCCACCACATTTAATTCCAAATCTTCTGTTATTACTCTTGGTCTTGTAGATCGTTTTTTATTGTGGATAGTATTGATACAACCAGAAATTTTCAATTTATTAATTGCATTTGCTATCGTTGAATGACTAGGAATAGGTCTATTTGGATACTGGAAACTAAACAGAGCTGCAACTTCGCGTAACGATGATCCTTCTAAATACCACGTATAAAATTGAATTTGTTCCTCTGTTGTGTACATTGTGAGTAATTAAAAGACTCTACAAACAAATTTAACGTTTTAATACTGACAGAAGTTACACAAATTATGTTTATGAAACTGACGTAACTATGGTTTTCAGAAAAAGTTAGCTGTATAAAGCATGTACAGCGTTGTATTAAACTCATGGTATGTATTTCGACAATACGCAATCGCGACACACATTATTAGATGCTTGCATGTCAGCACTGTCAAGATGACAACTTAGTTGTAGAAATATGAATATAGGATAATATTTATATGATAAGGGGTTTTAAAATTTTTTTTAAACTGAAGGTGTTGACATATAAAAGGATTAAATCAATTAAGTCTTAGTTAGATGAGCAATGGAAGTAGAAAGGTACAAAAAAAGAAGTAAATGCAAAACCCAGTAAAAGAAAACCAGAAAGATGAAAAAAGGGCAAAATAATGGCGGAACTATAGAAAATGACTTAAGACTTGACGATAGAAATGTATATGCTGCTACCCTGATAAGGGTGATTACAGTGAAGAAGAAGAACTTAAAATAACCATGGTACCTAATTCTATCGCAAATTTAATCTTTGAATGTAATACACGAAAGTCTGTCTCGGCTACCTTCACAGGCACTTTGCACATTCAAGCCACACGGCGTTTCAGTACGTCTCTTCACGTATGTAGTCTTACTCTTTTTTATAACACAACCTCCATCTTTGTATTTTATGATTCCATCTGTTATCTTGGGGGTTTTATTACATATACCCCATTTAATCTTATTTAAACCTGGAAACTTTTTGTATTGTACCAAGAGATTCCTTTTACAATTTTAGAAAATGTTTTTTTTTTGTTTAAATCTACCGTCAATATAAATAAGTTGACTTAAGTAAAAGTAAAAATTTAAATTCCATATGGTAAAATGGTTAGAGAAAATTTTGTTCGTGTATGGGTTGGGCAATATTTATTATACAGCTCAATAGAAAATCTATCCCTGCTATCCTCTTTTTTAATTTAACAAGTTTTAAGCTTATTTACTTTAATACACTGTTTTAGGTAGCTGTTGTTTCTATTCTGTCCAATGTATTTGTATGTATATGTCGTTTTTTGTTCAGTATTGATCATGATCTCTAGCTTACTTAGTACCTTTGTCTTATTCAGGTACCTATTATCTTCTTCTTTCAGAATTTTGCTGAAACTAATTTGCCATTCTATACAGAATTATGAGAGTGACAAAAGAATTGTAACAAAAAAGGCAAAATTGAAACAGAAGTCAATAAAATCACAAACATTATATTAGGTATATTTCACGAAAATTTCTTTGTGCTCTACAGCCCTAGATTGTCATCTTTGGCTTTCGTTAAGACCTTTTTAAAGTTATCTCTATTCAACGCTCGTAGTTAATGTTGTCAGATCCTTCACCGTTGAATCTAGGAGGAATAATTTTTTGTTTGTTTTCGGCGTAAAGTTTATTCTAAGGAGTTTTCAAGTATTTCCTTTCTAACTTGTATATAGAAACCGTCCTTTCTACATCGTAACTGCTTATAGGTGCATACTGGAAATATTCTTTTATTTCAGGGTATTTAGCAGTTAGATTTAAGGCATTGTTCCCATACACAATTGCCGCAATGTTATTAAATCTGGATTTCTATTAAAAACTGCATCTAACTCTTGTCGAAGGCCACATCCGAAGTCACTTGGAATATTCTTCAAATTATTAATAGACACATTTAATGTGGTTAATCCATCATTTAATTTGAGATTTGGTTTTCAAAATAAGTGATTAGTTTTGGAAAATTTGCAAAGTATTCCTGAAGAAAGTACAACTAATTTTTTAAATTCGGAATTTGTATTAGTTCCTTACACTCAGAAATACTTCGAGCATCGTCGTTTAAACATGTAACGAAATTTTGTAAACTATCGAAATTCTTTCCATAAAAAATAGTAGCTTCCAACCATGTTCCCCATCTAGTTATTACTGGAGAGGGAGGCAGTGATAAAGATGGAAGTTTTTCCCTGTAAAGAGCTATTCTCAATGGTGCCTTTCTGAAAACTTTTTTAAAAAAGCGTGTTCAAGTCTATCAACTTCCAAAAAGGTGTCTCTGATATATTCACAGATTCTATAGAGAACATGTGCTACACAAGTATTATGCAGCATATTAGGATATGTTTCCTTTAATTGTCTGCCTGATTTTAACATATATGCAGCACTGTCACTGACAAATTAAAATATTTTTCTTTGTACCCCTCGTCCTAATGAAGCATTTGGTGCATATTCTCGTAAATGGTTTTGGAGAAATGTTTTGAAGGTGGGATTGTTAAGTTTATTTAATGGAATATTTGCCGCCATTAAAGTTTCACTGAGTTCTTCGTTAAAGTTTTCAGATTCCAACGGGTCTAATATCTGTGTATGTGTGACGTTTTACGTGCGATTTCATAGAATTTTTTAACGATATTTTACAGACTTTGCAATAAACTTTGGAATCACTGGCAATGGACATATAATCAGTATGACCCTTAATCCAACTCGCCATTGTTTCACGTTGCCATTCTCGACGTTGTTCCATATCATATCTGAAATAGTAACTTAAACAATGTTCTACATCGAAATAAATAAAAATTAAAAATGTATGCGTTAGTTATTGAAACTTAACGAAATTCACTGGACACTTACGTCAAAATAATTGGGAGTAGTAGATTCGATGAATCGATATTAAGCAGGATCTATTACAAAAATTACGAAGTATGTAATTAACAGTTAAAACTAACTCACCGTATAAACTAATAAATAAACTAATAAATGAAATAAATTATAAAAACTCTTCACGTTTCTATCTACGCCCATGAAGAAAGGAATTTAATTGTAATATTGAAGTAATTGCGTCACAATTGAACGACAAAAGATGTGCGGTTAACCGAATGAGTAGTGCTATTCAATAACTGCGTGTTGTACTTAGCGATGTTATAGACTATTTATATGGTCCATCGTAATTTCGGCCTGATGCGTCCAGTCTCTAATAATTAGAGAACGGACACGCTTACCACCCAGTGCAGTACTGGCGAAAGGCTGTATTTCTAAAGTATTTAATTTTATTTATATAATTGGAAAACGAACGGGTGGTGATCTATAAAATTACGAAATACATATGTATTTGTTGAAAAGTTGTATTTATAAAGTTTTTAATTTTATTTATATAATTGGAAAACATACGGGTGGTGATCTATCTATCTAAAATTACGAAATACATATTTATTAATTAATTTTATTTATATAATTGGAAAACAAACGGGTGGTGATCTATAAAATTACGAAATACATATGTATTTGTTGAAAAGTTGTATTTTTAAAGTTTTTAATTTTATTTCTATAATTGGAACATTTTTATTTGTTCATTTTGTCGTTCAAGTTGAGTAAAGGAGTATTAATATTGACTAGCAATAGTTTCTCAAGGTTTTCTTCTATCAATTTTGTTCTCTTTGCGGACATAAAAAGAAAAGGGACACAAATAAAAACGTTTGTTAGCTCATCATATCATACGATAAGTAAGAAACATTTTATATACGTAATTAAAACCCAAAAACTATAGGACATTTTTTTCAGAACATAGGAGAGTTATGAAAAAGGCTCAAAACCCTAAAGTAGAGAAAGCTCTGTATACGTGGTTCCTACAACAAAGAGTCTCCCATGTTCAAATTTCTTCGGATATTTTACGAGAAAAGGCAAAATTATTTTACGAACAAATTACAGGAAACAATAACTTCGTGGCTAGCTCTGGGTGGCTCGAGAAATTTAAAAGACGACATGGAATTAGGTTTTTAAAAGTGTGTGGAGAACGACTGTCCAATGATGAGAGCGCCGTACAGCCATTTAAACAAAAGTTTGCGAAAATAGTTAACGAAATGGATCTACATGAAGACCAAATTTTTAATGCTGATGAGTCGGCCCTCTTTTGGAGAGCACTACCCTTAGGGACTTGGGTGCATCAGGATGAGAAATCTGCTCCGGGTAGAAAAATATCGAAAGATAGATTAACTTTGATGCCTTGCTGTAATGCATCAGAAACGCATAAACTTCCAGTTTTTGTTCTTGGAAAAGCGGAAACCCCCCGTGTATTTAAGAATGCATCGTTACCAGTAATATATAAAGGATCCAAAAAGGGATGGATGACTAAGAAAATATTTTCCAGTTGGTTTAATGATCACTTTATTCCTAATGTTAAACAATTTTTAGAGAGTATAAATAGACCTCAAAAAGCATTATTATTAATTGATAATGCTCCTTCGCATTTAGTAACTGAGGAACTAAATGTTGATCCCAATTTTCGCATTTTGCTAATGCCACCTAATTGTACAGCAATTTTACAACCGATGGATCAACATGTTATTCAAAATATCAAAATGCAGTTGACGCTTGGGAACGTGTCACACAAAAGCTGATTGTGAATAGTTGGGGCAAGCTATTACCGAAATGGGAAGAAGAAGACGATCTCGCGCTTTCCGAAATTAGACAGTTGTGTATAAATTCCAGTGTGGCAGATAAGGATATGACTGATATACAAAATATAGTAAAGAGTATTGATCCAAACGTGGGTAATAACGAGATATTGAACTGGGCTTTAGGAGAACATGAAGATATATCAACTATAACAGAACAGGATATTATTGAAGAGGTTACACATGTTGACGAAAGCTGCAATGAAGATGATACAAGCGATTTAATCACAGTACGTAGTATACGTCACACTGAAGTCATCAAGTCGTTTGAACACTGCATTGCATGGGCTCAAGAAAATGACTTTCCTTTGCAAGATATACTGCTATTAAAAAGAATGAAAGAAAAAGCGCAATATAATCAGAACGCGAGGTTGAAACAAACAACGATTCAATCATTTATTAAATAAATGTAATTAAATGAAATTCATATGTCTGGTAAATACACTGTTTTTTTTAAATATTTATTAATAAAATTACATAAACTGTATTATTTGAATGTGTTACTAGTTTTTTTGAAAACGCCGCTAATCCGGACAACCTCGATGATTTGGACAGGCCGTAAACTTTGTGTCCGGATTATCGAGGTTGTACTGTATATATATATATATATATATATATATATATATATATATATATATATCAATTCTTTCAATGGAGACTGTGGTTAAATAAAAATTTTAAAAAAAGGTATATAACCCCTTACCACAATTATCAGTCGTATCCTAAATACGTATTTCGACAACTAAGTTGTCATCATCAGTAGGTAAAAACTACTAATTAAAAGTCGCACATGGGGCACAGCTAAACAAGAGAAACGCTTCCGCACAACTATTATACACTGCAACCCTGTATAGACTCTCTATACAGTCTATACAGGGTTGCAGTGTATAATAGTTGTGCGGAAGCGTTTCTCTTGTTTAACTGTGCCCCATGTGCGACTTTTAATTAGTAGTTTTTACCTACTGATGATGACAACTTAGTTGTCGAAATACGTATTTAGGATACGACTAATAATTGTGGTAAGGGGTTATATACCTTTTTTTTAAATATATATATCAATGTTCACCAGGAAGAAATTCTATCCTACCAAACAAGACATAGAAGGAGGTCTAAGTTGAGATGGAGTAGATGATGCCAGAAGAATTAATATCACTAACTGACAAGGGCAAGCGATGAGCAAGGTGAATGTTGGAAAAGGCTTGCGAAAGTCGAGGCACACTTCGGACTGTGGTACTATTGATGATCTGCTTGTTTGTACGATTCTTTGAAGATTGTCCAATTCCATGGTCGATCAATTTATTAAACTGGAGCCGGTATTTCAAATAAATTAATTACCCAAAAGTTTGTGACATTAAGTTCAGCTTCAGTTTAGCCGCTGTTAGTCTTCTTTTAAATTCAATTGTTAGTTACTTTTTAACGCTTCCATGAACAATGTTTCTGCTTTGAAGTACACCAAAATGCTTGTACACTTCATGCTCGTCCATTTAGTTTTATTATTATTAAAAATGACAATTTATGGAACAGCCAGATTTCAAACTCGCTAGCGATCACGTTTTTCTTACTTTTATATGTAAACAAGGAACTGAAATGAAATAACGAATTATTTGGGAGTTTTATTTTTACTTCTCATTATACACACAATACAAAATGTCAGTCTTATACAGTACTATCTTATAAATTACAGGAAGATATATGGTATTGTAATAAATGACAATCGTAATATAATAATAATTAAAAATAGAAATAAATAGTTAAAGCTTTACTTACATAATATAACTAAAGCGTTTCTATTATGATTAATTTTTGGATGAAATCACTTTAGCTGAAACGTTAACTAATATCAACTGTCTAGATTTTGCGTGTATAAAAATGTTAAATCCACCTAATATTAAACTTATCCTATAGTCTGTTTCACCCAAACTTCGAAGTATTGGGTCTTATGGAGAATAGCCTCTCTTATTAACTTATAGCGATGCTCATATAACTATCTTTTTTTAATAGCACGACGTTGCATTTATTTTGGCGCACTTTGTCTCTAGGGGAAAATTTTTATTTTGTGTTTGTTATATACTCCCTGTCACTTGAAGTTTTCGATCTGTCATCTTTTGTGTATATTTCGTTTTGTTTGATTTTTTACCTTTATTTGTATTAATTCTTCTTTTTTTTTTTAAAACTACTGCAAATTCAATAATATAAACTATTGTAAGTAAAATCGAAATAGGTAATTATTATCACATAAAAATGTAAACTTAGAGGTTGCAGGATGGAAACCTATAAAAGAAAGCACCAAGGCGAAACCTTTTCTGTAAGAGAAAAACTTATGATTTATAATTGCTTCACATACTTTGCGAACAGTATGAGTGTTTCCAAGGCAGTCGAAGAGACGGCAAAAGCTTTGGACTATGGCAAAGGAATTGTGTATTCCATTCGCAAAGAAAAGGAAAACTGTCCCCCTGCATCTGTAGAAAAAACAAAATGTGCCACTCCCAAGAATACCCGCTTGCATATATACGATGAACATGTACAAATGCTTGTGAGGCGTAAAGTACACAGTTTCTTTTTACGCAATATCCCACCCACGTTGGATATGATATTAGGTGCTGTACGTAACGAAGAAGCTATACCTAATTTCTCTAGGTCAATGCTCTACAGATTGTTAAAAGATATTGGTTTTTCATTTGAAAAAATTGGCAAGAAGGTAATGATGATGGATCGAGATGATATTATAAGATGGCGTCATGCATATTTACGTAATATTAGGAAATATCGCAGCGAAGGGAAAACATTGTATTTACAGATGAATCGTGGGTGAATGTCGGACACTTTGTATCCAAAGCATGGACTGACACAACTGTAAGTACCTCTAGAAACGCATTCATTAATGACTTGAGTACTGGTCTAACTCCACCAAAAGGTCGAGGGCAACGATATGCTGTTATTCATGCGGGTAATGAGAAAGGATTTGTCACTGGTTCTGAGTACAACTTTCTCTGCAAAAAGAATACTTTAGATGCTCATGATGAGGTATGTGCAGAATTATATGAGAGCTGGTTCCTAGAATGCTTACTACCTAATTTACCTGCCAACTCGGTGATTGTGATCGATAACGCTTCTTATCACAGTCGCAAGCAAGAAAAAATACCAACTACTGCCTCTAAGAAGCAAGAGATTTTCGACTGGTTAAGTGAGAAAGGCATTCCTGTTGAGGAAGGAATACTAAAACGCGATTTGCTACAAATTTTGTCGATACACAAGGATCACTATAATAAATATCTGCTTGATGAAGCAGCTGCTCAGAGGGGACATACCATATTACGTTTGCCACCCTATCATTGTACATTAAATCCTATTGAAATGGTATGGGCACAGGTGAAGAATTAGATCAAGCACAACAATACTTCTTTTAAAACGAAGGAAATACCAATTCTCATAGAAGAAGGTTATAAAAATGTTTCAGTTCAGAACTGGCAAAATTATATCAAACATGGTATGAATGGTAGGGCAACTTACTTTTCTTATTATTACTTTTTCTTATTTTTTTAAAATTTTTAGTTGAGGACGAGATGTGGAGATTAGATGAAATGCAGGATGATCCTAAAGAATTTATTATTCATTTGTCAGCTGGATCTTCTTCTGCTAGCTCTTCAGACATTGATGTATTTTAATTCATTGATTTACTAATTTGTTTATTTATTTTTGATTCACTTGTGAGAATAATATTGTCTTACATGAAAGTTGTGTACACTGTAAATGTCTCATATTTCTAAAATAATCCAAAATAAAATTATATTATTGAATTTTAAAAAAATGTCGAAACGATTTTGTTTAATTTATGCACATCTACCTATTTTTACATTAATGATTTTAACTAAATTGAACGTCTTGCAAATACAGATTTAAGACGAGAGTTTTCTAACCTAAAAGGTAAACAACATGCATTTTGAATGTCAAATCGATAAATCAATATCTTACGCATAGCCAATCTATAAATGAAATAACCCTATTAGAAATTTGGCAACAACAAATGCAATCTCCATAAGAGCAATACTTCGAAGGTTAGGTGACATAGACTATAGTAGTATTATAAAAAAAAGTATAATTTAATAGACAAAATAGATATGAGATAGGGTTGTAAGCCGGCTTACATTATGTGGGCTTTAATCACTGTCCACATTTTTTTATGTATGAATAAATACAACTAATACTAAATATAATATTAAATAATAATAGAAAAATATCAAGAACAAAATATTAAATGAAATATATAGATAAAAATTAAAGTTAGATTAAATATAAATAGATTAGGAATAAAAATTAATTATTTTATACAAATATATGAAATATTAATAGTATAGAAACAGTGAATATTGGTGATTGCTATATATTACATTATACAGTATTATATTTAGATCTAGATATAATATTTACTTACTAAAAAAATATATTAAAATAGATAAATACTATTTATGATTGTCATTTAACGTTTTATTCAATCCATCTTGAATAACTTTCAAATCTTTAAGGTCCTCATTAATTGTCGTCACTAAATGTTGGATACCAGTTTGTTCTAATTGAAGATACTGTCTGAGGTCTTCCTGCGCGCTGGGCTCAATTCGATACTGCTCGGTGGAGGGTCCCGCTTGGAGTTTGTCCATAAGACTTACAGTACTGCTCACTTCATAGAGACGTCCCTAAAAGGAAGTAAAGACGTATAGCGAAATAAATTAATAATAATAAAGTTTACTTGAACTCAAATTGCAATATATTCAATAATATTATTCCTTGAATACAAATAAGTATTTTATTGACATGTTCTGTCACTGCATAAAGCATTAAAAGCACTAAAGCAAATATATAATGCAGTATTAAGACTTTGTTGCTATAGAATGTCGGACAAATAATAATGCTATTAAAACTTGGAAAAAAATCTGAAGAAACGAGTATACGAGTACCTATGGGGTACATAAGTCTCCTCTCTATATTCCTCAAGAATGTTGAGAAAAAAACATATTCAAACAATTAATACAAAGGATCAATAAAGGAAAATTAATACCGAATCATCAAGTTGACTTTCGTTCTCAAGCGGCATAATAGAATAAATTCATCTTCTTGGTAAAGAAAATTGATACAGGCTTGAAAGATAAAAAAAATATTGCCGCGCTGCTTTCATAGATATAATTCAAGACTTCGATAAGGTGTGGCACGAAGGCTTACTTTACAAAATCAAGAAAAACTTGCGACGCCTATTTTATGGACTTTTGAAATCGTATCTAAATGGGCGTTTTAGTTAAACGTAATAATTCTTACACTAATATACACAACATACTTTCAAGCGTACCTCTAGGCAATATATTAGAACCTATATTAAATCTATGACTTACGACTGATCTGCCAACAATTAGAACATGTATGGCAATCTACGTCGATGACACGACACTACTAGTATCACACACCAGTTCAGAAGAAGCTTCAAGAAAATTACAGACTTAGCACATCGCAATACGTTTGAAAAAATAAAAAATTAAGGCCAACAGTAGTAAATCTGTACAAGTCACCTTCATAATAAAACGAGGAAATTCTCCATCAGTTAATTTAAATGAATATGAACTTACACTCCTGTGATCATATCAAATACCATCTACGTATGTAATCTTGATCACAAGCTGACTTACCAGAAATATATCTTTCACAAAAGAAAACAACTCGACTTAAAACTAAGACAATACTACTGGATTCTTGGAACGCTATCACAGCTTACATTGGGGAACAAGCTGTGGTAGCACTGTATTCATCTTTGGGGAACCGCTAACAATTCGAATATTTTGACATTATACAAAGATATCACAACAAAATGCTCCGCATGTTAGCCCCTTGTATGTCAATAAAGTAATCCATAGTGACATTAGTGCCATTAGCGCCATAAAGACGTTCACTGAAAATTCTCTAATTCTTCTAGAGTAGTTAAACAAAAGGCATAATGGAAAAATTTATATGTCTAGAGCAGGGGTTTCCAAAGTACGGCCCCGGCAAACACAGGCATGCGAGTGTTATCAATCCGGCGGGCATGCCCGGTATTCGGCCCGTCACAATTTATTTTGACTACATAAATATCTTTGTATATAAGGTACAAGGCGGGTTGAAGATGGTTTTGATATGTTTAATAAGGATTTTGTGACACGCCTTATATATAAGGTACAAGGCATTACCGATCGTATCTAGGGATGCAACATCGCTCATAAAAACATCGATGTTTTTCAAAAGTAAAACATCGATGTCGAAAATATCGACGTTTACTAACGATACATCGATGTTTCTTCGATGTTTTTGAAAAATTATTGAGAAGCTGAATTTTTAGTATAAGAATTAAAACACATAGATAATATTAATTAAATTTATTTGTGAAAGTATGATTTTTAATAATGGAATTCAAAAACATTAATTTTGATACCCTGGTGCCCAATAAGCGGTTTCTCTCTTGGGTTATTGTTGCCCCAGCCTCAGAGAACAACCGCTCACTGGGCACCGATTTTGCCACGATTGGCAAATACTTCATAGCGATTTTGAATAGGAATGGAAACATTGTACGCATGTCATGCCATATTTCTATAGGATCTCCTTTGATAGGAGTGACCGGTGACATATGAAATTCTGAATCAACTTTTGTTTTGTCATTGTCGCTAGTTCTGTTTTTATTTTTTTAAGTGATAATTGTGTGTGGTAACTCCATATGTCAGGTTCCATGTTATCGTCCTTTTCAGATTCGTCAGAACTGTCAGAAGACTCAGTTCTGGCAATCGTTGCTTGCATACTGGTTACGTAATTGTTTATATAACTGAAGACTTTAGCTTTAGCAGTCGCATCTCTAAAATGTAGCATCTTAAAACTGGGCATCTAGTGCATATCCCGTGAACGAGACGTTTGCAAAAATTTGCAAACAGTAATGGTGGGTTCATACAGACTTCCTTAACTTAGTATTAGTATTAGTCCTAACTTTAGAATTAATCTTAAGAAATATATGACCGTTCAGACAGAAATTAGTGTTAGTATTAGTACTACGCTTGCGCATTGCATCCAAAGAAAAGCGTTCGCAAATGTGAAATTTACGTAAACATAACCATACTTTGCATATTGTCGTTCGTTGTGTTACTATATCTATACGAATTCAACATGTCCAAATTAAAAAACGCAGCTTTACTATTTTCCTATGCTACTTTATTGAGCGCATCACTAATATTGTTAAGCAAATTAAAAAGGAAGAGGCGTTTTAAGACTCGCCCCTTGAATAGAGGAAGAAAAACGGAAGGACATTTCGCAACATTATTTAAAGACATGCAGAATATAGAGCCAGATTTTCAGCAGTTTTTAAAATACACAGTCATTATACAGTCATTTTCTTTTTGTTCTTTATTTTCAGAATCAATAATTATAAAAATGCGCTTATAACGATATTTACTTGTGAAGAACAAAAACAAATATGGAGGCAATCTCATTAGATTTTAAAACGTTTCAATCAACGTCTGCGCACTATTTTGGTCTTAGTACTAAGAGTTAAAAGTTTAGGAACTTTCAAGGTTACGTCTTAACGCTGTTAAGACTAATACTAATACTAATTCCTGTGTGAACGAGTACTAGGGTAACCAATAGTTTTACTTCTTAAGACTAATACTAAGTTAGGACTAAGAAAGTCTGTATGAACCCACCATAATAGTGATGTGATTCGCTTCCGCAAATAGTATGCAGATGGCGCTATTATAAACAAACATCGACGTTAAAACATCGTTCATTGATTAACGATGTGTTTGGGGCTTCGACATCGATACTAAAACATCGATGTTTATGAATGATACATCGATGTTTGGAAACATCGATGTATCGTTTGCATCCCTAATCGTATCAGGAAAATTAAACATCGAAATCCCACACCACAATATCGGCCCCCGTTTTTGTTAAGGATCGCAATCATTTAGGAAGCCCTGATGTCCATGCTCGTATAACAGTGTATACATCGATGAGACAAAATGTTCGGTGAGCACGCGTTGTACTAGGGCGCTGCGCGCAACCGGGTCTGCGCTAGTTGAACAATAGGTTGGAAACTGGACACCAAAATAAACTTCTATCTGCCCTGATTCTATCCTGTAACGCTTATTACTTTATTCATAAAATACCTGAATCCATATAGATCCTAAATTATCGCAATAATATCAACCATGGTGACGGATACCTCTACACAACACCTGCCAAACCTTCTTTCTCAAAAACTCAACCGTAACCGTGACCCGGAGCAACAGTAATAGCAGCCCTGAGGATGTACCTTGCAACAGTGGACCAAACGTCGGCCTGGAAGGAAGCAGTGTCAAGGACGCGTCCATGTTCGAAATCCAAGAAGCACTCTAAATGGACACCTTACGAATTGTTTAGGGATCACATTCGTACTTCGCTTATTTTACGTATATAATTTTTGGCTCGTCAGCAATGGAATCATTATAGTTACCGAATCTACTTCGTAATTACTCAAGTCTGTTTCATTTGTATGGCTCACTACTTGTGATGCCCCATTGAAAAGGACAAAAAAGTTTTTTGAGGAGAATCTTGTTTAAGAGTTGATCTATATTTATTAAGATACACGACTATAGTGTTGTACATGTGTGTACAAAACATCTAGTGTTAGTAAAATATGTTTGCGTAAAAAGAAATTATATGTAATTACCCTAAACTGAGAAGAGACGCCGATCTGAGTATGTAGGGATTGCAATTTTCCTCGGATTACTTCTTCTTCCGGCTGGATTGCCATTCCAACTTTCCTGATAGATTCTTGTTTAGTAAGTATCTATAAGACAAGAAAAATATATATTCTTTAGTAAAATAAAATATCAACATAAACAATATATTTTTTAATGACAATGACAATGATATTTTTTATTGAATTATTATTTAATAATTTCTTTATTGATGCTAGCAAATAAATATATATATATATATATATATATATATATATATATATATATATATAAAACGAACCAAAATAAACTAAAATTACCATTATTGGAGTTTTTCGGCTTTTTATATGAAATATTTACAAATATCAAATTAGTATGTATGTAATTGCAAAGTAAGTGAGGATGTAAACATTGCTGTCTACAAATTACAAAGCAAATCATACGAAATTTTTAATTGAAAAATATTGTCTACGTTGGGACTTGAACCCAAGTCTACAGTTTACCGGACTCTCGCTTTTACCACTTAAGCCACGATAGACCTTGGTTCAAGTTATTTAGAAATGCATTATAAGGTAACAGTGTTAATGAATCAGATGTCAGTTATTGAATGTAGATGTTGGTAAAATTGTTTTGACACACACTGTCTTCCTCAGATGGAGTTGTATTGCAAACTAGTTTGCAATACAACTCCATCCGAGGAAGACACTGTGTGTCGAAACAATTGTAATGGGATTTTACCTCAATAAAGTGGAAATTGAGTAATATTGCCTTTTCACTTTTATATCAATAATTATGAATTTCCATCAAGTAAAGGCTATTTCGAGTCAAAATATTTTAATTTTCTTTCGAATACATTATCAATAGGGCAACAGAACAGACCTTTTATTACATCTGACTACAACATACATTGTATATTTATTTGAACTATTGAACATCTGTTACAGTAATATGTTTGCTGTTTATTATGACTGTCCAGTATTTCACGATGTAATATTCTTTATGAATAAGGTCTTTATACTACTTTCAATACAATTATGTTCGTATTTATTTTATTTCCCCTAATTTGAAATTTGTTGAAATTTATTTTTATGTGTAATATACAAGTGTCCCGTATCGTTATGTTAAAATTTTAGGAGTGTAAAGTAGACTTCATTTCAAGTAACAAAAACGCAAAACTTGTATATCCATTTTTATTTGTTTCAAAGTTACAGATCTCTGAATGTGATTGTCAGATCATGAAAAAAAATATAATGCTAAAGGCAATACAAACTGATTTTATTTAAAAAATGTTATATGATTCAATAACAGGCCTGTGATTGTTAACGTCGCATAATAAAATGTTATCCTAAAATAAATAAACACGTGTCGTAGTGCATACAGTAATGTCTTGGAGATCTACAAAAAAAGAGTACTGGAAATTGATTTATGATCAAGAAGGTTCTTACTTATTTCGTAAGTGCTGAACCATGAATATCATACAATAAACAAATGTTCAGATGACTGTTAACGTTGCATTTTTTAATAAAGGAGTACATTTTTGTGTATGGCTACTGTAACGGCAGTGCACGTCAAGCAGTTATTGAATACCGACATCGATTTCTCGATAGGCGCATTCCTCATTACAGAACGTTTCTGGAAGTACATAGACAATTTCGGGAATGCGGACTGCGTGATTATCTTTTCGACCGAGGAGTAAATTTGCTAGCAGCCTTAGAGGAAGAAGCAGTAGCTATTGTTACAAGGGATCCAACTCTCAGTGTACGTCGAATCGCTAGACAACTAGGAGTGCCACGAATGACAGTTTGGCGAATTTTAAAACGTGAGGGCTTATATCCATATCACTATCGCAGGGGACACGGTTTGCTTGAGGCAGACCACAGCTCGTCTAATTTATTCTACTTGGATAATAAGTCACGGCTTCATTTTAATTTTTGCCGAACAGTCCTCTGGACAGATGAATCTACGTTCACGAGAAGTGGTGTTACAAATCTGAGAAACCTGCACAGGTGGTCATCAGAAAATTCCAAAGCTATACGCCCATCTAAATTTCAACATGAATTTTCTATTACGTTTGGGCGGCCCTAATCGATGACCTTGTTGATTGGTCGTGTTCTTCCTGGGAGGTTAAATGCGGACAATTACCTTCAATTTCTTATTGACAAACTGCCAGGTCTTTTAGAGGATATCCCACTGAATGTTCGACGAGACATGTGGTTTCACATGAATGGGGCACCACCACATTTCGGAATTGCTGTCCGAAATTGGGTTAACGTCAATTATCCAATATGGATTGGTCGAGGTGGTCCTGTTGCATGGCCACCCAGATCACCCGATCTTAATCCCCTTGACTTTTATTTATGGGGGTACATGAAAAATTTTGTCTACGCGCAAGTTTCTAACACAAGAGAAGAGTTGTTGGATCGTATTCACCTGGCTGCCGAGCAAAGCCGACAAAGCAAGTATGAAATTCGGATAAGTACTTCTTCTGTTGGCTCTGTTGGGCACAAGCCTGCATTCAACAAGGAGGTGGACATTTCGAAAATATTATTAACTAAACTTTTTTAAATAATATCAGTTTTTATTGACTTTAGTATTACATTTTTTTTCATGATCTGACAATCACATTCATAAATCTGTAACTTTGAAACAAATAAAAATGGATATACAAGTTTTGCAAGTTACTTGAAATGAAGTCTACTTTACCTCCTAAAATTTGAACATAACGATACGCGACACCGTGTATAATAATTGAAAATACACTAGAATAAGTGCTCAAAATGGGGTGAAGAGAAATAATTTTTCGACAAATTAATTTTGTCGAATTGATAGTTTAGAAAAAGGTATAAAGCTCCTTACCACGTTAATATTCGTATCCTAAATACGTATTTCAATAACTAAGTTGTCATCCTCAGTAGGTAGAAATAATAATCAGTGATAGACATGGAGCACAATAAAGCTAGCTAGCATAAAAATTGCGAAATACTTTAAAGACGTTTGCGTGCTTCACGAACTAGAAGAATTTCCAAACTGTTAATTATTATAGTAAATTTATTCTTATTAACAAACTGTAACACCGGAGTGATATTCACAGTAAAAAATGTATGGGATGTATATGAAATATTTTCGGATGAACGCCTTCGATTCAGTTGAATTTATTCAATTCGCTAAGCAATATGATATAAAATTAACTACATTAAGCCCGTAAAAACTATAAATTAAAATAAACGCAAATCAGGAAAAGGAAACATACAACAGACGAAAGTAATAAATTACAGGAAAATGCTGTGACCAATAAAGCACAAAAAATTATAGGTTATTTTTACCTAATTTAAAAGTATCGGTGTTCTAACAAGCTGTTTAGACTCACTCTTTACCGGCATTAGACATAATTAAGAAGAACACACCTTTTGCTGTAATGTGTCTATAGAGACAGATTAAATTCGTTAGAAGCGTTTGTATGAAGAATGTATTCTGCGTGATAGCCCATCACACTATGTTTGCTTGTTTACATCAGCGTCCTTACACCTGAAGTCCTTCAACATATTGACTTAAATCCAAAACCAAGTACGTGGAAACTACCAACACTACGTAATAGTGGAGAAGCAGCAACTATTGTATACTTCAACGTGTTGCTATTTCGCCAGGTTCTCTTATAAATCGGTACACTACCGGATTTGGTGCGGCTGTATTTCTCCGCATTCTGTGGCACGTGTTTCCTGGGCCATTTCTCATTTCGATGTTTATTGCATACATTTATTATATTGATCATTAGAGGATGCACTTTGAGTTCAAATTAGATTTCATAATCCTACCGAAAAAAACAAAGTACATACTGGACTCCCCGTGAAAAAGCGCGTATAATTTAAAAGTTTAAGAAGTGGTACAAATGTAACAAATTTATAAAAAAAATATGGTGTAGCGAAATCCACGATATGTAAAATAAGAAACAGAGAATTAATTTTACGTACAGTAACTTCTACTTATACAAGACCAGGTAAAAGAAAAACTTTAAAGAAATCTAAACAGCCGGAATTGAAGAAAAATTATACAAATGGTTTTTGAATAAAAGAAATAAAAATGTCATGACTAGCATTAGTAATTGGCAGAGCAAAAAATCCTAGAGCATTTAAAAATGTTTCGCTTCCTGTAGATTATGATTACTCCAAGTCAGCTTGGATGACTGAGTCAATTTTTAGGAATTGGTTTCACCAGTCGTTTGTTCCTAGTAAAAAATGGTCGTAATAAAAGGTGTTTATATGCGTAAATCATTATTTTTACGATAGGTTTACATCATTTTAGGCTTCAAGTTAGTCTCTCACTAATATCAACAAATCCGCCAGCGTGCACAACCTCTATTTTATTTTGTTCACGGTACCGCGCCTCTACTGTAATTCCAAATCGATTAATTCGGTGGAGCCTAGGGAAAACTCATCTGATGTAATCTCTTATTAATGTTTTACAGCAATACAGAACGATATATGAGATTGCATCATATCTGGACGGACAAGCAGCAATATAGTTTGAGCAACTCGATAACCAAAGTGATTTTTTTTGATCGTTTCAACTATTTCAAGGACACACTTTATGAAACTTTATATGTCAGTTTACAGTAAGAAAATGAACGCGTAGTTCCTTTTCTCTTAAAGAAAAAACCATTGTGCAATCGGTAATATCCAAAGTAGGATAACACAAAGATAACAGAATTAATGAAGTGGAAATTACGATTCGAATACAAAGTAATGTTAGAACCGCAACCTCTGTAAACAACGAAAGCGCTAAGAGAAGCGTGCATGAATATCGCGAACCACATTCATGGAGATCCAACTGAAATGTACGGAAGTAAGATATCGTCTTCCTCCTGTAATTTATACCAGAATATATAACAATTAACAACAAAAGAACTACTGCCCCCTGCAATTACTACTCGGACAAATTGCTGGCGTCGCAACAGCCCACGTTCGACGAAAGAAACAAAAACCATCGTTGAATTATATACAATATTGAATTATATACAATATAATTCATCTTGAAAATAATAAAATAAAATAAAACAATAACTTTGCTATACCACTTTATTCACATATAATAGTGACCGCGGTTTCGACATACAATGTCATTATCAAACTGCAAAAGTTACAGGCCTACATAGATCTTATAAATGACACAAAAATATATGGGGGTGGTTTATGATGTTATTTAGAATTACTACTATATACTTAACTATTATAACAACATTGGAAAAGAGGTGTATATATAAGATCCAACTGGTCGTTAAGAACAATATCTATTGTGTTGTTTCCGCTTTGAAAAATTTCAAGTGACTCTAAAAGATTTAATTTACGACCTTTCTCGGCCAAATGCAATATTTTATGATGACCAAATGTATGCCTTTTTGTAATAAGATGATTTGCGAATGTTGAATCTGTCTTCTTTAGTTTATATGACCTCATGTGTTCTTTTACATATATACTTTTACAATCATTACAATATAATTTGTACACTCCTGATTTATTATTGATATCTGTTTTAGGTTTTGCGTTAAAAATGAAATTACTTCTTTTTACATATGGTTTGTAAGCTATACATACTAACATTACTATTATTTTTTGAAATTATATTTCCAATTTGCTCGCTTATTTTACCGAAGTAAGTTAACGAGACAAATTGTTTCAAATTAGCACTATCTTTGGATATACTAAACTAAGGGCCACTTGTAACTGTTTTTTCTTTAGTATACTGTCAATTACGCTACTTTTATAACTATTGTTTACCGCCATTTGTTTTATAGTATTGATTTCACGAACAAAAGATTCATTAGACAAAGGAATATTTAATGCTCTATGTATCATAGAATTAAAAAATGAATGTTTGTGTGTCTTAGGGTGTAGTGAATCTTTGGGAATAATGCAATCAGTGAAAGTAGGTTTACGATATATGTATATCAAATTTTAAGCTCTGATCTAATTTGTTTAATTTTAAATCCAGGAAGTTAATACTATTATTCTCTTCTATTTCTACTGTAAAATTGATATTAGAATGGATTGAATTTAAGTAGTTCAGAAATGGTTGTAGTTGTCTATGAGTACCCTTAAAGCAAGCTAGGATGTCGTCTACATACCGATACCAAAATTTAATATGTTTTTTTAACTAGTTGTGATGAAAGAATTTTTTCTGTAATATGCTTCATGAAAATTTCAGCTAATAGAGGACTTAGAGGTGAGCCCATTGCCAGACCTTCTGTTTGTTTGTAGAATTTGTTGTTAAATGTAAAGTAACTTTGGTTGGTGACTAACTCCGTTAGAGATATGATTTCGTGTATAACAACCGGGTTTTGTATTTTTCTTTACTAATATGTTTTCTATTAACCTTAAGCAATCCTTATGTGGTATTTTTGAAAATATGTTGGAAACATCAAATGATACCAGGATTTCTGTCTTTTGTATATTACAATCTTTTAATTTAGCTGTTAACTGTATTGCGTTTTTTATGGAAGAGCTATCTGTAAATTCGGTATATTGTCTAATTATTATGTTTAATTTTTCGGCTAATTTTTTATTGGGGCAAGAAATAAACGAAACAACTGGTCTGATGGGTGCTTCCTCTTTGTGAATTTTTACTAAACCGTATAATTTAGGGGGGGAAGGATTCATATGGAAAAGTTTGTACTTATCTGTGTTTGAGATTACTGCATTACAATTTTTGACACATTCTTTAATTTCTGCCTGATACTGTTTAGTGGGGTCCTTTTTCAATTCTATGATAGTATTGTCGTCTATAAATTTCTTAACTCTTTCTTAAATCTTTTAGAGTCACTAGAAATTTTTAAAAGCGGAAACAACACAATAGATATTGTTCTTAACGACCAGTTGGATCTTATACAGGGTGGCGCAGGGGAACGGGAAATTTTGAAATAACGTCATGTCCACGAATAAATTCATAAAACTAGTAATTTATTAACGAAAGTGCATGTATGCAGCATGCCATTTATGATTTTACAATCAAAATGTTCAAAAGAGTCTCTTTACTTTTTAAAGATGACATCGGAAAGATGTCCTCCCATTCGGCGTTCACACTCTAACAGCCTGTTATGAAAACTCTGGAATGCGCGGTGTAGCAAATCTTGGTGGCAGTGATTTCTTGTTGAATGTTCTCCTTCAGTTCATGGATTGTTGCAGGACGTGTACGGTACACCTTGCCTTTAAGATAGCCCCACAGGAAGAAGTCGCACACACTAAGATCAGGGGATCTCGCAGGCCATTCAATCTCACCGTTACGTGAAATAATGCGTCTTCCAAACAATTGACGAACTGCTGCCATCGAATGTCGAGCAGTGTGTGACGTGGCTCCGTCCTGCTGGAACCACATGTTTTCGATGTTAAGATTAAGCTCGTACAGTCTTGGTGTAAAGAATGTTTGAAGCATTTCAACATATCGAGCGGATGTTACTGTCGCTGCACTACCATTCTCACTTGTAAAAAAATAAGGGCCGATAACACCATGACATGATACAGCACACCATATTGTTACCTTGGCGCTATGTAGTGGTCGCTGGTGTAACTCACAAGGATTGTCCTGGGCCCAATAACGAAAATTCTGTTTGTTTACGATACCGTTTAGGTGGAAACGTGCTTCGTCTGATATCCATATGTTACCAATGAAATTCGCGTCCTCGTTAATTTTAGCCAATATCTGCCTACTAAACTCCATACGTGACGCTGAGTCTCGTTCATGTAATTGTTGCACAATCTGCAACTTATAGGGATGGAAATGTAATTCGTGCAGTATTCTTTGTAAGCTTTGTCGCTTAATCCTTAGCGTAGATGCATGCTGTCGAACGGAGCGGCGAGGACTTCTCTCGATTGCAGCTCTAACAGCTTCAATGTTCTCTGGGGTACGTACCGTTCGAATGCCACCTGGAGCTTTCTTTTTCAAGGCAGATCCTGTTTCTTCAAAATTACGCACTCACGTTGTAATCGCATGCGCAGATGGGACACGTCCATGACGTCCAAGCTGGTAATGCTGTCGAACGCTCTCACAGCTACTGCACGTTCCGCACCAGGCCAACGATCCATGATTACTAAATGGCAATGCAACAATTCACAACAATTGTGCGACGTTACGAACAACTGCCGGCTCTACAGTGCTGACAACTGTAACGTTCAAAATTCCCCGTTCCCCTGCGCCTCCCTGTATATACACCTCTTTTCCAATGTTGTATATAATAGTTAAGTATATAGTAGTAATTTTAAATAACATCATAAACGACCCCCATATATTTTTGTGTCATTTATAAGATCTATTGTAGGCCTGTAACTTTTGCAGTTTCATAATGACATTGTATGTTGAAACCGCGGTCACTATTACATGTGAATAAAGTGGTATAACAAAGTTATTGTTTTATTTTATTTTATTATTTTCAAAATGAATTACCACAAAGTTACGGCTACCAGTATTAATATAATTCATCATCAAAACATCCTACATGGGTGCAAGTTAGAGGACACTCTGTCGGCGCCCTCGTAAATACCGCAAAAATACATAACTTTGCTGCCCCTGTAATTGTTCAACGAATTACCTCAAACAAGATGGGTATAGCATTATTAAGGAACAAACCTTATCCCACCTCTACGCCCAATCGGGCCTGTTTTTTTACAGAAGTTCAAATCGGATAAATTAATTAGATCTAGTCGACTAATAGCGTATATAAAAAGGTAGATAGAATTGACTACATACAGGGAACAATCAAAATTATATTCGTGAGTTCACATTATTTCAGAATGACGAAGATTATTGACCAAATGACCCAATTGAGAAGCCAAAACTAGTAAAACCAAAGTTAATACAAGGAAGTAACTGAATTTATCTGGAATGATTTTATGCATCATAAAGAGGAACAGACAACTCAATATTTGTACGGAAAATATGCTGATTTCATAAAAACAAGCTCATATTGATATGGCCAAATAGATTGAATACTTAAAAAAGGTACAAAAAATCCCTTACCACAATTAATAATCGTATTCTAAATACAAATTTCGATAAATAAGTTGTTATCCTCAATAGGTAAAATTAATAATCACAGTGTTCAACATGGGACACAACAAAGCTAACACAAAGAATCGAGAAACACATTACGGGCGTTCACGTATATACATATTTAATACTACAGTATAACCTCCTTATAATGGACACTGACGGGGAATCCTAAAATGTCCAATATATGGAGGTGTCCAAAATGTGGAGGTGAAAAAAAAACGAAAAAAAATATTCATTCTCATATCAATTTAATCACACATAATAAGACGAAAGTCGAAAAAAATTTACAATACTTAATACACATACATACATACATATTTTATGCTAGATTTTACTTGAAATAATCATTAATTGTTGTTTGTCTTGCTTTTTTCATTTTATGTTTAAATATCTCAGATTCACATTCAAGAAGAGCTTGAGAAATATTGTTAGCAATGTTAAAACTGTTAGTGCTTAAGAAATAGTTCTCAAGATCTTTTAATTTTTGATGGGCTTCTGAAATATTTGATATACTAGTTACAAATTCCTCTTCAATCTCATTTTCCATTTCATCACTGATATCAGTAATTTCATCCATACAATCTATAATGGAAACATTAGGATTTTTAGTAAATTTCAGTAAAATTATCAATTAATGCGTATGTGCTTAAATCTAAATTAGTGATGTTAAAATTGGGAAATAAAAATGCTAATGGTATATTATCTTCTATATCGCACTCTGCACTTAGATCACTGTCACTTTGATTGAATCCGCATTTTTTGAAAACAGTTTCTTACGGTCACAGGCGAGAGTTTTTTCCAAGCAGCTGATATCCATATTAATGCAGTGACTACCGTAATGTTTTTTTCTACCATTTCTAGTGAATTTTCAGTATCCATTAACGCCAAAAGCCTTTTTACAAGCATGCTCCGGTAAATTACCTTAAAGTTTTGAATCACACCCTGGTCCATAGGTTGACAATGCGAGGTAGTATTTGGAGGCAGAAAAACCAATTTTACGTTTTCCAATGAAATCTTCGGATGAGAAGTGGCATTATCAAGAAACAAAATTACATGCCTCTTCTTTCTTCATCTTGTTATCAAAGTTCTTTAACCAAGCTGACATAATATCCAAAGTCATCCACGCTTTTTTGTTAGATATCCATCCTATCGGCAACTTATCCACATGAGCTCCTTTAAAACATCTAGGTTTCTTACTTTTACCGATGACTAACGGCCTTTCCTTATCACCCTCCATATTTGAACACAACAATATAGTTAGTCGTTCTTTTGCAGATTTTCCTCCGGCACATTTATCACTTCTTAACGCAAATGTTTTTGTCGGAAGGGCGCGGAAAAATAAACCGGTTTCATCAGCATTAAAAATATCTTTCGAAAAGTAATCTTTGCATATTGATTGCAACTTGACTTTCCAATCGTCTACATTTTGCATGTTTACATAGGCAGATTCACCACACACACTTTTAAATGATATTTTATGTCTTTGACAAAATTTCTCGAACCAACCATTAGACGCTTTGAATTCGGTGAGTTGTAAACTTTGTGCTACTTCCAGCGCCTTTTCTTTGAGTAGGGGTCCTGACATGGGAATATTTTTGTTTCGCACCTTACAGAACCAGTTGAACACTGCTCCGTCGATTGCTAAACCACTAGTTTTTGGAAACTTCCTTTTTTGAGCTAGGTTTCCATTTTTCTCGAAAAGTTCTTTTATTTCACTTTTGTTTTTCACTATATCACTAATTTGCGACTTTCCGACACCAAACTTTTCCGCGAGCTTTCGGACACTTAAGCTTTGCTGTTCACTAACCGCAATAATATCAATTTTATCTTGGATTGTTAACCGCTTTCTTTTACTAGAATCCATGTTGACACTATCAAAGCTAGTTCAAACTGATTCAAAATATCACTCCACTTATCACCTGACGAGTAGGCCAGTGGTAAACCGTCGTTCCTTTGTATTATGGGAAAAACCCGAGTAGATATACTTCCACGTGTGCACTTTGTACATACATATTGTCGTGAATTTTTCCTTGCAGAAGAAATTAAAGAAGATAGGAAAATTATTGTATTTAGTTGTAAAATTTTATTCCAGGGAAATGACTTTAAAAATTGAAGATTTTTATAATAATTTATTGTAATGTGTATTTTGAACCATGATTGTAGGTAGCTCGAGCCCATATTGATGTTCGAAGACCGCGCTGAGCAGGAAGTCATGATAATACAGATATATATATTATTATTATGTTGATTTATTTATGTTAGGTAGGGATATCTTGGCGTTTCCTGCTTCATCATGCTTTAGAGATTGAATAGTTCTTCTACAGATAGGTTGTATTTTTTTGGTAAATTAAATAAAACGTAATTTTATTTAATTCAAATTTTGATAATCACGGTGTGTGTTTTTGGTAGTGTGCTGATGTATTTAAAATTCATTACGTAAATTTTTATGAGTATTTAAACTTATAAATTGATTTAAATAACCTATCTGAATCTCTCTTTTAATAGTTTTTGTGGCGTAACGTGTACAAAACGAAATGTATGTATTTTAAAAATGATATTTATATAGATATATTTGTAATAATAATTTTATTGAAATTGAAGCTTCTTAAATTCATAAATTTAATTTGTAATATTTTTGTAATCATTTGAAATATTAACAAAACGTATTAGACTGTTTTTTTTTAATATAGTTTTTGTTCAATCAAGTTATCGTAGTATAGTAGGAAGGCGGGAAAATATATTTTGTTACAAGCTGGACTTGCGCTTGTTTAATTTTGGTTGCGTGCGAAAAATAGAGAAAGTTCTATTTTTGACGTTTGAATTGTTGAGGGGATAAAGTAATTTATGACAGCTAATAAAGTTTGTTTATATTTATTTAGATTTTGTTCGGAATTCAGGTTAGAGTTTTTTTTTCTCTTGTACAGTCATATTTTACAAGAGTTTTTTTCTCTTTATTAAGACGTAATTTAGTCACAGCTCTGCTTTATACTTGATAAAGTAGTTTTTTTTTTTTGTTTTTGAGATAAATTATATGTTTGTGATGTTGATGTGAGTTTTATTTCTTGAATTAACACTTATTATTATTCTCTTTTAAACCACGACATTCGTGAGAATAAACCCTGACGATAAAGAAGCTCAAGGAAGGCGTTCCAACTGAAGTTAGCAGGCAGAATAAGGTGCAGTGTGAATTAAAAGTAAAATTCACAGCAATATGTATTATGGGAAAAACTCGAGTAGATATACTTTCACGTGTGCAGCAATAAAAGTACATACATACATACATAATTGCAAAATTTTATTCGGCGCCGATATATTTACAGATGTTTTATTGCTTCGGTGAAATAAAGAGTGTCCGCGTCCGATTTATGGAGGGTCCAATATTAGGAGTGACTATTGTTAAGAAAACTCATTATAAAATTTCGTACCACAAAAAATGTCCATTTTTTAGAGGTGTCCGATTGTCGGAGGTGTCCATAATTAGAGGTTTTACTGTATTTAATTACGTGTTTATGCATTTATACATATGAATTGCTTTTACAATAAATAAAAGCAGCTAAATTCAAAAACCGATTAATTTAAAACATGAAATATTGGTGTCTATTTTCCAAATAAACGAAAATATGAAGAAAATACTTCACTGAAGTCTAAAATAAATATATAAGCAAATATTACTTTAAATTGCAAGAATTTATTTAAATTCTTTCATAATTTATTATATCTGAAAGTACTTAAAGGCAAAATTTACTGAAAAGTCATTATTTTAGGAATACAAACAGGTAAAAGATAAACATCGATTAAATACCTTTAAAACGCGATGTTGTAACTCCAAGAGCTTTTGTTTTCTTTCATTTATGAGGGCTATTGACAATGCCTGCTTTTTCTTAAGGTCCAGTATTTCGTTATTGGTTTTTTCCAAAAATGCTCTATGTAGACCGGTTTCATATTCCTGGCAGACTCTTCTCTTCTTTAGATCATCAAAGCCAAACATGGGCGTAGGTATAAATTTCGCGGGATTTGGATTGTCTATCTGTGCAGCTTGCCACATTGGTAGGTCTATTCCTAAAACCAGAGAAAACATTTATTATGAATAGTTAAAAACACCAAGTTGAATGTTACCGGGCGGAGGTATCTTCAAATACTCCTCCAATTGAGCTTTAGTTGGTGTCATATAAGCCCCAATGAAAGTAACACCAACGCTGGCAAGCTGTTGTTTTTGGAAAGGTTGGTTGAGGAACATGGATAAGTCACTTGCATAGATTTTTCTGGATGCTCCAGTAACGCCTTTTTCGGTAACACTAATCATCACTTCGGAGTCAGTTACTGATATAGCTTTTATATGCTCAATGTTGACGGTCAAGTTGGGGCGGTTACCTAAGATACCTGCGATTCCGTTAATTAAAGCTTCTTTTTGAGGACTGAAAACAAAAGTGTATTATTAGATTATTGCATGGAAAAACTAAATTTCTAAATAGTAATTCTCACATTTAAACTTAGAACAAGATTAGTTATATAAAAACAGGAAATAAATATACAGTAATGTCCGGTTATTACGAACCCGGTTATAGCAAACTTTCGGTTATAACGAACCAGTTTGAAAAGTACGAACTAAGGTTCCATAAGAAACGTGTTAATTTTTTTCGCATATAACGAACCCGCTTATAACAAACTTTCGGATATAACGGACCTTATTTTCCATTTTGTATGTAAAAAGTTTTCGGTTATAACGAACTTATAATTAGAAAACAAGGGACTTCCCCGAGTATCTCGCCAAAAATGCAGTAGTCTATTCTAGCAGTTTGTGCAAGCAGTCGACGTCGAGTTATCAATCTGTGCTTACGCTGATTCTCAAACGTGATTTTAAGACCATGAGTGACGCAGTTGCGAAGAAAAAACGTAAATCTTTTACGTTGAAAAGTAAACATGATATTGTGAAACGATTGTAACGAGGTGTCAAACAAAGCGAAATTTGTAGTGAAATGGGACTCAGTAAATCAACGGTAATAAAAAACTAAATTCAGGATAATGCATGTATTAAACAAAAACTTCATTGTAGGTTGCTACAATTTGGAAGCGAAGGCAAACCATATTGAAGAGTTTCGAACAAGTACGAAACTCAAATGTGAAAAAAATCAAAAAACCTACTAAGCACGAAGTTGATCAAGGACTTTTGAAATGGTTTTCTCAGCAAAGAAGTAAAAATGTAACTATCAGCGGTGCCGTGTTGCAATCTAAAGCTGAAGATCTTGGGAGTAAATTGTTGGAAGATCCTGAATTAAAATTTAGTAGAAGTTGGATCGAAAGGTTTAAACGAAGACACAACATCAGGAGCGGAAAAATTGTCGGAGAGGCAGCCTCAGTTAATATGGATGTTGTGAATGACTGGTTGGAAAATAAGTGGCCAATAATTAGAGAAAACTTTGGAGATGAGGACATTTTTAACGGCGATGAAACGGGGTTGTTTTATAAGCTCACACGAGACAAGACATTAAGATTCAAAGGGGAGACCTGTACACGTGGAAAGTTATCTAAAGAAAGAATTACCGTCTTGGTTGTAGCAAATTTATTGGGGATAGAGAAAAGAAAATTATTGATAATCGGAAAGGCCAAAAACCCCCGATGTTTCAAAAAATGTGGTACGATTACCAGTCAATTATAAATGTAACAGAAGAGCTTGGATGACCTCCGAAATTTTTACAAACGAACTACGAGAATGGGATGATGAATTACGTCGTAAGAAACGAAAAATCTTATTACTAGTGGACAATTGCCCGGCTCATCCGGATGTAAAAAATTTGGAGTGCATTAAGTTGGTGTTTATGCCTGCGAATACAAGTTCGAAATTGCAGCCCATGGACCAGGGTGTTATCCATAGCTTAAAAAGCAATTACCGACGATTCCTACTCTCGAAAACTATAAATTCTATTGATAATGATCAAACTAACTTCACTGTGAGTCTCGTGGATGCAATTAACTTCATCCATATGGCATGGCAAAAAGTGTCAAAGCAGACAATCGCTAATTGTTTTCGACACGGCGGATTTATCAGGCGCGAGGATGAATTTGACTCAGATGACAATCTACCATTAGTCGAATGGCTCACAAAAAATCAAGAAGAAAGTGTTAACGATGTTCAAGATGAACTCACTCTTGGTGAATATGATTTTAATGAATACGTTCACGTTGATGACAACCTTGTAAATGTGGAATTTTTGGATGATGATGCCATTGTAGCTTCTGTGTCTTCTGCAGCTAATCAGACTGACGATGAGAACGAAGATGAGAACGAAGAGGAAGAAACCAAAAATAACGAAGTACCACTAGTTCCAACCACTTCAAATGCAATCCAAAATATTGAAGTCGTTCGTCATTTTCTTCAAACGTGGAATACTCCGCAACATATTCTTAATAAGCTAGGCGAAGTGGAAGTGCACATCAGAGAGATTAATCTTGCCAAAAAAAAAACAAACTAAAATAAATACGTTTTTTTAGTACATAATTAATATTTTCAAGTTGTTTCAGACATATAATGTTTGTAATGTATTTTGTTATATGAAAAAAGAATAAAAAATGACTCACTCAAAATAGTGGTGTTTTTTCAAAATCATCACTTATAATGAACTTCGCTTATAACGAACCTTTTTTGCCGGTCCCTTGGAGTTCGCTATAACCGGACATTACTGTACATAGATTTAAAACTTACTGAAGTTCCATATCTTTCTTATTGAAATGTATTTTTACTAATCCATCAGCATTATCTGGAGTTGGAATGACTGAGTATCCTACTGCTTTAAATCTGTAAAACGGGTTTGTGTGATCATATTCCACCGGAGGTTGGCTATTGCTATAATATCCCTTGCCAGTACCCCAACAAGCTTGTAACATATTCCATTTCTTTAAAACCGTATCTCTTTCATCGCCATATATATTAATGGCATAAATGGAAGCTAGTACTTGTTGTAACTTGGCATCTTGTGTTGGCAAAGCTGTTTAAAAACATTACGTTAGTGCTTATCACGAATAGAAAGCTTTTGCTTACCCGGTGTTGCTATTACAGGCTTAGGAGCTTGAAAACTAAATCCTCCAAAATTTGTAGTTGGTGGTGGTAAACTATTGAAAGTACCGGTACCAAATCCAGAAAATGCTGTAGAAGGTTGAATGCCAGCGCCAAATCCACCAAAAAGGGATGGCGCTGTAGTTGTCGTAGTAGAAAATAAGTTAGTTCCAAAACTATTACTGCCAAAGGTTGGAGCAGGAGTGGTACCAAACAGTCCACCTGTACCTGACGTTCCTGCACCAAAACTAGTACTGCCACCGAATAGTGAAGGTGTTGAGGTAGCGGTACTACCAAATAAACTAGGCGCTGGTGTTGTACCAAAAAGATTTGGAGCTTGTGTAGTAGTCGTAGTAGAGCCAAATAAACTCGGAGTAGTTGTTGGAGTTGAAAAAAAATTGCTAGAACTGGCAGGTGTGCTAAAAAGTGTCGGCTTTGACGTTGAAGTTGCGAAAAAGCTTGGTGCAGAAGTAGTGGGTGCCCCAAAGGACGTCCCGAATGTAGGTGCAGATGTTGCCGTTGCGCCAAAACTAGTTCCAAATGATGGAATTGATGTCTGAGTTGTATTGAAGTTAGTGGCAAAGGCAGGTGCAGTACTTGGTCCTGGCCCACCAAATGTGCTTCCAAATGCAGGTGTAGTACTTGTTGCAGGAGTTCCAAAACTGCTCCCGAATGATGGTGTAGTTGAAACGACAGGTGTTCCAAACCTTGCAGAGCCAAAGCCACCAATGCCGCTCGATGTAGTTGTAGTTGTGACAGCTCCAAATGGAGAACTGAAGCCAGTTGCTAAAAGAAATTAATACTAAAGCCTCATTTGTATTCAAATTTGTGTTCTTGAAAGTATTTTTTACACTTAGTGTTAAAAAATGTTTAAGAAAATAATATAACGGGTGTTAATTTGAAAAGTCAATCTAGTAGCATGTGATTTATTGAGAACATTTTGAAGTATGTCGTAAATTAAAATTTACTACTTAACCTACGAAGTCGTATATTTTGACAGTTTCATACATACAAATAAATAACAAATGTGATTGACATTATCAAATGTCATCTGGATTTACGTTTACGGAACAACCAACACATACTAATACAGACTGTCCCGTAAAAAACGCCAACATTCATAATTCCGTTATTTATTGTCCGGTTTTATTTAAACAAAAAGTAAATTTAATAGCATCAAAAACACTATAAGATAGCAGTGTTTTATTTCTTTTCAATTGTTTTCATTAATGTCAACAAGTTTTTTATTTTAAATGGCAACATATATATTTTTGGCTATATTCGGATTGTATTTTTTTTTCTGAATTCAACGATGTATAACATGTTTATTTTTGATAAACGTTTATTGCAAAAACAAAAATTTATAAATTTCATCTTTGTCTTCCATTATTTATAAATATTCGAATGTGTCATGAAACATTGGAAATGTAAGTATTATAAATATTATTATAAGAAACAAAACACTTTACAATAAATGTTGAAATTGCCCGCCACCTTGTTCAACACATATCGCACATCTCCTAATTACTCCAAAGGTCGCATTTAAAAGACAAGCGGCAGGTACTTCTTGACAAGTGTTAATAATTCTTTGTCTTAAAATGTCAACATTTTCTGGAGTTGTTAAATAAACTCGATCTTGTAGATAAGCCCACAACTAAAAATCGAGGGGCGTAAGATCCGGTGAACGCGCAGGCCACTCGATAGGACCGGATGTTCCTATCCACCTATTTCCAAATTGGGTGTTCAACAAATCAGTATTTACTCTGGCGTTGTGCGCGGGAGCCCCATCTTGTTGAAAAAATATTCTATTTAAATTTGCCAAAGGTAATTCATCTAAAAAGTTTTGGAGATTTTCGTGTAATAAAATGTAGTATTTTTCTTCATTTAAGCAACCATCTATGAAAAATGGCCCAATTAATTGATCACCTAAAATGCCACATCAAACATTTACGTTGAAACGTCTTTGAAAATTATTTTCAATTACAAATCTCGGATTGTCTGCACTCCACTGTCGATGTATGTTTCTATTAAAAATACCGTTGTTGCTAAAAGTGCATTCATCAGACCAAATTATCCTTCTGTAAAAATTCGGGTCTTGTTCTAATGCATTTAAATAAAAACGACAAAACTGGATTCTTCGGCTAGGATCATTTTGTTCTAATGCATGAACTTTTCGAGCTATGTACGGTTTAAGTTTGTGTTTTCTTAAAATACCATGAACTGTAGTTTTTGATACCCCAATATTATGTGCAATTTCGCGAATCGAAGTTCGTGAATTTTGCTGTACTGCAAGAAGAACATCTAATTCCTTATCTTCGGAGAATTTCCGTTTTTGTGTTTTTGGTTTGGTAAATGATCCATAATTTCTTAAATTCTTTTCAATTCTCTGAAATATTTTCGAACCTGGAACTTCTCTGTCCGGAAAACGAGCACTGTACCGACGAACTGCTTGAAGGCGATTTTTATTACATTCAAAGAACACTTGTAACATGTCCGTTAATTCATTGTTATTCATTTTTAACGAAAATACGCTTTTTGTTGCGGCAAAACGTTCAAACAGGATAATACAGAAAACTTAATAAAGTCAAACTGACACTTAAGGCACATTGACATAATGCTAGTGGACTGGGCCAAGTCTACTATAATGAAAGATGAAATTTATAAACTTTTTTTTTTATTTTTTATTATTAGGAGATGTGCGATATGTGTTAAACAAGGTGGCGGGCAATTTCAACATTTATTGTAGTGTTTTGTTTCTTATAATAATATTTATAATACTTACATTTCAAATGTTTCATGACACATTCGAATATTTATAAATAATGGAAGACAAAGATGAAATTTATAGTTTTTTTTTTTGCAATAAACGTTTATCAAAAATAAACATGTTATACATCGTTGAATTCAGAAAAAAAAAATACAATCCGAATATAGCCAAAAATATATATGTTGCCATTTAAAATAAAAAACTTGACTGTCGTTTGACATTAATGAAAACAATTGAAAACAAATAAAACACTGCTATCTTATAGTGTTTTTGATGCTATTAAATTTACTTTTTGTTTAAATAAAACCGGACAATAAATAACGGAATTATGAATGTTGGCGTTTTTTACGGGACAGTCTGTATATATGCATCTTATTCTATCAAAATTTCAAAGTAACCTAGATTGACTTTTCAAATGAACACACGTTATATACTTAGGTGATTTATATACCCTTTGGCTAGTGTAGATGGTTTAAGTAGTAGTACTTAAGTAATTTCCTGTCTAGTCATTAAAAAAAGCGACCGATAAAGTTTTGCTGTTTATTTCCTCCCGCAAAACTGATCTTTTATGTCAAAAAAAAAACTATTAATATAACTTTTAATAACCCAGTAGTTATCATACAAATTTTTAGTATCTTAACTCGTTATATGATCTCAACTTCAGTTCGTTGACGTTGACTGTATTTATTGTCAAAAAATATGAATTTGATAAGTTATTAGTGTCAGTTCTATTGTTAATAGAGTTTTTATGTTTTTGGATATAAATACTCTCTAAGATTGTCCTTGCGGTATTATTTGTTTCAGTAGAGAGAATTTCTGTGTGATGATAATTGAAGGTATGGTCTGTTTGATGTTTTTTTAGCGCGGCGCTATTGTTGGAATATTTATGCAATAACTGTGATGGAGTATACATAGGATAGACTTTTCAACACTTGCAACTTTTCAACACTTGCAAGAGATATTAAACGGACATAAATATTCCAAACTAGAATTCGGAATATTAAGCAGAATAAATTACTAAAATTACGTTCATATCATTTAAAATTGTTCTTTTATATTTTGTAAATTTATTTACATTTTTTTGTTGTTTCATTCTTTCCATTTTTAAGTTTTCTGAAATATTTTATAATTTCAATTCTATTATTCAATTTTTTTTAAATAATTTCTATTTCATCGTTTATGTTTAAAAAATTTCCATTTCAGTTTAGCCCGCAAATAATTATAATATTTTTTTACTATTAATTAATAGCATTATGCAGTACTTTTGTGCATTTTCTCAAGTACTCGTAAATCTCCAATAAAAAATATTAAAGACTTAGAAATGTACCCCTAATCCAAATGCTCTGGGTTAGTATATTAATAAATAATATGTACAAATATTTTCATTCAATCACGTCACGTCAAATTATGTTACATAATCTTTTTAGTATAGAAAGTTCGTTCAAGTTAAAAAAATACTTTTATTCTTGAAAATTACTTAAAGATTTATCGAAGAGGGTTAATTTCAACCAAGACAACAAAATGTTAAAAATATTCTTCCTATTGTAGGGCTCAGAATTATTGTTTCAAATTTCGCGCCGCTTGACTTGAGTTAAGTTGGTGTAAAGAGAAGGTTGGTAGAACTGAGAACATTATGTATTATGTATTAGACGCATTAGTCAGCATTTTTTTATATTATGATTAGAGAACGGACATTCTTACCACATGACTAAGTTCTCAGAATACAATAGCCGTTGTCCATTGTTAACGCTGGTGGCCGAGAAAGTCAAACACAAATACTTCATTGTATTACGCCGGGATGTTCTCGGCGAAGTTTATAAACATTTCGAGATGCCGATTGCGTTTAATGGATATTTATCCTCCGAATACAATAGGTGTGTTGTCATTGTAATCGCAGCGGACCAGATGGCCGGGATAGACTAACAAATACTGCATTGAATTACGCCGAGTCATGTGGTAAGAATGTCCGTTCTCTAATTATGATTATTATGAAGCATTTTGTGAAATATTATGTATTTAGTGTGTAATAAATTCCTGACAAATTGAAAAGTCTCGGCTGTTGTTGCAGATACTTCTTGGTGAAACATTTTAACTTCATACAGTGAATAATAAATAATAAATTAAAACACTTGGCTTGTTTCACTATGAGATTTATTTAAATTCTCTAACATCTGTTTCGGCTGTTATGCCATTCTCAAAGAGATCTATAAATCTAACTTAAAAACTATCGCACTTGTTCTTATATGTTGTCTGTTCTTGTGTGTAGTGGGGGTGGTACTATATTGTGTATTACGGTGTCTATAAAGGGTGTATTGGTATATTCTATCTGTGTGTTGGTGATTGATAGATTTTGTTTTTTCGCTAGTTTTATTTCTAATATTTCTAGGAGGTCCAATCTCTTGCATTTTGTGATATTGTGTATTAAGTCGCAGTTATCTATATCGGGGAAGTGGTTGAGTTCTATGCAGTGTTCGGCAAAGCCTGTGTTTTTCTCACTATATAAAATTAACTTTTTGTGTTCTTTAACTCTGTTTTTAATGGCTCGTCCACTTTGGCCGATATAGATAGCTTCACAGTCTTTACATTTTAATTTATAAACACCTGATTGGTCCATTTTGTCTCTTTTATCTTTGTTGTTGCTAATCATTGTTCCCAAATTTGTTTTATTTACCCAGCTTATTTTGATATCTAATCCTTTTACTATTCTGTTTATTTTATTAGTGAGTTGGGGTATGTATGTAATTTTGTGCCATCTTTATATATTTTCTGTTATTTTCGGGTATAGGTATTTGCCGAACACTGCATAGAACTCAACCACTTCCCCGATATAGATAACTGCGACTTAATACACAATATCATAAAAAGCAAGAGATTGGACCTCCTAGAAATATTAGAAATAAAACCAGCGAAAAAACAAAATCTATCAATCACCAACACACAGATAGAATATACCAATACACTCTTTATAGACACCGTAATACACAATATAGTACCACCCCCACTACACACGAGAACAGACAACATATAAGAACAAGTGCGATAGTCTTTAAGTTAGATTTATAGATCTCTTTGAGAATGGTATGCCGAAACAGATGTTAGAGAATTTAAATAAATCTCATAGTGAAACAAGCCAAGTGTTTTAATTTATTATTTATTATTTACTGTATGAAATTGAAAAGTGTTTAAATTAAGGCGGCCATCCCCACACTATTAAGCCTCGCTGATCTATGGGGACTTGGTGTAAAAGCAATTGTTAAATGTACAAGACACTTTGAAAATTTAACTCAGATTTCGGCAATTAAGTAAAACTAAATTAACAGACGGGATATTCATTTGCTCTCAAATTAGAAAGTTACTGCGTGACCATTGATAATTGGATAATGATTAAATTCTAATAAACTAACATTTGAAATCATTCACAAACGTTATTCAACATGTCTTAGGAAAAAAAGATTATAAATAATTATCTGTTAATTTTAAAAAAACTACAAAAATTTAGGATGCAGAACGTAAATTTCTTTTCTCTAAACTTAGCGATCTGAACAATGAACGTAGGAGACATATTTCGGTATACATCAGTGGCGGTTTCTGCTATGGTTTGCAAGTTTGCGCAACCACCAAAACTAATAGATTTAATTTAATGAAAAAAAGCGTAATTCTACATTTTTTAAATTAAAAATTTGTACTACCTCACAGAATAAATGAACTATTATAAATTACTTATAATAGGTATATCTAATTGGATATGAATACGTTAAATAAATGAGAGAATAACACACTTGGTTTGCAGACTCATTGCAATCCACGAACGTATATATCCCTATACGGCTGACGAACTTTGTCGAACGTCTTTCGGGTATATCTCCATAAACGACAATAGTGTTGCAGCAGCAGTGCAACCAAAACATTAGACATATTTCTTGCTTACGGTGCAACGGTATAAAAGCGAATAAAAAAGTTGTATTTGTGTGTTTAAAAGTGTTTATGCTCTTTATTTTTAAATAATAATGAATTCAGTGCAGAGTTTAATAGTGGATCCGTTCTATAAAAGAACGTACGCCGAAAAAATTGAAATAAAGCGGTTGGGCAGACCTGTTCCGAATTTAAATCTGAAACAAACGATTTCCAGTAAGACGCGAACTTTTAATAGACTATTTAATAAGGATATTTATAATAAACATTTGTGGATTTGCGGTTGTAGTATAAAAAATGCATTATTCTGCTTTCCTTGCTTACTATTTGAAGGTGAAGAATTATGGACGAAAATGGGTTTAACTGATTTAAATCATTCAAGCGATCGAATTAAAAAACACAGTATATCACAAAGGCATATGAAAAATGTAGTTCAATTATCGCTTTTTGGGAATGTGGATATTGCTGCTCAGATGGATAGTGCATATCGAAGAAATATAGCATTGCACAACGAGAAAGTTAAGTACAATCGATATGTAGTGAACATTATAATTAATTGTGTAAGTATTTGTGGAGCTTTTGAACTTGCTTTCTCAAGAAAGATAAATTTGCGACTGCGAAAGATCGTCGCATGGATTTTTTGCTTCAATAAAATCAGGATCAGAATCAGTGAGTTTTAAAAGCCTTTTTTCTTCTTTATATGTACCTTAGCAAAATTACTTTTAATAAAACATACTTAGTGACCTACCTTGTTTACCTACTGTAAAAAGTATTAGTATTCACTAAATTTGCAACCCCCACATTTTTGATGCACGAGCCGCCGCTGGTATACATATTACAAAAAGTCGATTACTCTTGATTCTTACAAAAATCAGATTTTTCAAAATACATACATATATGGAAATAGAGTTAATATAAACATAAATTTTTGCAAAATACAATTATAAATTTAAAATTTATTTTTGTCCTATCTGAAATTACTGTTAATACAAATAAACATGTCAAAAATTACTATATTGTTAATAAAAAACTACAAATCTGAGAGAGATATAGAGAAACTTTTTAAGTGTAATATTTTGTACATATACAAAATAGATTTTAAATTTGTAAAATTATTTGTAGTTCAGTGAATTTATTACGTATACTCTCGTTACTAATAATTATATTCTTTATCTTAGTCAAACCTTGCCTATATTACAATTGAATGAAATGAAATTGATAATTAATTACAATAACTATAACATGAATTATAAAAGAGCACTAACATTGGATGAAAAATTGTATTTTTTAACGCCTAATGTTTTAAACAGCAGTAATATATTTTTAAATGTTAATCAAATATTTGTCAAATTATTAAATATAACCACATGTTTTGATATTGCATCTATTCTTACACACTGGCACACATGTTTAAAAAATAGTTTTAATCATCAATTTTATATTTTACATATACAGTATAACCTCCTTATAATGGACACTGACGGGGAATCCTAAAATGTCCAATATATGGAGGTGTCCAAAATGTGGAGGTGAAAAAAAAAACGAAAAAAAATATTCATTCTCATATCAATTTAATCACACATAATAAGACGAAAGTCGAAAAAAATTTACAATACTTAATACACATACATACATACATATTTTATGCTAGATTTTACTTGAAATAATCATTAATTGTTGTTTGTCTTGCTTTTTTCATTTTATGTTTAAATATCTCAGATTCACATTCAAGAAGAGCTTGAGAAATATTGTTAGCAATGTTAAAACTGTTAGTGCTTAAGAAATAGTTCTCAAGATCTTTTAATTTTTGATGGGCTTCTGAAATATTTGATATACTAGTTACAAATTCCTCTTCAATCTCATCTTTTAATCTTTGATGGGCTTCTGAAATATTTGATATACTAGTTACAAATTCCTCTTCAATCTCATTTTCCATTTCATCACTGATATCAATAATTTCATCGATACAATCTATAATGGAAACATTAGGATTTTCAGTAAATAACTCGTTATCAATTAATGCGTATGTGCTTAAATCTAAATTAGTGATGTTAAAATTGGGAAATAAAAATGCTAATGGTATATTATCTTCTATATCGCACTCTGCACTTAGATCACGGTCACTTTGATTGAATCCGCATTTTTGAAAACAGTTTTTTACGGTCACAGGCGAGAGTTTTTTCCAAGCAGCTGATACCCATATTAATGCAGTGACTACCGTAATGTTTTTTTCCACCATTTCTAGTGAATTTTCAGTATCCATTAACGACAAAAGCCTTTTTACAAGCATGCTCCGGTAAATTACCTAAAAGTTTTGAATCACACCCTGGTCCATAGGTTGACAATGCGAGGTAGTATTTGGAGGCAGAAAAACCAATTTTACGTTTTCCAATGAAATCTTCGGATGAGAAGTGGCATTATCAAGAAACAAAATTACATGCCTTTTTTCTTTCTTCATCTTGTTATCAAAGTTCTTTAACCAAGCTGACATAATATCCAAAGTCATCCACGCTTTTTTGTTAGATATCCATCCTATCGGCAACTTATCCACATGAGCTCCTTTAAAACATCTAGGTTTCTTACTTTTACCGATGACTAACGGCCTTTCCTTATCACCCTCCATATTTGAACACAACAATATAGTTAGTCGTTCTTTTGCAGATTTTCCTCCGGCACATTTATCACTTCTTAACGCAAATGTTTTTGTCGGAAGGGCGCGGAAAAATAAACCGGTTTCATCAGCATTAAAAATATCTTTCGGAGAGTAATCTTTGCATATTGATTGCAACTTGACTTTCCAATCGTCTACATTTTGCATGTTTACATAGACAGATTCACCACACACACTTTTAAATGATATTTTATGTCTTTGACAAAATTTCTCCAACCAACCATTAGACGCTTTGAATTCGGTGTTGTAAACTTTGTGCTACTTCCAGCGCCTTTTCTTTGAGTAGGGGACCTGACACCTTACCTTCGCACCTTACAGAACCAGTTGAACACTGCTCCGTCGATTGCTAAACCACTAGTTTTTGGAAACTTCCTTTTTTGAGCTAGGTTTCCATTTTTCTCGAAAAGTTCTTTTTTTCACTTTTGTTTTTCACTATATTACTAATTTGCGACTCTCCGACACCAAACTTTTCCGCGAGCTTTCGGACACTTAAGCTTTGCTGTTCACTAACCGCAATAATATCAATTTTATCTTGGATTGTTAACCGCTTTCTTTTACTAGAATCCATGTTGACACTATCAAAGGCTAGTTCAAACTGATTCAAAATACATATCACTCCACTTATCACCTGACGAGTAGGCCAGTGGTAAACCGTCGTTCCTTTGTATTATGGGAAAAACCCGAGTAGATATACTTCCACTTCCACGTGTGCACTTTGTACATACATATGTATTATGGGAAAAACCCGAGTAGATATACTTCCACGTGTGCAGCAATAAAAGTACATACATACATACATAATTGCAAAATTTTATTCGGCGCCGCCCATCTTGTCTGTCCTTAATTAAGAGATATATTTACAGATGTTTTATTGCTTCGGTGAAATAAAGGGTGTCCGCGTCCGATTTATGGAGGGTCCAATATTAGGAGTGACTATTGTTAAGAAAACCCATTATAAAATTTCGTACCACAAAAAATGTCCGTTTTTTAGAGGTGTCCGATTGTCGGAGGTGTCCATAATTAGAGGTTTTACTGTATGTACTAAAGGAAATAACTTAGAGAACGGATGCAATTTCCATAAAACGCAATCGGCAATTCGAATTGTGTTTAACGTCGCTCAGTACATCCCGGCGTAATTCAATGAAGTATGTATTTGTTTGACTTACTCGGCCACCTGGTCTGCAGCGATAACAATGGACAACCCAGCTATTGTATTCGGAGAATATAGTGTTTGTCAGTGGTGTCGTGTACGTAGATAAAATAAATAAGTTTATCGTATTTCGTAAGAGAAATAGCACGTACATTCCTTTTCTTTTCATTTAAGCAACATCTTCCAATTATTTCCAGTATTTCCAGTTATTTCCAGTATGCACCTATAACCAGTTGCGATGTAGAAAGGACGTTTTCTATTTATAAGGATGTACATAATTCAAAGAGAACAAAATTGACAGAAGAAAACCTTGAGAAACTATTGCTAGTCAATATTAATACTCCTTTACCCAACTTGAACGACAAAATGAACTTTTCAACAAGTAAATATGTATTTCGTAATTTTATAGATCACCACCCGTTCGTTTTCCAATTATATAAATAAAATTAAATATTTTAGAAATACAGCCTTTCGCCAGTACTGCACTGGGCTTTGCGTCATGTGGTAAGCGTGTCCGTTCTCTAGAAATAACTAACAGCCAAACATAAATCTAAATATTAGTCATAGTAACTCTTGTACATATATTGCTATTGCTAGTCAATATTAATACTCCTTTACCCAACTTGAACGACAAAATGAACTTTTCAACAAATAAATATGTATTTCGTAATTTTATAGATCACCACCCGTTCGTTTTCCAATTATATAAATAAAATTAAATATTTTAGAAATACAGCCTTTCGCCAGTACTGCACTGGGCTTTGCGTCATGTGGTAAGCGTGTCCGTTCTCTAGAAATAACTAACAGCCAAACATAAATCTAAATATTAGTCATAGTAACTCTTGTACATATATTGCTATTGCTAGTCAATATTAATACTCCTTTACCCAACTTGAACGACAAAATGAACTTTTCAACAAATAAATATGTATTTCGTAATTTTATAGATCACCACCCGTTCGTTTTCCAATTATATAAATAAAATTAAATATTTTAGAAATACAGCCTTTCGCCAGTACTGCACTGGGCTTTGCGTCATGTGGTAAGCGTGTCCGTTCTCTAGAAATAACTAACAGCCAAACATAAATCTAAATATTAGTCATAGTAACTCTTGTACATATATTGAAATATGTATACAAAAATCGAATCCTAAACTATGTACGATTACGGTTTTTGTATGTCTGTTAGAACAAACCTAGGCTGTTTTTTTAAGGGTACCGATTGGCGTTAGAGGTGAAATTAATACAAAAGCATTTGCATTTGTTCAATAAAGAAAAATATTTAGTAGAAATTAATACAAAAGCATTTGCATATGTTCAATAAAGCAAAATATTTAGTAAATAATTACAACATGATTTAAGGTACTTTACCTGTAAGAATTTATAAAAATTCTACTCCGAAAAAATTTTAAATGATTCTAAGAGCACAATTAATATTTAAAAAAACAAAATTGCTCGAAAACTAAAGATCATCTATAATTTTTATTTATTGGCTGCTAATTATAAGGAAAGCGACGTTTACAGATAAATTGCGAATTATCCGTATGACAACTCGAAAATATTTAACTGCATACAACTAAAAACCTATTTGAAATTGCGGATATCTATACTACGAGTTAAGACAAACTGAAAAATGGTTCAAATATAAAAATATAAAGCTCTGAAGAAACCTATATTGTAGAACCTCCGAAATTGGTGGAGAGTGTCTTGTAATCTGAAACAGAAATAAGAAAAACACCCTAACCACAATATATAACAATAAATACTATATACGTATTTCAGCAACTAAGTTGCCATCTTCAGTAGAATAACCTTAAAAACGAAAAAAGTGTTAAACGTAGCGTTTTTGGCTAAGGTAAACCTTAGAAGATATGCTCTTCACCAAATCGCCAGTGGGATAACACTAGTGTGAAGACTTTGGTGAAGAGCATATCTTCTAAGGTTTACCTTAGCCAAAAACGCTACGTTTAACACTTTTTTCTGTTTTTAAGGTTATTCTACTGAAGATGCCAACTTAGTTGCCGAAAGACGTATATAGTATTTATTGTTATATATTGTGGTTAGGGTGTTTTTCTTATTTCTGTTTCATTGTAGAACTTAATAAAAAGAAACTGAATTTCGTTTAGAAACACGTCATGGTTGGTGGAATGGAGACATAGATGAACTGTTATGATACGGAGAGCTTTTTATTAGAATGATGTATTATCACTTGTATTTATTTATTTCTAATAAAATAATCATAATTACCAAAATGTGTTAGAAGATATGTGCGGAGATCTTCACGGCCCTAGATTAGATAGTTCAACAAGATCACGCGCCTATTCATAATTCCTGCTTAATGAAAGAGTAGTATAAAAGGAACAGTAGCATTAAACTTTTAAAGTGGCCGATGTGTAACCCAGTACTAATGGATTAAAGGAGAATATTAGAGAAGTTTAGTAAACTTTAATAGTCTGTGTGAATTAATTAAAAGCCACGATTGTTACATTAAATATTAAATGCGCACCATAAATAATAAATTTGCTACTTTCGTAATTATTTTTTCTCCCTCTCAGCAATAATAATTATTTTATGTATTATACAATAAATCAGGAATCTGTAAAATATCTAATCGTTTTTATTACTAAATACGTTCAAATATTATACCAACTACAATGTTATTTATTTTTGAAAAATCAGTAAATTTATTTAAAATAATAATAATATAATTTCCTTGATTACATGTCTTTTAGATTTAGTATCTTCTTCTTTAGTTACTTAAAACGCTGAAGACACTGCCATGATTGATCAATGTTTAAAGTAATGAGCATTTAACGTTTTTAGTATAAATTTATTTGGAAAATTGTCAAAAAATAAAAATTCTTTTTATATTTAAGGTCGTTTTGAGCATTACAAATTCACGTAAACATGAAATAATATGAATTATAATACAGTATAACCTCCTTATAATGGACACTGACGGGGAATCCTAAAATGTCCAATATATGGAGGTGTCCAAAATGTGGAGGTGAAAAAAAAAACGAAAAAAAATATTCATTCTCATATCAATTTAATCACACATAATAAGACGAAAGTCGAAAAAAATTTACAATACTTAATACACATACATACATACATATTTTATGCTAGATTTTACTTGAAATAATCATTAATTGTTGTTTGTCTTGCTTTTTTCATTTTATGTTTAAATATCTCAGATTCACATTCAAGAAGAGCTTGAGAAATATTGTTAGCAATATTAAAACTGTTAGTGCTTAAGAAATAGTTCTCAAGATCTTTTAATTTTTGATGGGCTTCTGAAATATTTGATATACTAGTTACAAATTCCTCTTCAATCTCATTTTCCATTTCATCACTGATATCAGTAATTTCATCGATACAATCTATAATGGAAACATTAGGATTTTCAGTAAATAACTCATTATCAATTAATGCGAATGTGCTTAAATCTAAATTAGTGATGTTAAAATTGGGAAATAAAAATGCTAATGGTATATTATCTTCTATATCGCACTCTGCACTTAGATCACTGTCACTTTGATTGAATCCGCATTTTTGAAAACAGTTTCTTACGGTCACAGGCGAGAGTTTTTTCCAAGCAGCTGATATCCATATTAATGCAGTGACTACCGTAATGTTTTTTTTCTACCATTTCTACTGAATTTTCAGTATCCATTAACGCCAAAAGCCTTTTTACAAGCATGCTCCGGTAAATTACCTTAAAGTTTTGAATCACACCCTGGTCCATAGGTTGACAATGCGAGGTAGTATTTGGAGGCAGAAAAACCAATTTTACGTTTTCCAATGAAATCTTCGGATGAGAAGTGGCATTATCAAGAAACAAAATTACATGCCTTTTTTCTTTCTTCATCTTGTTATCAAAGTTCTTTAACCAAGCTGACATAATATCCAAAGTCATCCACGCTTTTTTGTTAGATATCCATCCTATCGGCAACTTATCCATGAGCTCCTTTAAAACATCTAGGTTTCTTACTTTTACCGATGACTAACGGCCTTTCCTTATCACCCTCCATATTTGAACACAACAATATAGTTAGTCGTTCTTTTGCAGATTTTCCTCCGGCACATTTATCACTTCTTAACGCAAATGTTTTTGTCGGAAGGGCGCGGAAAAATAAACCGGTTTCATCAGCATTAAAAATATCTTTCGGAGAGTAATCTTTGCATATTGATTGCAACTTGACTTTCCAATCGTCTACATTTTGCATGTTTACATAGGCAGATTCACCACACACACTTTTAAATGATATTTTATGTCTTTGACAAAATTTCTCCAACCAACCATTAGACGCTTTGAATTCGGTGAGTTGTAAACTTTGTGCTACTTCCAGAGCCTTTTCTTTGTGTAGGGGTCCTGACATAGGAATGTTTTTGTTTCGCACCTTACAGAACCAGTTGAACACTGCTCCGTCGATGGCTAAACCACTAGTTTTTGGAAACTTCCTTTTTTGAGCTAGGTTTCCATTTTTCTCGAAAAGTTCTTTTATTTCACTTTTGTTTTTCACTATATTACTAATTTGCGACTTTCCGACACCAAACTTTTCCGCGAGCTTTCGGACACTTAAGCTTTGCTGTTCACTAACTGCAATAATATCAATTTTATCTTGGATTGTTAACCGCTTTCTTTTACTAGAATCCATGCTGACACTATCAAAGACTAGTTCAAACTGATTCAAAATATGACTCCACTTATCACCTGACGAGTAGGCCAGTGGTAAACCGTCGTTCTTTGTATTATGGGAAAAACCCGAGTAGATATACTTCCACGTGTGCACTTTGTACATACATATGTAACGAGCGTTCAACTAAATTTTACCTCGAAGTTGCCCATAGAAATTATACGTATATCTTAGCTTTTTACTTAAGTTCTTAATATGAATTTTGTTGGTTATGAACTATTTGAATGACATGATAAATGTCAAAATAATAAAATTAAAATATTTAACTAAATGAGATACGTTTATTTGCAACAAACAAGTAACATTTTATAAAAATTGTTGAAAGTGGCCACCACCTTGTTCGAGACATTTCTAACATCTTCTTCTAATGAAGGAGAAAACGTTTTGTAGTAGCATATCGTCGATTTCGTTAATTATTTCAGCAATTCTGATCTGAAGGTCTGCAAGATCAGGTATCTGTACCCAAAAAATTGAGTTCTTTAAAAAGGCCACAGAAAAAAATCACAGGGGTTAACATCACAAGATCTTGTTGGAAATTCATGTTCGATGTTTAAACTTATCAACCGATTTTGATAAATTTCCGTTTCATATTAATTGTTTCACAAGCTGTGTGCACTCTAGCTGCGTATTGTTGAAAGTAACCCTGATTTATTTCTTCTTCATTAAGCTGTTCAATAAATGTCATAATAATTTCTTGTCGATACCTTTCCTTCGACTAATCGCACACCATACACCAATTATAACCAACATAACAGTCATGCGGTTTCTTAGTATTCCACATCCTTATATTTTGTGAGTTAACATATCCATTCAGATAAAACCATGATTCATCTGAGAAAAATTTTGTCAAGAATGTCATTATCAAAATTATTTAAGAACCACTGACAAAATGTTGTTCTTCTAGGATAGTCAATTTCTTTGATTTCTTGATAATAGGCCATGCGATATGGAAATAAATGTAAGTCTTTTTTCAAAATTGTATGACAAGTGCCAATTGAAACACCCACTCGTGGAGAGAATACTCGTATGGATGTTCCTGGTGTATCATTCATAATTTGCGTTACATCGTCAACTAGCTCTTCCGTACATTTTTTCGGACGGCCACTGTCTTCTTTCCGTATAACACTCTCTATTTCTCTGAAAATCTTAGTGCAATATTTAACTGTGTACCAAAAACTATCAAAATCAAAGACGAAGTTTGGAAACATATTTCTAAATTCCTCTATGCATTTTTCAAGAAAATAGTGCCATTGTCCGTTAATATTACGTCCGTTCCAAAAATAAGATTCAACCATGAATGATTTGTGTTGAACAGTGAAAACCATTTTAAATCAATTTTAAATTACAAAGCAATTTCAAAAAGCTCCAACTAAGTATACATCAGAATAAATAGTCTGTCAAATTGACAACTGATGCAAATGTAAATAGTACAAGTTACGACAAACATTTTTATTGTCATGGACTACTAGAGGTAAAATTTATTTGAACGCTTTTTATTATGGGAAAAACCCGAGTAGATATACTTCCACGTGTGCAGCAATAAAAGTTGTACATACATACATACATAATTGCAAAATTTTATTCGGCGCCGCCCGTCTTCTCTGTCCTTAATTAAGAGATATATTTACAGATGTTTTATTGCTTCGGTGAAATAAAGGGTGTCCGCGTCCGATTTATGGAGGGTCCAATATTAGGAGTGACTATTGTTAAGAAAACCCATCATAAAATTTCGTACCACAAAAAATGTCCATTTTTTAGAGGTGTCCGATTGTCGGAGGTGTCCATAATTAGAGGTTTTACTGTAATATCCTTTATTTCAATTTTCGTATTTAAATATATTTATTTATTACAATGGAAATAATGTGTGGTTCAGACGGATGGAAAAACTTCTCACCATTATTACACAAAACTTAGTATAAAAGAATCTACGACATTAAAAGTTCGACTAAACTATTTTGACACTAATATTCTATATAATTCTATATAATTTTGACATGAAAGAAACAGGATGCAGTAAGACCTCTATATTTAATTGTGAATCATTAAGATAGACAGACAAATAATATAAATACTAACCGAAAACCATAATTCGTATCTAAAAAAAGTATATTATTTGACGTCTGAATGTTCTTGGCTCCAAGGATTTTGTAATACATATTCTATATATTGTACAGCTGATAGATATTATATGTAAATGATCTTTCAAAAGGGTCAATTTATGTTGAGGGTGTCTAATCAAGCTAGTGTTGTCAAGATTTATCATGTACGAGGGTATATCAGATATAAACGAGACTGATTTTTTAATGACTCGTACAAAAGTTTTTTGAATCGGCGAAGTAGGTGGCTATGTAGACAAAGCACTTAGGGTGGGGAGAGCAACGTCTGAAATTCCGTCGAGACCGTTCAGTAGTGCAGTGACCATGAGTGAGCAAGCAGTGCACGTTTCCGTGGAGCAGCGGATAATTATTAAGTTTTTGACCAATGAAGGGGTGAATCCAACAGACATTTTACGCAGATTGCACGCACAGTTCGGGGAGAACACTCTTTCACGACCTCGCGTGTTTGCATGGCATAAACAATTTTCTGGAGGCCGGGAGAAAGTTGAAAACCAGAGCCACGTTCGACGCCCACGGACGAGCGTTAGCGAAGCCAACATTGAGGGTTGATTTTCTTCATGATCGCCGCACAATTAATGCCCAATATTATTGCGACGTTTTGGATGCCGCAAAATTGGCTTTACGACGAAAAAGAAAGACGCAATCCGTTAAAAATGTCATTCTCCTTCACGACAACGCCAGACCACATTCGGCAAACATTACGAGGCAAAAAGTGGAACAATTCGTCTGGGAAATCTTGGAACATCCTGCTTACAGTCCAGACTTGTCACCCTGTGACTACCATTTGTTTGGACCTCTAAAAGAAGCTCTTGGAGGCCAGCGTTTTGACAGCGACCAAGCGGTAGAGACATTTGTGCTCCAGTGGCTGTGTGACCGGCCTAAAAGTTTTTACGATAACGGGATTAAAAAGCTTCCAATCCGTTGGGAAAAATGTATTGCGCGGGCGGGAGATTATGTAGAAAAATAGTACATTTGTATTAACCTTGTTCAATAAAGCATTAATAGTTTAAAAAAATCAGTCTCGTTTATATCTGATATACCCTCGTATATCAGACTGGAAACGTGTTGCTGCTATGAAGTGTGATGAAGAAATACATGTTTAAGTATTTAAATTACGAATCATCTAGCAAATCATTTTTTAAATATTTTATCTATTATATATTTATCTTATACTTACTTCTTGAAAATGTGTGATAGCAAAAATAAAAAATAAATTATTTCATGTTTAATTTTATTTACGTATTTTCTTTGCCTTGACCGATTTTTCGATATCTCATTTTGCACTAGTTATCAAATATAGCAAAAGTAGAAAAGATTAAAATAAATGAAGCTCATGTATGAATACGCTAGAAAATTTTTAAAATTAAAATATGCAATATTCATATGGACAAAAATTGAATGTCTTCCGTAAATAATTGGTAAGAAAATTGTCAAAATACTAATTTTTAACTACAACATATTTTCAAATTTATAGACACGAAAAGATACTTCTAAAATTAGTAAAATTGAATTAAATTTCGAATCCTATCCACACTTTTTTAAATATTTTACGTACATATTATGTTCTGTACACGTGTTCAAAGAGTTATTTTTTCTATTTTGCGTTCGAAATGAACTCATTATGAAACCAAAAACAGTATCGAAATGAGCTCTATTTCGATACACTTTTTTCATTTTTCAATGTTGGCGTTGTTCGAATACAGAAATAAATATCATTGCTGTCATATGATTTTAAGAATTTATGTACATTTGACAGATATGATATATGTTCGTATTTTACACAAACAACGTTGTGTCGTGGATTTTTCCCTGCAGAAGAAATCAAGGAAGATATATAAGACATTATATTTCGTTATATTTTTTGTATATTGTATTCTCTGGAGATAAATGTAAAAATGTAAAATTTTAGGTGATGATTTATTATTATTTGATTTTGATCCATGACTGTACATTGTCCAGGCCTAGTTTGATGTTTGAAGTCGGCGCCAACCTGGAAGTCATACTAGTACAGAAATATATATATTATCGCTATCTTGAGTTGTTTATGTTAGGTGGGGATGCCCTGGCGTTTCCTGGAGCTTCATTTTTAGAGATTCACTAGTGCCTTCTAAGATAGGTTGTATTGATTTGATATTAAACATGACTTAATTTTGTTTAATATATATATTTTGGATAATTCATTTTGGTTGTTTGGTGATTCGATTGTGTTTAAAATTCATTTGTCGTGGTTTTACGAGTCTTTTAAACTTGTAATAGATTTAATTTAAAAGACCTATCTGAAGAAAAAAATCTCTCGCGTTGTGTTTTCGATACATTAATTAATGTAGGTACTATTTAATTATTATAATTTAAGTATTGAAAAGAGCTCTATAAATTAATAATTTGTAATTTTGTAAAATTTTTTATAATCAGAAAAATATCTAGAAAATTTGTCAGACTGTTTTTGTGGAGTTTGTTTTTATTCATATAAATATTTTAATACGATTAGAAGGTGGGGAAACTTTTGTGTTTTGTCATGTTAAGTGTACGCATGACTGTAAGATTTTGATTTTACGCGTAAGATAGACAAATTTCTATCTTGACGTTTGAGTTTGGGGTTAATGGTATTGTTGACATCTGATAAATTTTGTTGTTATTTTTATTTCCAATCTTTGCTCGAGAGTCACAGGGGGTTTTTCTCCTTGTGCGTGTCATTATCACAAGGACTATTTCCTCCTAGCTACTGTTAAATTGCTTTAGCTCTCTTTACATTCGGTAAAGGGATTTTTTTTTTTTTAAATAAATGTTAATTAGGAAAATTGTGAATTTTATTTAATGCTATATTGTTTTTCTTTACACGTATCTTGCTTGTTCGAGAGCAAGACCTGAGATAAGAAGATTCCAGCTTGAAGTTTGAGCGACTGAGCAACCGGACATTCGTTGTGAACTGCACCATTAAGCTAAGGCACAGTTCATAGCAGTATGTTGTATACAATTGACAACAACATATATATGTTTCTATGTCACTCATGTTTATATTTTTAAATGAAATATCAAGTAATGTTAACGAAAATTAATAAATAATATGTAATATAATATACTTCGCGGATAGCAAGATTTAAATTTGAAAATGTCTAGTATCAATGTGACCAACTGCATGCTTTATATAAAAATGAAACTCTGAACTTTCAAACTAAATAATTCCAATTTAAGCAATTTATTAATGTAAAAAACGCAAAATAGAAAAAATAGTATAAAAAACTCGTTTCATAAGGCCTTTTGCCGCACTCGCTCTTTAGAAAACTCGCCGCAAGCGGCTCGTTTTCTAAACTGATCTCGTGCGGCAAAATGGTGCCTTATGAAACTCGTTTTTTAATATACTATTTTCAATTTAGGTTCTTTTACCTATTTTTACGATACCTCATTTTACACAAATTATAAAATATATCGAAAATAAAAATATTAAAATAAGGAAGGTGCGCATGTGTATAACATGAGTTTTAGAATTAAAGCACTACCACTATGATGGATCCCAGTCGACAAAAACATAAATTTCATATTTTCGATATATTTGGCATGAAAGTTGCTCAAAAACTAAGGAGCTCTTTTTTATAATCAACGTACTTTTGAATATAGTCAGATAAAAATTAAATTAAGACTTCTATAATCACAATTTTTAATTATTCTGTACATAGGAGACAAATTTTATATTAAGAAAAAAAAATAATACATACTTCTTCTTTTTCCGTTACCATTATCTGGAAGTTCCATTTCAGACAATATAATAATTATTAAACTTGCACTTTTGCACTTTTGTATGTGTGTATCTAACTAGTTAGTTAGTCACACTACGGCCGAATGGAACGAAAATTTTGCGTTTCCCGTATACATATATATGTACTTGATACGAAAGTTATCAAAAAACTACAGGGATCTTTTTATATTCAGGACCGGATTAAAAGCGTTTTTAATTATTTCAACTTTGGCTCAAACTATTATTTTTAATAAATAGAATCATCTTAATAAAAATTACTTCAGAATTATTTTCGTGGTCTACAGTTTCCTATAACTTAATAATATACATATGTACTTCAGTCATGTATTTAAATTTTATATCACCTTAGAGTAGGTACAAAAATTTTAATTTTGGTCAAATTGCAAGAAAATATATTACTTAGTTGAGGAGAATGTTAAAAGAAAATTATGTTCTGGAGTTTACAAAACAAAACAAATTTTAATGAACGTAAAGTTAATGTTACAAAAACTTACTTTTGGAATGAAACCTAGTTAGTGCGTATTTCTTCCTTGTGTATACAAAACAAAAATACCTTCGTAGTTATTAGAGAACGGGCATTCTTACCACATGACTAAGTTCTCCGAATACAATAGCCCTTGTCCATTGTTAACGCAGTGAAATCAGGTGGCCGAGAAAGTCAAACACAAATACTTCGTTGTATTACGTCGAGATGTACTCGGCGAAGTTTATAAACATTCCGAATTGCCGATTGCGTTTAATGAATATTTATCCTCCGAATACAATAGGGTGTTGTCATTGTAATCGCAGCGGACCAGATGGCCGAAAAAGACTAACAAATACTTCATTGAATTACGCCGAGTCATGTGGTAAGAATGTCCGTTCTCTAGTTATTATATACAATCTTTCCTTCCTGTAGTTACGAAAGATTGCCATATGACTTTTATTGCGTGATCTTTTTTACTAAAATCCCGTTTATCCTTTTATAGCTTCTACATAATCAATAACGAATTCATACGAGTAATCATTTCAAATTATGTATCACATAGAAATATGTCAATGAAAAATACGGGATTATGATATTATCGCTTTCAATTGGATTTGAATTAAGCATTGTGTAAACTGTAACGTTGTTGACACAATGTATTCCTAAATTTTATGAGTTTATTTAAAAGAATTGTTAAAACCGCTCTATATTTCATATTTACTTTTTACAACATTTCAGAGGATCAAAAATTAGTGTAGTAAAATCCGAAAGTTAACATCTACGTTCTTAAAACCTTTATTGATTCCAGACTGCGTATACAGTGTGTCCACAGATTCATTCTCAACATCCCCATGTGGATCTCGCTTATTATGAGAGATAGAGATTTGGTTAAATGAGATCAAATACTCCAGAGGTAAAGTTGTACCAAACCCTATACACTTAATACACTAGCTTTGAATATTTAACGTACTTTGGGCGCTATTGCAAAAAAAGTTAATTTTTGTTTTTTCGATTTTCTTTAATAACTCATTTATTTTTAAAGTAAGACAAATTTAGTTTGCACTTCCTTAAGGCACTTTTTTAATAGGAATCTGGTGGTGTAATTAGTAGTTGAACTACAATGGTCAACTTTCATTTTTCTTGTAGGGGTCTATGACAGCATCGAAAACAATGTTTCTTTCCCTTTTCAAAAATGTATAATTTGTTATACCTGATACCAAAACTAATTTCAAAAATTAAAAAAAAAAAAAATTGTAATATTAACAGGTTAGAGCGGTTGTGACATTTGACAATAGAAGGTTTTGCAAACTAAGAAAGGAAGAAAACTTTACTTTTCAACAATTATTTATTAAATTAAAAACATAGGCAGCTCAAAAAATAGTTAGATATTATTAAAAAAAAATTATAATAACAAATTATAAAAAATGTTCAAATAGTCGACCATTATTTTCCAAACATAAGTAGGATCTACAAATAGTAGATTTAACAACTTTATGTAAAATACGCCTTGGAATAGCTCGATATTCATGAACCACGCTTTTACGAAGTTCATTTACGTTATTGTAGCTGCGGGCATACACTTTGTCTTTAATGTAACCCCACAATAGAAGTCGAGCGGCGTCAGATCAGGAGATCTTGGTGGCCATGTAACTGGTCCACGAGTTCCAATCCACCTGTTACCAAACCGCTGACTGAGGAAATTGGTTACAATTCTGGAATTATGTGCTGGAGCACCGTCCTGGTGAAACCAACAATTATGATCCTCTTGTAAAGGTAATTCACCCGGCAAGTCTTCAATATTATTTTGCAGTAAATGCAATTAAAGTCGGACGTTAGTGTTTCATTAAAAATTATTGGACCAATTAATCGTGACTTTAGTATGCCACACCAGACATTAAATCCAAAACGCACTTGATGTCGAGCAGGTCTGATTACATGAGGGTTTTCTGTAGACCAAAATCGTAAATTTTGTCTATTGAATAAAACACTGTTTATGAATCTAGCTTCATCGGACCATAATATTTGAGAGGAAAAATTATCATTATCATCGCATTGCCTAGTGTACCATTCACAAAATTGACATACAAGATTGACATACATTGTATTTATATGGATGATATTTGTGGGAGGCCAAAATCTTATGAGCAGTAGATTTGGGAACGCCGGTGTTATATTGTATTTCCCGAACTGATGTGTTTGGATTTTCAACAACTGCTTGTAGAACATTAGTTTTAGTTTCATTACTTATGCGCTGCGGTTTTGTATATGGCTTAGTAAATGATCCATGATGTATTAAATTTACCGTTAAATTTCTGTAAGTAGAAAGATGGGGTTGTCTGCGTTCTGAATACTGGTTTATGTACATTTCGGTAGCTCTCGTCGATTTTTTGTGACACAGAATGTAACCGGACAACATATCAAGTTTGTCACTATTACTAAACGGCTCCATGACAGCAAAATTATTCAATAATAATCACTAAATTTAGTATTTAAATGGTACTTTATATTTTATTATGCTAGGTATTTATTTTGCTATTCGATTTGTTAATTTTCACAGAACATAAACTAAATGTCAACTATAAACAAACGCTAACAATGAGAGTTGTATCTTAGATTGTTTTATGTTTCCATGGTTTCCTATTGTCAAATGTAACAACCACTCTAACCTGTGATGTGTAACAATATGTTGTTTTTTTTTTAATTTTGAAATTAGTTTTGGTATCAGGTATAACAAATTATACATTTTTGAAAAGGGAAAGGAAAATTGTTTTCGATGGTGTCATAGCCAACTATGACCCCAATAAGAAAAATGAAATTTGACGATTGTAACTCAACTACTGTAGCAGTATTAAAAAATCTAAATACACCACCAGATTCCCATTAAAAAAGTGCCTTAAGGAAGTGCAAACGAAATTTGTCTTACTTTAAAAATAAGTGAGTTATTAAAGAAAATCGAAAAAACAAAAATTCACTTTTTTGCAATAGCGCCCGAAGTACGTTAAATATTCAAAGCTAGTGTATAGCGTTTGGTCCAACTTTACCTCTGGAGTATTTGATCCCATTTAACCAAATCTCTATCTCTCATAATAAGCGAGATCCACATGGGGATGTTGATGATGAATCTGTGGACACACTGTATATTTTTCGAATAAAAATAAAGCATGGCAGTATCCATGAATGGACTACGATGTAAGGTGCGCACAAAATATCAATTTTTCTTATAAACGCAAACAACACCGGTAAAAAATTAATTCCAAAAAAATAGGGCCATATAATTCTGACAATATTATAGCCACAATTAAAATTTTATCGGTAAATAAATATTTAGAGTTACATGTTTGCCTCCGGTATCAAGTAATTGTTTTTGTACAAAAGTAGCGTGAATAGTAGTCACTACATTACTATGACAGAAGTTGGAGTTGTCTATTTTCGAAGTATGTATTTAAAGAAAACATTGCTAATTTTCCCTTCTAGCAAGCTAATGCACCTTGTCATAAAACCTTGTTTAAAAAGCGATAAAGAATGTATTTGAATGAATGTTGCAGGCCTCAGCAGAGTCACGATTTATTACAAATTGAACAATTACAAAAACTGAAAGTAGCTAGAGATAAATATACATTAAAAGAAACATCAACAAATATAAATTTTTAAAAAGTTAGGAATAATTTTGTAGCTAATATATCGCCAAAAACATGCACTCTTATTAAAGCAAAGTGTGGTGTAATAAAATATTAACATTTCTTACTCAATTTGCAGACAAGTTACACAAAGTTCTGGGAATTTAGCTATTTTTTTTTTTATTTTGTCAATTTTAATCAATATTACAATGTAATTTTTCAACATAATCGCCATTTGAATACATTTATCCAACGATACATTAATTTGTTCAAGCCGTCCTTGAAGAACTTTTTCGGTGCCTCCTCAATCCACCTATTTATGGCACGTTTTACGTCAGTTAAACTCTCAAAACGAACATCCCGTAAAGGTTTTTTTTGAATCTGGAAACATAATAATCACTCGGTGCGAGATCCGATGAATAAGGTGTATGCGGAAGAAATTTCCATCGTAAATCGTTCAAAACATCCTTCGTTTTTCTTGCGGTGTGCGGACTTGCATTATCCTGTTGCAATAACGAACGCTTATGCAACTTCCCAGACCATTGTCTGATTAGCCAGCCGCAGTGGTCCGGATAATAAAATCGAATAATATTCTGCGATAATTGTAGTACCTTTCGCCAGATTATCCATAAAAATAATCCCTTCGCAATCCCAAAATTCAGTAAGCATTACCTTTCCAACAGACGGAACTGCACGCGCCTTAAGTGGAGACCCTTCTTCTCTGATTGATGATAATTGAAATAAGGAATCTACGTTTTGTCAGTTGTTATTATCTGTTGCCAAAATTCATCACCGTAAAGGGCTAACAGCTCTTGAGGTTGACGAAAAGTGTCAGACCTATTGAGCTTCTGTTCCGGTCTCAACAGTCTTGGCACCCAGCATGCTGAAACCTTGCTTACGCCCAAACGATCTTGTAAGATCTCATGTAGTGTACCAAATCTCATGTCGTGTACCAAAGCGTACACTAATTTGAGAAATACATAGTCATTCGTCTGTCCTCTTTCAGTAGGTTCTCCACGACAGTAATGTTTCTTTCATTTACCGACGTGCTCGGCCGACCACTGCTGAATCGTCTTCTAATGATGTTCTACCACTTTTAAAACGATCGATCCACCGTTATACAGTACTTTTAGATTCTGCAGACTCACCAAACACTCCTTGCAGACCTTTAATCATTTCTAAAGTTTTCACACCCTCTTTCCACAAAAAGAAAATAATTGCTCTTTGAGATTTAGCCGCGTCTTCCATGGTTACGCAAACAGTGCTACGAAAATGCGTCTATATCGGTCAAACACCTGAATCAGACTGAACGATATTGGACAGCTGCATAAAAATGTCTATCTAGACTTGTCTATCACCAATAGCATTGCCTATAAGTTCTGCCGTAATTTAATTAGAGCACAATTCCCAAAATATTTTTATATAATGTGGTTTTTAAATGAGTTTTTTAATTATTTGTATATATAAATATTTTGAAATTATAGATATGTATTGCCATTTTTTTAAATTTAGAAATTTGTAATTTACAAAATCTAATTGAAAATTTAGTAGTTAATATTACATATTCCCACAAATAAATTCTTTGCTAAAACTGTTTTTATTTATTTTGAAACGATAAAAAAGTTGTATAATTAATTCCTCTTAAATTTTTAATTTAATTTGTCTTTATTAACAAGATTTCCAATGAATTATATGAATAATATAGTAAAAATCCTTAACTTATAATATAACATTTATTACCAAATTTCAACGTCAAAAAAATTACAAACCCATTAAACTTTACCTATCAAATTCAAAAGTTTGTTATACCTTTTTTTCAAGTTATTTTATTCATTAAATCATAATTAAATAATAATTTAAATATGTTATTCGGAGTTTTTCGATATATAATTGCATATTCTATAACGTGATCAATTTTCACTTTATTTAGTCGTGGTTACTTTATTTCTTTGCAATAAATGTACACATGTTTGACATATGATCCAATGTTTTTGCAATACAAAATATTTCTACATTAGGGCGTTTTTATACAGTTGCGATTATAAAAATTTAAATACACGATAAACATGTCTTTTTGAAAGGGATTTTGTTATTTTTTACAATATTTAAATATACCTTTTGATATTTTTTGTATATGAAATTGTAAAATAATCCTTTTGCCTATCATAAAGTCAAAATACCAATATTGAAAAAATTAGTTTAGGTTTTATTCCAAAATATCGCAACCAGCTTTCGAGTTATTAAAATAATTAAAATGTATTTAATTAAAAAAGTCACAAACTAGAATATTAATTGTAAACCATTTAAATAATGGAAGATGCAATAATTTAATAATTTTAGGTCTTATACAGGTGTCCCGTAAAAAACGCCAACATTCATAATTCCGTTATTTATTGTCCGGTTTTATTTAAACAAAAAGTAAATTTAATAGCATCAAAAACACTATAAGATAGCAGTGTTTTATTTGTTTTCAATTGTTTTCATTAATGTCAAACGACAGTCAACATATATATTTTTGGCTATATTCGGATTGGATTTTTTTTTCTGAATTCAACGATGTATAACATGTTTATTTTTGATAAACGTTTATTGCAAAAAAAAACTTTATAAATTTCATCTTTGTCTTCCATTATTTATAAATATTCGAATGTGACATGAAACATTGGAAATGTAAGTATTATAAATATTATTATACGAAACAAATCACTTTACAATAAATGTTGAAATTGCCCGCCACCTTGTTCAACACATATCGCACATCTCCTAATTACTCCAAAGGTCGCATTTAAAAGACAAGCGGCAGGTACTTCTTGACAAGTGTTAATAATTCTTTGTCTTAAAATGTCAACATTTTCTGGAGTTGTTAAATAAACTCGATCTTGTAGATAAGCCCACAACCAAAAATCGAGGGGCGTAAGATCCGGTGAACGCGCAGGCCACTCGATAGGACCGGATGTTCCTATCCACCTATTTCCAAATTGAGTGTTCAACAAATCAGTATTTACTCTGGCGTTGTGCGCGGGAGCCCCATCTTGTTGAAAAAATATTCTATTTAAATTTGCCAAAGGTAATTCATCTAAAAAGTTTTGGAGATTTTCGTGTAATAAAGTGTAGTATTTTTCTTGATTTAAGCAACCATCTATGAAAAATGGCCCAATTAATTGATCACCTAAAATGCCACACCAAACATTTACGTTGAAACGTCTTTGAAAATTATTTTCAATTACAAATCTCGGATTGTCTGCACTCCACTGTCGATGTATGTTTCTATTAAAAATACCGTTGTTGATAAAAGTGCATTCATCAGACCAAATTATCCTTTTGTAAAAATTCGGGTCTTGTTCTAATGCATTTAAATAAAAACGACAAAACTGGATTCTTCGGCCAGGATCATTTTGTTCTAATTCACGAACTTTTCGAGCTATGTACGGTTTAAGTTTGTGTTTTCTTAAAATACCATGAACTGTAGTTTTTGATACCCCAATATTATGTGCAATTTCGCGAATCGAAGTTCGTGAATTTTGCTGTACTGCAAGAAGAACATCTAATTCCTTATCTTCGGAGAATTTCCGTTTTTGTGTTTTTGGTTTGGTAAATGATCCATAATTTCTTAAATTCTTTTCAATTCTCTGAAATATTTTCGAACCTGGAACTTCTTTGTCCGGAAAACGAGCACTGTACCGACGAAATGCTTGAAGGCGACTTTTATTACATTCAAAGAACACTTGTAACATGTCCGTTAATTCATTGTTATTCATTTTTAACGAAAATACGCTTTTTGTTGCGGCAAAACGTTCAAACAGGATAATACAGAAAACTTAATAAAGTCAAACTGACACTTAAGGCACATTGACATAATGCTAGTGGACTGGGCCAAGTCTACTATAATGAAAGATGAAATTTATAAAGTTTTTTTTTTATTTTTTATTATTAGGAGATGTGCGATATGTGTTAAACAAGGTGGCGGGCAATTTCAACATTTATTGTAAAGTGTTTTGTTTCTTATAATAATATTTATAATACTTACATTTCAAATGTTTCATGACACATTCGAATATTTATAAATAATGGAAGACAAAGATGAAATTTATAAAGTTTTTTTTTTTGCAATAAACGTTTATCAAAAATAAACATGTTATACATCGTTGAATTCAGAAAAAAAAATACAATCCGAATATAGCCAAAAATATATATGTTGCCATTTAAAATAAAAAAACTTGACTGTCGTTTGACATTAATGAAAACAATTGAAAACAAATAAAACACTGCTATCTTATAGTGTTTTTGATGCTATTAAATTTACTTTTTGTTTAAATAAAACCGGACAATAAATAACGGAATTATGAATGTTGGCGTTTTTTACGGGACAGTCTATATATCGCCATTATTATCTATATTCTATATTGTCGTAAAACAGCTGCAAGTCATTTTCTGTTTTTAATAAAGTGTGAAGGTCTGCACTGTCATATTCGAGCTATTTCTTTATCTACCAACTGTCTAAAAATTTGATTCAACGATTTCTAAAGATAGCTAATACATAAAGCCGCGGCTATACATACAGCTAATTAAGAACAGAGTTAACAAATACAATAATTTTTAAATTGTTTTTAACCAAATGTATCCGCGTTGGTCTTTGGAATAACGGTTCACTTTTTCGACTCGGCTCACTCGGTTTGGATCGTTATTGTGAGCCGGATCATTGAACCGGGTCAATTGATCCGTGATGCCGATATTTGAAAGAATTTTGTAACAGACAGAACCGAATCAAATATTTTATTTTATTATCCAAAAGAATAGTTTTAAGGACTCAGGAAATAACATCAAAATAACTACTATATTATGCGTTTTTGACCGAATTCTAAGAAAATATTTACTAGTTTAACAATGGTCTCGATTGTTAAACTACTGTACTTTAATTTTTCACGCGCCCTTAAAAAAGTCTGGGTTTGATATGAAAAGTGCGTTATTTATGATTTTTGGGAGAATTGAAAATACAAATATTAACTCTTATATTCAGTTTTCTGTTATCCTTTAAGACATAAACGTCTATCCGGTATTTTCTGGGACTACTGGATATTGCTGTTTACGAATAAATTAAAATAAATATTTTTGAAATATGTTAAAAACTTAAATACCTATTTTAATTTTACCAGCTAACATGTCTTCGTCTTCACGCAAGAAAAGTGTAATTTGGAATCATTTTACTGAGTTGGTTAATGAAGACTAGTCAAAATGTTGTTATTGTTTGCCGTTAATAAGTGCTGAAGGCGGTTCAACAGGAAATTTAACAAAGCATATGAGGACAAAACATGTGGGAATTGGTATACACAGGGAATCTGGTGCACTATCATTTCAAAATATAGATGAACCTGAGGAATCTATTCCTTCTACTTCATCAAGCGCACATATTTTTTCTACTTCATCGAGTGCTCCCCTTGAGGGTGTCCTGAGTCGTGAAAGAGAGAGCTCCTCCAGCTGGGTACCAGTAGTAAAAAGGAAACAAGACGTCGCCGATTTTGTTTTAAATATAAAACCAGTGTCTCTAAATAGATCAACACAGTCTAATTAACAACTGGTAAGGATAATAGTTAAGAAATACCAGCCATCTAGAATGGTTGAGACTGTAGAATTTAAAATGTTTGTAAATTTATTGTGCCCTGGATAATAAGCTTCCCAACAGAAAAACTATTTCCTCCTGTTTGAGACCACAGTATTACAACAAATCTAAAGAAATAGTAAAGAAAAAACTTGATGAGGCCTTTGCACTGTGTATATCTACCGATGCTTGGACATAAATTAGCAACAACTTCGTAGCTTTGACAGCTCATTGGCTGGTACTGGATAAAAAAACCGAACTTTGTTCAAACTTGTTATATTGTGTTGTTTTATGAACGGCATACGGCGGAGAATTTAGCCAAAATGTTCCAAAAAACGTTTGAAGAATGACAAATCGAAGACAAAATTACGGTTATTGTATCTGATAATGCAGCTAATGTTGTTGCTACAGTTCGGGCGGGTGGTTGGCGGCATTTAGGGTGTTTTGTACATACAGTAAATTTAATTGTTAAGAAGGGGATAAAGGCAATTGAAAATACCGTTCCAAAATTAGAAAAATTGTTACATTTTTAAGCGAAGTTTACATCCTGCGGCTAAATTGAAACAAATCCAGGAGCAAATGGGTATCCCGATCGTAATGTTAAAACAAGACGTTTGTTCAACGTACTTAATGTTGTCGTGAATTCTAAAAATTTAAGATGTGGTGGTATCCACATTGGCAATTATTTCGAATGAAAAAATTAATTCACTGACTCCAAATAATTGGAATATATCAAGTGTGTAGCACCGAAATTTTAATAACGTAACAGTGGAAATGAAGGCTGAAAAAAATGTAACATTATCGAAAGAAATTTTGTTTGTGCAACCAATGAGACGGTCATGTTTAACATTTTCAAATAATGAAACATTACCTGCAGAAATTCAGAATATGGCCCTCACTTTTCATCGGGAAATTACAGAGAGATTCAGAAATATTGAAAATAATGAATTAATCGCAGAGGCTACAATTTTGGACCACCGAATTAAAAAATTTGGTTTTTCGAATAATTCAAAATAGGAAGCGGCATGTGTAATATTAAAAAATAAAATTAGTTCTATAAATATTTCTAATATAAGGAGGGGAAAAAATTGACAAATGTTCCTTCATTATCATGTACCACTTCTCTGTTGTGGAAAGAAAGCCGCTGGAATAATTGAATTTGATAAATACCTAAATGAACCGCTAATCTCTAGACTTCAAGATCCGCCAACAAGAAAATATGTCTATCCCAGAATTTACGAAATAGGAAAAGAGCGTTTATGTGTCTTGGCTACATCTGTTCCGTGCGAATGAATTTTTAGTAAAGCTGGGCAAATTATTACTGATTATCAGGATAAAATAAAACAAATTTTAATGTATTTCACTTTTTAATTGACACTGTAACGATCGTTTCGCTCCAACCTGAGCTTCATCAGACATATAACTAACTTATGTACAATTTTAACACAAGTATACCGTAACAAACACATGTTTTATTTTAAATAGTTGAAGGAATAGGTACTTTTTATTACTAAAATGTCTATGCACAAAACTTTCACTACGGTTTATACAATACTGTTCTTAAGTAATAAAACTAGGGGTTTACATTATGTTACAGGGAGGTAAAGAAATTCTATGGAAAAATACAATATGTGACTGTCTGAATATCAAATAAATAAATTGAGTAAGGGTGAATTATTTGTTTCTAATTGATCATTGAGGATTTTGTCGGTTTCCTTTAATTTATTAATTTCAAGTGACTCTAATAAATTAAGTTTTTTGCCTTTATTTTCTGCGTGTAATATTTTAAATTCTTTGTTAAGAAGAGTCACTTTTATTATTTCTAAATGTAGAAAAATGTTCTTTGATGCGTATTTCAAACGATCTGCCTGTCTGTCCGATATACGTCATTGGGCAACTACCGCAAGTTAACTCATAGACTCCTGACTTTTTATTGTTGTTTGTTAAATCTTTATTGTTTTTTATAAATTTGGATAAATTGTTGTTGGTTCTATAGGCTGTATCAATGTCAAACTTTCTTAAATATTTACAAATTTTTGTGCTTGAAGAGCCTATAAACGTGATCATTTTAAATTTTTGAGTGTTATTATTATTTAATATTGGGTAAACTTGTGATATGCCTTTTGTAACTACTTTTTTAGCTTTTGTAAAAACGGTTATAAGAAATTCTGCTAATCTTTTTAGTGAAAAGGAACAAAATAGTTTAATTATTATGAACCCTCAACCCCCAAAATTATATTCCCTTATTAAATTACATAAAGAAAATTACCCGATTCGTCCGGTTGTTTCATATGTGACAGCTCCGTCCTACAAACTCTCGAAAAGGCTTATAGATATCATTATTAAATATACAGGATTTAAACCTAAATTAAGCGTAATAAAATCTAACAGAAAACAGGCACGTGCGACTATGGCAAAATGTCAAACACCAATAACACAGGCCTGCATTTTTCAACTCTTTGAATGTTGATTTAAAAATTATAGCTGTTTTCTAGTAATTGGGTAGCGCTGATTTCAAATCTGCTTTTATTTTCTTTGTATCACGTAAGGTTATTTTTCAAACCAGTAAAATCAAAAAATATAGAAAAAACAGGATTTATTTAACTTATAAGCTAGTTTTATATTATATTAAAAAAATACAAAAATATACACATAGAAACTATTAGAAATAGTTATTTATTCTTTATGGTTCTTAAAAAAACGTTTTCTGTCTTTTTTTTCTGTCGTTTTTGTTTTTCTGTCATATTCAGCTAAAGGAAGATCTGAAGGTAGTTTCTGGGGCAAGCAAATTTTTTGTTTCAACCTAGACCCCAGTACTTCAGAAAGATCTTTTGAAAGTCCCAAATCTCTTACTAATACTACAAATTTTTTGTTTCAACCTAGACCCCAGTACTTCAGAAAGATCTTTTGAAAGTCCCAAATCTCTTACTAAATCATTCAGTTCGGCTTGTGAAAATAGCTGAGGTTGGTTTTGACCTGAGGTTGATGGTTCAAAATCACTATCCATCTGTACGGAGCCGGAAGTTGAAGAGGTTTCAATATCTTGTAGTACTTTGGGGGGTATAGGTATAGGTACATGATCACTGTGGGGAACTGGTCTGATAGCTGATTTAATATTGTTTGGGTACAAAATATGTTTCAAAGTTTTTCTATTATGCCCCTTAATATCACAAAGAGAAAAGTAGCAATCTTCATGATGATTTTGCGGTTCTCTCCAAACCATCGGTATTCCAAAAGGAAGGCTTTTTCTATTCCCTTTGGTCCAATGTCTTAAACCTTCTTCACATACCTTACAAACAACGTGCGGTGCCCAATCTTTATCTTGATCTCCTAATTTGATTTTGAAATAAGCATAATATGCATTTTTCACAAATTCACCAATTGGTCTCTTAAACTTTTTCAAGACGAAATATCCACAAATATAACAGAAATCATCTGGTTTGTTTTTGCAACACCGGCTAGACATATTTTTAAGGAATGTTTATTTATCAAATACCACGCACAACACTAAAGACAAATTAATTTTACTTGTTTACTAATCGACACTCAGAGCTATTATAATGAAGTAAATGACATTAAAATATACATTTTGTTTGGAGTGATAAACTTGAAATCCTTCTTCACAGTACTAATAAAGTGAAAGCATAATAAATAGGATTTAGCAGGTAAAAATTCCCGGAAATCTTGTCCAAAATTAATACATTTTTTTTTTTGTTAGTGCAGGTGTTTCAAATTCCTGCTATATTTTACGCAATACATATTCAGTTTTCTTTCGTCGGTTGCTATCGTAATGTAATAAAAGATTTACATCAGGTAATGAGAGCCTATTTAACAAATTTCTTTAAAACCACAACAGAAAATCACTTTTGGGTTAATACCTAGAATTTGAAGTAGTACATTCATTTTAAAATGTATTAAAACGCCTATTATAAGATTTTTTTTATTTTTTTCTTTTTCTTTTGTGCAAAAACAAATCTGTGGGTGGTAGAGACCAACTTTATTTTAATTAGTTATTGCTATATAAAAACTGAACTTAACAAGCAAAAATCACGTCATTACAAATTTTATGCAGGCCTGTGTTATTAAGGGGCACAAAAGTTTCAAATTTCTCATTATACCCACCTACTTAATCGATCTAGCTTTTTTCTGAAAATGTATATTAGGTACTCATTTAACCAATTTTCTAATCTTGCTCACATCATAATATATCGTAGTTAATTTAATCTATCAGGAAGTTCTCTCGATTTTTTAACTTTTTTAACTTAGGCATTTTTCCACTAAAGTGCACAAAAATTAATTGCCGAATAAGGTTTCGGATTTTCCTCGAGCTTTATTTTTAAGTGGTTCATTTCCACTATACAATTTCACGAACCTAAATTGCGACCACCGCACTATTTGCAAGCTTAAATTCCATTTACATTATCTTGCGTTATTTAAAAAAAATGAGAAGTGCTTGAACACAGTTCCAATCTCACCAAATACAGAGACTAAGTGATTCATTCACATTACACATTTACCTTTTTGTTACAAATATCGCACAATATTGCGCATTTCTGCACAAAAGGAAAAACCGACATTTCACATGCACCGTCTAATTAAACCTTGTCAGCAACCTATAGTAATTTCTGATACTACATTACAAATATATTTTTTTAATTTAACGTTATAAATATCACATTATTGTAAAATATTTCTACTACTGGAATGATTAATGAATGTGCTAAACTTACTTAACAAAATTTCTGGAAATATTATCAGTTTCTTATGTAAAAGATAGGAAAATTCTAGTAAAAAATATTGAATGAAACATACAACATATCTACAACAAAAAGTTGTCATTTACAATTCTCTTTTGTCGCGTAAAGCCAAGAACAAATTGTAACAATGCATGAATGATTAGACAAATATAAGAATCCGCAAGTATCGCAAAAGACAGATTTAGAATCAGAAAAGTGTTGACAAAATTTTAAAGGAATAATTTATCTTAAAAAAAGGTATATAACCCCTTACCACAATTATTAATCGTATCCTAAATACGTATTTCGACAACTAAGTTGTCATCATCAGTAGGTAAAACCACTAATCAAGGCGGCGCACATGGGGCACAGTAAAGCTAAAACACCGCTTACGCAACAACTACTTTACACGGCGTCCACGTATAGACTAATTTAAACATGCAAATATATCCAACGAAAAGATCGACAAACTTACCTCTCTTAGGGAAACGGTATTCACATATGTTTATACTCCAATTTGAAATATATCGAACGAAAGATCGACAAAAAATACCTCTCTTAATGAAACGGCACTCAACATGTGTTAATACTTCAATTTAAAACGTCGACGACCCTTTTATGGTTCTAACACGAAAAATATTAATAAAGTTGTTAAAGAAAGAGGTCTCCAAGTTGCCTTTCGGTCCGAAAATACTATCAAAAGTCTCCTAGGGAATACTAAAGATAGAGTTAATTTTAATTCGAAATCTGGTATATACGAAATTAGTTGCGATGATTGTAATTTGAAATATATAGGCCAAACAAAACGACCAATAATAACCCGGTTTAAAGAACACATATCACATATTAAATACAATAGACCGGATAAATCTAACGTTGCCAACCATGCTTTAAGTACACTACACAATGTGTCGATTAAAGGGTTAAAGCTGGTCAAGGGCATTAATAACCCCCGCGATCTTGACGCCTACGAAAGTATACATATCGCTAAAAACATACAACACTCCATGAACGGTGATAAAGGACCGATCCCCTTCACATGTCTCTTTTCATTGTTAGAACCATAAAAGGGTCGTCTACGTTTTAAATTGAAGTATTAACACATGTTGAGTGCCGTTTCCTTAAGAGAGGTAATTTTTGTCGATCTTTCGTTCGATATATTTCAAATTGGAGTATAAACATATGTGAATGCCGTTTCCCTAAGAGAGGTAAGTTTGTCGGTCTTTTCGTTGGATATATTTGCATGTTTAAATTAGTCTATACGTGGACGCCGTGTAAAGTAGTTGTTGCGTAAGCGGTGTTGTGCCCCATGTGCGACACCTTGATTAGTGGTTTTACCTACTGATGATAACAACTTAGTTGTCGAAATACGTATTTAGGATACGATTAATAATTGTGGTAAGGGGTTACATACCTTTTTTAAGTTTTTACTTAACCACAGTCTCCAAAGAAAGACTTTTCGGAATAATTTATGTTGAAAAGTTGAAACAACGAAACAATCTCAGATGAAGTTTATTGCTAACAATTGGCAATAGTCCAACAATGTTTATGTTGTTCTTTAACACGATCATTCCCGGCCACACACAGTGCGAAATTTCTTGAGTTTACCGGAACTTAATTATTCAAAACAGTAAAACATTTCTATTTGTTGGTTTTTAAAATTTTTAATAAAAATTAATATGTTTTATTTAAAGTTTTTGAGTTTATTTGTGTTTTTTTATTATAGAACAATTAAAAAAACATACATTTCATAACAACATTTTGAACACCTATTCAGAACTAGACTTATTGCAATCGTCTGAAGATTCGCAATCATTACACGGGCATGGAAATCTTTCTAACAACACTAAAACTTCTGACGTAACTTCACTATGCTTGGTTTTGGGTGCTTTACGAAGACTAGCGATGTACGGATCCGACGAAATAAGCAGTCGATAAAATAAATCCGTATTTGTGTCAATTCTTGACGTTTTTCTAGTAAAAAGTTCGCGATATTTTCTGCAGTCTTTGTTTCTTGCCTCCTGAGCTTCTTCTGAAAATTGTCCGATCGGAAGAATGTAAGAGGCTATAATATCCTTTCCATGACAAAGGACCTTATGCATACTTACGGGCATTGAGTACCAGAAATATTCTTTCAAATACAATTCCAAAGTTTCTCTTGCATATTCGCCGAACTTTTCTGAATCAATTTTAAGACCACAATTTAGGCACTCTAACAGCACATGAAAACGTTTGATCAATTCTAAGTTAACGCCAGTTATTTCGGCAGACTTTTCGGCATTTTTAAAGAATTTCCTCGCGGTATTACCATCGTTTGTGTTTCTGGTCTGCTGTTTTGACATATTTATAAGCAAGCCAAGCTCCTCTTTGAATTTTTGTTGAATGTATTTTTTCTTCTCTGCAACTTCTTTTTAATTTTCTGCTCCACGAGCTTGCCATGCTTTAATATCAAGTTTGTACGATATATGTAAAATACATTCCAAAAACCTTATCCATGCATGGAGGGGCGATAGTCCAAGGGATAAAAAGGATTCGTTTATATTTTTTTGAGGTATATCGCAGATGTTGTTCATTTCACTAGGTTTAGCCCCACATAAGTAGCATGTTTGTGATGATGCACAGGATGATACAGCATTGCATACTTTACCGTCAATCATACAAAAGATCATATTTGCTGTAACCTGAAATTGCTTGCCATCTACAAGTATAGTGGTTGGAGTAAGTTTAGATATTTGTTCTTTCACTTTGTTTACTTCTGAGGTAATTACACTGACTGTTTCTTTGGTAAAAACGAACTTAATGGGGCGACAGTACCGTGTGGAAGAAGAAGCAGGGTTTTTCCAAATTAGTGACTGATTATCACCATTATCATTTACGGAGCACATTTGGATTGGTACCATTGATACACTAAACATACTATCATCAGAGCTATGTTTGTCCATATACTTTTGTCGATAGTTAACTTGTTCCGCCCCATCACAACCCCACTTTACGATAATATTTAGTGCTTTAACGTTTGACAAAGTTCTAAGTGTCTCTTCTAGCCCTGTACAAAGTCTTGCCATGGTATGATTTATAAGCGACTGAACTGATACTTCAGCTGAAACTTCAGTTATTATTATGTCCTTTGGATAGCATAACCTCTTTGCCTCCTGTACAACATAATAAGGTGGATACAAAGCGCAACCGTGATGTTTTGCTTGATCCCGAACAATGTTGTATTGATTTGACGATAAGTTTGCATCAATAAGTAGCGCCAGAGCCTGGTCCGGAGTTCATTTTCGTGGGCTGTTTGAAGAATACATGCGAGCCATTTTTATTTTGCTTCCCCTTTCTGGAGAAGCAGATGCCAGTTCCTTGACAATCGCTGCAGAGTTTCGTTTTCCAGATTGGTATAGCTTTGTTACGGTTGCTTTGGCTAACTCGTCTTGACTACCGGACTTCAAAAGATGATGCACTTTTCTGTTTTGCACTTTAGGATGACAATACCTAAATTCTTTTTTAGGTCTGCCTGCATTGGTCCTCGATCCACTGGGCAAAATGCATCCCTTACAGCATTTGAAAACTTTACATTATTTTCAAGCCACACAGCATTTTTATTCAGAAATGATGCTAAATTTCGACTGGATTTCCTCCACCGTTTTCGTATTTTACAAACCAGTGCGCGAAGAGTTTCCTTTAAACTGCAAAGAGCATCAGATCTTAACATTGGTGAGCCTATTTTTTTCAAAACAAAACCAATGATGGCATTCGATGTCGGTTCTTCCTTCCACTTTTGGAATATACAGTTATATGAAACTTGCAAAGTCATTCTGGAAAATGTTTCATTTAAAAGAAGATCGCAAAATATCGCAGATCTTTTGAGTTTTGAACAGAGGGAAAAAAAACTTTAAAATGTGCGTTTCAAGCTGGTATTATGTGGTATCACTTTTTAAAATCTCCACTAAAGTTAAAAATGTAAATTTAACTTACTTCTTAAAAATCACTTTTTCCACGAACAAATCACACACGAGCAAGGAAAGACTTTGCAATTAATTAAATGCCAATAATTGACAATTTTCTAATAAAATACATGAAGAAAAAATCATGGCCTACTGATTTGCCATTTCTATGTACCACTCTATTAACTTTAACAAATCGAATAGCTTTCTATAGGCAAAAAGTATGATTGAATAAGTAATGCGAATTTCAGGTGCATTTTGCGGTTCTTTCGCAGGGTAAATCCCCAAACTGAGTATGAGGTTTTAGAGGCGGGGTATTTACCTAACAAAATAATAAATAATCTTATGCATTTTACGTATTTCAAAAATTGAATAAAGTTCCGCTAAACTTCCTAAATTTCGCACTGTGCCACATGCTAAATGAACCACTGCACAAAAATTGGATCAGTAGAGATCGGAAATTCTTGCCCAATCTCCGTACTCGCTTGACATTGCCCCTTTCGACTATTACTTGTTTCGTTCTTTGCAAAAACTTTCTTACTGGAGATAGGTTTGGTAATAAAAATTGCATGAAAAATGCCCTCGACGATTTTTTTCTTTCAAAACGTCCAGAATTTTATTATAGCGCTACAAAAACGTGAAATAATCGAAAATAAACTAATAATACCGTAATTAATTTCTTAAATAAATAACTTTAAAAATATACCACAAAAACGATACACATTTTGCTAGGTTGTTAAAAGCAAATTACGTTCTTCAGAATATCTCAACATGTTTTTACGTCTTGCAAATGTTTTTAAAAAACTTCATCTGTTACGACAAGTAATTTAAGATAAAAATTTCTTCTCTAAAAAAAATCAAACAGAAATATTGCAGTAACCAGTCAGACGCACACAAAATCTACATATCCATTGGCAAATTCTAACTTCAAAAAGGTTTAAACTCATTTTAATATTAGTAAATATACAGGCTGATTCATTTTCGGCCCTCACCATGGGGATCTCGCTTATTATTGGAGATAGAGTATAGGTTTAAATTTGGCAAAGTTGTTAAATTTTGTGTTTGTTATAAATCCGTAAAGAAAATAGACCTGTGACAAATGACCTTCGTTATTTTTTAAAAAAACGCGAAAACCCCATTTTCTTCTTTTACCTGTAGCACCGACATTTGGTCTTGTAGAGAAAATATAAAAACACATCCTTGTGGCCATTTCTAAACCTCTATCCAGTGGTGTACTCTAAATTTTTATACGACGTTTCGTTTCTTTCTGGCCATCATCAACTATCTAATTTCTTATAGGCGCCATATTGGATTTAGACATCTTCAGAAAGAGTTTTTTTTTCTGATTTCAACCTAAAGTTTTTGACATTAGGTTTTATTTGAAAGAAAAAATTATAAGATTAAATAAGGTAGCCATGGAATTTCAATCTGTCAAACATTTCATTTATTGTTCATTAATAATACAAAAATGTCATACACTAACGAAGAGAAACGAGATATGATAAGTATTTTTTATTCTGCGAACCGAAATTAAACAGTAGCGAGTACAAGATATCTACAATTATATCCAGAACGACAACACCCTCATCGTACCATTTTCTAGATCTCGACAGAAATTTGGTCGAAAATGGATCGTTTACTAAGCCGAGTAATGGTCAAGACAACAGGAATTTAAATGAAAATCGACAAGATATTTTACAAATGGTAAATTAAAAGCGTGTTTTCAAATTTCATGTTAATCTTGTATTTTTATAGATAAATAATAATCCATCAATTTCTACACGCGAAGTAGCGTCAGAATTAAATTTGTGCCAGTCCAGAGTTTGGAGAACTTTACATAAAAGTAGGTTTAAACCATACAGGATCCATGTTAGTCAATCTTTACTGCCTGGAGATAATTTGAGAAGGCTAGAATATTGTAATTGGTTAATGGGAAGGATAGAAAATGACGAAAATTTTTTAAGCAAAATCATCTGGTCAGATGAAACAAAATTTACAAATTCTGGAATGTTCAACAAAAATACAGAGCACTCTTGGGCAGTACAAAATCCCCGACAAAACAGGACTAGTAGACCACAACATCGTTTTGGAATAAACGTTTGGATGGGTATTTTGGCAAATCGTCTCTTAGGACCAGATATGTATGAAGAACATTTAAATGGAGAAAGATATTTAAACATTTTACGTACATACGTATCTGACTATCTTGACGACAATATCCCATTAAATCAATTACAATATTTATGGTGGCGACAAGATGGCGCACCAGCACACAATGCAGCTGTTGTTAGAAATTTCTTAAATCAAGAGTTTGCAAACCGTTGGATTGGAAATAGGGGAGTTGTTGAATGGCCTGCGAGATCACCTGATTTAAGTCCGCTAGATTTTTTTTATGGGGATATGTTAAAAATATTTATAAATTAGATGCGCCACAAAACATTGAAGAATTACGAGACAGACTTCAGAATGCCTTCGATGCAGTTCCTAGAAGAACTATACCAAGGGCAGTACAAAATGCCAGAAGGCGTGCCCAATTGTGCATTACCGAAGATGGCCAGATAATTGAACATTTACTGTAATTGTTTATTGTTTACTTTTCTATGTATTTTTATTAATGTTTTTGTTATCTTGTACTCGCTACTGTTGAATTTCGTTTCGAAGAATAAAAAATAATTATCATATCTCGTTTCTCTTCGTTAGTGTATGACATTTTTGTATTATTAATGAACAATAAATGAAATGTTTGACAGATTGAAATTCCAAAGGCTACCTTATTTAATCTTATAATTTATTCTTTCAAATAAAACCTAATGTCAAAAACTATAGTCAGCATGTGGTACATGGTTGAAATCAGATAAAAAAACTCTTTCTGAAGATGTCTAAATCCAATATGGCGCCTATAAGAAATTAGATAGTTGATGATGACCAGAAAGAAACGAAACGTCGTATAAAAATTTAGAGTACACCACTGGATAGAGGTTTAGAAATGGCCACAAGGATGTGTTTTTATTTTTTCTCTACAATGCCAAATGTCGGTGCTCAAGGTAAAAGAATAAAATGGGGTTTTCGCGTTTTTTTTTTAAATAACGAAGGTCATTTGTCACAGGTCTATTTTCTTTACGGATTTATAACAAACACAAAATTTAACAACTTTGCCAAATTTAAACCTATACTCTGTCTCCAATAATAAGAGAGATCCCCATGGTGAAGGCCGAAAATGAATCAGCCTGTATAACAAAAAATAGTTCTTGTATTATTCCAGTTACTCATTATTTATTCAGTTCCTGAAAGACTACATATTTTAATAATAATCATGCATGTTTATGCAGTTTATAACACGTCAGTTTACTAATACAATTAACGTAACAAAACTAAAGTTCGTCCCTGTATTAACGTCACTCTATCTTGTAAAAAAAACCGCAAAAGAAATTATATTTCCGAATAGATTCACTTTCAGTACATTCCTCCAATGAATACATCATCAATGTACGAAATATAGTATAGTAAGAATATTTTTCCCCATCATATTATTTATCAATTTTCTTGGTATTCTTACGTATTAACAGAATAATATCGCGGTTACAATTGCTGCTTCCTGTCACAAAACGTAGTAATCATTCATAAATTTCCCTTAGATATAAAACTCAGAAGCCAATATTTTTTTAAATCATTAAACAAAAAGTAAGCGTTAAATAGTGCTGGTGCGTAGTAATTAGTGATTTGCTTGGTATAGTTTTATAAAAATCACACAATTTTTTTTTATTTTTCTGAACAAAATGGAAGGTGTTAAAGGATCTCTTGCAGAGCAATATTGGGCCAAGGTAATAACAAAAAAAAAAAGTTACTAACGGACTAACTTTAATCAAACTTAGCGTTTTCATTAAAATTGTGAATATTTTTTTAATTAACTATTTTTACTATACTAATATTTTACAAAAACTATATATACCTATGTATAGATTTTAATATATCAACAATTTCAAACAATTTTAATTTTTTTATTCAAACATCTATGTAGAAAAGATTAGAAATTTTTCAATATTTGTACTGAAATAAGACCATATTTAATTTTATTGAGAGTTTCTCGAAATAAAAGCCGCTCCCAATTTTAGAAATCTTTTTCCTTGACGACTAGTTCATTTAAATTTGATAAAAATCTTTAGTTATTGATAAACATTTAGGCACAAACAAATAAAGAAAACAAATGGGAATTCTAGATAGTGATGTTTAATTTGAAATAACGAAGGAAATTCCAAGAACTTGTAACTTTTTAAATAAGGTACTGCTTAAAGTACATTTTTACTATAACTAAGCATCGTAATACATCACTATTCGAAAAAAGGATAAAGTATGGTAGTATTATTTATAAATTTATAATCCATGCGCATTATTTGTCATTTAATGTATTCTGGTGTGTCATTATTGTCTAATAATTGACCAGCTGAACATTAATAATTTAACATACTGCAACATATTCTAAGCTTTCCTTACGAAAATTCGCTTGCTGGCTGAATAATATAATAGATTGAATATTAATAAACATATTTCCTATATAAAAACTAAAAGATATTCGATCATGTAAAAAACTAAATAAAAAACAAAATGTAACTTAGTCATTCATTATTAAATTATTTATTTAATTTTTTTGTTTGAAAATTCAATAGTAGGGTTATGTGAAAGAATTTCTAAAAGTCCCCTACCCGGAACTGCAATTGTTAAAATTAATATACCTAATATATTGATATTTCATTTGTTAAATACGAAAATATAATCGAACAAAATAAAAAAAAAATAGTAAAGACTAAGTCGTTTTACTTTAACGTGTCTCGTAACAGATAACACCTAGGAGAAATATTAATTATTATCAAAACTGTACATTGAAACCCAAAATCGATTTTCAATACATTTCAAAAATTTATTTCGCAAATTCGATTTATGACCATAGTCTCTTTTATTATGACCTTTGGACGAAATAAATAAGACCAAAGTTGAATAAAGAAACGAATTTACTGATGACTGTATAATCTTGGAAATCTTTCTACCATTCAATGCAAAAAAATTGTTCAGTAAAAAGTAGGAAGCTAATTATACTGTCAAAACCGTTATAAAATTGTTGATTTGCAGTAATTAATTAGCATTAAATATATAACGTGCCTTTAAAAACTTTCCTCATTAGAGATTGCGATGCTCACTAAAAATTATAGGCTTGTGACAGATTACGTGCATTGTTACCAACCATTATCAAAAACCATGGCTGTCTCTAAGTGAAAAGTTTTTGAAGGCACGTTATATTCTAATTTCATAAAATGTATCTTTCAAAAACTATACTTGTTTAGCATGCACAACCTAAAACCAATCATTTTAAACTTTTCAGAATCAAGGTCAACATGGAATGCCATTCAAATATCCATCAAAAAGTATACCAACAACTTCAACAACCACCACCACTAAGAATATTATAAGTGATATTATAACAACTACCACTGAATCTACAATAAAAATTAAAGATATCATTACCGATATCTTCACTAATTCAAACAATACTCAAGATGCATCAGGTATAAACAATACTTTCATTGATGAAAATTTAAAGTCAAATGGTACACTTAACATCGGAAGTGTAAGCACAGAAAATATATTAAATGCAACTAGTGATGGCGTTACTGTTGACAGTGTCAGCACAACACAAATTATTCTTGATTGGGTTACTAATGGTGATGGAAATATAACTTCATCAGAACATGATATGCATAAAAATTATCATAATACCTCTTATATAATAATGGGTGTATTAATAGCAATTTTAATAATAATTGGAATTGGCCTCGTAGCTGTTTATATATCATACAAGAAAAAGAATTCAGCACACATCAGCAGTCAATATCATAACCATGCATCTAGAGAGATTCCCACTTCTAGTATGAGAAACTTAGAAGAGATCAGTGTAGATCAACAAAAATGTTAAACCACAAGTATTTGTGCAATTTACCAATTGTGATTCAGAAGACTTAATTGTAGCAAAGTATTAACCAAAGTTAAAAAATTATTTATGCTAATTTGTAAACTATAGTAAAAAATATTGTTGTATAAACTATATGCATTAAATAAAATATATTGCAGCAAAATTATTTTTTTATCCACACCGATACAAGCCATTATAAATAATGTTTTCCAATTTACAACTAACCAATATATTTAAAAAATGTACTTACGCTTTGAACCGAAAGTGGACTGACCAAACGAAAACGACATTTTTAAAACTTGTTGCTATAAAATAAACAATTAATGTGGCACAATAAATTTAATAAACGCCAAACATAAAATACCAACTCCCACAAAAATAGCAATATTAGGTTATAAACAGTACATAAAAATACCAACTCCCACCAAAATATAGGTTATAAACAGGAGAGCCTGGCAATTAGATAGATTTATCCCGTATTCCATCCTTATTCTACACAAGTCATTTTGATTTACGCTATCTTTATCTACAGTCCGGGCCGGCATTACTAGAGGGCAACCCAAGTCATATGCGTATGCGCGGTGTAAAGTAGTGTTGGGAAATATTATTTTTAAAAAGCTGTTGCTATTGCTATTACTAAATAACAATTGTAAAATAACACATAGATAAATAGCAACTCGTCTCTAGTGTAAAGTAATTTGGTTTACATCAAGGGTATAATGTTAAATGGGAAGTATTGAAATAGTGTTTTAATGTTAGGATATAACTTCAAGATGGCACTAGATATAGAAACTTGCCGGTAAATTACCTGTCTTGACCGTACTAGGCGTTTCCTTTAGTTTTATTTTATAACGGGTGTTCAGAAACATTCGAAGTGATTCGAAGTCAAGTAGGCTCTGAACAAAAAATCGTATATCTTTTAGTGATGTGTAAAACTGCTATTTTTCATTAGCAGCTACAAACTGCTACTGCTACTTTTCGTTAGCAGTTTAAAAAAACTGCTACTTTTTGTAGCAGTTTCTCCTATATAGCAACATACGTACTATATACTTTAAATAAAGCATTTTTCATTAAATACGGCTATTTTTTAATATCTTATTGTCTTACATAATAACTAATAAACGTTACAACATTTTCTGTCTTTTTCAATATTGATTGTTAATTGGTTTTGCTATAATCAATACAAATGCAATTAAATTCTGGTATTTGATTCTGGTAATGATTATATGTATTACCTTAGTATTAAAATAAACCATCCATTTTTTATTACTAATACGTGAAAGAAGTTTCTGAATCGATAGTTTATAAATAGTTCTTAAAATAGTTCTAATCTGCTGCATAAAAAATATTGCTAGCTTAATATTGCTTTCCATTAGAGCTGCTGCGTCAAAAATATTTACATCGGAAAACTGCTACAAAAAGTAGCAGTTTCTTTTCATATTCGTTAGCTGCTACAAACTGCTAACGATAGTTAGCAGTTTCAAAATAGCAGTTTGCTTCGTAGCAACCCATCACTAATATCTTTACTTCAGTATTAATATACTAATTTTATAACCTATAAAATTGTATTAAGTAAATGTATCAATCTATCTCAGACATGACTTCATATTTTCAAGGACTACTTTGACTTCGAATTAGTGATGTAAATATTCGGATTAATCTGATATTCGAGTATTCGGAATCGGATGGTTTATATATTCGGCATATTCATCCGATTTCGAAATCTTACCACTTCCACATATATACCATTACACAGTGATGTAAATATTCGGATTAATCTGATATTCGAGTGTACGGAATCGGATGGTTTATATACTCGGCATATTTAACCGATTTCGAAAAAATTCTATTTCTTAATACTTGTTTTTAAATTTAATTTTTTCTTATATGAGTATAGTTAATTCTGTGGTGCAATTACTTTTTTTTTTATTTTTGATTGTAAACAGACTACGTTATTCCCTAATGAAACCCATTATCGGTGATAACTGTGATAAGTATTGTTTTCTTTTATTTAAAGAATATTTAATATTGTCATTAATGTCATTATTACTCATTATATTTATTTATTACGTATGTTTTATTATATATTTGTTATTCTTTTAGTAAGTTTATAAATTTTGTTTTATGTACTTAGTCTTTTTATAGAAATAAAGATTAAGTTAAGTTTTATAACTATTATTTATTAATTTATTCCAAATTTTATTTATTAAGGTACATATATTGATATATGGACGATAAATATATTAAAAACTATTAATAGATATGCAGAATACAAAACAACGTTCGATGCCGTCTAGATTAATCCGTTGATTCCGTTGCATTGAAATATTGACCGAAGTTGGAACACAATATCGTTGCCGAGTATGAATTCGGATTAATTTTAAATACTCGGAATCATCCGAGTAGTTCGATATTCGGCATCACCGAGTATTTTCATTCGGATTATTCCATCACTACTTCGAACTTCGAATGTTTCTGAACACCCGTGTTACATGTAGAATAGCTCATAGATGTGGCTGTTAACTTTTGAATCGATTCTGCCTTTACTTGATGTAAATCCATATCAAATGATAAAAACACACAATGTTGTATTAGATTTACACTTTATTTAATAATAATAATGACTATATAACAGCTGTTTCACCGTACAACGGTTTCTTCGGATATATCCGAAGAAACCGTTGTACGGTGAAACAGCTGTTATATAGTCATTATTATTATTAAATAAAGTGTAAATCTACAAAAAATAATACAACATTGTGTGTTTTTATCATCTGTTAACTTTTGTTTAACTTAACCTAGAAAAACCTAGTTAGAAAAGTAAACTTCGTAGATAAAGTGAAAACGTGGTTGAATGGCAAATGTTGAAGATTTCATCCAATTTTAAGGTAACCAAACGATTATTACTATTTTTTTTATATTACTTAATGCGCAGACTAAGTAAATATTAAATAGTAAACAAATAGTTATATACACGTATATAATATATAAATTTTATATTTTTAGAATTATTCAACGTGACATGGTGTTACATGGCAAATTGTATACAAGAAGGGTCTATACTTCATTAATTTCTAAAAGCAACATCATGTAGGTTTCAACAGTTGATTAATGCCACAAAAATATCTTCATTTAGAATAGATGATATTCACTTACTATTTGTAAAAAGTATATTGAGGCACAATATTTAACAAGGAAGAACTAATATCAAAGGCCACACCAACACTTTATTTACCAGGAAGGTAATCCTTTGCAACATATTTAACTGATGTATTAATATATGCTGTTTTCTGTAATTTAGAATCAGATGACGTATCTGCTGCCTATAAACCAGTAAATCTGATATTATATGACATGCATAATGTTCCAATTACATCAAAATATCCCATAGAAGATATTTCAAAGGAAGCAGTTATTTGTTCTACTAATATAGTTGGTACAGTAGTATGAGAAACCCCTTGCTCCTATATTAAAAAGGAAAGTATATTGACAGGTAAAGAGATTTTTTTACGATTAGGTACTTTCTTCTTTTTAATTTTTGTATAGTCTCTAGTAAATTCACATTTTGTATGTCATTTGTAATGGTTTTATTAATATAACTTTAATGTATGAATTTTTTTGTCGTATGCTGGACTTTTCAAATACAACCAATGTGTAAAAATATAGCTGTTTTGTTTTTATTTATCGCCCATCTATACATAAAATAAAGAAAAAATTAATTATTTAGTACTTTATAATCTACATATATTTAACACTAATTTGTATACTTATTTTTATAGGTATAAAAATAAAATGCAATATTTCATCTAACCAGATTTATTTATCATTTTATTTTTATACTTGTAATAAGAAAAATAAAAACTTAGTAAGTTCTTATACAAAAAATTCAAAATATAAGTTGCTCAATTATTAACATGAAGTTATACTATCTCTTGGGATTTGTCTATGGTTTACATCTAAACTATTCGTCAACTGTCAGTTTTCTCTTTTATTTTGATTATTTTCATGGTGTTTGTTTATTGTTCTCGAATTATCAAGGTTTATATTTTGCTTGTTATACTACTGTTATATTGTTATCGATAACATTTTGTTTGTTTATTAGTGACAGTGGTATCGTATAGCAAGCGCCAAATAAGATGGCGAGAGGAGGGAGTGCGCAGAAGCCGTTTTTCTAACGTCCACGTTATATATTTTACTCATTAATTTATTAAGTGACTGATAGATGTGTAGTTTACGCCACCTATGGTATCTTGCAAATTGATGTAAAACTAAATACAAATCTCCCAAATACTTCTAATCCTGCGCGAACTTATCTGGCGCTTGCTATATTTACAAAACTTTTGAATTGTCGAAATGTAAATATATGTGTTTGTGTTGTAAGTTTGTACAATAAATGATGTAAATTGAAAATATAAATAATATATCCTGTAGGTTTCATTATAATCGTCAAAATACCTTTCCAACATTACTTGGTTTGTGGAAAAACCAAAGATGAAGTGCAGAAACATCATTATTTTCCCAGAAATTTCATTGTTAATAGGTAAATAATTTATTACATATGTTACAGATAACAATTGTGGTGTAATGAATTTGCCACCCATAACAACAGATTTAAGGAACAATAGAATTTGTTCTAATCATTTTGTGATGGATTCATATCGTGATGCTACAAATTATAAGCTTACCTCTACCACTATGCCAACATTATTAGCAGCTAAAACAACATCTGAGAGTCAAGCATTGAAAGCAATAGAAAATATACCAAAGGCTTCCACTTCACAAACAGCGGAATATGAACCTAAACCATTACCCTATACATCAAGCACACCAGTTGATTTAGAAATACAAATTACCGCAAATATTTCTCACTCTTTATCATGTGCAAAGGAAAAGCTTATGATGAAAACAATTTCTAGAAAACAGGGCCGTATTCGGAAATTGAAAGCTCTTTGTAGAAAGAGAGGTTGAACCATTAAAAATCTTTCTAGATTAGATATCCATAATAATGATATTGTTAAAACTTTATTTAAAGGTAAATATGTCCAGGATATCTATTTATATCTTTAAATCTATTAATTGTAGGTGTGTCGTCAACAACAAGAACTCTAATGCTAAGTCAGATGAGGTGTGCTAGGCGTCCTGCCAGAGGTAGGTTATGGACAATGGACGAGAAAATATTAGCTCTCAATATATAGAAGAAGCACAAAAAGGTTAATCTCTTCTTCGGAAGCTACTTGCCTTGCCTTCAAGAAGAAATTTGTCAACATTACTAGAAAGAGTGCCATTTATTAGTGGAATTAATAATTATTTATTTAATCATATTGATGAATGTTTAAAAAAATTAATTCCTCTAAATAGATTATGTTTTACTGTTCGATGAAATGGCAATTATGGAACATGTGTGGTATGATAAGACAACAGTTGTTATAATTGGTTTTGAAAATTTGAGAATCTGTAGAAGGGAAAACAAAATAGCAAACCATGCATTAGTATTTACTGATATTAAAACTGCCTATGATATTGATAAAAGTACAATATCTCCTTTCCGCTGCGTGTACAAACTAACAGATGCTCGCATGCATCCAATAATGCAGCAAATAATGAAGGTTAAATTAGCAGCACAAGTGATGAGTTATACTATTGCAGCATTTACTTGCACATTAATAAGACAAAGTAAGTTATATTTATATCTAACTAGTTTAGTGGAAATTAGTAAATTACAATTTTAAAACTTTCTGTGGCGAGCTCGACAACGTCGATAAAAACACAAAAAAAAGTTTTTGTTTAATATATTTTGGGAAAATATTGTTCGCCTTTACATATACAAGTGTATAGACTTATTATTTTTCCTTAAATTCACATAAAATATCAAATGTAATGTATTAGTGTTATTTTCTTTCCATTTTGCTATTTATATTTAATTTTGAGACTCATTTAATAATCAGTCTGTACATTCAGTCTAAAACAAGATAATAATAATTTATTATCTTGTTTTAGACTGCATGTACAGAATATGTGTTAATAACAATTTTATTTCTTTATTTACAGATCAATTACGAAAACGTGCTGTTGCAACTGAAACTTTCATATCGCAAGTGAACGAAATGTTTGATAGTTTAAATGGAACTGGCCACATACCACCAGATGGTAAACCATTCTGTTCTTTTGTGAGTAACACCTCTAATCACTATATATTTTGGGAAAAGACTTTCGAACAATTAAACTCATGAAGGTTCATAAGAAACATTGGTGGTACTCAAACAAAGAAACCTGCATCCCAAATGGGTTGGCTCCACACCTTAAGAGCTATGATCATGTTATATGGCAAGCGATGCTTAACCAGCTGGAATACTTGCGACCCCGCACATTTAACCAAGACGCAATTGAAAATTTATTTGGTAATGTAAGAAGTGGATGTGGATCCAATGATAACCCGACAGTTTACGGTTTTGTCGCTTCATAAAAACACAAATAATTAATGGTTTGACAAAGCAAGGATTGAAGGGTACAAATTATGAGGATGATGATGCACCAGTTCTAACAAATTTAAGAGCATTTTTAGAGCAATCTCAAGATATTCATGAAACACAGGAAAATGTTATAAAGACAACAGACACCAATACTGAGGTGGAATTAAGTTGCATAGACAATTTGTAGTTTATTTTAGTGGTTATATTGTCAAATGAATTTTAAGGAGCATTGCTTGTGAGAATTGCTCCAAAATATTGAGAGGCGACAAGGAAGCCATCACAAATCAGTTTATTTTTTTTTAAGAATATTCTGTTGCGGATCGTTTATTTTATCCCTCAGAAAATATTGTACAGGTAGTTGGTAATGCTATAACCATACAAGAGCAGAAACTACCATCACTCTGTTCTCAATATAAAATTAAAAACGTCTTGGCATTAATATTGAATAATATGGATTTTTCATGTCTGTCTTGTCAAAAGCACTGCAATTATATAAAACATGCCATTATTGAAGATGTGTGTCAAATTGAAATACCATGGTCCTGTAAATGGGTTACCAGAAGCATAAAGAGTAATAAACAAAAAGGAAGAAAAAAATTAAAATATTGCAGCACAAATAAATAAATTTGATATCTTTAGAAAGCCCACTACAACAGATACAGTAATTCCGGCAAATTCCAACCAATCGTGGAATATAAAAATGACAGCTTTTCACAGTTTCATACATAGACTGATTAATTTCCCTCTAAATAATAAGAACTTCGAAAAAGAAGTATATACCATAAAAACTATAGCTAGAAATAACGGGTACAAGACAGAATTCTTAGACAAAATGATTTACAAAAAACAACGCGCTATCCTTACGAATAATTTTTACTCCGGAGATACATACACAAAAACTAACAAAGTGTTTCACACCCTAAACTATATACCTGGGGTTAGCAATAAAGTTTCTAATAAACTTAATAAATTAGGTTTAAATGTCATCCTAGTAAATAAATGCAATTTAGGAAATATTCTAGTTAACAATAAAGGAAAAACAGAATTGCGTGATAAGTCAGGGGTGTATGAATTAACTTGCAGTGATTGTGACGCGGTATACATTGGCCATTCAGGACGCTCTATAAAAGAACGTATCAGAGAACATAGAAGTTCTATTCTACATGGCAATGTGGTCACGGGATTCGCGGAACACTGTATTCAAAATTCTCATCTGTTTAATGCTAATAATTTCAAACTTTTACACTCTTGTAATAAGGGTAAAAGGCTTGACTTCTTAGAAATTTTAGAAATTAAAAAAGCCATAAATCTCAACAGACAGGTCACAAACACGCAGTTGGATTTTTCAAACACCCCCACAATCGATGCTGTAATAAACCTTTTAAAAAATAACTCATAAATATTGGTAGGAGTACACTTTTCACTTAGTTTACATGACTCTTCGAGAATGACTGTATAAGTCGAAACATATGTCAGAGATATTTTAAATACATTTTGTGAAACAAATATACCAAGTGTTTTATTTAGTAAATTATAAATAAATAAATGGCACATCCATTTTAATATATATATGTGTTTAGATAATTTCTTAGGCGTTTATTAAATATATCAATTGGTAAATTATTTGAGTTTTTCGGCTTTTATATGAAATATTTACAAATATCAAATTAGAATGTATGTAATTGCAGAGTAAGTGGGGATGTAAACATTGCTGTCTACAAATTACAAAGCAAATCATACGAAATTTTTAATTGAAAAATATGGTCTACGTTGGGACTCGAACCCAAGTCTACAGCTTGCCGGGCTGTCGCTTTTACCACTTAGCCACAATAGACCTAGGTTCAAGCTATTTAGAAATGCATTATAAAGTAACAGTGTTAATGAATCAGATGTCAGTTATTGAATGTAGATGTCAAGTTGAAAGCAGAAGTCAGTTTTTAAAGCTCATATCAGTTTTGATAGCAGATATCAGTTAGTGAACGCAAATGTCAGTTATTGAAAGCATATGTCTGCTTTTAAAACAGAGAAAGATTTGAAAATTTAGGCAGGATTAATTATAAAAAACCAATCCGTATTAGTATGGCGATAACGGAAGAAAATGAATTCTTAGTGTTGGGCTGCATCCAAGAAAATCCTCATACCAGTGTGCGACTAGTAAGCAGAACCACAGAAATTAGTAAAACATCTGTGCATAGAATTATAAAAAAGTATAAATTTCATCCCTTCCACATTCAACTTTATCAAGAATTACTTCCAACTGATTTTGAACGTCGACAGAACATCTGCCAGTGGGTCATTGACAAAATTGACAACGATGAACATTTTTTTAGTTTTGTTATGTTTTCGGATGAAGCAACTTTTCACAAAAACGGTTTTGTTAATCGTCACAATTATCATTATTATGACACCGTCAATCCCCATCAATTCCAGGCAACTGGTAGCCAACAAAGATGGTCCCTAAATGTGTGGGCAGGTATATTAGGTACTCGCATAATTGGACCATTTTTTTTTAACCAACATCTGACTGGAGCCATATATTTGAACTTTTTACAAAATGAGTTGGATAATTTATTAGAAGACGTTCCTCTAGCAGTTCTACGTAGGACGTGGATGCAGCAGGATGGAGCACCTCCACATAATGCCGTAGAAGTGCGCCGGTTCTTGACCGAAACGTTCCCCAATAGATGGATTGGACGTGGAGGTCCAGTAAGCTGGCCCGCGAGGTCACCAGTTTTGACAAGTTGTGATTTCTTTTTATGGGGTTTCATTAAAGACAAAGTCTATATTACGCCACCGACTACACCGGCAGATATGTGTCAGCGGATTACCCTGGCATTTCAAGAAATCAGCCCAATCATGTTGAGAAATGTTGAACAATCGTTTAAAAAACGTGTTCGTAATTGTTTCGACCAAAACGGAAGACATTTCGAAAAATAAATTAATGAACACTACATTTGTAATGTGCGTTTCCTATTTCACGCATTTCCTTATGTCTTTTTAAAACTGTTTTTGTTGCGTTTTATGTTTATGTTATGTTTTTATTTGTCGAGAAATCCTGTTTTGTTAAAATTGTTTATTATACAAATTTAAATTAAGCTTATTACTTGTGTATATTTATAAATGGTTCAAATGGTTATTAAATATAATATCTGCCATAATATTATTGTTAGTTAATTGACGAAGGAGATACTTGTTGAAACTTCATTATAACGCTAAGAAATAAGTAATTAAACTTCTAGTTTCAAAAATTCTTTTATCGTAAATACCACTACAATATTTCACTATTCACCCCAAAATAAATTTTACTATAGAAACAGAAATAAATAAAAGCATTAATTTTCTAGATTTAACCATATCACACAAAACTAATAAACACGAGTTCGCTATATACCATAAACCAACACATACAGATACCGCAATACACGCTAGTTCTTTTCATCGTATAACACACAAATTATCAGCATACCAATCAATGGTATATAGATTAATTCATGTACCTATGAGCAAAAGTAATTTCGACCTTGAACTAAATAGAATATACACAATAGCATTAAACAATGGTTACTCTATAAATATTGTCAATAACATCCTAAATAGCCAACAAAAATCTAAAACCCTTTCCTTAGTTTATCCAAAATTAAAATACAAGATAATAAATTCCTATAATTCAATCACTTACTTAGGAAAAATTTCGGAAAAAATTGGTACTTTCATTAAAAAACTTAATTACGAACATATATCATTTAAAACAGACAATACTATACAGAACTTTATTAAAAACCACAATGATAAAATAGACAAAGAATCAAACTCTGGTGTATATAAGTTAACATGCGAAGATTGTAATAAGGTATACATAAGACAAACGGGGAGGACATTCAAAATTAGGATGAAAGAACACGAGAGAAGCCATAAAGAAAAGAAAACAGATTCAACTTTCGCAAGTCATTGTATAGATATCAATCATAGATTTCAAAATTTTACACATTCAAGAAAAAAGTAAAAAACTTAACCTGTTAGAAAACTTAGAAAGTAATAGATACAATAGTTTAGGATTAGCTTTAAAGGACCAACTAGATTTAAACAACTCTCCTTTACTAAATTTAACATTGTACAAATTTTTCTACCACCATTTCCCCAATAATTTTTCACATAAATATTCAAACTTGCATTGTACATATTCAGTATTTCATCCACCTGATGAAGCCATTGTATGGCGAAACAATATTGTAGTGGTATTTACAATAAAAGAATTTTTGAAACTAGAAGTTTAATTACTTATTTCTTAGCGTTATATTATTGTTACGTAGCGTACTTCGTGCAAATTGAAGTGGTCTGTTTCGACAGTAGCAGAAGAAATATACATTTTTCTCTAAAACGGTTGAAGATAAATGGGTACATTCTTATATCAAAAGAAAGAGAATTTAATTTTACATCCAACCCTGTAAACAGATATACGGTGTCCTATTTAAAAAAACAGAGTTACTGGCATTCAAATGTTTCCAAATGTTGGGGCCAGTAACTGTATGTTAACAAAAGGATCCGTACATGTTAATATTGGAAATAGTAAAGCAATTCAAGACGTATCAATTTGCGCAAACCAAAATTTTCTACCTTTTTTAGTTTTAATCCTACAGCTCATTAACGAGAGCGCTGCAATTGCAAAATTTTTGATAAAATATTTATTTTCTCGAAAACAAAAGCACATAGGTATAGGTAGGTCTTAATAAAAGTTACTTAAAATATCATGTAGAATCTAAAAAAAAGTATAATATATAGGGTGATCCATTTAAAATAAAGTTACATACGCTTTTTCTATAACTGGGACACCCTGTATATTTGAAAATATTTTCTAGCAATGCGTCGTTTAAATAGGGACAACTTTTATTTGAAACTTTTTTCTCTATACTGTAAAATAAACAAATTATCAAAGAAACCGCGTCAGCTGGGACACTGTATATATATATATATATATATATATAATTGAAACGAAATTATCGACGGTGATATATTATAAAAAAGTAATTTAAATTCGGGTAAGCGGTCAATTAAGAAAAAAACTCCTTTATTAAATAACCCTATATTTCGCAACAGACTTTGTCGCTTCTTCTGGGGTAAAAAATGTAGAGTTGAAAAATAATAATTAATTTTATTATTTTTCAAAGGATATCTTCAGACACATTCACCTGCCTTCTCCAGCAGGGGCGTACCGATGAGCCTGTAGAAAGGCGAAATACGTATCTGCGTCTCTGGGGAGGGATATGTTCGGACACGTTCACAAAAATATTAATAGTGAACCTGTATTTGTGTTCTTCACACCAGATTTTTAATGATATTTTATATTATTAGAAAGACCTTTGTATTATACAAAACTGGTGGGGTTTACCTACTCATGTATGTTTCAATTATTCTGATACTTATACATTCTTTTCCTACATAAATATTATACATATACATACTCATGCAGCTCCTAAATAAATAAATAAAACGAACAGGCAATCACTCCGATACAATAAAGCTAGATCGAAATGAATGTGTCAGTTGTCGGACTTTACAACTCCGATCGGCATTTAACATCGAGGTTGGTATAATCGTTCCAAGGAATGAATCCTCTGGACTCGTTCCATCTGCAGAATGGAACGAGAAGTAACGTGTCCACAAAAGGAACGATTTCGCCCATCTCTATTCTACACCATTGCAATATGTATAGTTATAAGTTTGACGGTACATATACTACACCGGTGTGGAATAATGTAGAAACTATACATGTCTCGAACAAACCTGGTAATCGCGTTTCAGTGGTTACATATTTTGCCTATAAAGGGAACGTAAAATGTATCTTTACCTTACTAGAAAGCTGTTGTAATATAATGAAATAATACAATCCAAATAAGTCTTTATATTTTATTTATATGTACGTGTAAATTTCAAGTATAAAAAAAATTAATGTTAACAAAAATTAAATCCTACAATATAGTTCTAAATTAATGTTCCATAATAATGTTACATTACTAAATATATGATACATAGAGTGTTTACAGAAGTTGTATATTATGAAAAGATTATGTCACTGAAATAACATCATTATAATATACACAGATGCAAAAAATTATCAGGGTAACTTAAATGCTCAGACATCCATTGTAAAGGTGTACTTAGTGATGGCACTATTCCATGAGTTTTCACTTTTACTAAAACATATGCATAATAAAAAATATTTTATAATAAAATAAACGCACTTACACTCAATTTGATTAGGAAATACTTCTTGTAATAAATCATTTAGTGTTTTCTTTACTCCTTCGTCTGTTACTGGTTTAACTAATCTTTGTCTATAACTGTCGCCAAAATAACACCTAAATGGAATGTATTTGAAATGGTCCTGCTCATTTGGAACCTCCATTAACTTGCGATTAACAGCCCAAAATTGATCAAATTTATCTACATATGCGTAACTTATTTAAAAAGAAAATTATTTAAAAATTTGACATACCATTTTGCAAGCCCAACCACAATTGATTGTGATCTTTCTTTTGCATACTATTAATAACTAAACCACGATGTTTTAATACATCAGCTTCCTTCAAACAAGACATATAAAATGATTCAATTGCTTCCCTTAAATACATTCAATTTTAAATGAGATTCGTCTACATATTACAAAATATATACTTATTATTAAATCTGAACACATATTGTGCTGGAAATTTTTCAAAATGTACAGTTATATTCCATGGTAATTCATCTTGAGGTATTTTCAGCAAATCAAACAATACTCCAATTGGAAAATGCCATTTTAGTGGTTGCCCGTCATGTTCTAACCACATTTCTTGGTCTTGTTGTTCATTGCTTATAAATTTCAAAAAATATTTTTTTAACTACAACGAAATTATGTCAATAGTATTTTTTACACTCAAATTTGCTATTTTTTGTATTATATTTAAAAACTCAAACTTGTATGTGACACAAAAGAGGTAAAATAATTCCTTAAGGGACATTAATGTATACAGTGATAAATGAGGGTATAGATAAATTTTTTCTATAATCTATATTCAAAATAGTTTTGATAGAGAAATAAAATACTGACCTTATCAGTAACTAAAGGAAAATAACTTAGTCTAGGTACCATAAGATAAAAGGGCTCAGGTTGTTGAAATTCCGATACTTCATCAGGATTCAAAGTAAAACAAATCGGTAATTTTCCTTCCCATATTTCTCTTAAAACTTCTCTATCGTTTGCCATTCTTCCTATATTTACTTGGCATGACAATTGTGTCAAGAAACAAAATTATTTGGGGTTATTATTGATTTATTTTAAAAGTTAAGGAGCGAATGGATCTTAGTTAGGCATCCAACTACACAATATATGTAATTAAAAAAGTATAACTCAAAATTATTATTTTGATTATAAGATTAATTTAAAAAGGTATATAATTTAAAAAGGTATATAAGATTAACTTTGATTTTTATATTTTCATACAGCATCTAATATTTAAAAGATTTACGCTGGACAGATAATTATTACAAAGCAATGTGTATAATAATTAATTATAAAAACTAAATAAAAATATTGTTTATTAAAATAAATATAACAAAATGTGGAAACTTGTAACAAAGTTGTATAAAAAAGTACTAATAATTAACCTCAAAAAATCTCAAATCATTGAGAATACAAACAAATGCCAGCAAGTATAAGTTCGAAGCTGTTTTCAGTTCATACACGCGCCGCCATGTCTGTCGGATTTTACAGCCTCCCATCAGGTCATCTCACTAGACAGTCAGGCGACAGATTATAAATATCATCAACGATCTTATTCATAGGATTTTTTCGAAATATCGAGGAAGATCTATTTCCGTCATTTAATATTTCTCTATATACAGCACAGGATAATACGTTTAGACAAAAAAAAATAAACCAAAAACTATTTGTAAATTTCAATACATATTTAAACCTGAAACTTGTTTTCGATATTACAAATCTATACACGATAACGAATTTTTTGAATGACGTAATGGTTTATATTTATTATTTTAGATAGTGAAATAGTATTAATCTCTTTTCACGTTACAAAGTTTATTATATTTTGTGTCGAAATGTTTTTCTTATCTTTCAATCTTATTTTTACTATTTTTTTCTTTGTTGCACTTTGACATTTTTCTTACAAAGAAAAAATTGGAAATAGAGGATGGATGCATGGATATAAGAAAAAACGAATTTTTAAAAAGTAGTTTGTTTTAATAAGTGTTTTTGTTCTATAAAATGATTTCAATAAAAAATATTACAATATAGATGTATCTATATATAAAAATTATTTTCAAGTATTATTTGTATACCTAATAGCTTACAAAAAACAATTTTCAATTTAAATATTTTAAACGATTCTACATTTTTATTATAAAAAAATATTTACATTTTTGGGGTATATTTACAGATATTGAATGTATATAATATATATATATATAAAAATATTTCAACAATCACAAAATATACAATTACAAACATTTTGTCTTCTATTAATTTTTTAATAAATCACATCGTGCAACATATGTATTGTGTTCATATCAATGATGTAGATAATATATAAATATGGCATACATATTTGGAAGACATAAAAATATTAAGTGTTAATATTTCACATATATAAATATTGCAATAAAAAGTATTTTTTATAATAGCTGCCTTTTGTTTTAAGTATTTTGTTTATTTTTGGCACATCATAAAAAGGCACATTTCTCATGTTTATGTATATAATTACATTATCCATAAAATGAGCAAAATTTTCTATTTACGAAATTAATTATGCAAAATTGGTTTTTATTATTTATATTCTCTGAAACATTTTAATTGATTTAAAGCTATATACCAATAAAATCCCCCAACTCTAGAGGCTTATTTAATTATTTTAAAAATAAAAACACATTTTTGCATAGAAAGTAACTATACATTAACAATAATATAAATTTAAAGGCAATTTTTTTACTTATATACTAATGAGGATATTGTAGTTCTGGGATATGTATTAATTATTGCTTTTTTAAACTATATATATATATATATATATATATATATATAATTGAAAATATATAACAACAAAAGACTCTTGTGGCTTTTTAAATAGCTTCCCTAATTATTTCAGCTAACGTGTACTTGCTTCACCGTTTCGTTTCTAAGTCTGAGTTCATCCTCTTGCTGCAACCATTTCTGTACCTGCCTCCTGTGAATGTTGTATTTTGTGGCAACAGCTCGTTGACTACCCCTACAATATTCGTCTTGATGATAACATTCTATAGCGCTCAGTTTAAAATCTAAACTGTAGCTTTGCCTTTGTTTTAGTGGTTGAAGTGGTTCATCGTAAGGATAATATACTTCATTTTCAGGACTTGGGTATATATATGTTGTAGTTGTTACAGGATGATAATAATAGTGGTGGGATAACGAAGATTTTGGTTGTAGTTCATGAAGTGTATAACTGTCATAAGCGCTATTATTATTGTTACAATTAATGTTGTTATTATTATAATAATCACTGTTATATTGATATCCACAGCAAATTGTTGTAATTTCTGCGTGTTTTTCTATATCTTCACCGATCGTATTGTCTTGTACGTCATCTAAATATGGTTTAAATAACTTTACTGGTTTCGGAGCTGCAATTGTTGAATCCAAATGAGATTCTTCGTGCTTGCGCTTACAAGTTTTTGTTGATAAGTCCCAAACGTCCGGACTTGTATGGTAGGGTGATGTTTGGAAATGTATTACAGGCGAATGTTGTAGCATAGGCGTGTATTGAATGTGATCACCTGTTGTGGCTCTTTTAAACGATAGATCTATCGGTGCGGCGGGGTCAAAATTAGGCACAGGGCTGGCGGCAATAGGACTTGCATGATCTCGTCCGTGAGTGGTGAAATCTAAAGGCACGACAATTTCGGAGACAGGGCTTAGCATTTGCGGGACTCGCGCTTCGACCTGATGTTGATGAGGTGGGAAACTGTCGCCTAGCTGTCTGCCGTAGTCATTACTCTTCAAGGTCACCGTATCTTTAACAACCTGCGGCTGTATTATAGCCGCCGCTTTACTACTACCTTTCACGCTGTTGCGTAAATTATTCTCAACTTGCAACCATTTTTGTATTTGCCTGCGATGTATTCCATATTTTCTGGCTGTAGCACGTTGATTTCCTTTGCAATCAACATCGTTCCTATATGAATCCAATACTTGCAATTTAAAATGTGGCGGAAAGATTCTCCTCGAACCGATACCAGTCTTCCCTTCGACTTTACACGGCTTTTTTAACACTGTACTAACTCCGTGAGCCATCGTCATAGAGTCTACACTACTTATAAAACACTCTAAACAAACTCAAACAACTAAAAAAAAAACTATTAAAACACTAGCGAGAGCGTGCTACACGACAACCATTTTTCGTCACAATTCACAGAATGTCCCCGCTAGTAGCTGACTAAACTGTATTCTCACGTATATCGTTCGTGTTGCACAAGTGTAGTACAAATTTATTGCTTTATCTTTTTCTAGTTGAACTAGAGGAACAGAGTTAAGTTGTTTAACGTACGTATTTACTCGACTGTCCACATGGGAGGCGCCACATCCGTTTATGAAACAAGTTTATCGACAATGTTGCCACGACAACTCAACTCATAATTTTTTTGTATTTTATCCATTTAAATTTGCAACCTATTACTTAAATTCACTAAATGTATTATAAAAAGTAAGTGTGTACAGTTTCTACATGAGAAATTATCGATTTATTGTGCGTTTTCGGAGATATAAATAAGTGAATGCATGAAACCGACAACACAGCCCGCGGTCACGCCAGACAAGCTGTCGCCAAGCCAGTAAACCCAGACAAGATGACGCTCCCAATCGCTTGGCCTTTTCATTCACTGTATCAAACAGATGGATGGCAATGTGGATGTTTTTTCTTGTTGATTCGAGATGTAGAGAATGCCTGTTGATCAATCTTTCGTATACACTAGCAAATATTATGAAACAAAATAGCGTTTATAAAGATAGATATCATTCGCGCTTTTTATTTTTTTAATGATGTGTTTTTCGAATACCTGTCGTTCGGATGACGAAAAATAGATTTTATGTAACTAACTTGGCCGTTCGCTAAATTTAAAAGCCGCCTGAAATGTTATGTTGTATGCGGTCGCTTTAACAATTTAAGGTTTTAATCTATTTAAATTAAATTATATTTCGGGACTTTTCTATCTATTTTTATAAATTATTTTCGAGAAATATTAAAGTCTATATACAGTGGATCTTAAAATATTTATTTAGATTTTATTAGTAAAAATAAAAACCATAATTAATACATTTTCCACAAGGTTTTCACGTGTTTTCTGTACCTACTCATTACCGTATAATACATGAAAAGTTATATCTTAAATTTTGTAACAAAAGTGTCTGTAGATTCAAGTACATTTAAGCCAATAGGACTTTCTTCTCACTAGGTACATTAAATTTTTATGCTAAAAGATCTTCATGAACAACATCGAGATATACTTTGTCTGCTTTGTCGATTTCTATCGAGCCTGTGGCTCCATGATAAGAAATAAGGTTTACCAAAGAATAAAAGAACTTGTTATGCCAAATAAACCAACAAAAAACAGAAATGTACACTTTTAATAAATTCGTTTTTATTTAGCAATGTGTGTGGGTTAATGTCTCGATAACACATATTTTCAAAACAAAAACTCTTTTTACAGTTAAACATATGATAATGATAATGTCATGGAACATGTAGAACAATACATTATCAATTTGTTAGATTTCAACCCCATTTCCTTTTAAAGATATGTAGACATCATAACATGTACCTATACCGATAAACAAAATGGACTACCTTCTAAAGAAATTAAACAACTTTCACAACAAATTGAAATTCACAATTGAAGAAGAAATTATCAGTATTAATTTTCATGAGGTTTCACTAACCTGTGATAGATAGGGTACTATTTATACAAATTAGTACAACAAATCCACAGCGTCCTTTCGATACATGAATTACCACTCAAATGCACCTATAGTATTCAAAAAAATTATTATAAATAATCTGACTGACAAAGCAATAAAACTATCGCATGCTTACTATAAAAAGATAACACAAAGAAAATTAAAACGACTTTAACAGATAATAACTATTCATCACAACTTATAGAACAAACAATTAAAAAAAGAATCCACGTTACAGACACCAATAACAATTTGAGCACTGAAGCAACATATATCACGGTTCCATATGTTCCACAACTATAAAAAAAAAAATCAAATATACTTAAAAAATGGTGTAGCTACAACATATAAACTGAGAATTACAAATAAACATCTATTCTCAAAGCTAAAAAACCTAAAATAGAAAAAATCGAGAAACATATCATTTATCGAATACCATGTCGTGATTACGATAATTACTACATAGGGCGGACTAAACAATACCTGTACAAAAGGGTACAAGTCCATAAATACTTCAAAACAGACAATCAAATACTTCAGAGGTAAAGTTGTACCAAACTATATACACTAGTTTTAAATATTTAACGTATTGCAAAAAAGTGAATTTTTGTTTTTTCGATTTACTTTAATAACTCATTTATTTTTAAAGTAATACAAATTTAATTTGGACTTCCTTAAGGCACTTTTTTAATAGGAATCTAGTGGTGTATTTAGATTTTTGAATACTGCTATAGTAGTCAAGCTACAATGGTCGAGTTTAATTAATTATGGGAGTCATAGTTGGCTATGACCCCATCGAAAAGAATTTTTATTTCCATTTTCAAAAATGTATAATTTGTTATACCTGATATCAAAATTAATTAAAAAAAAAAACAAAAAAAAAATTGTAATATTAACAGGTTAGAGCGGTTGTGACATTTGACAATAGAAGGTTTTGCAAACAAAGAAAGGAAGAAAACTTTAGTTTTCAACAATTATTTATTAAATTAAAAACATAGGCAGCTCAAACCATACTTAGATATTATTTAAAACAAAATTATAATAAGAAATTATAAAAGATGTTCAAACATCATTTTCCAAACATAAATAGGATCTACGAATAGTAGATTTAACAACTTTATGTAAAATACGTTTTGGAATAGCTCGACATTCGTGAACCACGCTTTCATGAAGTTCATTTACGTTATTGTAGCTGCGGGCATACACTTTGTCTTTAATGTAATCCCACAAGTAGAAGTCGAGCGGTGTCAGATCAGGGGATCTTGGTGGCCATGCAACTGGTCCACTAGTTCCAATCCATCTGTTACCAAACCGCTGACTGAGGAAATTGGTTACAATTCTGGAATTATGTGCTGGAACACCGTCCTGATGAAACCACTAATTATGACCCTTTTGTAAAAGTAATTCGCCCAGCAAGTCTTCAATATTATTTTGCAGTAAATGCAAATAAATGTCGGACGTTAGTGTTTCATTAAAAATTATTGGACCAATTAATCGTGACTCTAGTATGCCACACCAGACATTAAATCCAAAACGCACTTGATGTCGAGCAGGTCTGATTACATGAGGATTTTCTGTAGACCAAAATCGTAAATTTTGTCTATTGAATAAACCATTGTTTGTGAATCTAGCTTCATCGGACCAAAATATTTGAGAAGAAAAATCATTATCATCGCATTACCTAGTGTACCATTCACAAAATTGTCTTCGTCTTTCATTATCCCCTGGTCTTAAAGATTGACATTCATTGTACTTATATGGATGATATTTGTGGGAGGCCAAAATCTTATGAGCAGTAGATTTGGGAACGCTGGTGTTATGTTGAATTCCCCGAACTGATGTGGAACTCTATCGAACGCTTTTTCTAAATCTATGAATGCAAAGTATACTTTTGATTGGCTAAGAATGGTTTTCTCTATTACTTGCTTTATAGTATATATATGGTCGTTTACACTTCTTCCCTTCCTAAACGCACTCTGTGCTTCATCCATTGTGGGTTCTGTTACTCTTCTTAGTCTAGTTTCCAATACCCTCTCGTATGCCTTAGCTACTGTGCTTAAAAGCGTTAATCCTCGATAATTGCTGCAGTCTCTCGTGTTTCCTTTTTTGTGTATAGGTACTATCGGTCCAGTTTTCCAGTCCTTCGGTATTATTTCTTGCTCCCAACTCATATTGAATATTTTCAAAATCAGCTCTATACCTTTTTCTCCTAGTGTTTTCATCATTTCTGTTGTTATCATATCGTATTTTGAACATATAATAAGTGTAAATGCTGGAGGTTGTTTATGGAAGCAAAATAAGATTTAATTTAAAAAAAAAAAGAAGAATAGGCTCCTGAGAAAGAGATCTTGCTCTACCGCTGAGTACCCGAATATCATATAATTTTGTTCAATTAATAATAGCATTAGATGAACTGGCGCCCTTATTTCCTATAGAATCATTTTAAAAAAATATGTATTTAATCTGCCAATATATATAGTTGTCAGAGTGACATCTTATAAACTTCAGTCAAACTAAGCAATACGATAAGGTAGGTACTCTACCCTTTACATTATAATTATTAAAATTAAAACCTATTCAGATTATTTCTTTCTCAGATCAACTTATAAATTTATATACATTTCAAAGCCCTTTCTTCTTTATATATATATATATACATATATATATATATATATATATATATATATATATATGTACAGGCTGATTCATTTTCGGCCCTCACCATGGGGATCTCTCTTATTATTGGAGATAGAGTATATGTTTAAATTTGGCAAAATTGTTAAATTTTGTGTTTGTTATATATAAATCCGTAAAGAAAATAGACCTGTGACAAATGACCTTCGTTATTTAAAAAAAAAAACGCGAATACCCCATTTTCTTCTTTTACCAGTAGCACCGACATTTGGCCTTGTAGAGAAAAAATAAAAACACATCCTTGTGGCCATTTCTAAACCTCTATCCAGTGGTGTACTCTAAATGTTTATACGACGTTTCGTTTCTTTCTGGCCATCATCAACTATCTAATTTCTTATAGGCGCCATATTGTATTTAGACATCTTCAGAAAGAGTGTTTTTTCTGATTTCAACCATGCCACCACATGCTGACTATAGTTTTTGACATTAGGTTTTATTTGAAAGAATAAATTATAAGATTAAATAAGGTAGCCTTTGGAATTTCAATCTGTCAAACATTTCATTTATTGTTCATTAATAATACAAAAATGTCATACACTAACGAAGAGAAACGAGATATGATAAGTATTTTTTATTCTTCGAAACGAAATTCAACAGTAGCGAGTACAAGATAACAAAAACATTAATAAAAATACATAGAAAAGTAAACAATAAACAATTACAGTAAATGTTCAATTATCTGGCCATCTTCGGTAATGCACAATTGGGCACGCCTTCAGGCATTTTGTACTGCCCTTTGTATAGTTCTTCTAGGAACTGCATCGAGGGCATTCTGAAGTCTGTCTCGTAATTCTTCAATGATTTGTGGCGCATCTACTTTATAAATATTATTTTTAACATATCCCCATAAAACAAAATCTAGCGGACTTAAATCAGGTGATCTCGCAGGCCATTCAACAACTCCCCTATTTCCAATCCAACGGTTTGCAAACTCTTGATTTAAGAAATTTCTAACAACAGCTGCATTGTGTGCTGGTGCGCCATCTTGTTGCCACCATAAATATTGTAATTGATTTAATGGGATATTGTCGTCAAGATAGTCAGGTACGTATGTACGTAAAATGTTTAAATATCTTTCTCCATTTAAATGTTCTTCATACATAACTGGTCCTAACAGACTATTTGTCAAAATACCCATCCAAACGTTTATTCCAAAACGATGTTGTGGTCTTCTAGCCCTGTTTTGTCGGGGATTTTGTACTGCCCAATAGTGCTCCATATTTCTGTTGAACATTCCAGAATTTGTAAATTTTGTTTCATCTGACCAGATGATTTTGCTTAAAAAATTTTCGTCATTTTCTATCCTTCCCATTAACCAATTACAATATTCTAGCCTTCTCAAATTATCTCCAGGCAGTAAAAAGTGACTAACATGGATCCTGTATGGTTTAAACCTACTTTTATGTAAAGTTCTCCAAACTCTGGACTGGCACAAATTTAATTCTGACGCTACTTCGCGTGTAGAAATTGATGGATTATTATTTATCTATAAAAAGACAAGATTAACATGAAATTTGAAAACACGCTTTTAATTTACCATTTGTAAAATATCTTGTCGATTTTCATTTAAATTAAACAATTAAAGGTGAATACACAAGAAATCCAAAATAAAACAAATATTAAAATAAATAATGCTACTATAGAAATCAAAAAAGAATTAATTAAAACAATATCTGAGAAAAACAATATATTAGAAAATAACTTACACAACACAAAATAGTATTAACACTGATAATTTAAAACAAGTACTAACAGACGCCTTAAACCTAAAGATTAATGAGCGTAAGGTGCTAAATGAAAAAGAATTAAGTATAATGAAAGCTAATATTGATAATTTACAAGTAATACAAAATACTAACATTGAGAAAACTGAACTTAACTTAAAAACACTAAATAATAAAATAACATACTATTCTTCAGCAATAAGTTAACATTAGTAGCCCAACAATAAAATAAAGAACTTATTACATTTTAATGGGGTCATTAATAAAATACATCCTAAGACATACTTAAAAGGGGTACAACGTTATCTCGAAGATGTAGGGGAAGAAAAGCAGAGAATGGAAGTGATCCGAGCAGCATTAAGGGATAGTGCACAAGAATGGTATTAACGGGTAGAAGATCATTCCGACACTTTAGATAAATTTGTTACCTTATTTAAACGTAATTTCTAGGATGAAACACAGCAAAACAGAGCAAAAATCCTGTTACTTACAGGTAAATATAGATTGGGTCATATCACAACGGAAAGCTATGCATCGAAAATATTCAATGAATGCAAACACATATCTGAAATGGAAGAATCGACCATAGCAAGATATAGCAATTGCTATATCATTTCATCTATATCGATACCCAAGCAATAATATGCCAGAAAGTAACGGACATGGATTCTCTGATAGAAATTTTAAGACGTTTAGATGATTTTGCAGAAAGCAATCATGGATAAGTTTCACCTAATTATCGTCCATCATATAGCAGAAATTACAATAATACCCATGCACCTCATAAATAACATGTCACCACCACAGCAATAATCCGGTTATCAACCGAATACCTACAATCGGCCCACATACAGCTCTCGCCCGTTTAACAACAACAATAATAATTATAACAATAATAATCAACATCCAAACTTGAATAACAAGGCACCGAATAATAATTACCGTAATAATTCTAGACCATAAGAAAATACTCGTTACAATAACAACTACAACAAACCTGATTACAATTACCAAGCACCAAGAAGAGGAGTAAACACATATCACAATATAGGACGAGGACAAATAAATGCATATGAACCAGTTGTGACTGCTGATTATATGAACGATGGCGATGATGATGACAATTTAGAAGACTTAGACTGTCCAGAATCAGGTTTAATCTTAATGTCACAAAATGAACTTGCGCGAGAACACATACCAGAGTTAACGAAAGATGAAAACATTAATGAGTTGATAAAGAAAATTCGCAAAGTTGTAGTGTATTTCAAAAGATCACCATTGAAAAATGAAACAGTAAAATATGTGAAGATTGAACATGAAAAAGAGCACTTCTTTTGGACTGTAAAACCAGGTGGAATAGTCTTTTAACCACGCTGGAACGATTTTCTCTTTTAAAAACCTGCATTCAAAAAGCTCTTATAGATCTCAATCATCCAATCCGTTTAGAAGATGCTGATTTTGACTTGGTAAATAAAATTGTTGATGTGCTGACCCCAATTAAATTAACAGTAGAAGCAATCTGTCGACGAGATGCTAATTTATGCACAGCTGATGCCGCTTTGAAATTTCTTATAAAACAATTGTCTAGCAATAACTCAGCACTCGCCAATAGAATGAAAACATTCTTAGTGGAACGTATAAAGCAACGACGAAATAAAGATTTAACTGGTGTGTTGAATTATTTACAAAATCCACGAAAAGATGATGAAAAACAGTTATTATCGGATTTGGAATGGCTTGACTTATTTCCAGTTCCTACACAGGCTTTAGTGAGGGCGCAAATAAAGAGTATTGTTAAAATACTAAATAGTCGAGATGACACGGAAGAGGAAGAAAGGTCAGGATCACAAACAGATGATGAGCCAAGGCAACAAACCTCCCAACCCCAATTGACACTAAAGGAAAAGTTACCCTCTGAAGACATTTTATAAATTTGTCGCTAAGGGTTCTTTTTTATATTACCTAATATCACTTTTGTCATATGTATGTCATTTTATAACTCGTAACTATGTCATTTTATACACGTACTTTCTTGTAAAATGAGTTGTATGTTTTCTCAACTGTTACATTTGTTGTTAGTTAAAGAAGTTTGAGAATTTTGTTTAGTTTATTAATAAAGTTTATTTCAATGAACGTGTTATTTTTTTTATAAGCTTAAATTTTAATTCGCTTCAGTAAAAACGAGTCGCAAATAAAAAGTATGTCATTTTAGGACACCTTCGTAAAATTTGTTTCAGCCAGCATTTTATAGAAATCACATTTCTAATTGATATTAATAATGATTAATATTGATTTAATAGTAATTCATTCTAGTCATATGTCAATGATATTTATATGCTAATCCGAAAAGATAAATATAAAGCGAAATGAACTTAATGCAAATGAGAATTAATATTCATTAAAATCCCCTTTCATATGCACTCTTCGCCAAATGTGTTACGTTTGTTTCTACAATCCGCTAAACCAAGTTTGTACTAGAATGTAGACGCAACATGCCGCGACGTCAACCTTCCCTGGTTATGAGGACAAATGAACAAAATGCGTGAGAGGCATGTCCATCCTGAAACGTGTAAATACTAGTGTTTCATTCTCATTAGAAATCGTCGGTACACGATATTCGGAAACAGACATGCCTCTCACTTTCTATACTGCGTGTATATATACATAACAAGTTGAACTTAATGCAAATGAAAATTAATAATTATTAAAATCTCATTCCACATGCATTCTTCCCAAAATGAGTTACGTCTTAAGTTATACTCCGGTATAAATATATTAGAAACTACTATAAAAATGATAGTTGACAGTTGAAAAAGTAATAATGTAAATACATTTTTTCTAATTATAATTAAAAAATAATGCAAATCATTCTAAATAAATGATGTATTAAATTAAAATCAATAAGTTCAATCCTCTGAAAATGTAGATCGTTTATAGAAAAAATTATTTCGTGAATCTCAAAATTTTTGATTTTAGAATATCATAAGCAAGCAATCAAAGATAATATAATCGCCGTAACATATTGAAGTTATCGAATAAGGGATTATGATAAATGCGCTATGTGAATGTCAAGTCTCCAACTTCCTTACGGTACAAATGATCAATGTTTACCGATGCGTCACGAGTATTCGAGTAAATTCATAAATGCTGGGTAAGTCTACGGTTTACTCTTTACAAAAATCTATACAGACATATAATAATGACATAATGTTTGTTTGCTAACGCTACTTAAAACGTTTATACAGTACATGTTCATTTTTTTGTTTTAGCGTATACCCGCCTTCAATAAAATATTTATTTAGAGTAGCCTATAATTTTAATATAAAGTTGGCGTCATTGAAAAAAATTACTGGTGTGTTTTAAGCAAAATTTGGATAGTTATTATCTTAAAGTTAATTCACTTAATTCACTATACTTTATATTTTAAAGTAGAATATTTATTATCATGTTAGAATTACAACAGAAAGTTTTCATTGTTGAAATTTATTTTCGAACTGGAATATCAGAAAATATAAATTTTAATGAAATGGGTTAACTTTGAGATGACAAGTATCAAAATTTTACTTAAAAAATATAACTAATACATTTTAACTTGATCATCTTTACAGGGCATTCGAAATTAAAATTTATTAAAGGCACAGTACATTTGTAGAAATACGGTAGTGTTAAAATTACAACTAATTACTAAACCTGGACAAACTAAAAGATATACGACACTACATTATTGTAACTGACTTGTGTACGTGTAGGAATTTGAATAAACGTGCGTTTCTTCTCAGAAATGGAATTTCTGTAAAATACTTCTATATTGTGTTGTCATATATTAATTATACAACTCGTTATCTAGGATACAGTAAAACCATTTAATTCGGGTTCCGTGTTCGAATATTGATATATCACAACACAATAGAAGAATTCAATTTAAAAGCGGCATTTCGTTTGTGAGGAAAAATATATAGGATTCTAATATTAAAATAAAACACCATAACGGGATTCCTTGCATTACTTCTACGGAAACTGAAAAGTCTAAGATATTTATGCTGAGCAGTATCAATTATTTATCAAAATGTGTACGCATTTGGATACTTTACGTTCGCGCTGGAATCTTCTACATTATCCTTTCGTTTTATTGAGTGACTTTAATCTATCTAACTTAATTTGTAAAAGTATGCCACAATAAAACACTAGTTTTTAAACAGTTTCTTAATGTCCTAAACGTCCAGCAATAATTCTGACCATAAAATATTTGAGAGGGTGCTGTATAATACAAACTGAAATATAAAAGTTTCTGAGTTCGATAATCTATTAGTGCAAGAGGATCCTTTACATCCGGTACTTAACATATTATTTTAAATAAATACCGTTTCTCAACCAGTACTCTTTCCGCCCGCTACTGACTTTTGTTATGATTTCCATAGGATGGATTTTGTGTCATTGTATAGTAAGTTTCAGAGTATAGATTGGTCGTTTTCTGAATATATTCATGATGTTAAGAAAGTTTCATAGTTGCTTATACATAACCTTTGTTGACAATGTTCCCTCTTCGCGTAAGCGAAAACGAGCTCCTGGTTGTCCTGGCTGGTTCTATAGAGAGACTTGTTGTAATGTAAATATTAAAAATTACTATCATAAATTAAAGAAAAATCAAACAATATAGCTTATTAAACAAGTTTAGATGTCTCAGAGCCCTAACTAAATTCCACATAGGGAAAGCCTACAAAGATTATCTTACTAATATAGAAGATAAGATTATTACTAATACTTCGAATTTTTTAATAGTAATCCTAAATTTATTAGTGGCCTATTTTCCGGTAGGCTAATGGACGGTGATAACGAATTTACTGATTCTATACGATGGCGGATTGATATATAAGGCCTCCAACTCTATAAAATAAGAATGAAAAAAGACAAAATAACGAAATCAGTCTCAAAATGAAGTAAATTTATTGTACTACCAGTATAAATAAGTATTTTTCGACATAATCACCAATTCGGCGCAAAATATTTCCCCAAATGCTGAATCCAGTGCTTCATTCCGCCCACAAAAAACTTTCTTGTTCACTGTTGATTCAATTGCGAACAGCACCCCGAACTTCAGTGTCTGATAAAAAAAGTTGACCTTTCAATACTTCCTTTAATTTTGGGAACAACTAGAAATCTGAAGGTGCCATATCAGTACTGTATGGAGGAATCAAAGCAACCGCGAATTTCAGACTCGTCAGTATCTTCTTCGTTCTTGTTTGCAATGTGGTCTGGCGTTGTCGTGGTGCAAGAAAAAAATCTTATTGAATTAATCATTAATACGGCATATATTCGGTCTGAATGACTTCCTTTGCATCCCAGAAAATGGTGAGAATGACTTTATGCGCTCATGAAACTCTTGAATTTTCGTACACGTGGAGAATCAAGACGACGATATTCCATTCACTGTCCCTTGTTTTCGACGTCGTAATGATGAACCCAAAACTTCGGTGGCGATGTTCATGAGAAAATCATCTGCTTCACTTTAATACTGGTTAAGAAGTTCTTGGGAAATGCTTTTCTTTGTTCTGTCATGACATCTGTTAATTATCGCGGAACCTATCCGGCGTAAATTTTTCTATAATATAACTCTGAATAATGTACTGGACTCTTTCATGGCTAATGCCTAACTGACGAGCAATTTGTTTTAGCGTAATTCGGCGATTTCCTTGAATCATGATTTACTTCTCTTATGATTCTTCTCATGCGTCACTTAAAGTGGTCGACCTAATCGATTTTCGTCAAACACCTTGATTTCGCCTCCATGACCAAGTTTTGAACGTCGAAATCACTGAAGAACATTCTTCACATTCATACAATCGTTGATATAAACAGCTGCAAATTGCGATGGGCGCGCAACCTTCCAGCGTAAAAATCTATATCACGGACCATTAATTACTACGCTTCTCAGAAATCGAATAACTCACGATAAATGGCACTGTTACTCAACGATAGTAAATTTTGCATGCTAAGACGAGATACCCGAAATTACTCTTTGTAGGTTAGAATTTATTATTATCCTCACTATTTTGTAGGAGACTCTATATATCAATCTGCCTACGTAGACGTTGTGTAAAATAAACAGAAGCGCAGTATGTTTACTTTTCCGAATTAATTTACTGACGATGATCTCAATCTCATTACCAGTTTTATTACACATTACTAAAAATACATTTTTTTAAACCATTCATAATAATTATTAATCTTTTGTTAAAAGCTGGTGGTGTGTTCCCGAAATGTTCGAAGCGTACTAGAATTTGCTGAATGGATAAGAATGGTGCTGTAACTCCTTTATCCAATTATATACCAATATCTATCTATATATATACCAATATCGATTGTAGTTATGAACGTATCACATAAGTCGACATTTACATGTAAGAATGAGATTTAATATTCATTAATTCTCACTTGCAGTAAGTTCCAAATGTTAACTATATATACAGAAAGTATAGAAATGAAAAGCAATGTCCGTCTTCGAGGAATGCCGTGCATTGAAAAGTTCCAACTAGAACGAAACGCGTCTGTACGTTTCCCGTTGATTGACTTGCTTTTTTTTCAGCCATTCTTAATTAACCTAATTACCAGGAAGTTCGTTGTCGCGAAAGGGTGTGTTCTGCATACTGGTACAAACTTAGTTTGTCGGATTGTAGTTATGAACGCATCACATAAGTCGACATTTACATGTAAGAATGAGATTTAATATTCATTAATTCTCACTTGCAGTAAGTTCCAAATGTTAACTATATATACAGAAAGTATAGAAATGAAAAGCAATGTCCGTCTTCGAGGAATGCCGTGCATTGAAAAGTTCCAACTAGAACGAAAAGCGTCTGTACGTTTCCCGTTGATTGACTTGTTTTTTTCAGCAATTCTTAATTAACCTAATTACCAGGAAGTTTGTTGTCGCGAAAGGGTGTGTTCTGCATACTGGTACAAACTTAGTTTGTCGGATTGTAGTTATGAACGCATCACATAAGTCGACATTTACATGTAAGAATGAGATTTAATATTCATTAATTCTCACTTGCAGTAAGTTCCAAATGTTAACTATATATACAGAAAGTATAGAAATGAAAAGCAAAGTCCGTCTTCGAGGAATGCCGTGCATTGAAAAGTTCCAACCAGAACGAAACGCGTCTGTACGTTTCCCGTTGATTGACTTGTTTTTTTCAGCAATTCAATATCTATCGTATTGAATTTTGCAAAAATTTTGCAAAATGAAGTTATTTACAGCTCTATTTACAATAAGGTTACAATATTGTTTCTATCGATCAAGATGGATTTATAATGAGACGTTTCGTTGTTGCTAATTTTTGTACCATTTCTCAATATCTATGTGAAGCCCTTGACAAACGTTCTAAGGTAGATTAGATTAGATTAGATTAGATCATTTGAGGTGGCCGTGAAGCCTATTCCACACTGACCTCATGCCACGTAAGAGTACTTCTTCTAGCTCTGCTCTTTTAATTAGCTTTAGCAACTTCGAAAGCAGTTCTTTTATATATAGGTAGTTTAGCTTTAGGATATTGATCTCCCATTTGTAGGAGCCGTGTTCTTGTTAAACCTTCACTTGACAAAATCTACGTACCGTTTCTTCTGTCAAGTCCATACTATTCATAAGTTTGTTAAGCTTACAATGCCCCGTTAATAGGGCTACTAACATCTTAACAGACTTTCTATCTCTATTCAGTAGGTCCATTGAAACTTAGGCGAATATTCTCTAAATAACTGGTTTCCCTGTCACCGATCCGAGGAGTTCTTACACCTTTTCGCAGATCTCCATTCAGCCCACTTTTTTATGGCTGTTTTAATAATTATTTTTCCAATGTCAAAGAAAGGCTCCAGGCCGATGAAGGCTGTAGACGAGGCCTGTCGGATCAATCTGTCCACCTTTTCATTAAGCCTGTGTCTTCGTGCCCCCGAGACCCAGGCTAATGTCACTTTCATGTGATCACTGAGTTCGTTTAGGGCAAACACAATTCCATATAATCTTGGATTTAACCTGTACCGAATCCAGTGCCTTTAACATTGCTTGGCTATTGAAGAAGATTTATTCCAACCTGTCTCTGAATTTTCCCAACGCAGTGCGGCCACTTCCGATTGAAATACTATAGCATCTCTATGGATCATTGTTCTTTCTTTGAGTCCCTAAATTCCGGCTTCCACACCTTTTTCTGTTCTTGAGCTCCCAGTGTACCAGACAAGATTCTACCTGGACGGGTGAACCTTTTGTCCGCTCATCCCTATCTGGAATGACTATTTTAATTTCTAATCTGTCTGAAGTTTTCCTACCTGATGGTCAGTGACGTGGACTCAGCCTATAGGTGTTTGACCTTGCGTTACTCTGTAGGCTATTGACGTATTCAGGTAAATTTCATTCATATAGACGGGTGGACCTTTTTTCTGCTCGTCCCTACCTGGAATTACTATTTTAATTTCTAATCTGCCTGAAGTTTTTCTATCTGATGGTCAGTGAAGTGGACTCAGCTTATAGGTGTTTGGCCTTGCGTTAGTCTGTAGAATATCGTGCTGACTTCAATACTTCAACTTTCACTTCCAGGTACGCTTTTTATTATCCTGTATTGAGATGTTTTCAAAAATATCATCAATGATATGTGGCAGTCTAATGACTAAAGACCGCCGCTTTGGTAGGCAAGCAGCGTTGGTTTTACTTTAATAAAAGGTCGCGTTTTTTAGAAAAATGTCTTCTATTCGAATTACATCTCCGCATATTCGTAAATACGTCTATAAACAACTTCACACTATCATAGCTGTTCATGTATTACATACATATAACACGTGAGGCACTGGTAAAGTGAGTTTCTCGAACCTCTCGATTATCTACGCCTCTGTGAGGCGATCGATCTACCAGACTTTTTGGACTACAAGTATAAGCGTTGATGTAAAAAGTTGGTGATATTATAACGAATTGACCGCTTTACATATATGCAATATAGCCAACCGTAAACCTTTCAGTAACAACTTTAAAAATAAAAAAACTAAGATATTTATTTATTTTACAGAAATATATATTGTCGGTCAAACATACACACATGTAACATGTGCAATAGACGTTCGTAAATAAATATGCTCTAAATTCATTCAACGTTCTAGTACACACATTTCGTGAACCAGAATATTTAAGCTATACAGGGTGAGTCGTGAGGAATCGACCAAACTCAAGAAGTGTATTCTACTGGTGAAAGTAATGTAAAAAAACTCAAATGTTGTTATCCGATTTTTATTTGTTTTCGAGTTATAGCGTAATTAAAAATGTAGATTTAGTATACCATGTTTATGTATGTATTCGTAAAAACAGTGAAACCCCGGTAGCAATTAATTATAGGGAAGTCTTCCTAGCTGAAGCGCTACCTGTTCGTGGTTTTCCGAACTAGCTGTAGTGACATTGAAAGCAGTCGAGAAATAGTGTAGAGTGGTTTGTATGCCTAATGCGTCTAATGTCACTACCTCTAGTTCATCGTTGATATAGTGAGGGCGCTGCCATCATAAAAAATGTTCCCTATACCTTGGTGTAAATTATAACATTGTGTTCGGGTATTGTGACATTGACTTGACGTTTGTACGACAATAGTGTAACAAACTAAAATGCCACACACTTATTCTAATTTAGAATATGCTAATATGGTGTTTGTTTATGGATTTTGTGATGGGAATGCTACAGCTGCTGCTAATGAATATCGTCAACGGTTTACACATCACAGACATCCTAATAAAACTGTATTTATTAGTGTATTCAACACATTGTGCGCGACCGGAAAGCTTCCCAGTGTAAACATAATATCTGAACGAGGCAATCGACAACAATTACAAGAAGTAGAAGATATTCTGGATGTAGTAGAAGAAGACGCAACTACCAGCTCACGGAGAATTAGTATTCAATTGGGCATTCCACAAACAAGGGTGATAAAAACACTCCACGAGCATGGCTTACGTCCGTACCATGTACAAAGAGTACAGCACCTACAACGAGATGATAATCGTAGACGTATGGAATTTTGTCGATGGATAAATGATAATCCTCGTTTTGTATCGCGTATACTGTTTACGGATGAAGCGACATTCACCCGTGACGGTATTAATAATTGTCATAACCAGCATGTATGGTCAGACGAAAATCCACACGCAGCAGTCGAAAGTAACTTTGAACATAAATTTTCGGTAAACGTGTGGTGTGGTATGATCGATGGTTTTTTAATTGGTCCTTACATTTTTGAGAATCGCCTCACGGGAGACACCTATTTACATTTTTTAGAAAATGAACTGCACGGACTGCTAGAGGATGTTCCCATAAACATCAGAATCCAAATCTTCTACAAGCACGGTGGAGCGCCTGCACATTACGCTCGTGCAGTCAGGCAACATTTGGCTGAAAGGTTTCTAGGGAGTTGGATTGAACGTGGTAGTCACATTGGTTGGCCTCCTAGGTCTCCAGACCTCACGCCACTCGATTATTGTTTATGGGGCCGGTTAAAAAATGAAGTGTATCAAGTAAAAGTGGACACTCGTGATGCACTAATTCAACGGACTATGAATGCTGCCGACAATATCAAACATCAACCTGACGCAATCAGGAACGCAACCAGCGCCCTTGGTAGACGATGTAAAAAATGTTTTGAAATGAATGGCGGTATTTTTGAAAGTATATTATAAAGACCGATAATACCAATATAATACAAAAACTTCAATGTATGAAATTTTGTTTATTTTTAATTACGCTATAAATCGAAAACAAATAAAAATCGGATAGCAACATTTGAGTTTTTTTGCATTACTTTCACCTGTAGAATACACTCCTACAGTTTGGCCGATTCCTCACGACTCACCCTGTATATATATGAGTGCAAACATGATTTCAACGATATATTGAGCCAAGTACCGTAAAGAATAAATTAATTTTGCAAGTAAGTGTGCTTAAGCCTGGAATAGGTAACGTAAATACTCATAATAGCAAGATGCATTGATATTTTCCAGGTATACTTAGAAATTATTCCGTTTCGGAGTTATGTGAAGGTCGTATAATTATCACGTATACATACGTATACATGTACGTATATATGCACATTCATTACGTACCCATGTATATACGTTGTCATTGTATATAAAAAATTTTATACATTTGCAAATATATCTGAAATAATAAATCTTTAACAGGAATGCCAAATTTATCTGATAAAGACCTCAGTTATGTGCCACACGCAGAAAATTTTTAACGTCATCCATATGCAGTTGCAAGCATAAATGTTTAGACAAACTTTTTAATTTATTTATTATATTAATAAAACCTATTAAACGAGTATAATCTGCTAAGGTTAATACAGTTACTGCATAAGTTAAACTTTGGGTATAGTCAAATAAGAATTTTGAACGAAATATATGAAATGAATAAAAATAAATACAATTCCTAGAAAAGTGAGTGGACAAAAAATGAAGAATACGATATGTACTTACAAAGCGATAGTTCCCCAGTAATAGTATTTAGCATTTGTGAAATTATCGAATAGATTACTACATTTTAATTCTCTAAAAATGTTTAGAAAAGAAGCATCTGGAGAGAAATTATAATTAATTTAAATAACCAAGAAATCCTTGCCCAAAAATAGCGAAATTATTAAATATGTAGAAGTTTGTTTGTTACGATAAAAAAGATATAAAGATAATAGCATAAATTCGTAAATAACGAAAAGATATCGTCGGAACAAGTTTTAAATCTTCTATCAGAAAAATTTATTATTAATAAAAAAAACATAATCCTACAAAAATTTTAGTAACTCTTGCTTCTAATATTAAAAAATATAGTCGACACTGTTTATAGTAAAACTCTATATAGTGAAAAACTCTTTATAGTGAAATTTTTTCAAGCCCTAGAATATTTTAATGAAATTTCATGTAAAAAGTCCTGCATATAGTGAATCTGTAAAATAGTAACACTCTATATAATAAAATATTTATCGGAATTTCATGTATAAATTTTTATGCATTTATTTAGATTTTGGCCACTTCGGGTTTCCCATTTCTACCCAACATTAGCACGAACTCCATTTTTATGACGCACTGTTTTGAAAACGTTCTTAACGCTTTCATAACGCTAAATCAGGTACAATAGATTTCTGTGAGAATCCCGGAGAAAATCCATTTTATATGTATGTAGTCAAGGCCTAGATTACATATTGCTATGGGTTTTTCCCCAATAGACCATATTTTAAATTTAATTATAAATATATGTACCATTATTTTGAAATTGTATGTATATTTCATGTATAGCAAAAAACTTCTTTTTATTTAAAATAGATAATTATCTATATAATTAAGTAACTTCGGGTTTGATTTGATTTAATTAGTTGATGTGGTGTTATTTCAATTTCCCGTATATTCTGCGAGTTTGATTCTCGTAATTTTTTATTTATTTACGTTTTCTCGTTCATGTGTCTCACATTATTTTTTATGTAAGTAAAAATATATATGAATAAAATAAAATTAAAAAACCCTTACCACAATACTTTAACACTCAGTGTGTTAAACTAGAAGACGTTCAGAACAATCCTTCTGTGAGTGTTTTTGTGCGTTCAAGTGTTACACTGTGTTTTCTAATGAAGATGAAAACGTGGTTGTAGAAATACGTATTTAGAATCATTAAATTCTATTGTGGTAAGGGTTTTTTAATTTTATTTTATTCACTTATAAGCCACAGTCTCCGATTTGTTAGTTAGAAAAAATATATATATTTTTTTTAAAAAGATCTTATTTATTCAAAAGATTTGAATATTATATTTCAATTGTATTAACATTGTTATTTAAGAGATTTAGTCTTAATTAATTGAGTTAGATGACAAAGACGATTTTTAACATTTCTAAGTAGAAAACAGTAACTGTAAAATTTTATACGTTGCCCGTTGGGAACTTCAAGGTTATTTTTTTTTCATGTGTGATGTTTGCACATGCGTTAGATTTTTGATCGAGGTGTCAAGTTTGTTTATATTTTTATTTTGTTCTCTGGGGAGAAATTAAAAATAATCTTTGTTATTATTTTTAATATAAGCAAGCCAGGGGGGGTGATGTAGACAGACACAAGTTAACCGTAAGACGAGAAGTACGTTCTTTTTATTTAAAATAGATAATTATCTATATAATTAAGTAACTTCGGGTTTGATTTGATTTAATTAGTTGATGTGGTTGTTATTTCAATTTCCCGTATATTCTATATATAAGCCTGGCTTATTTTAATGTAAGTTTGCTCGGTATTCATTGAGGTTTTTGAATGCATGTAGCGGTCATTTCCGTGTGTTATTTTTACCTCAGATGTAATAAGTATATTATTAGTAGAGAACGGACACGCTTACCACCCAGTGCAGTACTGGCGAAAGGCTGTATTTCTAAAATATGTAATTTTATTATTGGAAAACGAATGGGTGGTGATCTATAAAATTACGAAATACATATTTATTTGTTGAAAAGTTGTCTTTATAAAGTTTTTAATTTTATTTCTATAATTGGAACATTTTGTCGTTCAAGTTGAGTAAAGGAGTATTAATATTGACTAGCAATAGTTTCTCAAGGTTTGATTCTGTCAATTTTGTTCTCTTTGTACATCTTAAGTACATCCTTATAAATAGAAAACGTCCTTTCTACATCGCAACTGGTTATAGGTGCATACTGGAAATATTCTTTTATTTCTTCATATTTAGCCGTTAGGTTTTGTAGAATTGTCTCCATACATAATTGCTGCAATGTAATTAAATCTGGATTTCTATAAAGAATTGCTTCAAACTTTTGCCGAAGGCCACATCCGAAGTCACTTGGAATACTTTTCAAATTATTAACAGTCACATCAAATGTGGTTAATCTGTCATTTAATTTGAGATTTCGATTTTCAAAATAAGTGATTAGTTTTGGCAATTTTCCAAAGTGTCCGTGAAGAAAGTACAACTGATTTTTTAAATTTGGGATTTCAATACTTCTAGCATCCTCCTTTAGCAGTGTTACGAAATGTTTTAGACTATCGAAATTCTCAGCATAATAACTAGTAGCTTCCAGCCATGTTCCCCATCTAGTTATTACTGGAGTGGGAGGCAGTGACAGAGATGGAAATTTTTCCCTGAAAAGAGCTCTCAATTGTGATTTTCTGAAAACTTTTTTAAAAGCTGATACGAGTCTATCAACTTCCGGAAAAGTGTCTCTGATATATTCACAGATTCTGTGGAGAGCATGTGCTACACAAGTAATATGCAGCATATTAGGATATGTTTTCTTCAATAGTCTGCCTGTTTTTAACATATACGCAGCACTATCACTGACAAATAAAAGTATTTTTTCTTTGTACGTGGCGTCCGAATGAAGCATTTTTTGCATATTCTCATTAATGGTTTCAGCAAAAGATTTAATTTTGTTTCCGCATCAACTCTATTTATAACACTTGTTGCTATTACATATGAGTTATAGGGAATAGTTGGATGTAGTACACCAGCTACAACATTTACCACACAGCGTCCTAACATATCCACCGTTTCGTCGGCGCTTATCCATATGTATTGATTTAAAAGATGGCTTCTAATGCGTTCTACTGTTCTCGTATAGCACCTAGAAACATAATATTTGCGTAAAGTTGATTCATCAGGAACACTTCGACCAGTATATTTTTTCAGAAATATTTTTAAAGTGGGATTGCTAAGTTTATTTAATGGAATATTAGCCGCCATAAAAGTTTTACAGAGTTCAGATGTGTTCGCGAAGTAACGAATTTTTGACGATATTTTACGGATTTTGTAATAAATTTCGGAATCACTGACAATGGGCATACAATCAGTATGACCGTCAATCCAACTCGCCATTGTTTTACAATGCCGTTCTCGACATTCTTCCATATCATGTCTGAAAAAGTAACTTAAACAATGCTCTAGATCTAAATAAATAAAAACTAAAAATGTGTGCGTAAGTTATTGAAACTGAACGAAATTCAATGCACACGCTTACGTCGAAATAATTGGTAGAAATAGATTCAATCAAACGATATTAAACAGGATCTATCACAAAAATTACGATGTAATTAACAGTTAAAACTATGTAAACAAGAAACTTACTCACAGCACTTTATTTATCTTACGAAATATAAACTAATAAATAAAATACATTATAAAAACCCCGCTTCTATCTACGCTCATGAAAACACTTTAAAAAGCACTATATCCTCGGAATACAATAGCTGGCTTGTCCATTGTTATCGCGGCGAGACCAGGTGTCCGAGTAAGTCAAACAAATACTTCATTGAATTACGCCGGGATGTACTGAGCGACGTTAGACACAATTCCAATTGCCGATTGCGTTTTATGGAAATTGCGTCCGTTCTCTAATTATTACACAATCGTTATACTCTATAAAGATTGTTTTTTTTCCTTTTTTTTTGATTTTGTATTAAATTTCATTTTAAATTTATATTGTGAATATTATTTCTTATACCTTTCATCTTACATTTATTACAAGTAACTTAAAGAAATATTACAATAACTTTTCTCAAAAAAATTTTGAGTGGCGCCTAACATTTGTTTTTTATTCCACGTTTCCGATTGGAACCCTGAGAGGAAAGCAGTCCCATTTTTTGGAAATAAGCCGACTGAATATCCTAGTTGGATAGATTTGTCGTGAACGGTGGTACAGTAAATATAAAACCCACAGTTCATAGCAATATGTAATTCGCAAACAGGTTCAGTCTGCTTTTGTTTAAGAATCAGTGTCCAAGCGAGTGTGTTTAAGTTTAGCTGCGAAAATTAAAGTTTTGGAGGAAGTTGATAAAGGCTGCAAAAAAATTGATGTTGCTGTAAAATTCGGTGTTTCTCCAAGTTGCGTCTCTCTGATAATAAAAAGTCGCGAAAGTATCATCAAGAAAACGAATGTTCCAAGCAGTCGAAAACGAGTACGGGTGTGTTCTTACAAGAATGTAAATAAATTAAGCAGTTTTACGATGGTTTCAAGTGGCCAGTACGCATCAAAACGTACCAATATCGGGAAATTTAATAAAGCATAAGGCTCTATAATTTGCTAAAGAATTTCACTGCGTTAATTTTCAAGCTAGTGAAGGGTGGTTGAGTGCCTGGAAGACTCGCAATGTAATTGTTTTCAAGACGGTGTCCGGCGAGAGTGCAAGTGTTAGTCAGGAGGACTGTGACATTTGGACTGAAACTGTTTTAAAAAGTGTATTGAAAAAGTACGAGCCAAAAAACGTTTTCAATTGTGATGAAACCGGTTTGTTTTTTAAATGTTTGCCAAACAAAACTTTCGCTTTTAAAAGTGATAAAGTTTTGGTGTTAAAACAAGTAAAGAAAGGGTGACACTGATGGTTGGAGCAAACATCAATGGCTCAGAAAAACTGAAATTACTGCTGATAGGTAAAAGCAAAAATCCCCGTTGTTTAAAAGGAGTTTAATCTCTGGAGTTAGATTACGCCAGTAATAACAAGCATGAATGACTCGCGCCAATTTGGAAGTTGTAATAATATATATATATATATATATATTGTAGCTGTTTTGATTTATTTTTATGTTAGGTAGGGGTAGCTTGCTGTTTCCTGGATGCTCATGTTAGAGATTGGGTGGTTTTTATGCAGATAGGTAGTGTTTTATTTGAAATTGGATAAAACTTAATTTTATTCAATTTAAAGTTTGGATAATTACGGTGTGTGTTTTTGATTTTGGATTGATGTGTTAAATTAATTCTCGGTTGATTACAAGTCTTTAAACTTGTAATTTAATTTAATCTAATAGACCTATCTGGCAAAAGAAAAAAATCTCTCGTTTTAGTGTATTGGATACATTAATTAATGTATGTATATTTTTCTTAACATATTTTAAGAACTTATAAGAGCTCTATAATTCAGTAATGTTAGATTTGTAAGATTCTTGTAATCAGAGAAAATATCTAGAAAACTTATCAGAGTGTTTTTTTTTGAGAGTAGTTTTTGTTCATATAAATTATTTTAGTACGTTAGAAGGCGGGTAAAGTTATTTGCTTCATGCATGTGTTTGCGCATGAGTAATTTTTAGATGCGTGCGAAAATAGATAGATTTCTATTTGACGTTGGATGTGTTGGGTTAACGTAATTGTTGACATCTGATAAATTTTGTTTATATTTTAATTTTGAAAATCTTTGTTCGCGGTCAATTATTTTATTGAGGTTTTCCTCTTTTACATTAATATTGTATCAAAGTTTCCTCAATGCTGAGATTTGTATCAGTTCGACGTTACACTTTGTAAAGTCGTTTTTTTTTATTTATTTTTTTTTATTAAAAAAATAAGGGGGGAAATATTTCTTTAATTGATTGACACCTATTCTTTTAATTCCATTACATTTATCCACCTGGATAAACTCTGAGGATCAAGGAGCTCAACGAAGGCGCACCAGACTGAGTAAAGCAGGGAATCTATTTTGCAGTGTGAATTGAAATTAAATAAGCAATTAGCATCACAATCCACTGCAATATGTAATGTGTACATACAGTAAGCACATTATGTACATGCTATGTATTTAAACTTTCAAATGTTTAATAAAATCTTTTCTAATAATTCAATGTTGTGATTTTTTTCTCTTTATATAGTGAAAAACTCTTTATAGTGAAATTTCGGTCAACATTTGATCTTTCACTATACAGTGCTTCTCAAAAGTCCCCTCCCCCCCTCTTATCTTTGGAACGATTATACATTCACAAGTGAAATTTGGAAACTGAATATTATAGGTTATAAGCTTCCCTACAAGTGATGATAGATGACGAAATCGTCATAGATGACGTCACAAGGCTATTGTGACCAATAATTTTAAATGGAACGCTACGGCAAGCGACACCTCTTTTAAAAGGTATCGAAAAAACCTATTCAATGATACTAATTTTGTTTGTGTTTGAGGCAGTTTTAATGGCTCATTAGTAAACATGAAAATTTAAATTCCATTCAGTATGATATTAAATACAGATTTAAGAAATAGTATGTACTTAAAGAAATTGCTCGAAGTCAACTCCATTTACTTCCTGACAGTAAAATATCCTATTTTTAAACTCTTCTCGTACTTCTTCAAATGTGTCTGCGGAAACAGCCTCACATTCTGCAACAATACGTTGTTTTAAAACGTCAATATTGTCAAGTTCAGTGGCGTAAACCTTCGATTTATGGTACCCCCACAGAAAAAAATCCAAAGGTGTGAGGTCCGGTGATCGAGGTGGCCATTCCGTTGAACCTCGTCATCCAATCCATCTACCAGGATACTCCTCATGCAAATACCGTCTTACTGCACCGTAATAGTTTGGAGGAGCATCATCCTGTTGGAATGTTATTTCCAAATTGCCGAATTCATCTGGATTATCTTCCAAAATTTCAAGGATTAACGGTTCTATTGCGTTTTGCAACATCTCCAGATAAACCTCACCAGTTAAATTAGTATTTAAAAAAATAGGCCCAACGATGTGGTTTCCCAGGATACCTGCCCAAACATTCACCTTCTGGGGAAATTGGGTATGTGTTTCACGAAACAGGTGAGGATTTGCGTCACTCCAATACCTCACATTCTGTGTATTTACATTTCCATTTAGATAGAAAGTACTTTCGTCACTAAAACAAATTGTTTTGACGTAGTCTGGCTGTTGGTTAATTTTAGTTTCCATATTTTCACAAAATTCTAGTCTTCGGTCTGGGTCGTCGTCTGAGAGTTGATGAACCATTTTTAATTTGTATGGATGAAATTTGTATTTTTTCAACATCCTGTGTACTGTACTTCGACTGACTTCACAGGTAGATGCAACTTGAGTTGTTGAAGAAGTAGAATTAACTCTTACTTCTGCCAGTATATCAATTTTTTTCTCATCAGAAATTTGTGGTCTACCAGATCGTTTCGCATCATTAATACTACCCGTTGTTTCAAGCTTACGAAGAAGCTCCCTTAAATAAGTCCTCGAAATGGGGCGATCGGGAAACCTCTCATTAAAAATGCGTTCTGCTGCATGAATATTTTGTCTAGTTTCACCAAGAATTAGGACCGCTGCTACTTTATCACCTAAAGCACGTACCATTTCGCTTCTTGAAGCACTTAAACTTTCGGCTCACAACAGTTTAACAAATTATTAAAATGTACAAAAATATTAAAAGTACCAAAAGCTGTTATAACAGTGAGACGTTCGATCAACAATACACAAATTATTAAATGTACAAAAACTTGGACAATTGAAAAAACGCCGAATTTCGGAGACTAACAAAAACGTCAGATTACTTGACAACTATCCAGAGGAGGAGCTTGAATTTGGAATTTTAGTATTAACTTGACAATATTGACGTTTTAAAACAACGTATTGTTGCAGAATGTGAGGCTGTTTCCGCAGACACATTTGAAGAAGTACGAGAAGAGTTTAAAAATAGGATATTTTACTGTCAGGAAGTAAATGGAGGTCACTTCGAGCAATTTCTTTAAGTACATACTATTTCTTAAACCTGTATTTAATATCATACTGAATGGAATTTAAATTTTCATGTTTACTAATGAGCCATTAAAACTGCCTCAAACACAAACAAAATTAGTATCATTGAATAGGTTTTTTCGATACCTTTTAAAAGAGGTGTCGCTTGCCGTAGCGTTCCATTTAAAATTATTGGTCACAATGGCCTTGTGACGTCATCTATGACGATTTCGTCATCTATCATCACTAGTAGGGAAGTTTATAACCTATAATATTCAGTTTCCAAATTTCACTTGTGAATGTATAATCGTTCCAAACATAAGAGGGGGGGAGGGGACTTTTGAGAAGCACTGTATAGAGTGTCGACTATAAAAGCAGAAACTGTTAAAAGTGTACTAAGAAAATCGAAGCGTTCTAAATAAAAAAATTTCATATAGGTATAACAAACAAATATAAAAAAGTGGAATTTGATACAAGAAACCAATGCGCCTATAAAACCCCCATAATATTTTCATATATATTTAATCGAAAAACTTGATCTTCAAAAATTAAAAGTTTATTCCGGATCAATTGAATTCGTTCCAATTGGTACAGCGGTTAATGCTAAGTATTATCTTTGTCTGTTGAAGAATTTGGTAGGTCGTATTATCATGTTCTCCTTGAATATCGAGAACCAAATAATTGGCGATCGTTACATGATAACGCACTTTCACATGGTTCGGTAATTGTCATTGATTTTTTTAGGAAAAATCAATTGCTTTCACGTCTTTCTTATTTCTTTATATTCTAAGCTGCATTTGGCGAAGGATTACATGCATCAATTGAAGACATTTAACGGTTAACAACGAGCAATCTAAATACCATTGCAATGTATTTCTTTAACGTATACTCGTATTTTTACAGAAACAGAATATTTCGAATAAACAAAATTAGTTTTGTCAAAATTTCTTAACCCTTTCTTAACTCTTTCTGTTTTTTCTTCTGGTTATTTTGGGGCAAGATGCTAGCGTTAGAAGTTAGAGACTTATATGATATCAATATGATATGTATGACTTCAGGTATTTTAATATTTTCAAAATTAATTTAATATTTGCAAAAAACTTGCAACAGACAATAATATATTACAACAGGACAATGACCTTAAACATTAGGCAAACATTATAATAAAAATTGGATATTATACAATGCTCTTAAATACTTACAAAAGCACAATTCATTAACCCTGATCTCCATCGAATATTTGTGGGAAAGGATTATTACTCTGCTTCCAACAAAAATTAATTAATTGTAAGAATAAATAATGAAGTAACAGAAATAAATTTATCTGTAACAAGAAACTTACTTGAAAATTACTTGAAATTATGGAGAAAATATGTTATCAATAGTTAGATCTAATTATATCAGTATTAAAAAAGTGTAAAAAGTTTGGTTTCTCTTTTTTCAAATACTTTTTTAATTATAACGAGTGTTCATTTGAAAAGTCAATCTAGTAGCATGTGATTTACTGAGAACATTTTCAAGTATGGCGTAAATTAAAATTAAAATTTACTACTTAACCTACGAAGTCGTATATTTCGACAGTTTCATACATACAAATAAATAACAAATTATAGGTATTTATTGAAAACTATAACAAATGTAGAAAATGTTGTCCTTCAAGATCAATGCACTTTAAAATCCTCCGTTCAAAATTTCTGATGATATTCTGCAACATTACTGGATTGTTATTAATTTCCACGCATTTCTGTTCGATTCTCTGTAGCATATCATTCAAATTCAATATAGCTGTTCGAAATATGTTATTTTTTAGATAAGGCCACAAAAAGAAGTCGCAAGGTGTTAAATCGCATGAACGTGCAGGCCAGGCAATTTAAGTATTTCGACTAATTATACGCTAATCCAAAAATTCTCTTAAATAATCCAAAGATTCTGCAGTACAGTGACAAGGTGCTCCGTCTTGTTGGAAATATGCATTTTGAAGTTCATCATCATGCAACTGATTGACAAATGGTTGTAAAATTTCCGTACGGTACCTTTGAGCAGTTAACGTTCCCTGAAAAAATATTGGTCCAATGATTCGCCTTTGACTTATCGCTGCCCAAACACCAATTTTCTCTGGATGTAGCGATTCCTCATTAATTACATGTGGATTTTCACTACTCCAAATTCTTGTATTTTGTGAATTTAGGTATCCCGTTTTATAAAACCATGCTTCATCAGTAAATATGACTCTTTGCGAAAGTTCTCCATTATTGTTCATATTTACAAACCAATTACAAAACTGTAGTCTACGTGGGTAATCAATTTCTAACAATTCTTGTACTGCTGTGACACGGTATGGATAAAGTTGCATATATTTTTTGAATAACTTGTGAGTTGTACCAACAGAAAGGTTTATTTGTTGACTCAAATGTCGAACAGATGTTTGTGGTTCATTTTCCATTATTTCTTCAACACGATTGACAACTTGAGGTGTACGTTTCTTAACTGCTCCGCTGCCTGATTTTCTTAAGAGACTAACAGTTTCAGAAAAAAGTTTTAAAGTTCTATCCAAAGTATTCTTAAATTGTATATAATCTATTACAAAATGTGGAAACTCAACTTGAAATTCTACCATGCAATCTTGAACCGATAAACATCAATTTTATTATCACTTCGAAAATAAGCCTGGACTAAAAAAATTTTATGTTCTAAAGTGAAAGCCATTTTAAAACTGAGAAGCAATTTATTTAAACCAGAATCGACGCACGATTATTTTATGCACTAACTGATATTTGTGATTGACATTATCAAATGTCATTTGGATTTACGTTTACGGAACAACAAACACAAATTAATATATTTGCGTCTTATTCTATCAAAATTTCAAAGTAACCTAGATTGACTTTTCAAATGAACACTTGTTACGTATCAGAATATTTATTTATTTAATATCTTACTATTATTTAGAGAGATTATTTTATTTTATAATGAAACTAAAATATATAACTATAGCATAACTAAAAATAAAAATTTTGCTCGAACACTAAATGTAACTCCATATTTATGCTTATTTCATACCTGGAAGTCTCGAATACTTCGGATTCAGAATGTGTTTATAATAAAACAAGATTATTCTGTGTTTTGATATAGTCTGGCTTATCCTAAATCTAGCACGTACTCCAAATTAATTAATTAATTTATCGTGTATTGCGATAAAATTTAATTGCGATAACTTTTGATAGATTTTCTTATAATTGGAATACGTAAGTAGAAAGAATCTATTTTTAGAAAATTTTCGGATTGTCCCTCACAATCAAGATAAACGTACAATTTTTCTAAACTATGTGTATATATTTAAATGAGTAATGATCCTATTAAATAAAACAAAATATTTACAACGACGTTAATGAAAAATCAAAAATTTCGAGGAAGTAAATTAATGGCCTGCGACACAGCAGTGGGATTTATGAACTGTGTCCTAGAAGAAAGATATCACTGGCTCTGGGAAACCACACGACGCGCGACGGCTGACTGTGCTGAAGAAATTAGATACAGAGGTTACACGAATGAATGAAATTATTGTTGCCAGGCGACTATTGAAGCTATTATGATCTCTATTATCCGGTCGATACTGATAAAATATTGAAAAAAGACTATAATAAACTGCCGCTAGACAACACTGTATTAGTAATCTGAATGCTTGTATTAAAGGCAATATGATAGCAAATAAAATTGTCGAGGAGGGTTTAAAATCACTAAGAATTTCATCAGAAAGGATACTTGGTCATGAAACATACAAAGACGTGGAAGTTGACTCAAAGTCAATTTAATATTCAGCCATATTAGAAGAACTAGATGCTAGCCAACCTAATTAGAAGCAGCCAGAAATTAAAATCATCACCAACTTGGTAATCGGATACTGCCTCTCGAGAAAGCATCTATACAACATGGATATGGTCAACAAACCTAAGTGTAGGAGATATGAGTTAGAGGAGGAAACTATCCTGCACGTAATTTGTCCTTATGAGGAACTAAAAGCACTCAGATAATAGAAATATTTCGGCAGGAATTTAGCTGGAGCCTGTATGAATATACCTATAGGAATCCGAAATTGGTGGAGACTCTGGCTTGTAATCTGAATCAGAAATAAGAAAAACACCCTAACCACAATATATAACAATAAATACTATATACGTATTTCGGCAACTAAGTTGCCATCTTCAGCAGAATAAACTTAAAACTGAAAAAAGGTGTTAAATGTAGCATTTTTGGCTAAGGTAAACCTTAGAAGATATGCTTTTCACCAAATCGCCAGTGGGATAACACTCAGTGTTATCCCACTGGCGATTTGGTGTAGAGCATATCTTCTAAGGTTTACCTTAGCCAAAAACGCTACGTTTAACACCTTTTTTTAAGTTTTAAGGTTATTCTACTGAAGATAGCAACTTAGTTGCCGAAATACGTATATAGTATTTATTGTTATATATTGTGGTTAGGGTGTCTTTCTTATTTCTGTTTTACCTATTGGAATACTCAAAATTCCCCCGAACAGGATATTGTTAATTCTTCCTAATTCGAAGGAATATAAAGTGTACTTTCAAGAAATAGCCGGAAAGTACGCCGCGAATTGTTTCACATCTTCTGCACGGGTGCAACACACACTGCTATTTTATTCTAATATTGATACTTAAATAGTAATCCGATGTGATCAGTATCACGAATTATAACTAGAGAACGGACGCAATTTCCATAAAACGCAATCGGCAGTTGGAATTGTGTATAACGTCGCTCAGTACATCCCGGCGTAATTCAATAAAGTATTTGTTTGACTTACTCGGACACCTGGTCTCGCCGCGATAACAATGGACAAGGCAGCTATTGTATTCCGAGAATATAGTGCTTTTTAAAGTGTTTTCATGAGCGTAGATAGAAGCGGGGTTTTTATAATGTATTATTTATTAGTTTATATTTCGTAAGATAAATAAAGTGCTGTGAGTAAGTTTCTTGTTTTCATAGTTTTAGCTGTTAATTACATCGTAATTTTTGTGATAGATCCTGTTTAATATCGTTTGATTGAATCTATTTCTACCAATTATTTCGACGTAAGAGTGTGCATTGAATTTCGTTCAGTTTCAATAATTTACGCACACATTTTTAGTTTTCATTTATTTAGATCTAGAGCATTATTTAAGTTACTTTTCCAGACATGATATGGAAGAATGTCGAGAACGGCATTGTAAAACAATGGCGAGTTGGATTGACGTTCATACTGATTGTATGTCCATTGTCAGTGATTCCGAAATTTATTACAAAATCCGTAAAATATCGCCAAAAATTCGTCACTTAGGATCGCAAACACATCTGAACTCTGTAAAACTTTTATGGCGGCTAATATTCCATTCAATAAACTTAGCAATCCCACTTTAAAAATATTTCTTCAAAAATATACTGGTCGAAATGTTCCTGATGAATCAACTTTACGCAAATATTATGTTTCTAGGTGCTATACGAGAACAGTAGAAAGCATTAGAAGCCATCTTTTAAATCAATACATATGGATAAGCGCCGACGAAACGGTGGATATGTTACGACGCTGTGTGGTAAATGTTGTAGCTGGTGTACTACATCTAACTATTCCCTATAACTCATATGTAATAGCAACAAGTGTTATAAATAGAGTTTATGCGGAAACAGTTGCTGAAACCATTAAGGAGAATATGCAAAAAATGCTTCATTCCGACGCCACGTACAAAGAAAAAATAGTTTTATTTGTCAGTGATAGTGCTGCGTATATGTTAAAAACAAGCAGACTATTCAAGAAAACATATCCTAATATGCTGCATATTACTTGTGTAGCACATGCTCTCCACAGAATCTGTGAATATATCAGAGACACTTTTCCGGAAGTTGATAGACTTGTATCAGCTTTTAAAAAAGTTTTCAGAAAAGCACCATTGAGAGTAGCTCTTTTCAGGGAAAAATTTCCATCTCTGTCACTGCCTCCCACTCCAGTAATAACTAGATGGGGAACATGGCTGGAAGCTACTAGTTATTATTCTGAGAATTTCGATAGTCTAAAACATTTCGTAACACTGCTAAAGGAGGATGCTAGAAGTATTGGTGAGTGCAAGGAGCTCACACAAATCCCAAATTTAAAAAATCAGTTGTACTTTCTTCACGAACACTTTGGAAAATTGCCAAAACTAATCACTTATTTTGAAAATCGAAATCTCAAATTAAATGACGGATTAACCACATTAGATGTGGCTGTTAATAATTTGAAAAGTATTCCAAGTGACTTCGGATGTGGCCTTCGGCAAAAGTTTGAAGCAATTCTTAATAGAAATCCAGATTTAATTACATTGCAGCAATTATGTATGGAGACAATTCCACTAAATCTAACGGCTAATTATGAAGAAATAAAAGAGTATTTTTAGTATGCACCTATAACCAGTTGCGATGTAGAAAGGACGTTTTCTATTTATAAGGATGTACTTAATTCAAAGAGAACAAAATTGAAAGAATTGAAAGAAAACCTTGAGAAACTATTGCTAGTCAATATTAATACTCCTTTACTCAACTTGAACGACAAAATGAACAAATAAAAATGTTCCAATTATAGAAATAAAATTAAAAACTTTAAAAATACAACTTTTCAACAAATACATATGTATTTCGTAATTTTATAGATCACCACCCGTTTGTTTTCCAATTATATAAATAAAATTAATTAATAAATATGTATTTCGTATTTTAGATCGATAGATCACCACCCGTATGTTTTCCAATTATATAAATAACAATAAAAACTTTATAAATACAACTTTTCAACAAATAAATATGTATTTCGTAATTTTATAGATCACCACCCGTTCGTTTTCCAATTATATAAATAAAATTAAATATTTTAGAAATACAGCCTTTCGCCAGTACTGCACTAAGTGGTAAGCGTGTCCGTTCTCTAGTCATCAATGTTGAATTAGTGATAATTATAAACTTGTAAAGACACCTATAAAATATCAGCTTTTGGAAATATTTTTTAAGAATTTATAGAGAATCAAACGAACGTTAATCTAAATAAAATTGACAAAGTAATCAAAAGTAACGAACGAACTACGATCAGTGCGAACAAGGTCTAACATTTTTCAATAGTATATGTACTGGTATACGATTCTGAAGCGTGCATTAAATGATCGGAACGAGAACAAAATTCAATCGTGGGAGAATTCCTTAGTACTAGCGAGTGTATCTTCGCCAAACCTATATATTTTCTAAAGTGCCGCCTATTTTGAATCCGCAAATTTGTCAACATTGCTTTATCATCAATCTATGCACGTGTGTAAATAAAGTGCTTTGTATAAATATTATAAACATGAAATGTTTTTGTTCGGCATGCTTGCTTCGGAATAAATATATGTATGACATGTTACATAGGGAACGGACATTCTTACCACATGACTCGGCGTAATTCAATGAAGTATTTGTTAGACTTACCCGGCCATCTGGTCCGCAGCGTTAACAATGCACAAGCCCGCTATTGTATTCGGAGAATATATTCCATTAGACGCAATCGGCAATTGGAAATGTTTATAAACTTCTTGGAAATGTTTATAAACTTCGCTCAGAACATCCCGGCGTAATACAATGAAGATTTTGTGTTTGACTTACTCGGACACCTGCTCTCGCAGCGATAACAATAACAATATAGTCATGTGGTAAGAATGTCCGTTCTCTCACATGAACGTAACGATACCTTTGTAATATGGATTTCAATAAGTTTTTATCACATTTATGGAACTCTTATTTTTTATATATTTGCATATTTTCTTTAAAATGCCTAAATTTTAAGAAATAAACTGTAAATTTATTTTTGTTCATTAGATTATGTTACAGTAACTAGTAATACATATTCCAAATGTGAGTTGATATATTTATTATTGTCTTAAATAATTCATTAGCAAATGTTTAGTAAAAATAAGCAAATTTTAACTTAAATATACGAAGTTATTCAGCAGTAATATTGTGATAAATCTTCTGTTCGGGTTCGATTAATAAAACACAGTAATTCAAATCTTGCTGCTTCTCGATGGTCGCCCTAAATCGAGCTTTTTTAGAACCAACCTTTGGAGACTTTATGGAGTACTCCACCGTAAAGTCTTCAAAGGTTGGTTCTTTGTAGTATGTATCCAATTGACGCAAGTCAGCGATTTTGTTATTATTATCACCAGAGTATGGGGCTAATCAATTAAAATATACAACTCTTGGTTTACTATGAGATGTTCGCCTTATGTGGTAAATTACATCGTTAATCCGTTCAACGTCTCATATGGTCTCACCCAATTATAAATGTCTAACTGAAAATTAAAATATCGACAAAATTTATGCAAGGTGTCCCGTCCTTGTATAAATTTTGTCGATATGGGGTTCCGTCCCTGCTTATGAAAGTGGATTCGAAATCTAGAGAAGCTTTGAGATTTTTGCATTGACGAAGAACTCTTCATACAGTATTGACGTCAGGTAGAGTGACTTTAATAGACCTTTTTCTACTGTGGTCGGACTGTACGTATTTCCCTAGTCTAACGGGTTTAGTAACAGTGACTGGAGTATCTAGCCATTCCAATATTTTCGCAATAGAGGCTTTACCAGCTGCAACTTGTTTAATCTTGTTCCACACAATATAAAAATTATGTTGTTCTTTCGCAAAACAAGAGAAACCGAAAAGTAATAATTGCAATATAAGAAAAAAAGTGTTCCTATTCATTTTTTTAAAAATCTTCACACCAGAAGTTAAATGTTCATAACTCAAAAATTGTTAGAGAAATTATAATAGAAAGTATTGTTTCACTTACCACTAGAGAACGGACACGCTTACCACATGACGCAAAGCCCAGTGCAGTACTGGCGAAAGGCTGTATTTCTAAAATATTTAATTTTATTTATATAATTGGAAAACGAACGGGTGGTGATCTATAAAATTACGAAATACATATTTATTTGTTGAAAAGTTGTATTTATAAAGTTTTTAATTTTATTTATATAATTGGAAAACATACGGGTGGTGATCTATCTATCTAAAATTACGAAATACATATTTATTAATTAATTTTATTTATATAATAGGAAAACAAACGGGTGGTGATCTATAAAATTACGAAATACATATGTATTTGTTGAAAAGTTGTATTTTTAAAGTTTTTAATTTTATTTCTATAATTGGAACATTTTTATTTGTTCATTTTGTCGTTCAAGTTGAGTAAAGGAGTATTAATATTGACTAGCAATAGTTTCTCAAGGTTTTCTTTCAATTCTTTCAATTTTGTTCTCTTTGAATTAAGTACATCCTTATAAATAGAAAACGTCCTTTCTACATCGCAACTGGTTATAGGTGCATACTGGAAATATTCTTTTATTTCTTCATATTTAGCCGTTAGATTTTGTGGAATTGTCTCCATACATAATTGCTGCAATGTAATTAAATCTGGATTTCTATTAAGAATTGCTTCAAACTTTTGCCGACGGCCACATCCGAAGTCACTTGGAATACTTTTCAAATTATTAACAGCCACATCTAATGTGGTTAATCCGTCATTTAATTTGAGATTTCGATTTTCAAAATAAGTGATTAGTTTTGTCAATTTTCCAAAGTGTTCGTGAAGAAAGTACAACTGATTTTTTAAATTTGGGATTTGTGCTTTTCTGAAAACTTTTTTAAAAGCTGATACGAGTCTATCAACTTCCGGAAAAGTGTCTCTGATATATTCACAGATTCTGTGGAGAGCATGTGCTACACAAGTAATATGCAGCATATTAGGATATGTTTTCTTCAATAGTCTGCCTGTTTTCAACATGTACGCAGCACTATCACTGACAAATAAAAGTATTTTTTCTTTGTACGTGGCGTCCGAATGAAGCATTTTTTTGTATATTCTCCTTAATGGTTTCAGCAATTGTTTCCGCATCAACTCTATTTATAACATATGATAAAAACACACAATGTTGTATTAGATTTACACTTTATTTAATAATAATAATGACTATATAACAGCTGTTTCACCGTACAACGGTTTCTTCGGATATAACAAGCGGTTAAATGTTCATAACTCAAAAATGGTTAGAGAAATTATAATAGCAAGTATTGTTTCACTTACCACTAGAGAACGGACACGCTTACCACATGACGCAAAGCCCAGTGCAGTACTGGCGGAAGGCTGTATTTCTAAAATATTTAATTTTATTTATATAATTGGAAAACGAACGGCAAGCTATTTATAACACTTGTTGCTATTACATATGAGTTATAGGGAATAGTTGGATGTAGTACACCAGCTACAACATTTACCACACAGCGTCCTAACATATCCACCGTTTCGTCGGCGCTTATCCATACGTATTGATTTAAAAGATGGCTTCTAATGCGTTCTACTGTTCTCGTATAGCACCTAGAAACATAATATTTGCGTAAAGTTGATTCATCAAGAACATTTCGACCAGTATATTTTTTCAGAAATGTCTTCAAAATTGGATTGTTCAATTTAAATAATGGAATATTAGCTTCCATAAAAGTTTCACAGAGTTCTTCGTTAAAATTGTCAGATTCCAACGGGTTCAATTTTTTTTCGTGCTTTAACGATCCTACGTGACGTTTTACGGTTGATTTATTGCAATTTTTCAATAACGTTTCACACACTTCACAATAAATTTCGGAATCACTGGCAATGTACATACAATCAGTATGGCCCTCAATCCAACTCGCCATTGTTTCACGATGCCATTCTCGACGCTCTTCCATTGTCTGAAAAAGTAAGAATATTCTAGATCCAAATAAACGAAATTAAATAACGAAATTTTATGCACACTTACGTGAAAATAATTGGAAGATGTTGCTTAAATGAAAAGAAAAGGAATGTACGTGCTATTTCTCTTACGAAATACGATAAACTTATTTATTTTATCTACGTACACGACACCACTGAAAACACTATATTCTCCGAATACAATAGCTGGGTTGTCCATTGTTATCGCTGCGAGACCAGGTGGCCGAGTAAGTCAAACAAATACTTCATTGAATTACGCCGGGATGTACTGAGCGACGTTATACACAATTCCAATTGCCGATTGCGTTTTATGGAAATTGCATCCGTTCTCTCTTACCACATAATCTCAACCGGTTCTTCAACCATTTTTTGGACATTGAATAGCAAATGTGAAAAAAACTAAATTTAAGTTAGACAAGAAAGTGTTTGAACTTTGCCTAAACGTCGAAAGAAATATATATTAAAGTAAAGACACTACGTTGAAATATGTTACATTTAATAAAATATATAATTTACTTTATTTATTCTTATTATAGCTGCTTAAAAAATAGGTCAAATCTATAGATTAAAATTAAATTAATCAAAGATTTATAACATTAATAAAAAATATATAATATGTTTAAATAATTGCAGAAACCTCGAGGGTGTTTTGTGAAATGTACAGAATAATTGAATTGCATTGGGTAGCTTTATGAACATTTTATAAAGTTTAGAACCTGCAAATTTACTTTATGAATAACTAAGCGGAACAAAGAAATATGCGTAGTACACATATAATCTTGCGCAACAGAATTATGTTTGTGTATATTTTTTTCTTTTTCAGATAAAACATGTGAGTCAAGCTTCTTAATGTAGGACGCAGTATCTTTCTAGCGATCGAAACCACAGATTATGAGATGAATGAAACACGCAATACATATACTGTATCACTCAGAGTCATTAGTAAATTCCCGCATTACTAATTGTAACAAGGGATTAATTGTAATTATCAGGTTGAAGAGTTGTTCTCAGAAGTCCTTTAATATGTGATACTAAATGTTATACAATATTTATTAATTCAATACGAACATTTGAAAATGTCTTAAGCCAGGTTATTTTAAATTTATCCCATTTTTGGCAAAGAATTGGAAAACAGCGTATGGACGCAAGTAATGCCTATACAAGTGTCCCGTATCATTATGTTCAAATTTTAGGAGTGTAAAGTAGACTTTATTTCAAGTAACAAAAACGCAAAACTTGTATATCCATTTTTTGTTTCAAAGTTACAGATCTATGAATGTGATTGTCAGATCATGAAAACAATGTAATCCTAAAGTCAATAAAAACTGATTTTATTTAAAAAAGTTCAATTAATAATATTTTCGAAATGTCCACCTCCTTGTTGAATGCAGGCTTGTGCCCGCAAGCCAACAGAAGAAGTATTTATCCGAATTTCATACTTGTTTTGTCGAATTTGCGCCGGCAGCCAGGTGAATACGATCCAACAACTCTTCTCTTGTGTTCGAAACTTGCGCGTAGACTAAATTTTTCCTGTACCCCCACAAATAAAAGTCAAGGGGATTAAGATCGGGTGATCTGGGTGGCCATGCAACACGACCACCTCGACCAATCCATCTTGGATAATTGACGTTAACCCAATTTCGGACAGCAATTCCGAAATGTGGTGGTGCCCCATCCATGTGAAACCACATGTCTCGACGAACATTCAGTGAGATATCCTCTAAAAGACCTGGCAGTTCGTCGATAAGAAATTGAAGATAATTGTCCGCATTTAACCTCCCAGGAAGAACGACAGAACCTATTAACAAGTCATCGATTAGGGCCGTCTAAACGTTAATAGAAAATTCATGTTGAAATTTAGATGGGCGTATAGCTTTGGGATTTTGTGATGACCACCTGCAGCTTTTTCAGATTTGTAACACCACTTCTCGTAAACCTAGATTGATATGTACAGAGGACTGTTCTGCAGAAATTAAAATGAAGCCGTGACTGTCTTAATATCCAGGTAGAATAAACTAGACGAGCATAGTGGTCTGCCTCAAGCAAACCGTGTCCCCTGCGATAGTGATATGGATATAAGCACTCACGTTTTAAAATTCGCCAAACTGTCGTTCGTGGTACTCCTAGTTTTCTAGCGATTCGAGGTACACTGAGAGTTGGATCCCTTGTAACAATAGCTACTGCTTCTTCCTCTAAGTCTGCTGGCAAATTTACTCCTCGGTCGAAAAGATAATCACGCAGTCCGCATTCCCGAAATTGTCTGTGTACTTCCAGAAACGTTCTGTAATGAGGATTGTGCCTATCGGGAAACCGATGTCGGTATTCAATAACTGCTTGACGTGCACTGCCGTTACAGTAGCCATACACAAAATGCATGTCCGCATACTCTTGAGAAGAAAATCGGTAAGGCATTTTGAATAAAGAAAGCGTGTCCACTCACTAATAAGCTGTTGTATGAACTGAAACGTAATGTAATCCTTTATTAAAAAATGCAACGTTAACAGTCATCTGAACATTTGTTTATTGTATGATATTCATGGTTCAGCATTTACGAAATAAGTAAGAACCTTCTTTATCATAAATCAATTTCCAGTACTCTTTTTTGTAGATCTTCAAGAAATTATTCTATGGACTATGACAAGTGTTTATTTATTTTAGGATAACATTTTATTATGCGACGTTAACAATCACAGGCCTGTTATTGAATCGTATAACTTTTTTTAAATAAAATGAGTTTGTATTGACTATAGGATTACATTTTTTTTCATGATCTGACAATCACATTTGTAGACCTGTAACTTTGAAACAAATGAAAATGGATATACAAGTTTTGCGTTTTTGTTACTTGAAATGAGGTCTACTTTACACTCCTAAAATTTGAACATAACGATACGGAACACTTATATATGTACCTACGTACCTACATAGATTGTTAGAAAATTAATTTTAGTAAATGATCAATTCACTACAATTAGTAGAGACCGGTCACATCGGGCTGAAATGAGGTGATTACGACGGACGATATAAATAGTCTACAACATCTGTAAGTACATCACGCAGTTATTGAATAGCACTATTCATTCGGTTAAGTGCACATCTATTTTTTGTGTGCGGTTAACCGAATGAATAGTGCTATTCAACAACTGCGTGATGCACTTACAGATGTTGTAGACTATTTACTTCGTCCGTCGTAATGACGTCCATTTCAGCCCGATGTATCCGGTCTATGATAATTAGATATGGTTGAAATTATACACCCTCTGTTCTAGAAATAACCGGAATGACTTTGAAAAGAAAACTAGTTAAGAAATCTTGATAAATTGATTATATTTATTCGAAATATTGTCCTTCAGCAAAAATACGATTTGCACGTTCAACAAGTGTCATAAAATTATCTTTTTATATCGCGATAGTGATGAACTTGCTCGTCGTTGGCCGTTCAATGTTTTTAATAAATCCAAAACTATTTTCTTTCATCGCCAAATCTACCTTATCTACCTTACCAAATCTACCAAATCTACCTTAGTGAATAACAAATAATTTCACGGAGCCAAATAAGCTCATTATAGCGATCTAGAAGCAAAAAAAATATGTTTTACCAAACAATTGGCGGTAATTGACGTGCGATGAGAAAGTGCAGTAGTTGCCTAGTACCTAGCTCTCGATATTTGGAAAGAACACGACGACTACAGCCTTCGATATACCAGTATTACTTATACAGGATTCTAGAAAGTAGGTTAAATTAACAAAGTGTTAGTGTTTTTAACATTGATTAGAATGCAGTTCATGAAAAAAAAAATTGAATAACGCATTTTCGAGAAATTTTCAAATTTATAATTTTTTTAAATGGAACAGCCTGTATAAGTTTCAATACACTATTGTCCTAAAACGAATAATAAAGTATTTATTGTGGAATTTAGTTGATGTCAAAGATACTCTTTCATTCTGTAAAATCAGTAGTAGGCAAGGTTTATTTGTTGACTCAAATGTCGAACAGATCTTTGTGGTTCATTTTCCATTATTTCTTCAACACGATTGACAACTTGAGGTGTACGTTTCTTAACTGCTCCGCTGCCTGATTTTCTTAAGAGACTACCTATTACAAAATGTGGAAACTCAACTTGAAATTCTACCATGCAATCTTGAACTGAATAAACCCATAAACCATCAATTTTATTACCACTTCGAAAATAAGCCTGGACTAAAAAAGTTTTATGTTCTAAAGTGAAAGTCATTTTAAAACTGAGAAGCAATATATTTAAACCAGAATCGACGCACGATTAGTTTATGCACTAACTGATATTTGTGATTGACATTATCAAATGTCATTTGGATTTACGTTTACGGAATAACAAACACATACTAATATATATGCGTCTTATTCAATCTAAATTTCATAGTAACCTAGATTGACTTTTCAAATGAACACACGTTATATTGTTGCAAAAACGTTAATTGTATTTGAATTTTTCCATTTTTCATAGGGTCGTAGAAAAAATCATTTATTAAGGCACCTGGTCTGGCACCCCAACCCATAATAAGATGGGGCACGTGGCTTGATGCCTCTGTATTTTATGTAGATACCTTCGAACAAATATGAGAATTCATTCTCTCTTTTTCAAACGACTCGATAGCAATTGCAGATTGCAAAGATATACTAAATAAACCGCAAATACGCCAAGATTTAGCTTGTATTAAAGCAAAAAAAAGCATTTACTACACCATTGGCGAAGATATTTAACTTGGCTCTCGTTACATCTACTTTTTCCGCTGTTTGGAAGAGTACTAAAATTATTCCCGTTCTAGACTGGTGATACTTTGGACATTACCAGCTATTGTCCTTTTGCCATCTTATCGAACTTCGCAAAAAAATTTAAAATTGCACTGTACCGAAAATTATATCCTTTTATTAAAACTGCAATGTCACCGAATAAGCATGGCTTTATGGAAATGCGAACTACTGTGTCTAACCTTGCGGTATTTTCTCGATACGTTTTTATAATGTGCTGATGCGTTGGATTGTGGGACACAAGTTGATGTGGTATATACCGACTTTGCCAAGGCATTTGATCGAGTGGATCACGCTACCGTATAACGGGGCTATATCGGACGATTTTTAAGCATTTTTTTGGTATAAAGTGGTTAGGAATTGGTAATTAAAAAACGCAAAAAAAGTCAAGGCAGCCTTTTGTTCAAGGTATCTGATAGCACTATAATAATAATGAAAAAAAAAACCATCACTACTTTTTTTTTAAGTTTGGCGTCCGATATAAGAATACATGTGCGGTTATTTTGAACGACGTATTTTTTCAATGGAAAATGGTATCTGCTCTATATAGGAATACACCACAGCCTTTGTCGGACGAATAAACCAAAAGAAAATAGTTTTAGGGGGGACAACATGAATTGCAAGAAGGGAGATTACAGTAAGTGATATAAAACGTGTTTTATTCATCTGTAAACAAAAATCTTTTATTGCTTTATAATAAACACTGTAACATTTTCAAAAGTACATAGGTATAAAAATATAACATTTTGAAAAGTAAACATATTAATAAAACAATATGAAACAAACATGTAAATAATTTACATATCTGTAACTATGCACATGGACAATACACCTCGTGTTTTCAGCATTTACTTCTGCTTAATACATATGTTTCTGCCATCTAGGCGTCCTCAGTTAAGCTAGTGAAGCAATGTATACAAATTAATACAAACCTGTTATAAACAACTGGTTTGTATCTGTATTTAAATTTACTGAAATAGCCCGCATAGATCAAGAGGTAGCCCTCCAGACAAAGTCTCTTTCGCCCGTAAGATGTCAATTATTAAATAGTTGTCTTCTTATAGGACGGAACTTGCTTGATCTATGCGGGCTATTTCAGTAAATTTAAATACAGATACAAACCAGTTGTTTATAACAGGTTTGTATTAATTTGTATACATTGCTTCACTAGCTTAACTGAGGACGCCTAGATGGCAGAAACATATGTATTAAGCAGAAGTAAATGCTGAAAATACGAGGTGTATTGTCCATGTGCATAGTTACAGATATGTAAATTATTTACATGTTTGTTTCATATTGTACAAACGCTTTATACGTGCTTAACGTATTGTCATACTTAAACAAAACCTTTTTGTATATTAATAAAAGTAACATTTTCAAAATTACACATAAACAAGAACATTATAAAACATCTTCGTCAAATGTGTGAATTCCCTTCCCAATATTCGATCCGGTAATCTATACTTTAATTGGGAAAACTTTACCTTCTGTATGTCTAAAATATCTGGAAATACAAAAACATTTTTTTTGCCTTTATACTGCCTTACACAACTAATTACAATAAGAGATATTTTTGTTTCTAAAACCTTTGCGACAAAACATTTTTCAATCTTTTTTTTGTGCCCTTATCATAGACAAAACTGCATATAACAAAACAGCCTTCTGTAATATCACAGGGGTTAGTTATTTGGTATTTTAAGTAAGTCATTGGATCATCAGTCTCGTCAAATGACTCGTGAGTGGAAGAGGCAGCAGAAGTAACGTCCACATCCTCTTGATCAACTGTTTCGCTCGTTGTCGCCAACCGAGTTGCTAATTTTTCTTCTTCCAGTAGATCTGTGACTGTAACAAACTGTCCAGCAGGAACGTTTATTATTTTTCGTCTTGTGGAAATGGTCTTCTCAGTGATTGTGGTTTTCTCAGTAATAATTTGTGTAAAACTCTCTTCTAAAGCTCTGACATTGCCAGGCACATTGAGTGCAAAAGTTCTAGGATTGATTTTATCTATAACAACTTGGGGGTCAAATGGGGAAATGCCTGTGGCTCTAAATCCTGAGAGAATATTTTCACTTAAACTTTCTTGGCAGTTGTCAAGCAATTTTTGAAGCATCTTCGGGAATTCACTTTTTGGCAGAACACCACGGTTGCTTTTTTTTCCATTCCGTTAAACATTTGCACCATTGGACTTTTAGTGGATGGAAGACAGCAACTTCCAGCGGCTGGCAAAAGTGAGTGCTATTTTTTGGCAAAAAGAATAAAAAAAAGAAAGATAAGTGGCTACTAAGATTATCTCCTATTAAGACTTTCATTCCCTCTTTCCCTTTTAGATAAACTAGTGCGCATTGGAAATACCAGTCTTCAAATGTATCGACATCGAACCACCCTGAACTCGTTCTGTTGTATCTTGTACCCTGTGGTCCTCCTTCCACCCATTCAGGTTATAAATATTTTGATTTGTAAACCACATATGGTGGGAGTAACGTCCCATCCGCAGCTGCAGCGAGCATAACCGAAGTAGATGTTTTAGAAAAATCCATCACACGACTTGCATGTTTTGCTTTTTTAAACACGAAAACCTGCTGCTGGCCAGGGTCGTCAGGGCTTGTTTCGTCAAAATTGACAATGTTCGCGCTGGGCAACCCTTCGATAGTTCTTAAATGTTGAAAATAATCGGTTACAATCTCTGGTTGAAGATCAGCACGGCACATTTTAATGTTCTGCGAATTTCGGTGTGACAATTCCGGACTACGCTTTAAAAAAATTTTCACCCAATCCCTTCCGGGCCTGTTATCCTTAAATTCCTTTACTCTAGTACCTTTTCTATTAATATATTACTCCACAAAATCAATTAGATCTTTTTCTGTAAAAGGCACTCTAAATTCAGCAGCTTTGAGCAATGCAGTAACAATATACCTTTCTTCTGATACCGATATGGCAGGCATCCGCCGCAACAGGTCCCCATGCATGCCACGGTATTTGTCGTATAGTGTCGCTTTGGGAACGGAAAACTGTTCCGCCGCCTGCCCAAATGACATATGCTCTTCTATTACAGCCCTCAGAGCGTTTTCTAATTGCCAGAAGGGTAATCCCTTCGAGGAGCCGTGCCCAATTTGTGAACAAAACGTCGAGGCATGATGTTCGATATTACCTTACAAAACGAGTTTTTTCAATAATTCAGTTTTTTAAGAAAACCTCGATGAGTAATGGAAACAATTTATGTTGATATAAGTTAAGAAATATAACCTCTAAAGTTTTTTTTATTGTCAGATACTCATATTCTTAATAGTTTTGTTCTCACAAGGTTTTTCAGGGCTTTACAAAAATTTCAAAATGACAACGTGATTTCAGTATTTTTTTAAAGATAAATTAACTTACCTTTGGCCAAACACACATTTAATACTAATCAGCCGATCTATTAGGTTGACTGCACTACGATTTATAACGTTTATTTTAATGAACTGCACTGTTGACAACCAAATTTATAAAAGTCGTCATCACATCCGATATTACCCCACGCGTCCGATATAGTCCCGTTATAGGTATCTTGTCAGCTAAATTTGCGAGTTTTGGACTTAGTGAACCGCTAGTAATAAGCCTCAACCTGTATTCTACAACGAATATTTTTCGTAATCTTAGATTGCCACTTCTGAGTTGTCGCAAGGCTCTAACTTTGGTCCACTTCTTTTTATTAGTTTGTTGTTTTCTCGAGTCACCGACTCGAGGAACTGTCTTCTACTACAGGCCCATCTGGTTAACAAAAGCAGACTTGGTGCCAAAATAACAATTTACCTTTGAACCTTGTTAAGTGTAGATTTTATCTTTCACGAAAAGACTAAATGTTATAAACTTCAATTACCAACTTGGAGATGTGAATATATCGCGTATTGAATCTATTAAAAACTTGGGCGTTACCTTCGATATGAATCTGACCTTCAATGAGCATATCAGCAATGTGTTTACACAAATCTTGGGTTTATTATCCGTAACTGTGGTGAATTTTATAACGTGAGCGTATTAACTTCCTTATATCTATAACACATTATTGAGATCACGTTTGGAATATGCCAGCTTGATATGGTATCCATTTTATGAAGCACAAAAACGTCTACCTAAGCAAGTTTAGCGACGATTTTTGAAGTACGTGTGGTTTAAGGTGGACGGTGGGTCAATACCCACAAGGGCTTTGATCACGCTCTACTCTTTTCTCGCTTTAGGGTGCCTAATCGTTTTGCAGCCAGCCTTAACTTCCTTCAAAGACTTCTTCACGTTATATAGTTGTACGTCGTACAACGATATTATCTTTCTTTAATTTTCTTATTCCACAATTCTTCACGACCTTCCTGTACTTTTTACCTTCTTTTTCCTCGAACCAATGTGTTGGTCAGGTCTCCTGTCTACATTATGGACAGCAACTTCAGTCAGGTTTCTTCGGATATCGACATACACTTCCATAGTTTGTTGACCTTCAAACTTCTCTATGTCACCTGCGATAAATATTCATTGTAGTGTAGTTGACTTAATTAATTGCTGGATGTTCTTGTTTTTTATTTTTACTACTTTTATTCACATGTGCTGACTTTTGTTTATATTCATATGTATTATTAGTAGAGAACGGATGCAATGTCCATAAAACGCAATCGGCAATTGGAATTGTGTATAACGTCGCACAGTACATCCCGGCGTAATTCAATGAAGTATTTGTTTGACTTACTCGGCCACCTGGTCTCGCACGATAACAATGGACAACTCAGCTATTGTATTCGGAGAATATAGTGTTTTTTAAAGTGTTTTCATGAGCGTAGATAGAAGCGGGGTTTTTATAATGTATTTTATTTATTAGTTTATATTTCGTAAGATAAATAAAGTGCTGTGAGTAAGTTTCTTGTTTTCATAGTTTTAACTGTTAATTACATCGTAATTTTTGTGATAGATCCTGTTTAATATCGTTTGATTGAATCTATTTGTACCAATTATTTCGACGTATAGCAAACGCCAATTAAGTTGGCGCGAGGAGGGGTAAGTTCGCGCAGGATTAAAAGTAGTGGGGAGATTTGTATTTGGTTTTACATCAAATGTCAGATAATTCTAACCTCTGAGCGTGTATCACTTTATGATCCCCTAGCAAAGACATTATGTTCCGTCAAACGTCAATGACAAATGTATTCTGACAATTACTTGAGTAGTGGGGGTAGACGTTTTTAAAAACGGCTTCTGCGCACCCCCTCCTCGCGCCAACTTAATTGGCGTTTGCTATAAGTGGGCATTGAATTTCGTTCAGTTTCAATAACTTACGCACACATTTTTAGTTTTCATTTATTTAGATCTAGAGCATTGTTTAAGTTACTTTTTCAGACATGATATGGAAGAATGTCGAGAACGGCATTGTAAAACAATGGCGAGTTGGATTGACGGTCATACTGATTGTATGTCCATTGTCAGTGATTCCGAAATTTATTACAAAATCCGTAAAATATCGTCAAAAATTCGTCACTTAGGATCGCAAACACATCTGAACTATGTAAAACTTTTAGGGCGGCTAATATTCCATTAAATAAACTTAGCAATCCCACTTTAAAAATATTTCTTCAAATATATACTGGTCGAAATGTTCCTGATGAATCAACTTTACGCAAATATTATGTTTCTGGGTGCTATACGAGAACAGTAGAACGCATTAGAAGCCATCTTTTAAATCAATACATATGGATAAGCGCCGACGAAACGGTGGATATGTTAGGACGCTGTGTGGTAAATGTTGTAGCTGGTGTACTACATCCAACTATGCCCTATAACTCATATGTAATAGCAACAAGTGTTAAAAAAAGAGTTGATGCGGAAACAGTTGCTGAAACCATTAAGGAGAATATGCAAAAAATGCTTCATTCGGACGCCACGTTCAAAGAAAAAATACTTTTATTTGTCAGTGATAGTGCTGCGTATATGTTAAAAACAGGCAGACTATTGAAGAAAACATATCCTAATATGCTGCATATTACTTGTGTAGCACATGCTCTCCACAGAATCTGTGAATATATCAGAGACACTTTTCCGGAAGTTGATAGACTTGTACCAGCTTTTAAAAAAGTTTTCAGAAAAGCACCATTGAGAGTAGCTCTTTTCAGGGAAAAATTTCCATCTCTGTCACTGCCTCCCACTCCAGTAATAACTAGATGGCTGGATGAATAACATGGCTGGAAGCTACTAGTTATTATGCTGAGAATTTCGATAGTCTAAAACATTTCGTAACACTGCTAAAGGAGGATGCTAGAAGTATTGGTGAGTGCAAGGAGCTCACACAAATCCCAAATTTAAAAAATCAGTTGTACTTTCTTCACGAACACTTTGGAAAATTGCCAAAACTAATCACTTATTTTGAAAATTGAAATCTCAAATTAAATGACGGATTAACCACATTAGATATGGCTGTTAATAATTTGAAAAGTATACCAAGTGACTTCGGATGTGGCCTTCGGCAAAAGTTTGAAGCAATTCTTAATAGAAATCCAGATTTAATTACATTGCAGCAATTATGTATGGAGACAATTCCACAAAATCTAACGGCTAAATATGAAGAAATAAAAGAATATTTCCAGTATGCACCTATAACCAGTTGCGATGTAGAAAGGACGTTTTCTATTTATAAGGATGTACTTAATTCAAAGAGAACAAAATTGAAAGAATTGAAAGAAAACCTTGAGAAACTATTGCTAGTCAATATTAATACTCCTTTACTCAACTTGAACGACAAAATGAACAAATAAAAATGTTCCAATTATAGAAATAAAATTAAAAACTTTAAAAATACAACTTTTCAACAAATACATATGTATTTCGTAATTTTATAGATCAATTTTTTCCAATGTTTTCCAATTATATAAATAAAATTAATTAATAAATATGTATTTCGTAATTTTAGATAGATAGATCACCACCCGTATGTTTTCAATTATATAAATAAAATTAAATATTTTAGAAATACAGCCTTTCGCCAGTATTGCACTGGGCTTTGCGTCATGTGGTAAGCGTGTCCGTTCTCTAATTATTAGTTTCAATTGTGTTTATTGTGTTATGCTTTTTTATATTTAGGAGTTAATCTTTATAATACTTTCTTTTTGATACTAGTAGTACTTGTTATGTGTATATGATTTACAATTTTATTTTAATTTTATCGTGTAAATGGAATTATAATTCTGTTGGGTAAATAACTAAATAAACGTTATCATTTGACCAGGCGCGGCTCGTGATGACGTATTTTGGTTTGCAGTACAATGATACGAGTGCCTCGTGTGTTTTCGGTGTTTACTAAGCAAACGTTACAGTTAGTACACGAGAATACACGAAGCACTCGGATCATTGTACTGCAAACCAAAATACGTCATCACGAGCCGCGCCTGTTTGACATTCTCTTTAATTAAATATTCCGTTTTATTGCTGATTCAGAGTAATCAAATCATGAATTTACTATGATTTCATTTTATTGTCCGCTATTAAAAACAGTTAATGTTCTTTCTGTGCAACAAGTCCTGAATAAAATTGAACTCGATTTATCAATCATCAGTTATTAACGATGAAAAGGAATTTTAATATTTTATTACCAAAACATCTGATAACGTGAAGTACAACTTACTTTATTTTTGTGGTATATGCTCATTAGTAATGAGTCATTACTAATGAGCATATAACAGCCTAATGAGCCATTAGGCTCCCTGCATGTTGAACATAGCAGTCGGGGTTAGCCTAGCATTGTAGACAAAGAGAAAAACTTTCGGACTCTGCTTTTTTTATGGATGTGACCCTCCACTAGTTTCAATCCGGCCCGCGAGAGATTCAGAAAATTGAAATAACGATATCAATTCAAATCGATAAATAATATTAAGGGTCTACTTTAGTGCCCGAAAAATTACCATTTCAGAAATATGCAACCCACATTACAGCTCACTACAGCGGACAGGTACCAAGACGCCCTGCTGAGATGGTCGAAGGATTATGTAAATTAGCAAACAAATTTGATTATTGACACATCAGCTACTTGGGATTTATATATGACTTGTTTTAAGCAGATAGATGATCTGTGTATTTCCGCCTAAAATTTTTTGAATCGTAGATAAAGAATAGATGTATTATTATAACAAATGTAACTTAATAGGTTTTAATATAAAATAAGTAGGGTAGTAAAGCTACACAATTTTACCCATACATACCTAATTGAAATAATAATATAATAATATAATAATAATAATAATAATATATTTATTTGTTCATAATTATACAAGTGTATAGAACTCGCATTACCTGGCTTTCTAATCCTTCTTAGTCATTAAAAGTTAATCACCTGGTTACTTGGAAAAATGTATATAATTCGATAAAGATATGACCATATGATAAACAACTTTCTGCTCCCACCTATCTTAAAAAATAAGGGGTGGGAATGTCAAAAAAAAAATTATAAATATGATGAATACTTGAACATAAGGTCAATTGGTTTTTACCATCTTGTGCTTTGCATGTGATTATAAGTGAATTTGCTGTGCTTTTGTTAGTTCTTGTCAATTGTGCTTGTATTTTCGGAGCGATTTTTCTATTTTGGAAAATTTTGCTGTGCGTTAGCATTATATTCGGACTATTTTCATTAGCTATTCGTATGCGAAAGATTGCATACGTATATTAGTGTTGGTGACTGTTGTAATTTTGAAATATAATTAACAATGGGACTTCACTCCCAAAAAAGATTGACAACCGCTGCAAAACGGAAAAGTAGAAAACAGTTGATGAAACAAATTCGGATAAAAAATCGAATAGTGTCTCAACGTGATAATATTGTAGATAATCAAATTGTTTTCACTGAGACAAATTCGGCACGCGACGACAGTTTTGATTCGGATATATCAGATGAGGTTTTTATTGAAACAGAAAATTTAAACAATATTGCAAATTTTACTCTTGCTGGACGTAGGATTGTTGATATAAATCATCTGTTTACTGTTCTAAAAGGAATACGACATGATATGTTTGGCTGTACTTTTCAAAATGTAGAAATAATAGCGGAAAAACATTTTGGTTTTAAAAGTGTTTTTACTTATAAATGCAACATGTGTGGAATAACCGATACATTCAGTACTGAAAATGAATATAAAAAATGTGGAGTAAATGAAGCAGCGGTGTGTGGAACTGTTGCAATAGGGGCGGGTCATTCACAATTAACAGAATTTTCCGCAGCTTTAGACATTCCTCAAATGTCTTCAGCAACGTATGCGCGCATAGAAAAAAAAGTGCTAAAAAATACAGAGGAGTTAGCATTAAAAGAAATGCAAGCTGCAGGAAAGGAAGAACGTAAGTTGGCAATTGAAGCCGGAGAAATTGATAGCGACGGAATACCTTTTATAACTGTAACAGTGGATGGAGCTTGGTCAAAACGAAGTTACAAGTCTAATTATAACGCTCTCTCGGGCGTTGGGTGCGTAATTGGGACCAGAACTAAAAAAGTTTTGTACGTAGGAGTAAAAAATAAAATGTGCAAATTTTGTAAAAATAACGATAAAAAAAATGTTCCGTCTCATAAATGTTTTCAAAACTGGAGCAGTTCTTCAACTTCTATGGAAGCAGCTATTATTCTAGATGGGTTTAGAATGTCAATAGAAATGCATAATTTGCGATATAAAACTATTATTGGTGATGGGGATAGTAGTGTATATAAAAAAATTCAAACAGCAAAACCTTACGGACCAACATATTTTATTGAAAAAATTGAGTGTCGAAATCATGTGTTGCGAAATTTCTGTACGAAAATACGAGAAATTTCAAAAACTCCTCGATCAGATATGTGTATACGAAATTTTTTACGGCAGAATATTCTTAAATTTAGAACAGCTGTAGTTAGTGCCATAAAGTACCGCAAAAATGAAAATGTTTCTTTTCAACAAAAAATTGAAAACTTAAAAAATGATATTCTCAATGGACCTGCCCACATATTTGGAGAACATAGTAACTGTGCTAGCTATTTTTGTAGTAAAGATGGTAACAATGGTAACAATTCAAATACTATTGATTACAAACATTTCAAAAGCAGTGCTCTATATGATATATTTTTTCAGTCTTTGAATAGAGTAGCCAATTTATCCTCCAGTTTACTTTATGACGTAGACAATAACGTCGTAGAATCCTTCAATTCTGTTGTGAATAAATTCGTGGGAGGAAAAAGAATAAATTTTTCGCTGGGAGGCTCGTACCAAGGGAGATGTTTTGCGGCAGCCATAAATTATAATAATAAAGAGACATTTGTATATACATTTGTTAAGAAAACTAATGGGGATAATTTTAACTGTGTATATTTGGAAAAATTCAAAAATCTTAAACTAAATCAAGCAATAAAAAAGAAAAGCAAAAAAAATAAAATTCGAATTCAAAGTGCTGATTCGGATTACGGAGCGTGCAAAATCGTGGTACCTGACATGCCTATTCCGGAATACGAAAGCAAGAGAAAACAATTTCTTGATGAATTGTCATTATCTGATTGTCATAATATTCAAATTAGGACCGTGAATCAGAGACATAACAACGATTGGGAAAAAGAGAGACAGATAAGATTAACGGCAAGTAACTTTGGCAAGATTTGTAAAATGAGAGAAAAAACAGACACGGCTAGTACAATAAAACATATGCTGTATACTAATAGATTCAATAATAAAAAACTACCAAATTCTCTACAGTATGGCATAGATAATGAAGAAAGGGCCAAGCAAAAATTTATGGAAATTACAAATTTGAAAGTTGAGGCATGCGGTTTGTTCATTGACGAGAAGAAAAAATTTTTAGGCGCCACTCCTGACGGATTAATTGGATTCGATTCTATTGTCGAAATAAAATGTCCTTATTCAGCGCGTGATAAATTAATACATGAAGCCATTAACGAAAAATTAATTAATTATTGCACCTTAGATGCAAATGATGGAAGCAAAATTTTGCTAAAACCTTTTGATAATTATATGTATCAAGTGCAGGGACAACTCCACATCACCAAAAGAGAGAAATGTTATTTCGTAGTTTATACTAAACACGATTTGAAATATATAGTAATAGAACGAAATGATGATTTCTGGAATCATCATATGATTCAACATCTGGAAAAATTTTATATGAATGCAATGCTTCCAGAAATAATTGACGCGAGGTATCATAGAGATCAATCTATAAGAAGTATTATGAAAAAAGATCTCTAATTTTTTTTATTCTATTTTTTTTTAAATACAAACTATTTACTTATGTAAATGCAGTAATTTATTAGCTGCAAATTAGTTTGTTCACATATAAATGACTAGACCCTCTCAACATGACGTCTTGGTACCTACTCTATTTTACCGTGTGCTGTAATGTGGGCTGCATATTTTCAGGGACGTTGAGTATCGGATGCCTGTTTTTTACTTTTATTTTTATTGATAACTAAACAACTTTTACATCTAGACAAAAACGGGCTGTATAGCTACCTAGATATTATAAATACCTACAACACAAACATTTCATAACTCCATTAGCTGGCCTGGTTATCTCTAAATTTGTCCGGATAGATTTTCTGTTTTTTATCGATAAAAGTCAAACCGTACAAAAATTTTGAAAAAAACGTAAATACCTACCTAGTTTTTATTGATACATGGTCATACATACATCGAGCGATCTTTCAACTTTTAATTTGAAGCCAAAAAAAGGCCGGAAAAATACACTCATTTCAGTGTGGGATTGCCGGGTATAGCGTAGAGCCTTAAGTATTAAGCGTACGCAGTGGAACGCCACAGATCGAGTCAGAAATAGTCGTTAGAAAGAGACAAACAGATAAACATTCGGGAAGCCGCCCGATGTGCTTGAAGCACTCGCATCAGTGATGTAAGTCGGTAAATTACCCCGTATATTACCGAATTAATTACCGTCATTTGCGGTAAATTACCACATAAAATTCACGTATGACATTGCACACTCGGTGATTGGGGAAGTCCCTTTCTAGCAGATGTAAATGCTCGTGAATCATCCGTTTATATAACGAATGAAGTAGTCTTTCAAAAGATTTCGGCGTATAAGTTGAACTATAGAAAGTTTGTGAATATACTACTCGTAGTGCAGTGCGCTGGGATGGGGCGAAAAGATAAAATGAAAAAAGTTATTTTAACAGCATTTTCAAAATCCACAGAACATTCGAAATTATATTCGTGTAACTTCTGTTCGCAAAGTTATGTTTTAAATGTAACCAGAATGTCCAGTCACTTACAGAATAAGTGCATTCGTTGTCCTCGTAAAATAAAGAATGAAAATACAATCAAAATCAAGAGCATTAAGTGTTAAGAAAATTAAAGCAATAAATAAAGGTGAGTAATTTTGATTGATTCCTATTGGGCTTTATCGAAAAGTATTTAACATTTTAGAGATTCCGGAAAGAAAAAGTTCTTCGCAAACAGATTTAGAAGACGACGATGGAGAGACGATTTCAAGCGATTCTCGCCCACAATCTGCTGCAAGCACCACTAAATCCGCTTACAGTGAAAATTTGGATTTTTTTGTGGATGTAATGAATAAATCAGAAGATGAGGAAATTTGGGATCTTTTAGCAAGAGCATGCTTTGCTAGTAATACCCCTTTAAATTTTACGGAAAATGTTCATTGGCAAAAATTGTTTAAAAAAATTAAACCATCTTTACGATTGCCGACTAGATATCAGTTATCCAATGCGCATTTAGATAAACAATACTCTCAAATAAATCAGTTAGTTAATGAAAAAATAGCAAAGGCTAAAACAATTGGAATTCAAGTTGATGAGTGGAGTAATATTAGAAACGAATCCGGGGTGCGTAAGAGCTTTGCTTACTTTTGCTGACAGGGGGGGAGAGATTATAAATATAATAATTACATGTCCAGAACCAGTTTTATTTAAAGTAATTGACTGCAAGGAAAATCGCCACGATGCTGCATATCTTTGTTCTTTACTTAGTTGTGTTATTGACGACTTAGGTATTAATAAAGTTATAAGCATAGTGACTGATAACGCTAGCAATATGAAATCAACTTGGAAATTAATTAGTGATATGTACCCGTCTAATTATTTTTCTTGTTATGGATGTAGTGCTCATATTTTGAATTTATTCGCACAAGATATTTTAAAATTGGAAGTATGTATTTGCATGTTTAATTACTGATTGTAAAGTCATAGTAAAAACTATTAAAAAATCGCATATTTTGAATGCTACATTTAAAAATATACAAGATGAACAGCGAGCATTACAAAAATTAAACACACTAAAATCTCTTAAACTACCTGGCCAAACTAGATGGTGCTCTAATATTTTCTGTTTAGAAAGCTTAAGGATAAATTTAAAAAAATTAAAAGAATTGGCTATAACAGAAACTATAGCTAATACTTTAGACAAAAGAATAAAAAATAATATTTTAGATGATCTGTTTTGGGAAAGAGTTGATACATTACATACAATTTTACACCCAGTCTCCGTAATTTTAAAGAACATACAAATCTCTCAACCTTGCATATCTCATGTTGTTGAATATTTTCAAGACCTGAAAGATCAACTGATTGCTGCATGCCCAGTTTCAGAACTAAATGCTGTCCTATCACATTTAAAATCACGGAGAGAAATGGCTATAACACCTATACATTTGCCTGCCAATTTACTAGATCCAAAATTTATAGTCAAAAATCTCAATAACGAGGAATATATCACAGCACTGACATATATTAACAAACTATCAACGCATCTAGTTAGTGGATCTGATATAGCAGAAATTATGACTGAGGTTGCTTATTACAAATCGAAAGAACAATTGTTTTCAAAAGATTTTATATGGCAAGCATTAGAGACAGGCAAATTGAATTCTGTATTATGGTGGAAATCACTTTGTTGTACCTGCTACAGCTTTAAGTAAAGTCGCAATAGAAATTTTGAACAGCCCATCAACAACATGTGCGACGGAGAGAAGTTTTTCAATGTTTAGTATTATACACAGTAAAAAACGAAATAGATTAACTAATGAAAGAGCTGCTAAGTTGGTATATGTGAATTTAAATTTAAAACTGAAAGAAAATCCGGCACTGAAAGAACTCCAAACAGAAGAGTTGTAATGTTCTGATTCGAATTGCAATACTGAGACTGAGAGTGATCTGGAATAGTTATGTAAATAACATTACATATTACATAATGGTAATAATGAAAAATCATTGTTTAGTTCTATTTTCAGAATATTCTTTAATTTTAAAATATGTTAATATTGTAGGTACTCTTTATTTTTTTTCCTTTAATAAAATGTTTAAGACTTTCTTTGTTGTAGGGGTTTTATTTAAACAATAAAAAAGTGTGGTAAATTACCATGGTAATTTACTCAAAAAATGGTAAATTACGTAAGAATAAATCTTGGTAAAAAAAGAGCAGTAATTTACCAAAAATATATATTACGGTAATTTTACATCTCTGACTCGCATACGAGTATTCTAGTTGCTTATTGGGGATAATATATAAACCGCTCAGCGCGCGTGACATTCAAGCAAATTCTATCAACATGTCTGGTTTAAAAAAAGCGGAAAGTGGACACAGATATGATGGCTAGTGATATCAAAAAAACATTGACCGATAGATTGGCTGGTTTCCAAGCATTTTCGATTGCTTTGGATGAGAGTACAGATTTATCTGACACAGCCCAGTTAGCTATTTTTATGCGAGGTGTTGATGAAGAATTTGCAGTGAGAGAGGATTTACTGCTTTACGGCCGCTACAAGGGACCACTACTGGAAAAGATATTTTTGCCGAGATGCAATGTACTTTTGAGCAATATATTTACTGCGGTGTAAATTAGTTGGAGTGTGCACAGATGGTGCGCCTTCAATGGTCGGTTCACGAAAAGGTTTTATTGGAATTCTGAAGGAAAGCGCAACCGCAACGAATGTGATTTAATAATTCTGCATTGCATTATTCACCAACAAAACTTGTGCTCTAAGTCCATTCGACTGAAGAACGTTATGGATGTGATAGTAAATACCATTAATTTCATTACTTCTTAACCATCGTCAGTTTAAAGCATTTTTGGATGAACTCTCTTCAGGACACGATGATGTGACATATTATTGCGAAGTAAGGTGGCTAAGCAAAGGTAAAATGCTAAAAAGGTTTTATGACCTTAGAAAAGAAATAGCTGATTTTATGGAAATGAAAGAGAAAAGATTGCCGCAAATTTGTGATCCAACTTGGGCTTGTGACTTGGCATTCTTAAACGACCTGAACTTGAAGCTTCAAAAACAAGGGCAATTGGTAAATCAGCTGTTCAGTCATCTTAAAGCTTTTCGAAACAAAATTCGCTTGTGGGAAACGCAAATGAGAAGTAAAATCTGTTTTCATTTTTTAACATTATCCAGTCACGAAAACATTGAATACGGTCGCTATGCTGAAGAACTGAAACTACTGTCAGAACAATTCACTGATCGATTTTCCGATTTTAAGAATATGGATAGCACTTTCAATATTTTTGCAAATCCTTGTAAGTGTAATGTGGAAGATGCTTCGTTTCACCTACAAATGGAGTTGATAGAGCTTCAAGAAGACTCATATTTGAAGTCTAAATTTGATATTTGGAACCAAGCGAATTTTACAGAACATACCTTTCCGAAGAAAAGTATCCACAGCTGAGTTTTCGCACGAAAAATAATTTGCACATTCGGAAGCACGTATAAATGTGAGCAGCTTTTTTCAATCATGAAAATTAATAAAAATAGGCATCGTATTCGGCTTACAGATGTTAATTTAGAAAACAGTTTGCGCTTATGTACTACTAATATTGACCCCAATATTGATCATCTTGTTTCTCAGCTTCAAACTCAAGTATCTCATTAATTTTCATTTGATTTTTCTATTAATTCGTATTGTTTGATTATGCTATTATAATTAATAAATAAAAAAATGTGTGAATTTTTGTTGCTTCTTTATTCACTATTACCTACTTATTTTTTGCCTACGGCCCGCGACCTGATTAAGTCCCGAAATTACGCCCTCAGCTAAGCAAAGGTTGCCCATACCTGGTTTAGAGTATCAAAAAGAACTAGACTCGCGCAAAATAAAATGCGAAGAGTTTAGACTTATGCAATGCAATGTATAGCGCCAAAGAAAAAAAAGGATTGAAACGTATATGCGACTAATGCCATCATACAAAAAATTGCAGTCCATGATTACGTAGTAACGAGAAAATTATTTTTCTTTATTCGAGTCCGGCCGCCCGTTAAATATGCGGGCGCCAATACGGACTTCCACCTCTAATTCAACAGTAATTCTCTCTACCGACTAATCATATTGTTCTATCGGTATTTGTCAGTGCCACACACAAATTTAAAGAAAAAAAAAATATATGAAAATAATTCCATACAAATAATTAAAAGCCAATTATATCCCATTGGGTACGCTACATAAAGTTTTTTGTTTTATAGCGACTTTTGTTTTATTATAAACATATAATTTTAAGTAAGAAAACAACAACGTTCCATTAATATCATGAATCCATGAATTCACTATCCGCAATTAGGTACTTATGTTAAAAGTATCGTTCGCAACTTTATCGATTTTTTTTTGCAGGTCAATGGACTTGAATTACAGCTGTATATCGGTAAATATAGAATAAACAAAGATATGATGGTTAGACTTAACTACATTTTGAGCCTAAAAATTTGGAAATTTTACTTAAATTATTTTTTTATTTTCTATTAGACATTTTTCATATTCGCATAGGCGCTATTCAGCGTTAATCCTGTATAGAAATCAGTGGCGGCTCTTTAATGAGAGCAAGTGAGCAATTCCCCCCTTGAAATAATGAAACAAAACAAACCAAGCGGCGACTAACTGTGAAAGTATTTATTTATTATATATATTATGTATTCATAGTTATTGACGAGGAACGTGGCACGCTAATAACGTTCATATACCGATCGTCGTCACAGATATACTGAGTAAAGCCCTACCGTTGCTCTGTTAAGGCATTAACATTACATTGATGGTGGGGAGAACTGTATTTTGCCGTACTTCAATGTAGTATAATACATAGCGTTGGAGCAACTGAACCAGACTGCTCTCTGGCGTTGTTACAATGAATACGGTATCTTTTTGACAGAACAACGCGTTTTCGCGGTTAACGTATAATGAAAAAAACGCAGTAAAAAATCTTAAACGGCCGATGCCTCAATTATGTTTAGAAAATAAACAATCTGTTAAAGGTAAAGACGTTATAAGAAAATTCAAAATTAATATTTATCAGAAAAATGACTGGATTTGTGGGTGTGAAATTAAAAATACTTTGTTTTGTTTTCCGTGTCTTTTGTTTGGTGGTGAACCGTCTTGGTCAAAGAACGGAATAAGAGACTTAATTCATCTTAGTGCTAAAATTATTAAACATGAAAATTCCGAAGGGCATTTGAAAAATATATTTAGTCTAAGAATGTTAGGAAAAAATAACATTCAGAATGTTTTAGATTCATCATATAGAAAAGCAATTCAACAACACAATGAAAAGGTAACAAAAAATAGGCATGTGTTAAATTTAAGCAACCGACTTCATATCTGTGATAGCTGATGAAACCACAGATATGTCCAATCAGTTTCAGTTGGTGGTTGTTTTAAGATATATTGTGAACACGAGACCGGTCGAAAGATTTTGGAAATTTCTTCTGCCTAGTGGACATGATGCTAATTCTTTATCTGCCTCCATCCTTAACGAAATTAGTTTGCTAGTTGATGACCCAGAAAAACTGATTGGACAGAGCTATGATGGGGCAGCAGTCATGAGTGGTGCTATTAACGGCGTCCAAGACCAGTATCCAAGGGCTAACTTTGTACATTGTTATGCACATCAGACAAATCTAATTATGTCACATGCTACATCGAGCAGTAGTAATTGCAGAATTTTTTTTGCCAATCTGACGGGATTATGTACATTTTTCTCCACTTCACCACAACTAGCTGCAAGATTGGAAGAATTCCTTCAGAGAAAAAGCTTACCTCGTTCTTCAAAAATAAGATGGAACTTCAATTCTAGGACAGTGAATACAATATATGAGCACCGAGAAGAAATAATTGAAGCTCTAGAATAAATCGAGGGAGAAGCTAGTTTACAAACTACCATTCATCAAGCTAGTGACAATTTGCGAATTTTAGAGGAAAATTTTATCTATTGGTTAACTTTCTTTCATAAAATTATGCCACATGTGGACATATTGTTAATCAATTACAAAATGTCAATACAGATGCATTAAAAATCAAGAATAATTTAGATAATTTTGAACGCGCTATTGGAAAGTTCGAACCGAAATCGCTGACACAGATAATCAGTTGGTTAAACAAAATGACCCAGAACTGACTCCTCGACCATCAAAGCGGCGAAGAGTAACTGATGGTAGCCAAAGAAGGAGGGAAACTATTGAAGTGTGCGATTTTATTTTGCTAGAAATAAAAACTAGATTTCGGTATACAGGGCACTTAATATTAGCAAACTTAATTTCTTTTAAACAGTTCTCCTCTTTTCAAAAAAAAATTCCGGAAGATTGCCTTAAAGAAGCAGTAAAATTTTATCCATGCCTCAATGAAAGCAGACTACGAACTGAATTAAGCGTTCTATATTCTAGAGAAAAATTTAGGCAAAATATAGAAGTCGGTGCTGTAGGTGTGCTAGGTCTTCTGCTGGATGGATTAAGCGACACCTTTAATGAAGTTGTTAAGCTTTTAAAAATTGTCATTACAATTCCAATGACAACGTCCGAAGCGGAACGCCAGTATTCACGGCTGAAGAGAGTAAAAACTTTCCTGAGAAATACAATGAAAGAAAAGAGATTAAATGCCCTTACTATGTTATCTTGTGAAAAAGAATGTATAAATGGTTTCCCATACTTTAATGAAAAAGTGATAGAACTGTTCCGCAAGTCAAAAACACGAAAAATGGACTTCGTTTATCGTCAGATGTAATTAAACTGTGTAGTGTAATATTTACTATTCCCTCAAAACAAACTCTACAATGAACAGTACCTGTCTGGAACAGTACGTCGGTGAAATTTATAAGGATTGGGTAAGCGTTTTTGTATTACACTTTTTAATTTTGAAATTATGCACTCCCTATGAACCATTTTGTTTTGACGTATTAGCTCAATCAAGAATTCCATGCTCTAAAAACAACTGCGAACACCACAGGCAAAGGAAACTGTTCTAATCACAAAAGACACACACATTCTTCCACTCCTCTGTTGCTTCTACTTGGTTCAATATGCAACGACCTATTTACAAAAACGCCCGGTCATAGTTATCAACTAGACTAAGCTGTTCTGTGCTACGTTTAATATGTGACGGGCTTTAACAACGGTCGTCTTTCGTTACTTACATAACAAACGGTATTTTTTTAAGTTGTAAAATTAGATTTATTTCAAAGATGAAAGAAAATACGATGTATCTTTTGGGCAGATATTTTCAAGACATGTTATAAATATTTTAACAAAATTTCTCTTTACAAACTGGGTAACATATGTGCATTAAAGAAATAACTAATAGATTCCAAATATCGTCAACAAAATAATTGGACATAATTCCTAGGATCTCGACAAATTTTAAGTTTACGATGAAATTAGGCAAACACCAAAGAATTAAGATATCTCATCTATATATTAAATAAAACTAGTATGCCGTTAATTTAAAATTGATAATTTAAATATGTACATATATTAACAAAATAAGTCAAAAATGAAAAACATTCTTATATACAAATCTATCTGCACATTATAGAGTGCTGGTTATTCTGTCATTTCATTTTATTTCTGGAATTCTCTTCTTAGAAAGCATGCATATATAAATCCATGCGCATTACATTTTTCAATGACATTTCTAAGTTTAATCTTCAGTTTTTTCTCCAGCTCTATCAGCAAAATAATTTATCCTTTCGTCAGCTAAGCATTGCAGAACCCTGGACTCGGCTCTAATAGCGTACTCCGCAGGCAGTTCTCTTAACTGGCTGCTAATGAATCTTGCAAACGCATCATACTCGTCCATGGCTTTCGTTTCTCTATGAACAGAGACATATTCTGGGCTCTCCATTTTTTGTTTTTTTGAAGGATCTAGTGAATCAGAAGAAGAATCCCTCTTCTGGGAAATATATTGAGCTTTCTGGGAAGACTTTCCATTGTAAAATTCAGAATTGTTGTTTATGGTGTCAAAATGAAAACTGGGTTCTACTTTTACTAACTCATCATCATTTATTTCTATCATTTCCCCAGATATGTCCTCCTCTTGTAGTTGGGGTGGTTGTTTCTGTTGTTGTTGTTGTTGCTGAAAATACAAAACCAATTAAAGTAAAAGTAGTAACCAATAATACAGATTAATGTATTAAGAACAGTAGTGATTTTAAATGATTGAAGGTAGTTCGAAATTACCGGCGCGCGGTTTTGTGCATTTCATATTTTGAAGATGGCTGCCAGGGCTAAACAAGCAAATGTTACTTTAAAGCTCCAGTGTCACCTCCTTATTTGGTTCTGTCATTTTTTCGATTTTATTTTTATTATTGGTTCCGTTTTATATCAAAGACTGCTCTTTTCAGAACAACTGTTTGGGATATTTCATTATTGTTTGGTTAAGTTCAATAAAAAGTTCGAATCAATTCAATAAAAGTAATTGCCTTTATTTTTAAAGCAATATGCCTTTTACGGATGAGCAGGATGTTTTTACTTTAAAAGCGCATTACCGCAGGAAGAACGGTGAATAATTATATTTGTTTCGATCCTATATGAGGCAATTTAATGAAAATTATCCCGCCAATATCATATCATACAAAGTGTTTGGACAATATTGTGCATCGATGTGAAGAAAAATTGTATTTTCAAGGGCAAAACCAGTGGCCGCCCAACAGTTTCACCGGAAGATGATAATATTAAACAACTTATTGAAACAAGTCGCAACAAATCAATTCGAAAATTAGCTGCCCAAACAGGTACGTACATTTAATTAACAATACTATTTTCATTACGAATTTTATTCACTTTTTTTGGATTTATCTTATAGCTCTATCGCAAAAGCTTTGGTTCAAAATTTACATATTGTAGTGGATTTTTCCCTGTAGAAAAAAATAAAAGAAGATATGAAAAACACTGATTTTATGTAATTTTATTTCAGAGAGATAAATATAAAAATGTAAAATTTTATGTGACAATTTATTATGTGTATTTTGTCCACGACTGTAGGATGCCCGGACCTATGGATGTTTGGAGTTCGCGCTATTGTGGAAGTTATAATAATATAAAAATAGATATTGTCGCTGTTTTGATTTATTTATGTTAGGTAGGGGTATCCTGCTGTTTCCTGGTTCTTCATGTCAGAGATTTCATAGTTCTTTAGCAGATAGGTGGTGTTTTTTTTATTGATATTGAACATAACTTAATTTTGTTCAATGTATTTTGGATAACTTCCTTTTGTATTTTGAGGTGTTTGGATGTGATTAAAATTCATTTACGTGTTATTCCGAGTCTTTTAAACTTGTAATTTAAATTAAATAACCTATCTGGAGTCTCTCTTATAATTTTTTGTAACGTGACGTATACAAAATGAATGTATGTATATTTTAATATTATATTTATGTCTTTAGCGATAATTCTATTGAAATCAGAAGCTTCTTAAATTCATAATTTTAGTTTGTAATATTTTTGTAATCAGAAAATATCTAGAAAACTTATCAGATGTTTTTTTTTTGTTTTGTTTAAATAAAATGTTCTAGAAGGATAGAAGGTGGGGATTAGTTTTTTGTTTCATGTTATTTGTATGCATGAATTTAGTTTTTGATGCGTGCGAAACTAGATAAGTTTCTATTTTGACGTTTGAGTTGTTGGGTTAATGTTATTGTTGACATCTGATAAATTTTGTGTATATTTAAATTAATTAAAATTTTGCTCGCGCTAAACATGATTGAGGTTTTATCTTTTGCATTCATATTGCATCAAAGTTTCCTCTTAACTGTAATTTGATTCAGTTCGACTGTACACTCTGTAAAGTCGATTTTTTCTTTTTTTCTTTTTTTTTAATTAAATTTAAAAGGGGGGAAAACTCTTGTTTCATTTAATTAATACCTATCATTTTCTTCCATACCACATATTCGTGAGAATAAGCCCTGAAGATTGAGAAGCTCAAGGAACGCGACCCAACTGAGTTTAGTCCGGAAAAGCTACCGTGGATTGTGAACTCGATTTAATTAAGTAATTGGTAACACAATTCACAGCAATATGTATCCGTACGAAATAAATGTGTTACACAGCAATTATTGGATATCGATTACCAGAGAAGAATTCAATACTGTCAGTGGTTTAATAAAAACTTAAATAATGATATTCTAAATGCTACATTCATGTCAGATGAAGCTTGGTTTCATTTATTGAGCTTCATCTATAGTCAAAATTACAGAACGTGGGCAACTGAATATCCACAACATTTTGTAAAAACTAGTTTGCATCCTCTAAAAGTTGGTGTTTGAGTAGCAATATCAAGGCGTCGAATTATCGGTCCAATATTTTTTAATGACAACATCACTGCAGAACGATATCGCACTGATATATTGCAGATTTGTATAGATCAATTATATGTCGACGAATTACAAGGGATATTTCCAACAAGACGGAGACAGAACACATTAAAAAAAATCGTCTTTTGTAAAATTTATTGATGAAAACTAATCTACACGAATGGGAGTATTGTGTAAGTGCACAATCGTAGATTTTTTTTTAAATAATGTTCAAAAGATGGCTTCCATTTTGTCGCACATTACTAGCGGTATTGCGGCCACTTCAAGTCGAATCCTTTGTTTGAATGCCTGGCTAGACGTTGGAGGGTTACTTTGAAACACTTTTGTTTTTAGGTACCCCCACCCCCCTGATAAAGTCCAAGCGGACAAGTCAGGAGAACGAGGTGGCCAGATAATATCGCTGTACTTGCTCACAAGGCGACCGGGGAACGCCGGTCTAACTAAACACATTGGCACTCGTGCTCGATGGCATGTGCACCATCTTGTAGAAAATCTTTATTTCATTTCTGTAGTCCTCGATTGCAGGGAGAAATAAATCATTCAACATATTGATGTAACGATCAGAATTCACAGTTACTGCGTTCCCAGCTTCGTTCTCAAGAAAATGTGGGCCAATTATCCCTAACGAAGAAACCGCACACCACACGGTTACTTTCTTTGAATGTGGGGGTCTTTCGTGTAATTCCTGTGGGTTATTGTCTGGCCAAAAACGAAAATTTGTTTATTGACGAAGCCACTAAGATAAAAGTGGACTCCATCAGTCATCCAAAGATTATGCAGCTCGCTATCGTTTTCATTGAGGCGTTCTAATGTTTGTTCACAAAAATCGAGTAGCGTAATAATGAATGTTGAGAGATTGCACGATCTGAATTTTATATGGATGGTAGTGACGTTCTCTATGCAAAAGTCTTCTCGTGGTGCTATAGGCGAGAGTTAAGCTTCGTCGTCGAACGGCTCTTCGTGGACCCTCTTCCAATGAATTACGCTTGAATATTCTCTGACGTGCGCGTAGTTTTGGCACTATCACCTCTTCTTTGTGTTGTTGAATCATTGCTTTCAAAGTTCCCAACCCACGTTTGAATAGCGTTGTTAGACGATGCACGAGCGCGAGGCGATAAACGGTAGTGTAAACAAAACGCTCGTCTCGCATGGACGAAACTTTCCCCATTTTGGTAATATGCTTTGCCGGCAAATGCGCTTTGTTCACCCGACCGAGTATTCATGATAACTAACTTCCCGCTTTCTAGATTCACCACCTACTTCTTTTGCAGTCACGTTCCCAAATCGTCTCGTTTCATTGGCTCACCTTTTATTTCAGAATATCACTGAGGTTATTAATAATAGTGTAATTAGTAGAGAACGGATGCAATTTCCATAAAACGCAATCGGCAATTGGAATTGTGTATAACGTCGCTCAGTACATCCCGGCGTAATTCAATGAAGTATTTGTTTGACTTACTCGGCCACCTGGTTTCGCAGCGATAACAATGGACAACCCAGCTATTGTATTCGGAGAATATAGTGTTTTCAGTGGTGTCGTGTACGTAGATAAAATAAATAAGTTTATCGTATTTCGTAAGAGAAATAGCACGTACATTCCTTTCCTTTTCATTTAAGCAATATCTTCCAATTATTTTCACGTAAGTGTGCATAAAATTTCGTTATTTAATTTCGTATATTTGGATCTAGAATATTCTTACTTTTTCAGACAATAGAAGAGCGTCGAGAATGGCATCGTGAAACAATGGCGAGTTGGATTGAGGGCCATACTGATTGTATGTACATTGCCAGTGATTCCGAAATTTATTGTGAAGTGTGTGAAACGTTATTGAAAAATTGCAATAAATCAACCGTAAAACGTCACGTAGGATCGTTAGAGCACGAAAAAAAAATTGAACCCGTTGGAATCTGACAATTTTAACGAAGAACTCTGTGAAACTTTTATGGCAGCTAATATTCCATTATTTAAATTGAACAATCCAATTTTGAAGACATTTCTGAAAAAATATACTGGTCGAAATGTTCCTGATGAATCAACTTTACGCAAATATTATGTTTCTAGGTGCTATACGAGAACAGTAGAACGCATTAGAAGCCATCTTTTAAATCAATACATATGGATAAGCGCCGACGAAACGGTGGATATGTTAGGACGCTGTGTGGTAAATGTTATAGCTGGTGTACTACATCCAACTATTCCCTATAACTCATATGTAATAGCAACAAGTGTTATAAATAGAGTTAATGCGGAAACAGTTGCTGAAACCATTAAGGAGAATATGCAAAAAATGCTTCATTCGGACGCCACGTACAAAGAAAAAATACTTTTATTTGTCAGTGATAGTGCTGCGTATATGTTAAAAACAGGCAGACTATTGAAGAAAACATATCCTAATATGCTGCATATTACTTGTGTAGCACATGCTCTCCACAGAATCTGTGAATATATCAGAGACACTTTTCCGGAAGTTGATAGACTTGTATCAGCTTTTAAAAAAGTTTTCAGAAAAGCACCATTGAGAGTAGTTCTTTTCAGGGAAAAATTTCCATCTCTGTCACTGCCTCCCACTCCAGTAATAACTAGATGGGGAACATGGCTGGAAGCTACTAGTTATTATGCTGAGAATTTCGATAGTCTAAAACATTTCGTAACACTGCTAAAGGAGGATTCTAGAAGTATTGGTGAGTGCAAGGAGCTCACATAAATCCCAAATTTAAAAAATCAGTTGTACTTTCTTCACGAACACTTTGGAAAATTGCCAAAACTAATCACTTATTTTGAAAATTGAAATCTCAAATTAAATGACGGATTAACCACATTAGATATGGCTGTTAATAATTTGAAAAGTATTCCAAGTGACTTCGGATGTGGCCTTCGGCAAAAGTTTGAAGCAATTCTTAATAGAAATCCAGATTTAATTACATTGCAGCAATTATGTATGGAGACAATTCCACAAAATCTAACGGCTAAATATGAAGAAATAAAAGAATATTTCCAGTATGCACCTATAACCAGTTGCGATGTAGAAAGGACGTTTTCTATTTATAAGGATGTACTTAATTCAAAGAGAACAAAATTGACAGAAGAAACCTTGAGACCTTGAGAAACTATTGCTAGTCAATATTAATACTCCTTTACTCAACTTGAACGACAAAATGAACAAATAAAAATGTTCCAATTATAGAAACAAAATTAAAAACTTTAAAAATACAACTTTTCAACAAATACATATGTATTTCGTAATTTTATAGATCACCACCCCTTTGTTTTCCAATTATATAAATAAAATTAATTAATAAATATGTATTTCGTAATTTTAGATAGATAGATCACCACCCGTATGTTTTCCAATTATATAAATAAAAAGTAAAAACTTTATAAATACAACTTTTCAACAAATAAATATGTATTTCGTAATTTTATAGATCACCACCCGTTCGTTTTCCAATTATATAAATAAAATTAAATATTTTAGAAATACAGCCTTTCGCCAGTACTACACTGGGCTTTGCGTCCTGTGGTAAGCGTGCCGTTCTCTAGTAATTAGTAAGTATCGTTAACCGTCCCGTTCACTTGACTTGACCCCATTAGATTCTGTCTATTTGATTATCTAAAAACTAAAGTTTTTCAAAGTCGACTCCATACTTTAGAAGTATAAGAAGCTATCACAAATGAAATAAATTGGATTCATCGATCAATACTCGAACGAATATTTGAAAATGTCAAGAAGAAAGTCAATTTACGTTTAGATGCCAATACTGAAAAATTCGAACATTAATGTGAAGTATTTTTTAAGAAGTAGTGGTGTATTATTCTGTTATTGTTTAAGTAATTTATTATAAATATATCCAACTCATTGAATTATGTAACTGCTTTAATTATAGCACATTTAATAATCTTATTATTATTATATTATGTTAATTATTTTTCTAATGAAATTAGTTATAGCATTAAAATTATGAACAAAAAATATTTTTTCGTATCCAATAATAAAACAGTTGCTATTGAATACAAGCCACCACTGAACACAAAATAACAGAAGCATATGGGCAGTGTGGTCAACAATTTAGTATGGGGCCAAATTTCAACTACCCTCAATCATTTAATCACACTGTATATCATTATTAAAGGTCAATATAATGCCTCTCGCAGTACTGCATTATCGAACTTTAATCCAGTAAAAAATTATAACGGGGTACCTGTAAAATGTCTTTACAAAAACCTACTATATATTCCTTACACCAAAATAAGCCGATTTAAGAAAAAACTTAGCTTAGTACAAGTTGCTTAGTTTGGACACAATGTGACAATTCTGAAATTGTTTTTCTATTATAAATATAAAACGGCTAATGCGATTTTGCCAAAATTTATATACATCCGTCCAGAAAATGTAAATGCGTAACACAGGCGCGGCTCGTGATGACGTATTTGGGAGTGCAAGTACAATGATACGAGTGCCTCGTGTGTTTTCGGTGTTTACTAAGAAAACGTTACAGTACACGAGAATACACGAAGCACTCGCATCATTGTACTTGCACCCCCAAATACGTCATCACGAGCCGCGCCTGGCGTAACACATGAAAAGTCTAGACGAACAACGAATATGCCAGAAGTTTTCCCGTTAATATAAATAGCAGTCGGGAGGGATTTATCCCAACACGACTTTATACCGTCATACGAAGCCGGAAGCAATGGCCGGCCGAATTGTTACTTTAACAAAATTAATTCTAAATCCAAACACCACGATCCACTGGTCACAGGAACTAAAAGAAGAGACATTCGAGATAATTGACCGAACGTTCAACGAAAGAGATATCCAGCACATTCTACGGACATCGCCAAACATATTTATGGTAGATCCAAACCAGCCAAAAATACAAGTCAGGATACCAGAAAAAAACACCGAACCGCTCAAAGAAGAAAAAAACACCACCGAACACAGAACAAGATGCAAACTGAAATCAAAACCGCAGAAGACTTTATATACCCGAAATTCACGAAGGAGCCAAAAATAGACGAAACAACCTCACCGATCGAAACTAAAAATTATTACGACGCCCTCGAAAACAAAACTGAAGAAAAAATGGAAGAAGAAACTTCCGAATTCACTCCACAGCCTTCAACATCAGATAGCTCGCCCAGGGTAAGTGACAAAACCAACATCACACATAACACAACAACTAAAACACAAAAACCACACAAAATTGCACCAATAATAGTAATCGAAAAAGACAAATGGACACACATACGACACTTACTTAAATCAAACAACATTAACACTGTAGAAAACAAACTGGTGAAACCAGGAATACACATAGAACCGACAACTGGCAATGACTACCGTACACTTAAACAAACACTCGACAAAGAACACATACAATACTATACATTTCAACTAAGAAGCGAAAAGACACTAAAGGTAGTTATGCGTGGCATTCCTACCTTTATAACAGACACTGAAATTACAGACGACTTGACTGACCAAGGCTACCCGACTTTAAAAATTAAACGCATGAACGGCAAACACGGAATACCAGCACCACTTGTATTAATCGAACTGACGAGACAATATAAGTCAATCTACAACATACGCGACTGCTGCGGACTATCTATTAAAATAGAACCACTAAACAAACGGACAGACATTATACAATGCCACAAATGCCAGACTTTCGGACATCACCAAAGAAACTGCAACGTTAACTACAAATGCATGAAATGCGGAGACGAACATTCTACACATCTATGTACAAAGACGAAGACAACCCCACCAAAGTGTGCAAACTGCGGTGGCCCTCACCTATCCACTTTCATAAACTGTCCCAACAATCCTACAAACAAAACCACGCCTCAACCTAAATACATACCAGCACCACCCCCAACAACAAATCCATGGACACAAAGACAAAAAGACACGACACTTAACACATTTGACGAACTAGCACTTGCCTTAGGCAATATGCTAATAACACTACACTCGACAAACGCCACAAAAGAACAAATACAATACTTCGTAACACCAACACAAACAATAATAACACTCTACAATAACAAACATTAAACACACACACAACTGAAACGCAAAAAAAAAAAAATGAGATGATGACCAGTAAACGAACACATTTGACTTAAACGCAAAAAAGCGACTGACACACAGACTTTACACAAACACAATACACACAGGACCGCACAAAAAACACAACAACGCACGATTAAATCAGACTCAAACACGCCACAACCCTGGGAAATACGAAACAACGGAGTGGAAGTGGAGGCAACTTCGACCACAAAACAAAATTCAGAGACCCATATACAGATTTATCCCATTCCATACCAAATCATCGCCGACTGAACTTGTAAATATAAATACATAAATGTGCTTATTGTTAGTAATTAGGTTTTAAATTGTTATTCGTTTTTATTATTAATATAGTGTGTGTCTAAGTTACCGTTAGTTTTATTTAAAGACCCAGACAGACAAACATTACAATGGTATTCAGGTATGGAGTTTACGGTTTTCCGGTGTGATGGCGGCTTGCACATGGTAGCAAGGACAGTTCCACGCATGACGATAATTTTCCGTTCCTCTGCTGCTTTTCGGACAAGGTCCTGCCTCTGTGACTTGTTTCCATTATTCTGACAGCTGTTTAATTGTGAGTATTCTTCGGCTCATGTTCGTATAGTTGTTTTCTAGATGTTAGGCTAGGTCATACTGCCGACGATACAAGCACGACCCGAAGCGGAGTGCTTGTAACGGCGCAAGTGTTTTAAAGACTAATTGTGCATAAGTATCGTACAGTATTTTTTTATACCAGGAAACTATCGGAATATCGCCATATGACGCCATGTTTGGCTGCAAAGTAAAAGTGGGACTGAGCACCTCAAATCTGCCCAGAGAGGTTGTCGATAACTTAGTTACAGACGAAGATCTTGAGAAAGTCGAACAAGAAATGGAGAATGCTATGAATGCAGCGATTTCCTCTGAAAACGCACCTGATGCCGTGACGACGGGCCCATCGGAAAGTCCAGACCACTTGCCTGACAGTAACAACGCGAGCAGATTCTGTGTAGTGTGTGAAAAAGAGTGTAATTCAGCCCATTCTTGTGGATCCTGCGGCAACGATGTCCACGCAATTTGTGGAATAAGTAATGAAGCAGACGAAGGGTACGGAGGGAAAATTACTTGCAGATTATGCCATAATAAACAAGAAATCAGAAACAAGAGGTCAGCAGCTCATGCTAGTTTGCAAACTCAAGGTGCCAAGATGCTAAAAAATCGAGATGCAAAATTCCCACCAGCGAAAGTTGGAGATAATCTACGCATCCGTATACCAGATGTTGACAGAGGTCGCGGTGATCCACGGAGCGTTCTTGCAGTTGTCATGAACGTCGAGGGCGCTTTCTACAAGCTAGGAACAGAACACGGTGTTCTCAAACAACTGTATTCCAGAAGTGTGACTTTTCCATTCTGCACGAGAAACTGCTCACATTGGCATCCGTGGGCACAGAAGAAAAATCACTACGAACCATCGCGTCTTCACAATCACTGACCGGCGGCCAAGGCTACAGTCGATGCAATTGCATTACCAAGTGCTCAACAAATCGCTGCAAATGTAAAAATAACAAACACTGCTGTGTAATTCGAAATGTCATAAAAGTTCATCTTGTTGTAACAAGTGATGATAATTTACTGTAATATAAACTTTGATTTTGGTAATTTAGTAGAATTTATAATCAATATAATGTGATTATCATTTCGGTATACAACACCCCGAAATCTCCTCTCTTAACCTTCTTCTTCCGACTTTGGCCGAACGCCCTATGCCATTTCGCAAACTGGCTGGCCAAATCCCGAAATTAAGAAAAAATCGGATATTGGCCGGTCAATGTGAGGCGATATTGGCCATTTCCCGATTTGGCCGGCCAATTCCCGAACTGGCCCGACTTCGGACTTTGACCGTAACATATACATAATCAGTATCCTAGTAGCTCGTAACAAATGTGATAACAACTTTTGAATTTTTAAGACAAATTTTTTCACAAAATAGCATAACAATTTATACTAAGAGATGTAAAGTAAATTACAGCAACTTTCTTATAATTCTGAGCCAATTCATTTGATTTTCAATAGGTGACAACAGCAATAACAAGCATAGGTTTGAAAAACACAACAGCCGGTATTACAACTTCTTCTCATGTCTCGCTTTTTGAATAATAGTCTGAAAATACAGAGTTTATTACAACAGGATTTTTCTTTTTTGTAATATTTGGTGTTATTGATTAGGGTTCACTTCTACTTATTTATAATTTCCTACTTTTTCCTTTCTTCTTTGATTTGGTGATGATTTTGGTTACGAAGAAATAATCAATGAACACCATGATTTTGTTAGCTGAATTTCCTGTGGATGAATTGGAGTTTCGCATTAGTGCTTTGTTTAACTCCTACGCTTGTCATATAATATTCGTTTTTCATCTAATGTCTCCAATATGACTAGAAAGAGTTCACAAGCATTTCTTGTTCAATACAAAATAAATAACACATGTTATTTATATGACGGCAGTATATTCAAATAATTTGCTCCTTTGAAGAAGTTTGGATCTTATAGAAAATACAACACTGCAAATATCTTTTTCCAGAAACTTTAGAAGTTTTTATGAAGAAATGATTTATTATTCCATAAGAAAATCATTCAGGTTGACTAATAAGTAGAGCTGAGGATGTTTGCGGTACGGCAGGACCGTATGTAGTGCATCCCCACCAGCGTATAAACACGATGCAGCGAAACACTTTAGTTAGTCGTGAACTGGCAACGTGATCGTGTGTTGTCTTGAGCTCTATTTAATAAGTATGACGGACGTGCCCAAGCCAAGAAAGCGCCCATTGTATAACAACGTGAAGAAATTTATCCGAGACTTTCCCGATTTGTATTATAATGGAGCAAAAGTGGTTTGTAAATTATGCGATAAACAGTTACTTTGCTGGGACAAATACGACTGTAAAAGACATGTTGAAAGTGTACACCACAAAGACAAAAAAAATAATGTGCTGTCTAAAACGCAATTCATTTTCGATTTATTGACAATGCTACTCGTCTGCGATGTGCCAGTTCACCTGCTAGATAAAAAAGCCTTTCACGACTTTTGGAATAAATACAATTCCAACATAAAGCTACTGTCACGGAGAACGTTACTCACCTATTTACCAATCGTGCGTGAGGACATTGAAAACAGAATGAAAGCAGTAGTAAATGATAAACAGTTATGGGTATGTGTCGACGAAACGACAGATCGAAAAAAACATTCTATTGTGAATATTATAGTGCGTGTACTAGATCCTGTCAAATCAACATTTCCCATTTTATTAGCCAGCAAAAGATTGGAAAAGTGCACTAGCGAAGTAATTACGAAGGTAGTGCTCGATACGCTACAAAAATTTCAAGTTTCAACTCCTGATGTTTATGAGCGATGGTGCTGCGACAATGCGTTCTGTAGGCCGTTCTCTTAAAGCAGATTGTGAGAGACTTTTGCATGTGACATGTAAACTTCATGCTTTACACCTTGTGGCACAAACTATTCGGCAATGTTATCCAGAGGTGGATGCATTAATAGCAACCACAAAAAAAGTGTTTCTAAAATCTCCCAAACGAATTCGAGAGTTTCACAGTCGGTGCCCTGGTATTCCCGAACCACCAGAGCCAATCCTTACACGTTGGGGAAGTTGGTTAAAGGCGGCATTTTATTATGCCAAGTATTTCCAACAAATAAAATCTGTGGTTCTACAATTCAATCCTGCCGAAGCTGTAGCCATTAAGGAAAGCCAGAGACTCTTTCAAAACCCTTCCCTTGATGCAGATTTACAAACTATTTATAACAATCATATAGGATTGTTTAACGCAATCGAGAAATTTCAAAATACTGCATTATCGTTAGCGGAGTCACTGCAAATACTGGACGATGTACACGCCCAGCTATGCGCAGTAAATGACAACAAAAATGTTAATGTAATAGAAAAGTTCGAGAGTGTGATAAACAATGATTTTGATTTTACCAGATTAAAACAAATTAGTAATGGTGCAAGTCTAGATTCGGTTTCTATCTATAAAGATTATTTTAATTGTGCGTGTGTTACATCCGTAGATGTCGAGCGGTCTTTCTCAAAATATAAAAAAATTTATTCATCACGGCGTACATCGCTCACCGCTACAAATATGAAAACGTATCTAATGCTACAAACTTACTGCAAGGCTTATCCACTTGGCGCTATGCTATAATAATCGTAAATAACGTAAGTGTGTTATTTATATACAGTACACATAACTGACATACCTAAGTGATATAAATAGCGAATGCATGTAAAGCAATAAAATCACGCATGCATCACCGATCGAAACAAGGTCATTATATTCGTGCGTTTAACTGAATACTATCCTGGCACACCGCAAACATCCCCATCTCTACTAATAAGCTATAATTTTGTATTATATAACATTTGTTTAAGGATTATAATATTGTAAAATTCGAAATAAGTAGTTCTTAGAGATCACTTTTGTCCAGCTCCTTAAAAACATTAAAGTATTAACAATATAATGCTTTAAAGTTTTGTTATATTACTTTGTTAAAATTATTTACCATTGATGAAGTTTCAGATTTTTTTATTTGAAAACAAACCTTATGTATATGACACACTGAAATTTACTTAATGGATTAGTGATAAAAACCATTTACATTATTACACTTAAGATGTTCAAATTGAAATCATTTTATAATGAAACAACATGTTAATTATTATCCTTGAGTATATTCTATAAAATTCAGCTAAATAAATTAATAAATTAAATAAAGATATTTATGAATTTTTGTGCTGAATTCTTGATGCCAGAATTACAAAGTAGGTTGCTTATGCTATAAAATATATTAATACACAACTCTACTAGCTTTAGTACTGTAAATTTCCTTCCATGAAGTATTCAATATTTAATGTTATCGTCAGCTATTAAAAAAAAAAATATATTACTTACATTACTATTTTGTGTTCCTTTTGTTTCTAACTGTACAGCAACATAAGGTTTAAGAAATGTGTCAACTATATGAAACCAAACCACTTTTGGCTTGTATACTTCTATACCCTGCTGTACACTGAAATGTATTTTCTTCAACTCTTGACAATAAGAAGATCTTATGTTTTTAAATTTTTGAACAGCTTCTGCAGGCCCGAACCCATAAACATTGAGTCTGTCTGCAATTCTTTCGGCTGCTTTCCATCTTGCATCTTTGTGTTTGTAATCTGGGTGAAATGGATTCCACAAACACTCTTCTGACCTATATAATTCGACGAATCGGACTGTTGTGGTTTCGTTCATCTTATATACAGCATTAGACATGATTAGGTGCAATATTAAATATCAGATTTTAGAATATTTTATTTAATAACTGCTAAATTTCTAATGTATCGTTTAATAATAATAACTTGCTGAAAAAAGATAATAAATTTAAATATTAGAATACTTCTAAAACTGCATTTGTAAGCATGTAATCCAAATTTATTAGACTATATGCAAGGAATGATAATATTTTATATACGATTATCATTACTGCATTGAATATAAAAAAGGATAACTTACATCTTTATATCAATCTTATTTAGTATAGGTTATGTTCTTGTTTCTTGTGTAGATTTCTTAGAAAAATAGATATTGGTAAAAGATTTATGATTGCATGTATAACAACACTATCACAAGTAAAAACAAGAATTGAAACGAAACTTAATCTCCACTAACTCTATTAGATGCAGGAAAGAATGTCACAGGTAAAAGGTAAAATTAAGCTTATATCCCGTGCTTTTTGTTATCATTTATGAATCGATCATAGATAAAACATAATAATAATGGAATTGATCTGAAATTCAGCGATTAGTTTAATAACCTATCTAGAGATGGTGCTCGCGAAAGTGTCGGTACATTAGCGGTAGGATGTTATCAACAAACAAGCGGTAATTGAAGAGGGAAACTGAAATACCAACAAGTGAACACGCATTAACGCGCCCCCTACGGCTTGGTCGTGTACTAAATATATCAGGTCCGGATAAAAAAATGTTATGGGCCGTATTGCTTTTTTTTCAAATAATTATTTTGTTAAAAAAATGTAGGGAGGAAAATATGAAAAATTATGTAGTATGTTAATTCTATTTTTAATTATGTAAATGGAGCTTGCCGTGTTTTGAATGGAAAAGACAGTCGAAGAAATTTAGAAGATTCCTTCTACAAATACTGTCGCGGCAAGTTCATTCGCTGCAAAAAAAAATTAAAAAAAACATCGATGTATCTATAACTCTATTATAAAATAAATGTATGGAATTATCACAAACTAAGATGTTTTATTTGTATTTATAACGTTCTTAATCACTTTGTTTGAATACTATTATTGCTATAATACTACTTTTTGTCTTACTTATGTGATCCATGAAGATTCGCTATATTTGACTTTCATTTTAATATAATCAGGAAGATGTGTTCATCTGAGTGGTTTCATGGGTGCTTAAATGTTTGTTTCCCGACCATATTTAAACTTTTTAATTTAAGTGGCGGTTTTAAAAGTCAGTATTGGTTCTTAGAGGGAGCCACTAAAGATTTGGCATCTCCGTTTTTGCATTAAGCTTCACTTCTCTATTTGTCTTATCTCTGATCGTAATGTTCAAATTTTAGGAGTGTAAAGTAGACTTCATTTCAAGTAACAAAAACGCAAAACTTGTATATCCATTTTTATTTGTTTCAAAGTTACAGATCTATGAACGTGATGGTCAGATCATGAACAAAAATGTAATCCTAAAGTCAATAAAAACTGATTTTATTTGAAAAAGTTCAATTAATAATATTTTCGAAATGTCCACCTCCTTATTGAATGCAGGCTTGTGCCCGTAAGCCAAGTTTGTAGGATTTGGTAGGCACCCAGGTGAATACGATCCAACAACTCTTCTCTTGTGTTCGAAAGTTGCGCGTAGACTAAATTTTTCATGTACCCCCATAAATAAAAGTCAAGGGGATTAAGATCGGGTGATCTGGGTGGCCATGCAACAAGACCACCTCGACCAATCCATCTTGGGTAATTGACGTTAACCCAATTTCGGATAGCAATTCCGAAATGTGGTGGTGGGACATCCTAAAAGACCTGGCAGTTCGTCAATAAGAAATTGAAGGTAATTGTCCGCATTTAACCTCCCAGGAAGAAAGACAGGACCAATCAACATGTCATCGTTTAGGGCCGCCGAAACGTTAATAAAAAATTCATGTTGAAATTTAGATGGGCGTATAGCTTTGGGATTTTCTGATGATCACCTGTGCAGGTTTCTCAGATTTGTAACATCACTTCTTGTGAACGTAGATTCATCTGTCCAGAGGACTGTTCTGCAGAAATTAAAATGAAGCCGTGACTGCCTTAATATCCAGGTAGAATAGACTAGACGAGCATTGTGGTCTGCCTCAAGCAAACCGTGTCCCCTGCGATAGTGATATGGATATAAGCCCTCACGTTTTAAAATTCGCCAAACTGTCGTTCGTGGCACTCCTAGCTGTCTAGCCATTCGACGTACACTGAGAGTTGGATCCCTTGTAACAATAGCTTGCTACGATCACACGTCGTAGTATATATATAAAATACCAAACAAAAAAAAAAATTGGTAATAGGAAAAGAAAAAACACAAACGCTCCTCGGAGCAGAACTAGTCTCGGCCGACTAAAACCGCCCCTGCCCGTTCTCGCCAACGTCCAGCGGCCCACCCGGCTACTGAGGCTGCCTCAGCTCAGGGGGTGGGGAGACCCAGAGGTACGAGAAAGGAAAAATACCCAAAATAAGGTGGTAAAAGGACGCCACCGAATTTCTGCCGCTGGACGTCGCAAACCCGGAAACTTGATGACCGAAAAAAAGCAAGCCGCGGGGCAGAGAGCCGGTTCCCAGACCGAGACCCGTTCCACTCTCGAAGTTCGAGAGATGAGGAAAGGGAGAAAAGAAAAGAATAAATTTTAACAAAACAGTAGTATAATATCCGTGAAATAGAATAATAATATCACTCTGTACAATATTCGTGAAATAAAAATAATAATATCACTCTGTACAATATTCGTGAAATAAAGGTACTCCGTATAATATTCGTGAAATAGAAATAATAATATCACTCTGTACAATATGCGTGAAATAATAATACTCTTTATAATATTCGTGAAAAGAATAACAATAATACTCTGTAAAATATTCGTGAAAAGAATAATAATAATACTCTGTACAATAAGATTTAACAGATAACCCTGTATAATTGAATTTAAAGTTAACCCTGTATAAAAAAATTTAAAGATAACCCTGTATAGTAAAATTTAACAGATAACCCTGTATAATTAAATTTAAAGTTAACCCTGTATAAAAAAATTTAAAGATAACCCTGTATAGTAAAATTTAACAGATAACCCTGTATAATTAAATTTAAAGTTAACCCTGTATAATCTAATGAAGTGAAAGAATTGCAAAATAAATTAATATTCATTAGGTAATGCAGATAAATTACTAGGAATGAATTTTGAATAACTAAGTACACAGAGACTAAAAGCCTCAAACACCCTAGAAAGAAGTAATACGTATTGTTCTTATTAGTTTACAGAATAATAACAGTTTTAAAGATAGTGATCTTTCGCTAAGATTATTCCCTTATCTACAAAAAGTTCGAAACGGGTTGTCGCAAAATGTGTAATTTAGAACAAAAGCAATCAACTACGCTAAGTAATTTAACGACGACATAAAAATTTTGACAAATTCGGTGAAACAAAAAGGTATAAAGAGTATATATAAAAAAAAAATTCTCAATTACAGAGTAAATGAATGAATGTAAAGTAATTAATAACAGTATGCAATTCTAAATTTGACTATTCGACAAGACTTTCATTTTAAATGCGAAATCAAATGGTTTAACAACAAAGAAAACATATAACTATTCGAAAACAAGAAAATTTGAAAAGGCAAATGTTCTCGATATATCGTCGAAGGTCACAGGCTTTTTATTTCTTGAAGAGAAAACACCTGCGAGATTAATACTTTTTGTTTTGTTTAACAACTGACTAAAATTAAGGAATTCGCATAAATCACAATTTATAAACAAGAAAAAAAAAAGGACGGTAATAGTTTAATAAGTGAGCTTATCTGTTCGTAGCCGACGTTCGTTGGTTGGAATTCTCCCTTTGTTCGTAGAATAATGAGGAACGACAAGAAAAACGTGGACAAGTCATCGGCACTTTTTTTCTCCCCGGCGTCAGTTCTCAGCAAATGATGTGTTTAGGCCGGTGGGTGGTACCATCTATTTAACGAATAAATGTGGCGATAAGACACAGAGATAATTACAGAAAGAATAACTTTGCTTACCAGTACATCTCGATGGTAAACTAAAAACAAGCGTACGCAAAAAAACATACGCCGTTGACGAAGGAACGCTGATTCGCTTCACAACTCGTTAATTCCTCCAAATGAGATATCGCCCAAAGCGAATAACGAATGAAATTTTAATCAATGATATCCCCGAACGGGTCCGTAAATACGATACGGAATACTAATTAAAACTTCGAGTACAGTGAAAAGCGTTCACATTCAACGTACGTGGTCGAATGCCAAAAACCAAGTCATCCTTCGTGCATCGGTATAAGAACTCGGAGGACAAAAAAAGATTAAAGAAAGATCGCAAGAAATATTCTCCCCGGCGTCAGTTCTCAGCAAATGATGTGTTTAGGCCGGTGGGTGGTACCATCTATTTAACGAATAAATGTGGCGATAAGACACAGAGATAATTACAGAAAGAATAACTTTGCTTACCAGTACATCTCGATGGTAAACTAAAAACAAGCGTACGCAAAAAAACATACGCCGTTGACGAAGGAACGCTGATTCGCTTCACAACTCGTTAATTCCTCCAAATGAGATATCGCCCAAAGCGAACACATTCAACGTACGTGGTCGAATGCCAAAAACCAAGTCATCCTTCGTGCATCGGTATAAGAACTCGGAGGACAAAAAAAGATTAAAGAAAGATCGCAAGAAATATTCTCCCCGGCGTCAGTTCTCAGCAAATGATGTGTTTAGGCCGGTGGGTGGTACCATCTATTTAACGAATAAATGTGGCGATAAGACACAGAGATAATTACAGAAAGAATAACTTTGCTTACCAGTACATCTCGATGGTAAACTAAAAACAAGCGTACGCAAAAAAACATACGCCGTTGACGAAGGAACGCTGATTCGCTTCACAACTCGTTAATTCCTCCAAATGAGATATCGCCCAAAGCGAATAACGAATGAAATTTTAATCAATGATATCCCCGAACGGGTCCGTAAATACGATACGGAATACTAATTAAAACTTCGAGTACAGTGAAAAGCGTTAACATTCAACGTACGTGGTCGAATGCCAAAAACCAAGTCATCCTTCGTGCATCGGTATAAGAACTCGGAGGACATAAAAAGATTAAAGAAAGATCGCAAGAAAGAATTAAATATGATATAAAAGTGCAGATACAAAATTATACAGGGGATAAATTGTAAAAGTAATAGAATTAAATTAACGAGAAAATACATTTAATCGGAAAACGACGCAATAATATATAGGACGTTACGGACACGTAACAAGCTATTGCTTCTTCCTCTAAGTCTGCTGGCAAATTTACTCCTCGGTCGAAAAGATAATCACGCAGTCCGCATTCCCGAAATTGTCTGTGTACTTCCAGAAACGTTCTGTAATGAGGAATGCGCCTATCGGGAAACCGATGTCGGTATTCAATAACTGCTTGACGTGCACTGCCGTTACAGTATCTATACACAAAATGCATGTCCGTATACTCTTGAGAAGAAAATCAGTAAGGCATTTTGAATAAAGAAAATGCGTCCACTCACTAATAAGCTGTTGTATGATGAACTGAAACGTAATGTAATCCATTATTAAAAAGTGCAACGTTAACAGTCATCTGAACATTTATTTATTGTATAATATTCCTGGTTCAGCACTTACGAAATAAGTAAAAACCTTCTTTATCATAAATCAATTTCCAGTACTCTTTTTTGTAGATCTCCAAGAAATTACTGTATGCACTACGACACGTGTTTATTTATTTTAGGATAACATTTTATTATGCGACGGTAACAATCACGGGCCTGTTATTGAGTCGTATAACTTTTTTTAAATAAAATCAGTTTGTATTGACTTTAGGATTACATTTTTGTTCATGATCTGACAATCACATTCATTGATCTGTAACTTTGAAACAAATAAAAATGGGTATACAAGTATTGCGTTTTTTGTTACTTGAAATGAAGTCTACTTTACACTGCTAAAATTGGAACATAACGATACGGGACATCTTGTATAAATATATATATACATGGTAAATTCAAATTGTAGGCGATTTAAGGTCTGGTTTTACTTCAAAAACTATATACATATTTAAAACAATCCTACATGTACATGTTTCGGCTAATGATGCCTTTCTCAAGGAATACAAAATATAAATGACAGTATATTAATGACATACATTTGTAGTTGCTATGGATAAAATAATTCAAAGATACATTCCAATTTAATAATAATAAATCATTCCTTGGTATTTTAAAATGGATATACAACAAAAACAGGGAAACACAAGACATGAGTTATTATTATGTATGCGCCCGTGGAGCGACTTAAGATGCAAAGCTGTCGGCATTCGCCTTAAACGAGAAGGAAAACCACGAAAACCTACTCGGACAACCAGACAGGAATCAAAACACGGAACAGTCAGCATGATAATATAGATATTTAAAAAACATGAGATGTATAATTATATAACAGCAACATATATTATGATGGTAAATTGCAGATCGGTACATAATTAAGTTAGAGTATATACTGCTTAAATTTTTTATATCACTTCTGTTGTTAATTGAGTTTTTTTCCTGTTTAATACTAATCATTTCTTTAATTTCCCTTTTCATTGTGTGTTGTTCGTTATCAATTATCTGTGTGTTTTCAAAATCAAAATTGTGATCGCGTTGTAGTTTGTGTGTAGATAAAGCAGTTTTGTCTGTTTTAGAGTAGGTATTTGTGGGCTTGTATTCTTTTGTATAAAAATTGTTTAGTTTGGCCTATGTAGTAACTATCGCAATCGCGACATGGTATTTTATAGATGACATGTGTTTCACGATTTTTTTCTATTTTAGGTGTAAGTTTTGTAAATAGATGTTTATTAGTATTACTAAGTTTATATGTAGTAGCTAGATCATACTTTTTTAAAATGTATTTAATTTTTTCTGATAGTTGTGGAACATATGGAATCGTGATATATGTTGTGTCGTTGTTTAAATTGTTATTGATGTCTGCAGTGTTGTATATTTGGTGGATTCTTTTTTTAATTGTTTGGTCTATAAGTTGTGGTGGATAATTATTATCTGTTAAGATTGTTTTAATTTTCTTGATGTTATCTTTTCTTTATTGAGTATGTGATAGTTTTACTGCTCTATCAGTCAGATTATTTATAATCATTTTATTGAATACTGTAGGTGTATTTGAGTGGTAATTCATATATCGAAAAGAAGTTGTGGGTTTATTGTACCAATTAGTATAAATAGTACCCATCTTAAGTCGCTCCACGGGCGCATACATAATAATAACTCATGTCTTGTGTTTCCCTGTTTTTGTTGTATATCCATTTTAAAATACCAAGGCATGATTTATTATTATTAAATTGGAATGTATCTTTGAATTATTTTATCCATAGCAACTACAAATGTATGACATTAATATACTGTCATTTATATTTTGTATTCCTTGAGAAAGGCATCATTAGCCGAAACATGTACTATCGTGAGCAATTGAAAGTAAACGCACTATTATAGCTGCGTAAATTTTACCAAATTGTCAAGCTAATGCCATTTATGTTATGATTAAATGCTGACACTGACACTTCAAAAGTACTGTATACATTAGATAAATTTTGAAATTTCGACATGCCAACATAATAAAGTGTTAACTTTCAATTGCTCACGATAGTACATGTAGGATTGTTTTAAATATGTATATAGTTTTTGAAGTAAAACCAGACCTTAAATCGCCTACAATTTGAATTTACCATAACATACTAAGGCACGAAATAATTATCTATATTATATATACATACAGTAGAACCCCAGTTATCCGAGGTAACGTGGGGGGCACCCTCGTAGGATAACTGAAAACTCGGGTAAACCGGATTTATTTTTTATTAATTCAAAATATAAACGCCAATTTAAACGATTTATTAACGTTTTTAACATGTAAATAAGTACATACATACATTATAAAACAGTGAAATAAGTATCTATGCGGTATCTAGTTTCATATTGCATCGTCTTTTTCTCGATGCCATGATCCTCCATCTGTTAAGAAGAAGCAAATCCGCTGGTGTTGCCTGTGATTGTTGTTCGATATACCTCAGAGCTTTTTCCAGAGAAGCAAAACCTTCTTGATGGGAGATCTTAGTGGGAGGCTGTTCATCCACCGCTTCGTCATCTGATTTTTCGTTTTCCTGAAAAGCATTCATTATTTCTTCAACACTCATTTCTTCTTCTAAATCATCTGCTGTAACCCATTCAACAACGTCTTGTCTTGTCACATTTTCGCAACTTTTTAAGTTTTGCATTAATTCAAATAAACTTTGTTCTTCTTTTTCTGTCTCGCTGTCAAAATTTGAACAGGAAATTTCTCCACGGCTTCCCCATTTCAAAGCTAATTCATTTAATTCACTCTCATTATAGTTCTCAGTAGGTATCAATAACTTTCATCCAAGATTTTTGAATAGTGGAACCACGTACAGAATCCCAAGCTTCGTTTACCCAGTAAATAACATTTTTCAGTGTAATCTTTCTCATCCCACTAATGATATCTTCTTCTTTTTCTGTGTATTCTAACAGATGTTCAAGATATAAACGCCTATATTTTTTTTTAATGTTTTCGCGGAAGCCTTGATCCATTGGTTGCATTATGCTGGTTACATTTGGAGGAAAAAAATGTATAAGAATTTCCCCCACGTGACGTCCATCTCCAGGGTGAGGTAGCATTGTCCATTAACAAAATTGCCTTAATAGGGAGACCGTTTCTGTTAAAAAATTTAGTCACAGATGGCACGAACTCTTCTTTAAACCAGTTAGTAAATAAGGTGGCATCCATCCGTGCGCTTTTCTGACTTTTGTAATAAACTGGTAGGGCTTTGGGTGGAATGTCTTTTAAAGGTCTTGGACGTGCAGACTTGCCAATCATCATCAGTGGGAGTTTGTGCATGCCAGATGCATTGGAATATGCCGTTATGGTTATTCTTTCCTTACTTCGTTTGTGCCCAGGAGCTGATTTTTCCTGTCGAGATGCCAATGTTTTTGATGGAACCATATATAATTGAGACCAGTTTCGTTAATTTGATCGCATGTGTAATCGAATAATCTTTGATTTGATTTTTAAAGTCCTGCTTAACTTTTTCAATTGATGACCATCAAAAGAGTGGAATGATATATTAGTTTGTTGAATATATTCTTTCAATGGAGACTGTGGTTAAATAAAAATTTATAAAAGGTATATAACCCCTTACCACAATTATTAGTCGTATCGTAAATACGTATTTCGACAACTAAGTTGTCATCATCAGTAGGTAAAAACTACTAATTAAAAGTCACACATGGGGCACAGTAAAGTAAAATAAACGCTTCCGCACAACTACTATACACTGCAACCCTGTAAAGACTAAATTTAACATGCCAATCTCAAAACTACGAGACAAACACTTGCCTCTTAACGAAAAGGTTTAAACATGTGTTAAATTATCGAACAAAGGAACGGCAGAAATTCTTCTCTAAAGGAGGCGCCAACTAAGAACGATTTTTAAAAACTACGATGACGTAGTAAATTAGAATTAGAACTATATAATTTACATTTAAAATTAACTAAAAGCATGAACAATAATGAATTCGAAGATTGGTGTAACTTTTATAGGAAAATTACGGAAATTAAAGACTATAAATTGAAAAAGAAATGTTTAAAACTTAATAAGAAATTCAGAAAGTTATGTCCACCTAAAAAGGATACTAATAAAATTCCTATAAAAGAAACATTAGTGATCAATCAATCATCCGAGAATTTTAGTGATTTAGAAATAAATTTGTTAAATAAAGGGTTAAAATACTGTTTGCCAAGCCGTCAGATTCCTATGGAACAGGTGATTGCAAGCATCGAAACTTCGATTAAGTATTTTGAACAAGGGCCAAAAAACTTTATTGGAGAAGCTTGTAAAACCCAAATCGATAAGAATTTGCAGCAGCACAAACAGAAGTCGGTCAATAAAGAATGGAATATCATTAAAACTCTTAGATCAAAGGACTGCTTTTACCTAAAAGCAGATAAAGGGAACAAGTTAGTAATTATGGACAAAACCGACTATTTTCAAAGAGTAAAAAATTTAATTGCCGAAGGTCCGTATGTAGAAATGAAGAAAAATCCGTTACCTAAAATGATTAATGACACAAAAGACGCGATTAAGAAATGTCCAATTTTAATAACTTCTACCCAAAAGTATAAATTGAATGTTAGTAATCCTGTAGTACCAAGAATGTATTGTTTACCGAAGATACATAAACCAGGTAACTCGATGAGACCTATAGTTTCAGGTATTAACTCACCGACTTACTTGATTTCCAAATGGCTAGTGAATGAATTTAAAAATCTACCCGTTAAACCAGAAAATTTGTCAGTCAGCAATTCTTTAGAATTTGTTAAATTAATTAAAGATTGTGAACTGGAAACCGGGGAAATTTTAGTTTCATTCGACGTGACGTCGTTATTCCCCTCGGTACCTATTCCAGAGACTATGAAATATTTAGAAAGCTTGCCCCACAAGAATAACATTGAACCCTCAAAAATAAAAGAATACATGAGACTGACAACTCTTTGCATGGCGCATAATTGTTTCCAAGTAGGAGAAAAATTTTATGAACAGAAACAAGGCACAACTATGGGTAACTGCCTATCTCCTTTCATAGCCAATTTATTCATGAGTCAATTTGAAGCAGAATTCAAAAACAACGCCAAATATTTCCCTAGAGTCTGGATTAGGTATGTAGATGACATTCTCGCGATTTTTGACACACGGAAATGCGAATTAGACATGTTTGTTAATCAATTAAATTTGAAATTTCCGACTATTAAATTTACGGTGGAAAAGGAACAATACGGCAAGATACCATTTTTAGATACTTTACTGATTAGAAATAAACATAAAATAGAAATCGATATTTTCCGGAAAGAAACCAACGTTAATAGATTCATCACCGCGGATTCAAATCATAGTTATCAACATAAGACAGCTTCCTTTAACTTTTTAGTCAATCGGTTACTAAATTTTCCGTTAACAAAAGAGAGATATGAAACAGAACTAGATTTCATTAAAAATATTGCGACATACAATGGCATAGAAATAATCAATAAATTAATTAGAAAAACTAAAATAAAAAATACAATCCGCGAATCCACGAGTTTGATATCCCAAAGTAACCAAGAGAAAAAGTACATATGTCTACCATACCACCCTGTCACGAAAAACATTAATAAAGTTGTGAAAGAAAGAGGTCTCCAGGTAGCCTTTCGGTCCGAAAACACCATCGAAAGTCTGCTAGGGAATACTAAAGATAGAATTAATTCCAATTCGAAATCAGGGATATATGAAATAAGTTGCGCGGATTGTAATTTGAAATATATAGGCCAAACTAAACGACCTATAATAACACGTTTTAAAGAACACATAGCACATATCAAATACAATAGACCGGATAAATCAAATGTCGCAAATCACGCTTTGAGCACACTGCACAATGTACCGATTACAGGTTTGAAATTGATAAAAGGAATTAATAAACCCCACGAACTTGATGCTTATGAAAGTATATTTATCGCGAAAAATAAACATACCTCCTTGAATAGCGATAAATCTCCAATACCGTTCAGCTGTCTATTCACATTTTTATAAGTGGGTGGGGGAGGTAACAGCAGAAATATAGACATGTGGGAATCCATACACGTGAAAGAATGCAAAAATTACCCCCTTAACAATGGTTTGCTGAATGAAGCACTCGGTGTGTTTGTTTCACGAAATGTAAAATGTTTCGCGTCTTGGGGAACAAATGTGCCGGGTGTTTTGTTTAGTAAATTATTAATCATGTTTCACCTAGAGCCAGCCGTGAATTCTATACATTATATTAAAGTGCTTAACTCCTTAACAATGACATGTCACCTATTTATAATTAACTTTTAAATTATATACCTACAATATCTAATAATTCATAGACCCTTTTCACGTTAATTGATTCTCATTTAAATTAACACAACACAGTCGGATGTCTTGTTTTTTCACATGTAACGCCCCTTCCCAATTTTGTCTTTCTCAGAATTGCAAGAGAGTCCGGCTTTTACAATATACGACCATACTTTTTAACCATTTGTAATGGAAAATTTTTACACCCCTACCCAATATAGATTTTGTTACTATACATGTACTCGAAATAATACGTTTAAATAATAACTACTGATGTGTACAATGCACATGAAATATACATATAGTTAAATATACTAGTGTTTTGTGAAAATATAAGGTGTTTCATTTAGTCTAATAGTAGGTCATCGTAGTTTTTAAAAATCGTTCTTAGTTGGGGCCTCCTTTAGAGAAGAATTTCTGCCGTTCCTTTGTTCGATAATTTAACACATGTTTAAACCTTTTCCTTAAGAGGCAAGTGTTTGTCTCGTAGTTTTGAGATTGGCATGTTAAATTTAGTCTTTACAGGGTTGCAGTGTATAGTAGTTGTGCGGAAGCGTTTATTTTACTTTACTGTGCCCCATGTGTGACTTTTAATTAGTAGTTTTTACCTACTGATGATGACAACTTAGTTGTTGAAATACGTATTTAGGATACGACTAATAATTGTGGTAAGGGGTTATATACCTTTTTTAAATGTTGAATATATGCTTAAAAACATGCTGTTACTGATATGTGTGACTCTATTTTTCATAGCAATGATAGTGTTACATTTTTGTGTTAACGGATGATTCGAGTAATAATTAATGACTAATAAAACCGCCAACGCTTAACTCTAGCTGTAAGTTTTCTTTTGTGAATATATTAGTGTAAGAGTAGAGGCACATATGCCGAAACATGTAAGATTGTTTTAAATATATACATTTTTAAGTAAAATCAGACCTTAAATCGCTAACTAATTGAATCTACCATATATATATATATATATATATATATATATATATATATATATTTATAAAGATAATTACATATTTCTTGACCTTTATACAATATAGTTGATTTAGATATTCAGCGAGTGAAGGTCTGTTTTATATTAATATGTATATATTTAAAATAAGCTCTTACATGTTTCGGTAAGTATGTATTACCTTTATCAAAGAATTATAAATGAAAGATATTAATGTCAAAGTTATATAAGTGATGTAGTCATGGTGAGAGATACAAATTCATAAATATATTCAATTCAATTAATAATAATTTATCACATAACAAAAGTTTGAATCAATTATAAAGAGAGTGGTAGTCATGATTTATTATAACTAGAGAACGGATGGAATTTCCATAAAACGCAATCGGCAATTGGAATTGTGTATAACGTCGCTCAGTGCATCCCGGCGTAATTCAATGAAGTATGACTTACTCGGCCACCTGGTCTCGCAGCGATAACAATGGACACCCCAGCTATTGTATTCGGAGAATATAGTGTTTGTCAGTGGTGTCGTGTACGTAGATAAAGTAAATAAGTTTTGGTATTTCGTAAGAGAAAAGCACGTACATTCCTTTTCTTTTCATTTAAGCAACATCTTCCAATTATTTCTAGTATTTCCAGTTATTTCCAGTATGCACCTACAACCAGTTGCGATGTAGAAAGGACGTTTTCTATTTATAAGGATGTACTTAATTCAAAGAGAACAAAATTGACAGAAGAAAACCTTGAGAAACTATTGCTAGTCAATATTAATACTCCTTTACTCAACTTGAACGACAAAATGAACAAATAAAAATGTTCCAATTATAGAAATAAAATTAAAAACTTTAAAAATACAACTTTTCCACAAATACATATGTATTTCGTAATTTTAGATAGATAGATCAACACCCGTATGTTTTCCAATTATAAATAAAATTAAAAACTTTATAAATACAACTTTTCAACAAATAAATATGTATTTCGTAATTTTATAGATCACCACCCGTTCGTTTTCCAATTATATAAATAAAATTAAATATTTTAGAAATACAGCCTTTCGCCAGTACTGCACTGGGCTTTGCGTCATGTGGTAAGCGTGTCCGTTCTCTTAACTTATATTATAAGTTATAATATAAGTTACATACATACCGTGTGCCCAACGTCGTGCGATCGATGGATATATAAGTAATGACTAGAGCTGAGGATGTTTGCGGTACGGCAGGACCGTATGTAGTGCATCCCCACATTTAACTATTTATCTAAATATTCTCTGAAATGATTTGCCGGATCTCATAAATTAATAGAGTGATATTTTAGCATGCACTGGATATTGTTATTATACAAATTCATAATAGCCATTTGTATTTATGGATCATAAATAATAATACGCACGTATTTGTATTTGGTTGTGAATTCAATTTAAACTTAAAACGAATCGTAATATTTTAACGACAAGCCGTCCTTACAATACATGCATTCGAGACAAAGTGTGCAACTCTACGAATAACTTCCATAATTGATCGAAAATGGACATTTTGGAGCTGAAGTAAAGCCCCTATTCTTAGAAAATTTTATTAGTGTCGTTAAGAACTATTATTATAAACAACAAAGGCCTTTTATTAGTGTTGAAGTTTTAGTTTCATTGAATTTCCATGTTGTAAGTAGTCAATTGTAAAGTGTTCATTCACAATATTCTAAAACAAGGTGTAAATCAGTGGCGGCTCTTGATGACGTACGATGTGCGCTGCTGCACGGATGAGACTGCTTTGTTTAAGCTTTCATATATACAGAGAAGCAAGTAACCGTACCGAAATCATCCGAAATAGTTCGAAGTAGTCTCATCCGTGCAGCAGCGCACATCGTACGTCATCAAGAGCCGCCACTGGTGTAAATTTAACTAAAATCCAGAAAAACACATTCTGATAATATATTACTAGATTAGAAGCTGTGTTTATTACTATTTATTATATTATTTTTATAACCAAATGCAATAAAAGCTACGAAAACAAAAGAATCCTCGATTTATTAAAATCTTGTCACACAGCCTTTTAAAGCCTGGCAGCACACATTTTGCATGTATTTTATATATACTACCTACTTGAACTAGGTGAATGAAGTTAGAAGTTATAACTTATAACTTCTGTTTGCTGTTAATCTGTTGTTAACAAAATTTTTAGTTATACAACCTTAAGAGCATCTTTAAGAGAAGGTAGGCGCGGCTCGTGATGACGTATTTGGGAATGCAATTACAATGATGCGAGTGCTTCGTGTATTCTCGTGTGCTAACTGTAACATTTTCTTAGTAAACACCGAAAACACACGAGGCACTCGCATCATTGTACTTGCACTCCCAAATACGTCATCACGAGCCGCTAAATTATTTAGAAGGTGAACTTACTAAATTTTTTTATAAAAGTTTTGTAATGAATACAATAAAAATTAAACTATATATTTTAAAAATAATATAATTAATATAGAGAATGTAAAAATACTACATGTTACTTATTTAAAAGTAGAATCAAAAATCTATTATCAAATGGGTCAAGAATCAACTGAAATTAATCTTTCCGTAAGTTCAAGTATAGTTATAGATATAATGATGTTAAAAAATTATTTAACACCATGAAGAATTAATTATACCTACATAAGTTTAACTTTTAAGGAGGTATAATTGCTATTATTTTAGGGTTTTGAGCGAAGATTTATTTGAACGTTTAAGATTAAATGACCTTAGATAAGTCAATGTTAATTATAAAATTATTAAAGTTTGATTTAGTTCATTTGAATTTGGATTTGATAATAATCATGCCATTGTTAACATTTCTCACATACGCCGTTCATGAGTATACTGTAGAATGAGTCAATATATTTCACAAAGTTGGCAATGTAAAACGAAACAGCGTATTGCGGCTAATTTTACGTCATTCGAAGTGCAGTTATTTTCTAACACCGATTGAAACCAATTGAAAGTTAGTCAGTTCAGTTGGCTGAAGCCATTTTGAGAGTTTGTTTTGTATTGTGCGACAAGGAAAGACAATTATTACCTGCAATATTTATGAAGTATTTTATTTTGAGATAATAACAGGTTAGTTCTTGTATAAATTTGATTAAATATTGGGTTTTTTTCGAAATTCGTCTAGGAATTTTAAGCATTTCTAACCACACCCTGACCCCAACATATTATATACATATATCAGTACATAAATATTTACTTCTTTTTATTTATCATCGTAATTAAAATATTTATAAGGAAACTCTATAGTAATTAAATTAGTATGTCAATTCAATAACTTACAATTTTAACAATTAAAGAAAAAAAAATAATGTAAAGATAAGCAGTATTGATTAATTGATTTATGTCAATAGCTTCGATTCGGCTATATTTTGTAGAAAAATGTTTATTTGTGCTGTACATATTTTAATTTTATAACCACACCAGTGCAGTAAATAATCTTTTAAACCGCATTAATGTAAGAATCAATAATGCGATTTAAATACATGCAAATAAATAAGAAATTTTTGAATGTATACAGTTTCCTTAGATTTATATTTTCGACGCATTATGTCATAGTTTTATTAAACCTTGTTCTCATTAGGCAATCGCTTTATTAATGCTAGGAGCAATTGCACTAAATTAAGTATGATTCACACTAAAATTTTTCGGTGCTATTTAGCCATATTTAATTAGGAAAATTATATGTATTGGGGAATAAATTTTATCCCGTAAAATAGTTGGAAACTTAAGTGTTTCTGGACGTCAGAAAAAATTTTAATTGTCTTAAAAGGAGAAATGGTTTATTTAATCGATATATAGAGGTCAATAAACTTCCGCAATTGGGTTTTCTTTCTCAAATTTTAATAAAACTCCCATAATGTTTGTAAAAAGGTGTATAACACGAAAAGAAATTGGATCAAATATAAATTTATGCATGTTAGGGTGTTTTTATATTATGAAATAACTAATTATAGATAAAATAACATTTTTATCTAATCATAAACAAACAATATTAGGATTAGTATTTCGCTTATCAATATCTGGAAAATTATTTATATAATACGATAACCGGGTTCTTTTTTTATTATTACACTTACATTGCCCTATGTGTCGAGCTAAAAAATAAAAGTGAATGCAATGGTGGCATAGTAGGCAGCCAGTTATACACCAGTGACGTATTTTTCCAATTGTCAAATATTTCTGAATTTTCAGTCATACTTAAATTTTAAATTAAATAGGTACATTTTATTGAAAAATAGATAATTTATTTAAAACAGTTAATTGTCCTAACATGTGCATTCCTTGTACGAAGACAATTTTAAATATTTGTAACAATTTCAAAGATGATGGTTGTTTTCTAAATCCTCCCCCTCAAAAAAATAAAATAAAACTAATCACGTGTTAACAGAATACATGAAGCTGAATATCCTGTGTTATGTAGAAGAACGGTCTGTAGGATCGCTTTTAAATGTAGCCAGGCATTTTAGAGTATCGTTTAGTTTGGTGTTCAAAACCTTGAAAGAATTCAAATACAAGATTTCAAACCAGAACTGATTTTTGTGATATACATGTTTAATTTGTTAAATGAAAACCAAGAAATTTTAAAGAAAATAATATTTACTGATAAAGCAAACAGTTCCGTAATATATTTGTACATTCTGTATGGCAATGTAAATAATTTCCCTTTGAATGCTTAAACATTCATATCTTTAATAGTTCGAAAGCATAGTCAGATGAAATCTATTGAATTATTTTTTTAGGTAATAGGAAAAGGTTGGGTGTAGTTTTAATAAAATAAATACTTCGGTTACTTATTAATATTTTTAAAATTTTTATTTAGGAACATTATCATATTAATATTTTTCGGTTTTAGTCTTGCACGCCTTTGTTCTATTATTAAACACTTTCACTTTTTGCTGAACTTGCTATAATACAGAAGTATTTCCTAGCACATTATTCTAAGGGTTTCAGCTCCATCCCTGTTACCTAAAACAAAATCCAAATAAAAAATGCAATTACCCTTCTTTTTTAAACTTCCAAAATAAAAGAGGATCTACGTCCTGATTTGAATTTGGCCTTTCGAGGTATTGCCTTTTAGTTATTACATCAGCTGTAATTAGAGAATACAGTCCCGAGCAAGTTTTTCAATCCCGGGATTATGGGATTTTTGAAGCGTAATCCCGGGATTAGACTATGTGGTTTCTAATTGGGCTCAAATGAAAAGAAAACTTAAGTAATTTCTTAAAAATTATTTATTAATATTGTTGCACAACACAATACACAATATATTAAAATAAGGAACAAAAAAGACAATACAAAAAACTATTTAGAATTTCGAAAATACAATCGCAGAAATATCAAAGCATCCAATGTTTGACTTCCAAGCCTGCTTCGTAGTTTATTGCTAATATAAGCAGCAGCTGAAAACGCTCGCTCAGGTTCTACACTGGTTGGAGGAATAGACAATAAATATTTATATGCTAATTCTCAGTGATATCCACGAACTCCTTCATTTTCGAACAGGCTCATTTCGCGTCTAATACTATTTACCAACCACGATTCATTTTGTGCTTCAGGATCTGGGATTCCATGCTCTTATTAATTTCCAGCTGTAACCTTTCCTTTAGTGTCAATTGGGGTTGGGAGGTTTGTTGCCTTGGCTCATCATCTGTTTGTGATCCTGACCTTTCTTCCTCTTCCGTGTCATCTCGACTATTTAGTATTTTAACAATACTCTTTATTTGCGCCCTCCCGAAAGCCTGTGTAGGAACTGGAAATAAGTCAAGCCATTCCAAATCCGATAATAACTGATTTTCATAATCTTTTCGTGGATTTTGTAAATAATTCAACACACCAGTTAAATCTTTATTTCGTCGTTGCTTTATCCGTTCCACTAAGGATGTTTTCATTTTATTGGCGAGTGCTGAGTTTTTGCTAGACAATTGTTTTATAAGAAATTTAAAAGCGGCATCAGCTGTGCATAAATTAGCATCTCGTCGACAGATTGCTTCTACTGTTAATTTAATTGGGATCAGCACATCAACAATTTTATTTACCAAGTCAGAATCAGCATCTTCTAAACGGATTGGATGTTTGAGATCTATAAGAGCTTTTTGAATGCAAGTTTTTAAAAGAGAAAATCGTTCCAGTATGGTTAAAAGACTATTCCACCTGGCTTTACAGTCCAAAAGAAGTGACAGCTCTTTTTCATGTTCAATCTTCACATATTTTTGAAGTACTGTTTCATTTTTCAATGGTGATCTTTTGAAATAAACTACAACTTTGCGGATTCTGTTTATCAGCTCATTAATGTTTTCTTCTTTTGTTAACTCCGGTATGTGTTCTCGCGCAAGTTCATTTTGTGACATTAAGATTAAACCTGATTCTGGACAGTCTAAGTCTTCTAAATTATCATCATCATCGCTATCGTTCATATAATCAGCAGTCACAGCTGGTTCATTTATAGTATCATCTGAGTCTGTGGTAGGACTGTCTTGCCTGTCTTGAAAATAATTCTTTATTTTATAAAGCACATCACAGACGGCCAAATTGATACCATGTGCGAGACACAGTTGTTGTTCAGTGCAAACAAGCTGTCCCACCTTTATCATAACGTTCGGTCCATCGGTTACAGTAGCCACATCAGTTTCCAGGGAAATATCAAATTTACTTAGACGCTCTTTCAATATACGAAGACAATTTTCAGCCTTCATACTTCCATGAATAGCAAGGAGTCCTAAGCTCCAATTTTTTTTATATGAATGATCGTTGACAGCCATGTATCGTTTTATTGGACGTTGATGTCCACTCGAAAGATAGACTGAATCTTTCACCTGCACTTTCAAATGTTTTAATTCTGCAGTTACTTGTTTTCCGATTTTTTCACTGTAACTCATAACACGCTTTCGAATTGTGACGGCTGATTTTGGTAAATCCGTGTATTTCGCAAAAAGAAATTTTCTCAAATCGTCTGAAGTTATGAATATACTGAATAGAAATCCATCTAATGCAATCGTTCTTGCCAAAACATCATCCAGGCTATCGTCGACACTTTTAGTAAAATAATCTTCTTTCTTTCGTTTAGCTGGCGGCGGTGCTGTGTTCAAATTTTCAGAATCTTGACTTGTTGAAGCTGTTAAACTATTAACGTCAGCTAAAATCTTAATGTTATGTTTTGATGACAAATGTGTATGTAATCCCTTAGTCGATCCACCCAAAGGCTTGAGAATGGCACGGCATCGCTTACATTTAGCACTATTCCCGTCTTTCGTAACTAAAAAAAATAACTCCACGCTGACGACGTATCACTGTTTTTTTTATGTTGTACAAAGTCTCCCGCCATTTAGAATAACTTTTTCAGATGATTGACTTTTAAATTTAAATGACGTAACCTGCGTAACCTTGTCGCTGGTAGAATAATAAATGAAAATGTAAATCCTAATAAGCGTATTTATACTTTTGTACAGTCGCAAGAATATTATTATTAGAGAACGGACACGCCTACCAGCCAGTGCAGTACTGGCGAAAGGCTGTACATATTTCTAAAATATTTAATTTTATTTATATAATTGGAAAACGAACGGGTGGTGATCTATAAAATTACGAAATACATATGTATTTGTTGAAAAGTTGTATTTTTAAAGTTTTTAATTTTATTTCTATAATTGGAACATTTTTATTTGTTCATTTTGTCGTTCAAGTTGAGTAAAGGACTATTAATATTGACTAGCAATAGTTTCTCAAGGTTTTCTTCTGTCAATTTTATTCTCTTTGAATTAAGTACATCCTTATAAATAGAAGACGTCCTTTCTTCGTCGCAACTGGTTATAGGTGCATACTGGAAATATTCTTTTACTTCTTCATATTTAGCCGTTAGATTTTGTGGAATTGTCTCCATACATAATTGCTGCAATGTAATTAAATCTGGATTTCTATTAAGAATTGCTTCAAACTTTTGCCGAAGGCCACATCCGAAGTCACTTGGAATACTTTTCAAATTATTAACAGCCACATCTCATGTGGTTAATCCGTCATTTAATATGAGATTTCGATTTTCAAAATAAGTGATTAGTTTTGGCAATTTTCCAAAGTGTTCGTGAAGAAAGTACAACTGATTTTTTAAATTTGGGATTTGTGTGAGCTCCTTGCACTCACCAATACTTCTAGCATCCTCCTTTAGCAGTGTTACGAAATGTTTTAGACTATCGAAATTCTCAGCATAATAACAAGTAGCTTCCAGCCATGTTATTCATCCAGCCATCTAGTTATTACTGGAGTGGGAGGCAGTGACAGAGATGGAAATTTTTCCCTGAAAAGAGCTACTCTCAATGGTGCTTTTCTGAAAACTTTTTTAAAAGCTGATACAAGTCTATCAACTTCCGGAAAAGTGTCTATGATATATTCACAGATTCTGTGGGGAGCATGTGCTACACAAGTAATATGCAGCATATTAGGATATGTTTTCTTCAATAGTCTGCCTGTTTTTATCATATACGCAGCACTATCACTGACAAATAAAGGTATTTTTTCTTTGTACGTGGCGTCCGAATGAAGCATTTTTTGCACATTCTCCTTAATGGTTTCAGCAACTGTTTCCGCATCAACTCTATTTATAACACTTGTTGCTATTACATATGAGTTATAGGGAATAGTTGGATGTAGTACACCAGCTACAACATTTACCACACAGCGTCCTAACATATCCACCGTTTCGTCGGCGCTTATCCATATGTATTGATTTAAAAGATGGCTTCTAATGCGTTCTACTGTTCTCGTATAGCACCTAGAAACATAATATTTGCGTAAAGTTGATTCATCAGGAACATTTCGACCAGTATATTTTTTCAGAAATATTTTTAAAGTGGGATTGCTAAGTTTATTTAATGGAATATTAGCCGCCATAAAAGTTTTACAGAGTTCAGATGTGTTTGCGATCCTAAGTGACGAATTTTTGACGATATTTTACGGATTTTGTAATAAATTTCGGAATCACTGACAATGGACATACAATCAGTATGACCGTCAATCCAACTCGCCATTGTTTTACAATGCCGTTCTCGACATTCTTCCATATCATGTCTGAAAAAGTAACTTAAACAATGCTCTAGATCTAAATAAATGAAAACTAAAAATGTGTGCGTAAGTTATTGAAACTGAACGAAATTCAATGCACACTCTTACATCGAAATAATTGGTAGAAATAGATTCAATCAAACGATATTAAACAGGATCTATCACAAAAATTACGATGTAATTAACAGTTAAAACTATGAAAACAAGAAACTTACTCACAGCACTTTATTTATCTTACGAAATATAAACTAATAAATAAAATACATTATAAAAACCCCGCTTCTATCTACGCTCATGAAAACACTTTAAAAAGCACTATATTCTCGGAATACAATAGCTGGCTTGTCCATTGTTATCGCGGCGAGACCAGGTGTCCGAGTAAGTCAAACAAATACTTCATTGAATTACGCCGGGATGTACTGAGCGACGTTATACACAATTCCAATTGCCGATTGCGTTTTATGGAAATTGCGTCCGTTCTCTAATTATTATATATCATATGAGGTAATCCGGTGATTCCTCTGTTGTCCCGTTGGGGAATTACTTTAACAGTATTGTATTGAAGTATGTACCTGTACCTGTGTAGTTCTTTTATCGTACGGCGTACCTAAGGTTGATTTTTTGTTTTTATGTAATAAGTGCTCTTAATATAATCTAGGTAAGGTCATTGTCAAGTCGCAACGGATTACGGAATGCAAACTCGCAATCCCAAAAAATCCCGAGATTAGCCAAGTACAGTCCCGGGATTTACGGGATCAAAACCTGGCCGGGATCCCGAGATCCCGGGATTGTATTCTCTAGCTATAATTGATTTTACTTTCTCTTATTCTTCCTTGCAAAAATCCAAATAATGAAAATGACTTTTGATGCGGACCAATGTCTGTTTCCATTACAGGCATTTGTTCTTTATTTTCAGGATCTATTTTCTTCATAATATTAAACATTTCTTGTTCTAGAAAAGAAGCAGCCCCAGTAGCATTTTCAGTTCCACGAAAACCTCTTTTAAATCGAGGGTCTAAAACGTTTGTTGCACAATGTCTTCCCTTCCTTACTCTTTAATTCCAGTGGTAATGCTGTCAGATAATTGTACAGAACAAAAGTTATTGTGATTATTAAAGAAATCGGAATATATTTATTACCTGCAAGAATTTTCCACTACTGCTTTTTAAGATAAATTTCTCCATTTTATAAAACCATTTATTCGTAAGATACCACGAGGTGTTATTTGTTTTTATCGTGTTACTGAAATGCCCTCAATACGTGGGTTACGTTCGGTAATTCACTAGAAGTAATGTGAGGACGTTCTACAATCTCATAGAATGGTAAAATCTTGTACTTTTTCGTTATCAACGCTTTCATATTTTCTACCTTTTTTGATACACTAATTTTACTATCTTAGATATATTTGATCCTTAAAGAAATACTATCCTTCTTTGAATTTGTTAAAAATATTTAAAATTGTCTTCGCGCAAGGTATACGCCTGTTCTGATAATTAACTATTTTAAATAAATTATCTATTTTTCAATAAAATGTATTTAATTTAAGATTTAAGTATGAATGAAAAATCAGAAATATTTGACATTTAGAAAAATACGTCACTCGTATAACGAGTGGTTATTTACCAGGTTACTAAATGTATAAGGTTGCCTCGTAACTCCCTATCAATAATATTCTTATGCGGGAAAGCGTCACTCAGCGTGCCCATTCAAATTAAAACGATTTTGATTTTAATCTTATCATTAGTTAAGTATGTAGAAATCGAGTAAAGTCAATCACTGTTTTATATAGATAAAATGATTGTTTTGTGTGCGATCTAATCACATATAACTTACTTACACAAAGGATGTCGCTGTAATGGTTAATGACTGCTAGTTATTGGTATACGCATGGGTGTAAAAAGTATTTAATGTAAATATTTTTGCCAAAAAATGCGCTTATAAATTATAAAGGAAATGAAGGTGGTTGACTCAGTGAAACGCCGTCACATATTAATTAATTTAGTATTCTAGTGTCCCAACCTAGTTCTTTCAATAAACTGTTATTACGGAGATAATTAAAGGTTGTACACTGCGCGACATATAAAACCCGTACAATAACATATTATCAATGTAAGCCAGGCTTATCAAATTTGAAATGTCTTATTTTTCTTGTCAAATTTGACTTAAGTTATTGTTTAGCAATGTAATGGATGTTCATTTGAAAAGTCAATCTAGTAGCATGTGATTTACTAAGAACATTTTGAAGTATGTCGTAAATTAAAATTTACTACTTAACCTACAAAGTCGTATATTCTGACAGTTTCATACATACAAATAAATAACAAATGTGATTGACATTATCAAATGTCATTTGGATTTACGTTTACGGAACAACAAACACATACTAATACATATATATGATTCTATCAAAATTTCAAAGTAACCTAGATTGACTTTTCAAATGAACACACGTTATGTATAACCTATGAAGTCTATAAGTGACAGTATCAATATATTTTTTCTATTTCGGTGCTATAAAGTGCACTTTTCGACACCTGTTTGGGTTGCATAAAGTATTACTTTTTCGCACGCAAAATTTTGTTTTTAGAGGTTGGTCATTGCATAAATCAATCTAAATTTTAAACTTAAAATGACATATAACACCGCCGATTTTCAAATATTTAAAATGCTCTAGTTAAACATCAATGCTACCAACTTCAAAAAAAGAAAATTTCTACAATTTTCGTACAAAACATGCCTCTTATTTTAAGTCTTTTTGAACTTTTAATGTCCGAAATAGAAAAAATAGTATAAAATACACGTTTCATAAGACATTTTAGTGCACTTGTTCTTTAGAAAACTCGCCTTGCGGCTCGTTTTCTAAACTTGAACGCGTGCACTAAAATCATGTCTTATGCAACTTGTACTTTAATATACTATTTTCCGTTTACGCACCTTAAAAACTCTGATTTTATGGTACGGGTTTTATATGTCGCGAAGTGTACCATCAGCGCCTAAAAAAACGGGTACAACATTGACAGATTAACTAACCTTTTCAAAAATTATATGGTGTGTTTTGGCTTTTATGTCAAGCCATATCAAGCGATGTGCAAAGGTTATATAGAATGACAGTAATCGTTGGCGGATCTTTATATACTCCTTTAATCAACGCAGTAATATAATGAAAATCATGTACATTTTACCTTTTAATACATTAGAATTTTAAGTACAATTTTAGTATATATTTGGTCATTGCTCCATTACAGTCAATTACATTTTGTAAACGTCGCGACATTGACGGCATAAATCTCGAGTAAATTCCGGCGTGATAGTTTACCATGCTTCCATAATGCGTTGCTGTAGTTCAAAGTTAGTCTAAAATTAGCGGTGTGACCATTTGATTGACGGATGATACTTTTTTTTGGATCATAACGCATTTTTGGCGGTCGATCAACACCAATATGGCCATTATGAAAAGACTGGAAAGTTTTCTCGTCTGAGAAAACAATATTATTCCAAATATCATATTGCTGAGTAGCTGGTTAACATATTGAAAATAAAATAAAATAAAACAATAACTTTGTTATATATACCACTTTATTCACATATAATCGTGACCACGGTTTCGACATACAATGTCACTATCAAACTGCAAAAGTTACAGGCCTACATAGAACTTATAAATGACACAAAAATATATGGGGGTGGTTTATGATGTTATTTAAAATTACTACTATATACTTAACTATTATATACAACATTGGAAAAGAGGTGTATATATAAGGTCCAACTGTTCGTTTAAAACGATATCTATTGTGTTGTGTCGGCTTTTAAAAATCTCTAGGGCCTCTAAAATATTTAATTTACGACCTTTCTCGGCCAAATGCAATATTTTACGGTGACCAAATGTATGCCTTTCTGTAATAAGATGGTTTGCGAATGTTGAATCTGTCTTCTTTAGTTTATATGACCTCCTGTGTTCTTTTTCCCGTATAATAAAACTTCGACCAGTCTGACCTATATATACACTTTTACAATCGTTACAATATAATTTGTACACTCCTGATTTATTATTAATATCTGTTTTAGGTTTTGCGTTAAAAATGAAATTACTTGTTTTTATATATGGTTTGTAAGCTATACTAACATTACTATTATTTTTTGAAATTATATTTCCAATTTGCTCGCATATTTTACCGAAGTAAGTTAACGAGACAAATTGTTTCAAATTACACACACAAAAACACAATAGATATCGTTTTAAACGAACAGTTGGACCTTATATATACACCTCTTTGCCAATGTTGTATATAATAGTTAAGTATATAGTAGTAATTTTAAATAATATAAACCACCCCCATATATTTTTGTGTCATTTATAAGTTCTATGTAGGCCTGTAACTTTTGCAGTTTGATAATGACATTGTATGTCGAAACCGCGGTCACGATTATATGTGAATAAAGTGGTATATATAACAAAGTTATTGTTTTATTTTATTTTATTTTCAAAATGAATTACCACAAAGTTACGGCTACCAGTATTAATTTTGGTTAACATATTGTCGAGCAATACTTGCTTATTATCTTCCGTCAAAAATATCTTATTTGCGCTACGGCAGTATTTTAATTCCGGTTTAGCAATTCGTTTTTGAGTAGTTCTGATGCTACTAGGAAAATTAGTTCTTCTTTTGCTCTTCTAGATGTATTAAAGGGGTGTTTTCTAATAAAATTTACCATTTCTTCATCTTGCTCCCGAGATGATATTTTTCGTCGCCTTGAACCTTTGTTTCGGAGAAAGAATCCATTTTGCACACGTATTTTAGCTTGTTGCACCGTATTTTTACATATTGCTATGAATTGTGGATATATATTTACTGCACCACCATCCACAACTAATCTACCAAACTAGGATACTCGGTCGGTTAATTTCCAAAAAATTGGACTTCTTTCTTCTCAGGGTTCCAATCGGAAACGTGGAAAATAAAAATGTTATTTAGGCGTCAATCAAAGTTTCTTGATAAATGTTATAATTATATTTCTTTAAGTTACTTATTAAAAATGCACGGTGAACGAAAGAAATAATGAGCACAATATAAAATTTAAATGAATATTTAATACAAAAAAATCAAAAAAAGAAAAAAAAATTGATCTTTATAAAGTATAAAGACTGTGTAATTTATAATTTACAACCAGAGGTAAAGGAACTCACCGAATATGACAGCTAAGCGAATCCAAACATCCTCTAATGACTACCGATCAACTTAATTAAATAACAAAGTTTATTTTTAATCTCTCCCCAGAGAACAACATAAAATAAACAACCTTGAAAACCCGATCAAAAATCTAACGCATGTGCAAACATCAAACACATGAAAAAAAAATAGCCTTGACTTCCCAACGTATAAAATTTTACAGTTATAATTTTTTATTACGTAGAAATTTTAAAAATATTCTTTATCATTTATCTCAACTAATTAAGACTAAATCGCTTAAATAACAATATTAATACAATTGAAATACAATATTCAAATCTTATGAATTAATAAGATATCTTTTAAATATATATATATATATTTTTACTTACATAAAAAAATTATATGAGACACGTAGACAAGAAAACGTTGTTTAATCAAATATAATCAAAATTACGAGAATACAATCTCGTAGAATATACGGGAATTGAATATAATCACCGACAACTAATTAACTCAATCAAAACCCGAATTTAATGAAATATATAAATCTATATATTTCAAATAAAAAGAACGTTCTTGTCTAAAGGTTTAACTTAGTCTGTCTCCACATCACCCGCTCTGGCTTGCACAAAAAACCGTCCTTCAATAATACAGTTTTTCTTACACATAAATATTTCAAAAATATACACTTAAGTTCAACAATAATGTACATACATTTTTAATAAATTTTAAATATAATTTAGGGAAAAAACCATAGCAATATGTTTAGTTCGCCCGTAATTCTTCTAACAGTCCGTTCCTCCTGAAGTCGCGTTATCAAAAATGACTCCTTAAGCTGGTTCAAATTTGACATTTTAAATTATTTTATATAACTGTCATGTTAGTTGTCAGATGCGTTCAGATTTACACCAAACAAAATACTCGTGTACCCCTTTTTTTAGGCGCCGATAGTACATGTCTAAAAAGTTCTCAAATTTTCACGTACTATCGAATGCAAAAAAAAGTGGCACAGTAGTGAAGTTATATGTAAAGTCATTAACATTTTAGTATTGTGACGTTGCTTAGGTACTTAAGATCCTAGTAACCTGCAAGTCATTTTTGACACTTACGCCTACCTGTATATAAATGTAAATGTTATTTGACACTTAGGATATTTGAATATTTAAATTTGACGCCTACATTTAAATATCTACATTCACGCAGTTTAATTGAAACGATTAAAATCTGACTGTACCACTTTTTTTGCATTCGATAGTACATATACGCATGCGTCCTCGGCTTTTTATTTTATATGAATCGTAATGAATAATTATAATAATATGAAAAGTAATGAATAATAACAATATAAATAGTAACAACATTTGTATGTGTGTTAGTTGTGGAAAACAACTTTCTAGTTTGTATACTTTGAGACGACATGAAAAAGAAATTCATCCAAATGACAATAATCTGTTGCTTTCAGTCATCCAAAGTGGCTGAAAATTGCAAATATAAATGCGATGAATGTTTTTTTTTCTTTTTTAACAATATTTACACTTAATTATTTACAGTTAATCATTTCCATGTTTAATAATAATAATAAAACTTTTCCACCTAGCTATTACTTTTTTGTTTTGTTTTCCTACATAATTTTTAAATATATTATATTTCTTCATTATTATTAGTAAGTAAAGCACATTCCACAGAACACTTACACTGCATTCTATTAGCTATTATTGCTATTTTTTGTGTTGTCTTATTATGATGATTAAAATTGTAAATATTGTTAAAAAATATGTTACATTCATCGCATTTGTATTTGAAATTTTCAGCCAGGCAATGAAAGTAACAGATTATTGCGTTTGGATGAATTTTTTTTACATGTCTTAAATTCTACAAACTAGTATGTGTGTTAGTTGTTTTCCACAACTAACACACATACAAATGTTGTTACTATTCATATTGTTATTATTCATTACTTTTCATATTATTATAATTATTCATTACTTCATTGTAATTCATTCATCTTAACTAAAGACGGCAGACTATGTGCCCCACACTGTTAAATTTAATAATATACATAAGGTGTATTAGATAAAAATGTAGATTTTACAAAATTAGGACAACTTTTTACCAATACTGAAGATCCATTGTACAGATACAAAGAGCACTTTAACTATGCAAATATAACATCTCTCAACGTCGAACAATCCTTCTCAGTATATAAACATATATATACGTCGTAGTATTAAATTTGACAGTGTGGGCACATAGTCTGCCGTCTTTAAATTCATAACTAAAGACGGCAGACTATGTGCCCACACTGTCAAATTTAATAATACACGGTTAAATTTTTTAAAAATAAATATATTACTTGATGCTTGACAGTTTCATTTGGTTTCATTGTAAAAAAAGGTTATGACATTGAAATGATACTACAACAAAAAAGAAAACAAATAATTTATTTTATCCAACACCTCCTAATAATTATGTAGCTTATAACTCACTAGTGAGTTAAAAACATAATTTATCTCACTAGTGAGATAAAACAAGGTGAAATTTAGATTGCATAGAGACATTCAAACTGCTATATAGTATTAACACATTTATATTAATTCTAAAGGGTAAACAATAGCAACTAATTAACATTTACATTAATATTAAAGTTGAAGGAAATCCTCTTTGTATCTGACTCTGCATTCAGGTTATTCGAATTTAGAGTTATACTAGAAGACGTATTTGAAGTATCCTGAACAGAAATTTGATGACCAGAAGTCGAGGACGTTAGACTGTCTGGACCTTGTATCTTTCTGGCTATATTAATCTTCTTGGATACTGAATCTTGTATATAACCTTCTGCCACAGTGGACGATTTCCACCCACCATGTCGTTTAACTGTTGTAATATCAGCTCCTGCGTTTGCCAGAAGAGATGCTGACGAACGTCTCAGACTATGTCCTGTATATAATTGAGCTTCTGGTAGGTTCAGGAAAGATGCAACTTTCTGAGGTATCTTAGAAATGGTGTTAATTCCAACTGGCTGGATAGTGCATTTTTCTTTCTTGTAGTTTAGGAAGAATCTGCCATGTGGAATACCTTTTGGTCTCATACAGACATATTTTCTGTAGAGGTCAAGAATATCTGTTGTAAATCCTTCTGCCATAACAGTGAAACTTCTAGATACGTTTGTCTTTGTGTCGGGTATCGAAACATACAAGTATCCTCCTTTATCTTCTATATCGAACTTTCTTATTTACAACTTAGTTATTTCATCACAACGACACGCACCTGATATACCCATTATTAAGGCAACCTGCATACGAACGAATAATGAATAAATACTTTGAATTAAATATAAGAAAATAAATAATACCTTCATCATCAAATATTTATTGTTAGGAGCCTCATTCAGAAACTTCTCTATATGTAGCCTCTCCAAGATTTTCGCCTTTTTGGACTTGTGGGTTCTTGCCTCACTCTTCAAATAGGAAACCAGTTTTCCGTATTTCGATATGTCACTATTCATATACACTTTCAAAGTACTTCTTAACATGGAATACTTCGTCCACAATAAAGAAGGTGCTATTTTCCTTCTATAAATATGGAAATACGCCAGCATAACTTCTTCGTTAATTCCAGTGATACTTTGCTGTTTTCTCCATTCTTCAAAACGACTAAATTCTTTGTCGTAATTATCCTTCGATTTTTTTGGCAGTAATTTATAACATGCTGCTTGAGCTTCTTTCTTAACTTCTAGCGGAATGAAAACAGCCTCTTGCAACTCTTCCATTACTATCAACTTTTAACTGCAGTATTATTAATCAATCACTAATTTTGTTTGCTTGTTGATTTGCATTATTTATTCTCCATAGTAACTGCATTATTGTATATGAACTTTTTGCATTAGTCGTTTATAATTTAAATTTGACATGGAACGTCAAATTTATAAAACATTAAAAGCCATTTTGAACGGATCTTAAGAGGTGTTGGATAAAGTTTTGTATTGCAACACGTGTGTTAATTACAAATAAGTCACATTTTTTAAGTAAACATTTTCTCGCGTGACTTATTTGTAACATAACACACTTGTACAATAAATAACTATTATCGTATCATCAACTATTATGCCATTTTTATGTGAAACATTTATTGATAATTATTAGGAACATAATATTACAATATCTTAATAATACTTTAGTTACTCATAATACGTTAGTAACGAACTAATAACACGTTAGATACAGCACCATAATACGTTAGATACAAAACCATAATACGTCAAATAGTACATTATTTGTGAACATGAATTTCAATATTTTGACAGTTCTCAATTTTGAAAGATATGTCTTTCATATGTCTTTAATCCGCGATCTTCTGCAGCTTCACAAACAATATTTTTTTCGGATGATTCAACACATGATGTTCAAGCCGCTTATGTCCTCCAAATTTTCATTTTTACGTGAAAACTCAATTGATTGTTCAGAGTTTGACACACTGTTTATTAAAACCATTCCCATCTGAATCTTCTGCGCAATTGCAGTTTTCTTCGTTACGTTGTCTTCTAAATACCTCCTAGCAACCTTGCTCGACTCCCATCCACCCAGCTCTTGCAGATCTAAGATGTCTCCGCCGGCGTTAACCAGAAAAGTTGCTGAAGATATTCTAATACAATGACCAGTATACAAAGTTGGATTTTCTAGTTTGAGGTATGTAGCGATTTTTTCAGGTATTTTAGAAAAGAAATGAATACCACAAGGCTGAATTGTACACCTTCCATTTCTGTACGATATAAACAGTCTCTTATGCGTAACATGACGCGGTCGCAATGCTACATATTTTTTAAATAAAAGTACGGGATTAATGTCACCGTCAGGTACAAGGACAAAAAATATTTTTTTGTGAGTTTTTTTGTCAGGAATGGTAACACCTACCTTAGTCTCTAAAACCTCAACATCGTCCGTAGACATTCTCGCTAATTCAATGTTTCTACAAGCCCCTCCTAGACCAATCAAAAAAGCTACTTTTATCATCAAAAATACCTCGTCTGGAGCTGTACGCATAAATTCATCAACTTGCTCTCTAGTGAGTATTTTGGATTTTTTAACTCGATATCCAACATTCTTTTTCTTGATAAATCTTATCAAAGCACCATACTTATCAATTTCTATTCTTTCTTTTAATTCCGAGCAAGCTCGCAACATGGAATATTTTGGCCACAAACATGAAGGAGCGTGCGTAGTAATTTGACAGTCCCACGAAATAAGCGAGCAAGACTGTTTCCCCAGCACCTTGAACATGTTCTTCATCTCACCATTTACAAAACAGACGATATTCGTTTTCGTAATGCAGTTTCGACTTCGCTGGCAACAAATCTAATTTTGCACTATTTGCAGCCTCTACAATATTTGCGGGAACATCAAATTCTTCCATGATTTATTAATTTATTTCAAAAACGTGCAAGCTTTGACGTAAGTATTTTGTATTACAGACAAATTGTTGATTTTGTTTTAATATTGATATCGTTGATGATACGATAAAGCTTTGAATATAAACTCGAACATCAGCGATTTAAACCCTCTCGGACGTTACGAGGTGACTCGGCTAGCGCCTCTTCACCTGGCAACGTCCTCGAGTATTATAAATCGCTTAATGTTCTCGTTATATTAATAGCTATAAATAATAAATGTCATTATGTGGAAGTGGCTAAAGTACCAACCCAATTTCACAGTCTACTCCAATTATGAATTTTTTCGATGGCTCGTTACAATGAAGCACAAACAAAGTTAAATGACAGATTACAGTGCAGTGACAGATTGATCAAATGTTACTATTTACTATAATTAGAATTTTACAACGTTGTACGTGCTAGAAAAGGATGTATTAATTGTCAAGTATGTAAGATAGCAAAAAATAGTCTTTAAGAGCCTGTACTTTTTTTAAGGCTGAAATTAGACAGAAAACGCACGTCACTCCCGATGACGCGCAATATGGCGGTCGCCAGTAATTACGGGGCAACCTTACCTATTTACTAACTTTAGTTACCTACTTTGCCACCGATGACTTTTATTTTTTTTAGATGATTATTTTGTAATGATAAAGAAAGAAGCCGGTATACAATTTAATTTATTCGGGTTCATGTATAAAAATATCTTCAATAGTTGATGTAATAAATCTTTCTGTCAAATAAATATTTTAAACCCTTTCTTCTGCATATATGATTTATCCTGTGCATGCGTTATTCATGATTTTAATTACTCATAGCTTTTCATCATTTAAATAGTACCACTTAAATAGTACAACACTTGAAAAAGAACGTGCGGTAGCAATATTGGAATCTGTTTGCTTAAGAAAATATGATTACAAAGAGTTAAATGCTAATTCGCAATCCAAGAATATATTTCGCTCTTAGAAATTAATCTTTTTTAGTTCATTAAAGAAAAATAAAACGAAAAATTGTTTTACACAATGTTTTCAAGTTTATAAGTTGATGCAATATTAAAATTAATATTATAAATGACCAAATTAACATAACCTTGCATATATTACGCTAAAAAAATAGATAAAGATGGACCAGATACCACCGCCGAAAGAAATAAAGATCCTAGAAACAGCAGAAGACATTCAGGAAAGACGTCAACAAGTTCTTAACAGATATGACAATTTTAAAGCAGATGCTAGAGCTAAACGAGAAAAATTGGAAGATTCCAGGCGCTTCCAATATTTCAAAAGAGATGCAGACGAATTGGAATCATGGATATTAGAAAAATTACAAGCAGCTTCTGATGAAAGTTACAAAGATCCTACTAATTTACAAGTAAGTATATTCTTGCCAGTATAATTTAGAATAATATATGAAATTTAACATTTTCAGGCTAAAATACAAAAACACCAAGCTTTTGAAGCGGAAGTTTCAGCTCATAGCAATGCAATAGTTGTATTGGATAATACTGGAAGAGAAATGATCAATCAAAATCATTATGAATCAGAAACTATAAGAAAACGTTTAGGTAAGGATAATACAAACTGTTATTTAGGAAATGACTTATGATTTTGGTTATAATTGCAGAGGAATTACATAGATTATGGGAGCAGTTACTTTCAAAACTTGCCGAAAAAGGCATGAAACTCCAACAAGCGCTGGTTCTCGTACAATTTTTGAGACAGTGCGATGAAGTTATGTTTTGGATTGCGGATAAGAGTACATTTTTACAAACTGAAGAATTTGGGCATGATTTGGAACATGTGGAAGTCTTGCAGCGAAAATTCGATGAGTTTCAAAAAGATATGGCTTCACAGGAGTACAGAGTCAATGAAGTTAATGAACTGGCTGAAAAATTAGTGATGGAAGGTCATCCAGATAGAGATACAATTTTAATTCGTAAAGAGGTAATTCATCTAATGCTTTATTTTTATTGAAGTATGCAAGGTAACTTTATGTAATCTTGCTGAATATGAGAATGACATTAGACTAACGTTTTCTGGTTCTGTAACATAAAAAAAGTATTAGTAGGGATTTTAATTTTATTTAAATCAAATTAATTTTGTAGTTTTGACATAGGTTTAAATTCAAAATTAACATATTTAAACACGAATGTAAAAGTGTAAGGTAGATGTTAACTTAAGAAGATAAAATATCGAAATTCATCCAGATACGAAAAATTTCTGTATATGAGTATTTTATTTAATTTTTGAAAAGCAGAAAAGCAAAATCAATGGATGATGGAAGCATATATAATAAACAGCAAGAAATAATCACTGACGAAAGAGAGGCAATGAATAGATGGAAGGAATACTTGGAGGAGCTACTCTGCAGCAAAGGACACAAAAATGTGGAGACTGTTATAGAAAGTGGAAATATAACAGATGGGGATACAGAATTTACTATAGAAGAATTAACTGATGTAATGAAAAAATTGAAAAATGGAAAAGCTCCTGGAAATGACAAAATAGTAGCAGAAATGATTAAGAACATTGGTGAAGTAGGAACAAAGATACTTCTGGAGATCATTAATATGGCGTGGAAATACGAAAATATACCAGAAGATTGGGAAGTGGCACTAATAACACCGATATACAAAAAGGGAAATTATATAGATTGTAATAACTACAGAGCTATAACGTTATTAAGCACAGTGGTCAAAATATATGAGCAGTTAATTAACAATAGGCTAAGACCGTTAATCGAACCATCACTATCGGAATCGCAAAGTGGATTCAGACCCGGAAGGAGCACGCAAGATCATATATTTACACTAAAACAAATAGTTAATAAAAGATTGCAACAAGGGAAAAAGGCATATTTCGCATTTATTGATTTAGAAAAAGCCTTTGGTAGAGTACCAAGATATGAAATATGGAAAGCTCTTGAAAAAAGGGGAGGCAACAAAAAGATAATACGGAATATCCAATGGTTAAATCAGAACAACGTAAATTATATCATAAGGCGGAACATGAGATCCGAGGGATTTGTATCTCAAGATGGGTTAAGGCAGGGCGGAGGATTAAGTCCCGTACTGTTCACTGTATTTATGGGCGATGTAATAAGACAATGCTCAATGCAGACGAAAAAAATTCAAATTGGGTACAGAAATTTGGAGAGGATACAAGTAGCTGAGGCAGCATTCGCAGATGACATAGTACTAATAGCTGAAAATGGAAATAACCTGCATGAAAGTATAGATATATGGAACGAAACACTTAAGAAAAAAGGAATGAGTATAAATAAAAATAAAACAAAAGTAATGACCACAGGTGAAGAACAACTAAATATCCAAATTGAAGGAATAAGTATTCAACAAGTAAATGAGTTTCATTATTTAGGTGTCCTGATAGAAAACACTGGGAAAAATGAGTCAGAAATTAATGAAAGAATTGAAAAGGTAACCAAATTGTATTACGCAATGAATAAGAACTTCATTATGAAAAAAGAAATATCACGAAACACCAAGATAAAAGTATTCAAAGCAGTCTACAGAGCAGTTCTGACATACGGATGTGAATCATGGGTTCTTAATAATAGACAAAAAAGCAAAATCCAGGCTGCAGAAATGAGATATCTTAGGAGAGTAAGAGGCGTAACTAGAAAGGATAAAATGAGAAATACACAAATACGAGAGGAACTGGAGATACAATCGATAATGGAATTGATTGAACAGCGACAACTACATTGGTGGGGGCATTTACAACGAATGGGCGACACTAGTATACAGTGTGTATAAGCCAAATGGAATAAATTCATTATTTCGGTTACTGTACATATTTATAAAAAATCCCGAAACATGTCATATTTAATTTATAAATTAACATTCTTCAACGTGAAAATGCGATCCCTACCTTCAACCCCCTTCGAATAACAGGTACAACCCCCATTTTTTTAAATGGGAAGTATAGGCTTGTGATATATCGTTGTAAAGGTCTCTTTATTCTCTATTCAAAAATGTTATAATTTTCATGTTTGTTGCAACAATTAAGATAGAATAAAATAAAATCATGTTATCGAAATTCGCTACAATATACTCAAAAAATAAAATTTAATGCAAAATGTAAAGAAAAATTTAAAACGCCAAAAAAAAAATATGAATGTCAATGTAGTAGATGTTCAAAATGTTCACCATGAACGTCTTGGCAACATCCTAATCTTAAATAAATCTTCTAACATTATTTAACATATCAGGCGTGATCGACCTAATCGCAAGCGTTATTCGTTCTCTTAAGTCATTTAAACTCAAAGGTTTAGTTTTGTACACAATGCTCTTCAAATATCCCCATAAAAAAAAATCAAGTAAGGTCAGATCAGGTGATCGCGCTGGCCATTCTATCGATCCTCGCCTTCCTATCCACCGATTGGGAAATATTGCATCGAGGTACTGCCGGACATTGCGTTGGTAATGTGGTGGTGTTCCATCCTGCTGAAACCATATCGTATTCATTGGAACTTGAGGGTTTCCTGGATTAGGATATAAATTTGCCAAAGTTGGAATGACATCATTTTGAAGTAGTGCCAAATAACGATCGCCATTCAAATTGCCCTCAATGAAAAAGGGACCAATGATATGGTTTCCAACAATACCTGCCCAAACATTAACTTTTACTGGGTATTGTGTGTGTTCTTCCCTTATCCAGTGAGGATTTTCCGTAGACCAGTAGCGGCAATTTTGCCGATTAGCATGACCGCTAAGAGAAAAAGTGCACTCATCAGAAAACATAACGTCTTCTAAATTGATAATTGTTATCCAGCATGTCCATCATTCGCTCACAAAAATAAGTTCTTCTATCAAAATCGTCTTCCATAAGCTCCTGAGTAGATATCATTTTATAGGGATGCATTTTATTTTCTTTTAATATGTTTACTATCGATGTATGGCTAACATTTAATGTAGTAGATGCATGTCTACTCGATGTATGTGGGTTTTCCATAAACTCAAGCATCACATCTACTTTGATTTCATCACTCAGTGCATTGGCAGCTGGTTTTTTTATCTGCCTTACATGACCAAACTCTCGAAACTGCTTCTCTATCTTACTTATTGTTCCTTGAGCTATAGGCGGTAAATCAGGAAATTTCTCATGAAATAGGCGGGTTACTTCTTGTTGTGTTCGGGTTCTATCTCCGTAACCAATCATTTGTATGACTGTTATTTTATGCATTTCCATTAATCTAACCATTTCCCAGAATTGTATTTTACGAAATTCAAACTAAAATTATCAAACTGTCAATTTAAATGACAACTTTTAAATACAAAACAATTTACTAAGGCGTTTTAAACAAACTAATGTTGCCACGGAAACTTTTTAAAGTATTTTTAATGGATACCATCTAAAAAGCACATTGGTATGGTTTTTACTCACTTTCTTATTATGAAGACCTAAACGGGAAGTAAGTAATGCAATGATGCCTTTGATGTATGTATTAAATCTTTATAAACGCAAATGAGCATCTACTTCATTGACATTCATATTTTTTTCTGGCGTTTTAAATTTTTCTTTACATTTTGCATTAAATTTTATTTTTTGAGTATATTGTAGCGAATTTCGATAACAACATGATTTTATTTTATTCTATCTTAATTGTTGCAACAAACATGAAAATAATAACATTTTTGAATAGAGAATAAAGAGACCTTTACAACGATATATCACAAGCCTATACTTCCCATTTAAAAAAATGGGGGTTGTACCTGTCATTCGAAGGGGGTTGAAGGTAGGGATCGCATTTTCACGTTGAAGAATGTTAATTTATAAATTAAATATGACATGTTTCGGGATTTTTTATAAATATGTACAGTAACCGAAATAATGAATTTATTCCATTTGGCTTATACATACTGTATATATGTATATATATATTTAATTTTTGTTATATTTCCGTTTTGCAATTTTAATAATTTAATCGTGGAAGGGAATCACTTGACCTAAATGATCTAAATTGCTATAAGAAGTTACCAAATGTATTGCAAGATTATCGTTTCAGTTTTTCAAACGAAATGGTAAACATTGTGGAAAGGAAAGTTGTGCTTTTGAGAATCCCTGACAATACAATTTATCATAAAATCGAATCATAAACTGCAGTTTTCTTCTTTTTTTTTTGAGAAAAAGGTTTTATCAATATATTTTTTATGAAACAAATGGAAATTTTTTGATTCAACTTTTGTAAAATTACAACATTATTTACAACATTTTCCTATAATCGGAAAAAGTTAAAGGTGCATGACCAGAAGATGTCATATGCTGTTGTCAATAAGTTTTTACTATCCCATGACAATTGCATGACGCTTAACCTCTTAAATGGAAAGAAATAATTCACGATGGTATGTTGAGTATTTTGATTTCATATTAGTCACCATAATACGAGTAGACATTTCGCAGAGTTGCTGGACAGTGCAATTCTAAGTTGGTCTTTTCGGTGTTTGATCTACTTTTTTTGGAGCTAAGTAGCCTCTTTTCACGTGCCTCTTAAGTCAGAAGCAATGGCCTGCTTTTATTTTTATGTTTAGTTCTTTTGACTTCTATGTCTTAAATAGATCGATTAATCAGTAGTAATTCAGACTTACCTCCAAAATAGATAATTACATCTACATCATAAACAAATTCAGTTTATAGAGTTCTAAGGTTGATAGTACTTTTTTTATTATTTTCGAGCTCAAACCATATATTCAATCCAGAAGGGTTTACATTGGGATCTTTGATGTTAAGTTACTTGCTTAATGGATTCCTGAATTTTTCAATTGCTGTTATTTTAACAATTCGAAACAGGATCTAAACAAAAAGTTGAACATTTATTCTGTGATTTTTGAGTATAAAAGCATTTAGCGTAATGTACTTTCTTGTCGCAAGCATGAATGTTCATACTGCAATTAAATTGGATTTTTTTTTTGGTTTAAGGTTGTGTGAAACTTATTTGTAAATTCCATTTTACTCTATAAATTTTAATTTTTTTAATGTTTATTTTATTGGAAAGGATTTGAACAGTGCTTGGGCACGCCTTAAGCAATTATCGTTGATGCGCCAAGAAAAGTTATTTGGAGCTCATGAAATACAAAGGTTTAACCGAGATGCTGACGAAACGGTTGCGTGGATTGCCGAAAAGGATGTTGTTCTTTCATCAGACGACTATGGACGAGACCTCGCCAGCGTGCAGACTTTACAGAGGAAACATGAAGGTAAAGATACCTCCATTTTGACTTAGTGATTTAGCAAGTTACTAATAAGTTATGAATTTATATAGGCGTCGAAAGAGATTTGGCAGCGTTAGAGGACAAAGTTTTGACATTAGGCAAAGAAGCAGATCGCTTATACGCTATTCATGGCGATCACGCTGATCAAATCCAATCGAAACGAGCAGAAATTGAAGCTTTCTGGGAACGATTAACTGCAAAAGCCAAGGTAAGAGTTATTATTCATAATCAATGTCTAGTCACACCTATATGTTTATTATTGGCTACGGTATTTTCAAAAAAAAATTGTTTCTTCCTATACACATTGTTCGAAATGTCTATTCTTAGTAACTTTATATCGATATGTTTTAAATAATTATATTTTTTTGATAAATAATATTTAGAAAGTCAAATAATTAATTCTAATCTTAACACAGTTACTTTTTTTCGGTCTCTCAATTCTGATATATTTAAGTTACCATATGCTAATGTTTAATTGTAACTAAAATCAACATATTGGGCCAATATCCGCTTACTTCAAAATTCTATTTTGGCTAGATCGTAATATGTAATACCTTAACATTTTATTTACTCTTTGAAAGATATAATACATGCATTTTCTGTTTGAACTACATATATTGATTTACATTAGTTTGATTAATAAATAACACATTTGTCTGTTGGATTTTAAGAACTACTTTATTAGTTTCATTCAGTTGCATTCTGATTGGAAAAACTAAACTTGATCTTAGGAATTTTCAAATAATTTCTTACGACAATAAGAGAGTAAAAATAAGATGTAAACGATAGATTCAAATAACTATAACATATATGGTAAATAATTGGAATATCCTACTCTACTTTTTCCAACGTGATCTGCGTAGAGTAATAACCGCTTGAGACAGCAATTGTAAGGAGAATAGTGTTTTAAAGCTTGTAAGATATATTTCGTTAGTGGCGAATGCTCTACGAACAGGTAAGTCGTAAAGCCAATATGGTTTTGTGAGTGTAGCACTAGAAATGCGTTGCTGTTAAACCTACAAGTCAGCCGACCAGTACCATGGACACAATAATTTCGTCTTTATATTTCATTTCTGCTAGCGACCACTTTCGTATCAAAATCAATTCTGTACGACCATTAAATTGTATGCCACCTCAAACCATTACAGCCCCCCTCCCTCCACCAAATTTGTAAAATTCTCGAATGGTACCTGGTGCAAATCGCTCACCTGGTCTTCGTTCGTATGACACGAACACCGTGATCATTCCCGTTTAAGAGGAATCTAGACTCGTCCGAAAACAAAACGCAGTTCCTATTACACATTTGTCGTTGCTCTGTTTGAAAAAAAAAAAAAATTTGAAAATAAAGTAGGCGGTCTTTATTGATTGCGCTCTTAACAATTTGGACGTTATGTACAACATAATGGGAGATGCAAAAGAAAGAGAAAATTCAGTGCACTGATTATCACTTATTTAATCACGACGCGAATACGAAAGCCTGTTCAAAAACTTACTGTTTGTAATTTTACTACGAGGATGTCGTCCAGGTCTCTACTCTGGCTGGGTTCGATCACTTGGATAACGGCTGCCTGATAATCGGGTTATTTGTACGGCTGTCGCCGTGCTGTACACATATCGTTTAATTCACCTTTGATGTCATTTCCGACAGTAAAGTTGTCTGAAATGCTGTATATCGTTACCTGGCGATATGCCCTAGGCATACACAAAATTTCGTTGCAATCGAACTATGCAATGTGAGAACTATGTGAGAATTGGACTGGTTGCTGGTTTTCTAGCAGACAAATTGACTACTTTCAGTCTTCTTACTCTTTGGCAGAAATTTCTTTTCCAGTAGCTAATCGAAGATAATTTTTTAACTCATGAGATGTTACAATGTTTTCTTAAACTCTGAAGTTCGATATAACGATCTTCTCTGTGTGTTTGTTTTTCTTTTAACACCTTGTCCACGTTTTCATTTGAAGACTTCTCTTTGTGAATATCCTTCACGAAGACGAATAATCATTTGGAATAATTCTTCTGGTCTGCAATAGCGTCTATGCATATTTAATTAACTTAATGCAAACAAATTCTCTAATTTTAGAAACAAATAACATGCTTTATTAATTAAATTAAATGACATAAAGGTGTAAAAAAATTAGGTCTTTTTTGTTGATATTTCGTTTTCTAGCAGAGAATGTCTTGCTATCGTTCGTTGTTTCATGCCACACTATTTGAACTATGTTTAATAAACGTCAAATTATCATGTGAAAAGTCTACTAAAAATAACGTAAATTGGAAAAGTTATTTTAAGTTTAATTGGTGATCTCTTAATTTTGTCTTGAAGTATACCACAGTGCGTGAAGCTCTGGATATTTATATATTTCTAAATGTACCAAAAATTGTGAACACGTCTGTATATATCAAACTGTATGTTATATATGAGCAAATAAATATACGTATACTAGAAATCTCCGGTATGCGCTCACAACAAAATATAACCTTACGTACGAAACTTACTACTAAATAAAATGCGACGTTAAATATTTAATCACTAAAGCCATCAACGCCAATATTAAATACAAAATAATGAATGTAATATAGTGTAAACAATATGTTATTCCATGCTCAAATGTCTTAATAAATAACCAAAACAAAACTGATTAATTAATGATTACTTCTGAATGTATTATTAAATTTCCAACGAATTAATGTATTATTAAATGACTTATCTAAAAGCAACGGTATAAATTAAAACCAAACCTTTCGCTGATGTCGCAGGTCGATGCTAAGTCAAATGTAATGTCGCTTCCGTCAGCACGTGGTTACAAATGACATCTACGTTGTTTAATTCAACTTCCTCTTAAGTGGTTCTTAGCTTTCTGCGGTCGTGAAATTCTACGGCCACTAACTACAACAGTAAAAGAGAAGAAGAGCCCTAATATATAATTCCTGCATTAACAAAAGAGAAATATGTAGATATTGAACAGGAATGTCGTATAAAACCAACGCTTTACTTACCTCTAGATGTTTGGAGGGCACAATATATAGCGTCGACAAGCGTGCTTCAATCTGATAAACGGCGTTATCATAACTTGGCAGTTTAGTCTTAATATCCACCTAATAGGTGTTTTCTCAAAAATTCTCCCAAAATATCTCACAAATACATAATGCGATAACCCAACATTTCTCACACCACTTGCTCGTACGACATAAGAACGATACGTGAATAAAAGGATGCCTTTTCCCCGCGTGCAATACGAGATCGGAAAGGGGTGTAGATATTACGTAATCGTACACCTGTGTTCACGATGTACACTCTAGTACAATATGCACGTAAAGAACGACGCAAAAACCAATTTAATATTTAAAAACGATATTTTAAATAATGAAACGTAACACCTTCCATATTTTACTTAACTTATTTTGTCTTTCGGATTATAGGAACGTCGCGAAAAATTAGATGAATCCTATTTCTTGCACCGATTTTTGGCCGACTTCAGAGACTTGGTCTCTTGGATTAATGACATGAAAGCTATAATATCGGCCGATGAACTCGCCAAAGATGTAACTGGTGCTGAAGCCCTTCTAGAACGCCACCAAGAGCATAAAGGTGAAATTGATGCTAGAGAAGATAGTTTTGCTGCTACTATAGCAGCTGGTCAACAATTATTGGAAAGAGGACATTATGCAACTGACGAAGTTAAAGAAAAGTTATCAACACTGCAATCGGATAAAAATTCACTGATTGGTGAGTAAATTATTTTTTTAAGGATTGCCCATACCATTACATTATTTTTTGCAGCTCTTTGGGAAGAAAGGCGTATTTTGTATGAACAATGCATGGATTTACAACTTTTCTATCGCGATACTGAATTAGCTGATACATGGATGGCCAAACAAGAAGCTTTTCTAGCTAATGAGGATTTAGGTGATTCTCTCGATTCTGTAGAAGCTCTAATTAAAAAACACGAAGACTTCGAAAAATCTTTAGCGGCTCAAGAAGAAAAAATTAAAGCATTAGATGAATTCGCCACTAAATTGATTGATGGCGAACATTATGCGGCTGATGACGTGGCACAAAGGCGAGCTATGGTAAGCAACATAACAGTAGTTGTATACCTTATTAATTCGCATTTTGTTTTAGCTATTAGAACGTCGTTCAGCTTTGAAAGAAAAATCTGCTTTGCGTAAAGCATTGTTAGAAGATGCTTACAAATTACAACAATTTGAAAGAGATTGCGATGAAACCAAAGGATGGATTAATGAAAAATTAAAATTCGCTACAGATGAGAGTTACTTAGATCCAACGAACCTGGGCGGAAAAGTTCAGAAACACCAAAATTTTGAACAGGAATTGAACGCTAATAAGAGCAGAATGGAAGAAATAACATCCACTGGTCAACAACTGATTGAAACCGATCATTATGCATCTCGTAAGTTGTTTAAAGAAAGTTAGTTGTTTATTTTGTTACTTATGTTTTTTTCCTTCTTGTACATAGCTCAAATCCAGTCTAGAATGGAAGAAATTGTAAATTTGTGGGAAACTTTAGTTCAAGCCACCGACAAGAAAGGTTCAAAATTGCAGGAAGCAAGTCAGCAACAGCAATACAATAGAACAATAGAAGATATTGAATTGTGGTTATCAGAAATAGAGGGTCAACTTATGAGTGAGGATTATGGAAAGGTCAGTTTAAACTTCTGTAAAGATTTTTTTAAAATATTATTTATCATTTATTTATGTAATGCAAAAATGACTTAAAGTGTTTTCTTGGCAAACATTTAAATATATTCCATATTTATTGATGATTATAAACAAAGATCTAAATAATTGTATTAAGCGTAAGTATTTTTGTGTCATTCTTTATTCGATTTTATACAATTATTGTTAAATTTGCGAAAATCGATGGAAATGCTTACTTTAATATTTTATTAACTGTTTAAGAAAATATCCAAAGTAATATAATATAATAATATAAAATTATCAAGCAATTATTTTGGCTATTGAATAATTAAAAGTTTTGAGACAAAAATTAGAATACTACTATTTGTTCAAAAATTGTTAACTTTAATTAAACTGGTATGTGAAAAATTAACGGTTAACATCATTTCTAAACAATAAGAATATATTATAATGCAGCTAGCGGTCAATTGTTTTCAATTCTTCGCAGTTTTGTTCTTAAGTGTTTCATAAGTGATTGGATGGTATCAACATCGATTTCCCGAATCTTTTAGAAAATACTTTTTCTTAATTGTTCTTCGTTATCGGCCTCCCATCCATTATCGTAAACTTTTCTGCTTAAGAAAGCCCAAAATTCTTCGATGGGAATATTACGCGAATTATTTTATTTTCTCTGTGTACAAATGAAACATTATTGGGTTGCAACCATTCTCTAGTTTTCCTAGCATAATGCTAAGAAGCTAGGTCAGACCAGAACATAATTTCATAATTATTGTAACGATCGTTTATAAATCGTAACAGTTTAGGTAAACATCTTTGTATACAAGTGTCCCGTATCGTTATGTTCAAATTTTAGGAGTGTAAAGTAGACTTCATTTCAAGTAACAAAAACTTACAACTTGTATATCCATTTATATTTGTTTCAAAGTTATAGATCTATGAATGTGATTGTCAGATCATGAAAAAAAATGTAATCCTAAAGTCAATAAAAACTGATTTTATTTAAAAAAGTTCAATTAATAATATTTTCGAAATGTCCACCTCCTTGTTGAATGCAGGCTTGTGCCCGTTCGGAATTTCATACTTGTTTTGTCGGATTTGCTCGGCAGCTAGGTGAATACGATCCAACAACTCTTCTCTTGTATTCGAAACTTGCGCGTAGACTAAATTTTTCATGTACTCCCATAAATAAAAGTCAAGGGGATTAAGATCGGGTGATCTGGGTGGCCATGCAGCAGGACCACCTCGACCAATCCATCTTGGATAATTGACGTTAACCCAATTTCGGACAGCAATTCCGAAATGTGGTGGTGCCCCATCCATGTGAAACCACATGCCTCGTCGAACATTCAGTGGGACATCCTCTAAAAGACCTGGCAGTTCGTCAATAAGAAATTGAAGGTAATTGTCCGCATTTAATCTCCCAGGAAGAACGACAGGACCAATCAACAAGTCATCGATTAGGGCGGCCCAAACGTTAATAGAAAATTCGTGTTGAAATTTAGATGGGCGTATAGCTTTGGGATTTTCTGATGCCCACCTGTGCAGGTTTCTCAGATTTGTAACACCATTTCTCCTGAACGTAGATTGATCTGTCCAGAGGACTGTTCTGCAGAAATTAAAATGAAGCCGTGACTGCCTTAATATCCAGGTAGAATAAACTAGACGAGCATAGTGGTCTGCCTCAAGCAAACCGTGTCCCCTGCGATAGTGATATGGATATAAGCCCTCACGTTTTAAAATTCGCCAAACTGTCGTTCGTGGCACTCCTTCGACGTACACTGAGAGTTGGATCCCTTGTAACAATAGCTATTGCTTCTTCCTCTAAGTCTGCTGGCAAATTTACTCCTCGGTCGAAAAGATAATCACGCAGTCCGCATTCCCGAAATTGTCTGTGTACTTCCAGAAACGTTCTGTAATGAGGAATGCGCCTATCGGGAAACCGATGTCGGTATTCAATAACTGCTTGACGTGTACTGCCGTTACTGTAACCATACACAAAATGCATGTCCGCATACTCTTGAGAAGAAAATCGGTAAGGTATTTTGAATAAAGAAAACGTGTCCACTCACTAATAAGCGGTTGTATGAACTGAAACGTAATGTAATCCTTTATTAAAAAATGCAACGTTAACAGTCATCTGAACATTTGTTTATTGTATGATATTCATGGTTCAGCACTTACGAAATAAGTAAGAACCTTCTTTATCATAAATCAATTTCCAGAACTCTTTTTTGTAGATCTTCAAGAAATTACTGTATGCACTACGACACGTGTTTATTTATTTTAGGATAACATTTTATTATGCGACGTTATTGAATCGTTTTTTTTTTTTTTTAAATAAAATCAGTTTGTATTGACTTTAGGATTACATTTTTTTTCATGATCTGACAATCACATTCATAGATCTGTAACTTTAAAACAAATAAAAATGGATATATAAGTTTTGCGTTTTTGTTACTTGAAATGAAGTCTACTTTACACTCCTAAAATTTGAACTTAACGATACGGGACACCTTGTATAATGTTTTCTTCATCACTACTGGTTATCACTCGAGGGCATTTGCTTTTTGGCGAAATATAAATTTAATTGTGTTGAGTCAAACATTTGTGAAGTTCTCTTTTAAATTTTGTGCTTTTTTCAATGGAAGGATCTTCATTTAGAAAATTTATTCTTATTGTTCGGCTAAGTCTGGACCTTTCTTTATGCTTTTTGGAGTAAAATTTTGAACTTTAATTGTTTTCATCAGTAATATTATAATTATCCTCTGAATCAGTTTGGTTTATTCCAGATGCCATTTGCAACAAACTTTTTACATTATTCTCTTCTTCCACCAGTAATTCTTCAACATCTTCGACAGTCATGTATTCAAAACCTTCTCCTCCTAGAAACCTAGCAAGTTCTACTATAGCATCCATTACATTATGAGGCGATTTGTTTAAGCTTTGTTTACTTCACTAGCCTAACTGATGACGCCTGATAGTAAATGGCAGAAACACGTTAGTTTGGCCAGTGAAGTAAAGTATGATGGAACGCCTCCCGTGATTGATTTACCCCTATATACGTATTTTTTCCCTTCTGTACCGGCATAGTTGGGCGAGAGAAAATCGCTTCGGCATAGTTTCTTTTGTCCGTCAGATGTCACCAGATTATCCTGGTGCCACAGAATGTGCTATGTCTACGAGGCGTTCCATCATACCTTACTTATAAATAAGTCAAAGTAGTTTTATATGTTGTCCTAGAAAACAAGTAGCGTTGTCACAGATTCTAGATTTTATTGATGGGAATGAGGATGCATTTTCATACAGCGGTTTAAAGGTAAATATTTTGCCATTTACTAACGTGACGGATGATATTACTGACGAAGACTCCAGTGATAAGAGAAATCCTCGCATGCATTGACAATGTTCCAGGGAGTCAATTGAATGCTCCTGCTTTCATAACCGGACCAGATAACACACCCGATCCTAAACGTGATAGCCCCAGCTCTGAAACTTTGACAAAAAAAAGTAAAACGACGAGTAGAAAGGAATTTCAGTGGACAAAGGTTGATCTTGTGCGAACAAATACCGAATGGGCCTTATACCGCGATATTTAAAGAACGAACGCCTTTAGAATATTTTCAAACGCTCTTTGACTCTAAAATGATACAAATGATGATGTACAAACAGATATGCAAATTAGCGCAACAGAAATGGTGATATTTCAGAAGAAGAAATGGAATATTTTATTGCTGTTTTGTAATTGAGTGGTATCAAGGAAAGAAATGTACTAGGAAACGTCTGACGACACACAGAATACTATGGTTTCGGAAGCAATATCGAGAGATCGGCTTAAATTTATGATGACAAATTTACATGTCTGTGATAACACGAAGTTAAATAAAAATGATAAATTTGATATGTTCGAAAACTAATAAAGAAAATCAATCAGAAGTGTATTGACAACACTCCTCACATTCAGGCACATTCGATAGATGAAAGCATGGCCCGAAGCAGTTCATCAAAAGTAAGCCGATAGAGTACGGCTATAAATTTTGGTGTGGCGGTACCAACACTGGATATTTAGCTTGGCTAAAGACATATCAAGAAGCTGGAACATTACTTGGATAATATAACGGTAAAGGTCTTGGTTATAGTGTTGTAATGACATATGCCGATTTATTGACAAAAGATCTTCCATATGAAATTTATTTCGATAATTTCTTTACATCTATACATCTAATGGAAGACTTAAATCAACATAATATAGGAGCCACAGGTACTATTAGATCCAATAGAATTATGGATTGTAATATTATGAAAAGCGATGTTCTGAAAAAAAGATCAAGAGGTGAGTTTGACTTCAGAAGTGATGAATCAAAACGCCTACTTACTTGTACTGCTACGATCACTACGTGTCGAGCTTAAAATATAAAAAAAAAACAGAAAACGCTCCCCGCAGCAGACCCGGTCTCGGTCAACTAAAACTGCCCCTGCCCGTTCTCGCCAACGTCCAACGGCCCACCCGGTTACTGAGGCTGCCTCAGCTCAGGGGGTGGGGAGACCCAGAGGTAAGTAAATAACTAAAAAGGTGGATAAAGGACGCCACCGAATTTCTGCCGCTGGACCTCGCAAACTCGGAAACTTGATAACAATTTATTATATAAAAAAAAGGCAGGTTGCGTGGGGCAGAAGGCCGGTTCCGTGAGCGAGACTCGTTCCACTCTCGAGGATCGAGAGACGAGGAAAAAAAAAGAAACTACGGTGTTTCCAACCAAACAATTCTTATTTATTGATAACCAGTAGGTATGAAGAGAAAAAAATACTAGTGGTAAATCGAGAAATAGTGAACTACAATTACTTAGATAATAAAAAAAATAACTTAGACCTGGTACAGTAAATATTTAAAGACAAAAAAAATTAAATTGAAAGATCGAATTTATATTTTGCGGCTGAAGGCCAGTCAAAAGTCAAGGAAAAGATTAATTAATTAAGAACATTAATATGTAATTTCAAATAAATCGATAAATAAAATAATTTACAGTGTGACTGAGGGCCTTAGTACGCCCTAAAAAAAACAATACGTATTCGTTCTTTCTTGTTGGTTCACAACGTATTACAAGTTCAACAATTCGTTGAAATAAATCGATCTTAAGCTAGAAAGTTTTAAACTCAAATGAGATTCAACAAAATATGTAATTGCGTATAATGAAAGTATTCTAATTAATCAGCGAAAATATGAAATACATACAATTAAAGTGTTCAAATTAATTAACAAAAAAAAATCTGTAAGGCCTATGATTAAAGTATTCAAATTAGTTAGTAAAATATGTAATGCCTATTAATTACAGTATTCAAATCAATTAGCAAAAATATGTACTGTATGCAATTAAAGTGTTCAAATTAATTAGCAAGGAAAAAATATAAATCTGTAAGGCATATAATTAAAGTATTCCAATAATATTTATGCATAAACGCAAGTTTATGTTAAAACGGTACCACAGTTCGTGAAGCGCATCCAAAAAAGTGTAAAATAAATGACCTACAAAAAAAAAGAAGGTCAGGCAACACAGGTTTTTCGTTTAGAAAACACCTGGCACTATTTAACAGCGATCTACTAATTAATAATGACAATAATTTATATATGAAAAGAAAAATAATAAATTTACGAATAACAATTGAAAAATATAATTAGCGAAACGAATGCTTATCTGACGAATAGAATTGCGATCGTGTCCTTCTCCCTCCAGGAAAACAAACGACACTTGCGGGAACAATCAGGTGTTGTTACGGGATTTCTTGCCCGTCGGGTACACCATCTAAATAAAGGAAGAACAACGAAAATAAGCGAAAAGAAAGTTACAACAGAGAAAGCCCTATACATACCGAATAATGCGTTCGATGGCGGTTAAATTGAAGCGATGCTATTTACGGGTTACAAAGTCTTCTCCCCTTACTGCAAATCCTCCAAAGGAGATATCGCATATAGCGAATAATATTGATGTGAAGATCGATTAGATTCCCTCACGGGGCCGTAATTACAGCGATTACAATAAGGCTACATCGATCAACATCCGTAATGAGAGAGAACGATAACCACGTTCGAAAAGATCGACGACTAATGACTGAGTGTGTAGAGAGCAAGTGTCGTACTTTTCTTTTGAAAAACGCGAGCACTAAAGTTCAACAAAAAAAGGAAAAAAACTTGAAAGAAATTAAATATATATTAAAATAACGAATAACGATACCTATACAGGTAGGTTCGTTGGAAATGGAGCGAAATATATTGAAGATATCCTTAATTAAATTACAAAATAACATAATAAAACGTTGAGCGTTACGGACACGTAACAGTACATGGAATGATAACAGTGTTGTTACCATAGGAAGTAATTTTGATGCTCTACATCTGACTTGTGGAGTCTCGCGTTATTCTCAAGCACAGAAGAAATTAAAGGTTCAACAACCTCGTCTTATTCAACATTATAATACAAATATGGGGAAAATCGACGGGGCGGATCAGAATATTCCGCTCTATCGGGCATCCATTAGGGGTAAAAAATGGCACTTTCCTATCATAGCCCATATGTTCGATGTAGCTGAACAAAATGCTTGACAACTATATCGACATGACAGTGGCAAACTTGATCATTTAGCATTCCGCAGGCGAATTGTTACGAGTCAAATCTAATAGAGGAAGTCCATCGAGTCTCTCTAAGATTGACTTACCAACTGATGATATAATTGGTAAAAAGAAACAACTTCATTACCGCCTGTGCTATAAGAAAACGACCACAAATTGTGTAAAATGTAATGTACCCTTCACGTATCATGTTTTATAAATTACCATATGAAATAAAGTTAATCATTTTTTTAACAATCTTTATTTCTTTATTCTTACTAATTGCTAAATTAGTATATTTATATAGAAATATTATATAGGTAATTAAGTGAAATGAAATTTTCATGAAAGTACCCTATATGTAGCATATGCAGCTGACATCCTTCTGGAAGGAAGGCCAATATTTCACATAGTACGGATTTGTGATATGAAAAAAACAATTAACATGTTTAATTAGTTGTATACACGCAGACTAGAATAAAATTTGACAAAAAGTTAAGAAAAAAAAATTAGCCTTGTCTGGGTTAAGAAGGTGGATATGTCAGCATGGTTCGGTAGAGTAAATCATCAGTTCGTTCACCAGATTTTCACCTCTCGATTACGTTTATTTCAGCTATTTCAGTAGAAATAATTCACAATTTGAAGAAACAAATCGGCAATGAGGAACAATTCGACTTTTTTTTTTATTACATATTTCGATAAATCGTCTTTAAAAAAGGCAAGTTTAATTGATTATTTTAAAAAAAATCAACTTTTTCGCTTGTAATTAAATAAATAAAATGCTTGAGACGTCACTACACTTTCATTCTAAAAGTCGATCTTCGTAGTATGTGGCAACACTGTAGAAGAATGGTTCACCAGAATTCACGTCGTTGTTTGTTTCTTGTCAGCGATCGTATCATAAAGACGTTGACATTTGTTTGGTTTTGAGGTTAGTGTTTTTTAATTCGTTGCAAGTTCTAATAAACGTATTTGTAAATTATGAGTACACAAATATATAAAAAGTGTTTTGTGCGCACTTGTAATAACAACACAAAATCTGAACCAAATAAAATGGAGGCCGTGCAACAGATGCAGCTATTGTTTCTGATTGTGGTTACCTGGATATATTACCAGTAGAATGTGGTGTATTAGCTGACCGAGGGTTTAAAAACATTGCAGTTGATCTATCAAAAAAGAAATGCTATTTGGTCCGGCCACCAAGGCTAACCAAAGAAGAAGTCAGAATGAGCAAGCGAGTTGCTGCTGTTCGCGTTCATATGGAGAGAATCATAAGTCGGATTAGAGAGTTTACAATGCTAACTCCTCATGCAACTGTACACAAAAATCTTATTAATTTACATGATTTTATAGCTGTAATTGCTTGTGCTGTTATAAATATGCAAGGTACGCTAATAAATCATTAAGACAAATATGCTTTAACTATTTTTTTATTTGCTGTATAACAATACATTCATAAGATAGAAAAACAGGTAGGTGTAAGTATTAAGTTTTTGATACAAAGCAATACAGAAATATAATTAAATAACTTGTATTATTATACAGAATAAAATTTTATTAACTAAAAAATAAACATAAATGGAAGAAAACAATGCAACTGCACAAAATATGCAGTTAGAAAAGTCAGTAGATAAATATAAATGCTCAAATAAAATAATAATCATGTTTTTATTTATATAATAAACTAAATAATTCTTTTAAAAAACAAAATAACATTTTAATTAAAATTTTATGTTTTGAATGTGTGGAAAGATTGCCTTTTTCCAAAATTCTATTGCCTTTTTAATTATTTTATTGCAATAATTTGGACCATACTTACAACTTAAATATTTAAATTGCCTTGTTGTTTCAAAGTTTGGGCAAGCTACAACAAACAGCCCTTTTAGTAACATGAAGTTGAATTTGAAGCTGAGCATAATATTTTGGTGCAATGGTCTTTTCATCAAGTAAGTAATTTTCAATATTTTTTTCTTTGGATGGTCATTTAATCTCTAAACAATATACTATGCTAATTCCATCTGGAGATGCTGCAATAATCGGATTTCTTAAATCTAGCCACTTTTTTCAAATTTTATTTCGAAACGTCTACACACTTCCTTAAAAACTTCTGATTCTAGTTTTCTACCTCTTTCCATAGCTGCTGCTGCTGGCAATTTAGTGCCTCCCAATATTAATTCTGTTAAAGTTCCATCCATAATACATTTTGATGTTTCATATATTTACTGTTTATACCACAAAGGCTCATCAGACTGTTGACGAGTTAATTTTTCTGCCTTTGCACATATATGAGCTTGTATACTTTGTATACAATATTGCAGAAAAGTGTCTGCATCTGCCACCAAATTATTAATTCCTTAAAATAATTGATATACATTTGATGAATATATAACAAATGTTCATTGTCTACTACTTTATAACATTGTAGTAGTACACTATCTGCATTCAATAACTTTCCTTCACTAACTACATTTTGCAAAAAATGATTGGTTATAATAGGCACTTCGACAGCAGGTTCCATATCTGTCAACATGGATAATTTTTTTTAAACTTCCAACCTTTGAGAGCTCTGATTTTTTCCAATAACATTTTACTGCAGTTGTTGAAGGCTCTTCTGATCGTCTTAGCAACCAAAATAATAATGCTAATCTGTGTTTACAACCACTTGGAAAACAGTAAATATAAATGATTACTGTTATATACTGATATATTTTATTTATTGTGATCTTTTATTTTAATATTTAAATATCATTATATCTTACCTGCAGCAGCAGCACAGTCCAGACATTCAGATTTCACAATAATTCGTTCAGTTTTATCAATTTTGGCCATAACTGTATAAGGTTTAGATGTAACTTTATGTTCGGGTGTAATTTTGGCTTGTATCTTACATACATTATTCTCTCTTTTCAATTGTACAAAACCAACAGCATTATCCCCATATACTTCTCTACTTGACTCTAAAATACGCTTTTTTAATACAGAACATCCAATTAGTTTACAGAAAAAATTATTACTTTGTGTTTTTCGCTCTACGAGTTTAACTACTAATAAATTATTGTAATATTCATCAATCATAGAATAATCTACAAAGGGTAAATTATATGAATTCGCATTTTCAAGCCCCAGGATTCATGTTGCGAATTAGAAATAAATATTTATTACAACTTATCCTCACTAATAACACAAAACTGTTTAGTAAACAAATAATAAGCGGAAACGCCGATCGATTCCAATCATAAGTATGAGGACGGTGTTGCCACATAGTGATTTTAGCGTACGAGAGCCTTGCGACGTCATGAGATTTTATTTGTTTAATTTTTTAAAAACTAATAGTTTTTAAACCGTAAAATTTTGTGTATAATTAATAAACTGACCGGCAAAAAAAAACCGCCCACCTTAAATTTTTAGCACAATGAACGCTCCAATCATTTTATCAGTTTCTATTGAAATTGAATCCAAGAACTAACATTGTATGTGCAACATATGCAAATTTTCTTTAAGTAATAAAACAGGTAAGGCAGTAAATAAGTAAATTTAATTTTAGAAAATAATAACAGTTTAAACGAAATTTTCTCTTAACTTCTAAAAATAAAATTGGTGTTGTTAATTCTAATCCAGAACCTCATCAAGAGCGTGTATGTCCTCCACGACTATCAATTACATCGCGTAATCGTCGCGGCATTGAATTAATTAAATTTCTTATGTATTCTTGTGGCATTGCTTAAAATTCTTCTTGAAGCGCAAATCTCAGCTCTTGCAAAGTATGTGGTACGACTGCGCGTCGGCGAATACGCCTCTGTAGTTGATCCCAAAGATGCTCAATAGGATTGAGATCTGGGCTACATGCAGGCCAGTTGAATGTGCGAATGCCGACCTCGTTTAACTACTCGGTTACGATTCGTGCAATATGAGGCCTTGCGTTATCATGCATTAAAATGAAGCCTTCTCCAATAAAATGGGAAAATGGAATTACAGCCTCTTCAAGAACTTCTTCCACATATCTATGCGCATTTAAAGCACCATTTTCTATGAATATAAGGTCGGTACGTGATTCTGTAGAAATACCAGCACATACCATAACAGAACCTCCCCGGAAAGGCACCCGTTCCGAAATGGTACAGTTTGCATAGCGTTCGTTCTGTCTTCTCCACACTCTTTCTCTGCCATCTGGAGATCGTAAACAGAAGCGCGACTCATCTGTGAACAGAACTTCACTCCATTGTTGAACATTCCAATTCGCATGCAAAAGCGCGAACTGAAGGCGCGCTCTTCGATGCCTGAGTAACAACTGCGTTCCAGTTGCCGGTCTCCGTGAATTCAGGCCACTCTCTCTAAGTCTTCGTCTTACCGTTCTTTCACTTATATCAACTCCTCTTACAGCTAGCAAACGATGTTGAAGTTGAACCGCAGTTGACCTACGGTCCCTTAGCGTGTTGAGGACAATAAAGCGATCATCAACTCTAGTTGTTGCTCTTCTTCTTCCGGAACCTACTCGTCTAACAAATGTGCCAGTCTCTAAAAATCTATTCCAGGCATCCCGAACGGCAGTGCGTGGTATTCCCAAATGTTGGGACACATAACGTTGACTACGTCCATCTTCAATTAATGCAACAATTTGAGAAACGTCTACCACCGTTAACGGCATTGCTATTGTTACAAAACTTGTGTATTAACTGTCAAATTTGACATTGATTTTAGATAGTAACGAACTAAGCCTACTTGCAATTTTTCATTTTAGGGATATGTCCTAAAAATGTTGTGCATTATTAAAATCAGTTAATATTGTCTAGTTGGGAATTTCATCACCAAAAAATAAAATCTATCGCGTTTTATAATGAAATAAATAATATGGAGCATTTATTAATGAAATATAATCGGATAAACTAAGCAAGTGTAAACAGAAAACATATTAGACGGGTGGGCGGTTTTTTTTGCCGGCCAGTTTATAATTATATTTTGATATGTAGTTTAAGATAATATAGTTTTTAACAAAAAATAAAAAGTTGTGTTGTTCCCCATTGGAGTGATATTTATTTCGCAAGGTATTCACGGTGAAGATATGCAATTGCTTTATTAGCAAGATATTATATTATATAGAGTTCAGTCTCCAAAACCTTTATTTAAGTTTTGGAAGTGCCATATAACTACTTATTACTTACTTTTATATTATACTATTCATTATCTTTATTTTTCTGTACATACCATTCATAATTTTATATGGAAACATAAAAATGTATTTAATTACATTTATAGGATTTGACATCTGTGCAAAACTTGCAAAAGAAACATGCTCTTCTAGAAGCTGACGTAGGTGCTCATCAAGATAGAATCGAAGGAATTAAAGCAGCTGCAAATCAATTTATCGAACGCGGGCACTTCGATGCAGATAACATCGGTCACAAACAGAAAATTTTAACAGACAGATATGCAGCTCTACAAAACCCCATGGCTGTTAGAAAGCAGAGGTTACTAGATTCCTTACAAGTGCAACAATTGTACAGAGATATTGAGGACGAAGAGGCTTGGATTCGTGAAAAGGAACCGATTGCTGCTAGCACAAATAGAGGTGATTTTATAATTTTTTTTTGTTACTTAAGTTTAATATTTTTCTTTTATGTAAGGTCGTGATTTAATTGGAGTGCAAAACTTAATTAAGAAACATCATGCAGTACTAACCGAAATTAATAACCATGATAGCAGAATAACTGCTGTTATCGATGCCGGAAAGCAAATGATGGAAGATGAACACTTTGCCAGTGATGACATCAGAAATCGCGTTGATGCTCTTTACAGTCATTGGGTTCAACTTAAAGATAAATCGAATCAGGTAATCATTTTTCATTCATAGATTATTTTTGCTCCATCAAATAATACTTTTTATTTTTAACAGAGAAAGCAAGATCTTGAAGACTCTCTTCAAGCTCATCAGTATTACGCAGACGCCAATGAAGCAGAATCCTGGATGAAAGAAAAGGAACCTATAGTTAGCAGCACAGATTATGGTAAAGATGAAGATTCTTCCGAGGCACTTCTGAAAAAACATGAAGCTTTGATGAGTGACTTAACTGCATTCGGAAATACTATTGAAGGATTAAAAGAACAAGCTGCTGCATGTCGGGTAAGTTTAGATATTAAATTTTAGAATAATTTAGTAATGATTATTTACAGCAACAGGAGCCACCAGTAGTTGATGTTACAGGCAAAGAAGGGGTGGTAGCGTTGTATGATTATACAGAAAAATCACCACGTGAAGTATCGATGAAGAAAGGCGATGTTTTAACTTTACTTAATTCGAACAATAAGGTGAGATATTTAATGCTATAGTCTATGTCACTTGCACTATGGTTGCCAAATTTTTAACATTAGGGTTATTTACTTAATAGGTTGGCTATACATAAGATAGGTTTCTCAATTTAACATTTAAATTTAATGTTGTTTACCTTTTAGGTTAGAAAATTATATCGTAATTCTGTACTTACAAGACGTACAATTTCGTAGAAACTAAAAATATTAATGCAAAAAGAGGTAAATGTACATAAACAAACAACAAATTCATGTGGACAATTTTTGTTTAAATCAATAACCTTATTTTACTTTGGATTATTATAACGAGTGTTCAGAAACATTCGAAGTCAAAGTAGTCCTTGAAAATATGAAGTCATGTCTGATATAGATTGATACATTTACTTAATACAATTTTATAAGTTATCATACACGCAAATGTCAGTTTATGTCGAAATATATTACTTTAATATGCCATATTAATTAATATAAACTAGTCAAGTAATGATTTTAGAAGGTAACAGTAATTAATTTGCAAATTTCAAATTAAGTATTTTGATATTTTAGAGAATTCTTGCTGAACAATAGCACCTCTTCATGCGATAACTGGAAAAAATTACATAATCCAATTAATATGCTGTTCATTCTTGTGTAATAAAGCTCATCTAATCTGTAGTAACATGTAAAAAGACAATGCAGAATGAAGAGGAAATAACTTTACAAGTAAAGGTTTTATTCATCTTATAGTGACAATAGTATCTAGTTATCGTACTAGTTTAATATATTAACATTCAACAAATTATTGTAATAAATGGCTTAAAATAAATTTGAAACAAATAAATTGTTTGTAGAGTCCTTAGATTACAACCTTATAATAAATATCATAAATTGTAGTTGTATAAATTACCAACAATAATGACCATAACTATAAAAGATGTTGAAAATGTCCACCACCTTCTTCCAAGCATTTTACGCACCTCCTCCGAATGCTACTAAATACATTTTGCAGTATGGGACTATTTCTAATTTCACTAATTTTATTTATAATTCTGTCTTGGAGATCTATATAATCTTGCACTGGTACTTGATAAATTGAATTTTTTAAAAAAGGCCATAAATAGTAATCACACGGTGTAAGATCACAAGATCATGGATGAAATTCATGATCGCTGTTCAAATTAATTAAACGATTTCCAAACACTTCTTGTAACATATTCATTGTTCCCCCCGCTGTGTGAGCTCTAGCACCATCTTGTTGAAGGTATCCCAAAGCTAGTTCATCATCGCGAAGTTGATTAAAGAAAGGCAATAGTATTTCCTGTCGATATCTTTCTGCAGTCAAGGTACCATTAAAAAAAATTGAACCAATAATCCTTCTTCTACTTATAGCACACCAAACACCAACTTTCTGAAGATGTAAAGGAGCTTCAGCATAAAAGTTATTGGGCTTTGTATCACTCCACATTCTCATGTTTTGCGAGTTAACATATCCACTAACATGAAACCATGCTTCGTCTGAAAAGAAAGTTTTGTCTAGGACATCATCATTAAAATTATTTGTAAACCATTCGCAAAATGCTACTCGTCGCGGATAATCAATATCGAGGATTTCTTGCAAACAAGTTATACGATATGGGAATAACTGTAAATCTTCTTTTAAAACTTTATGGCAAGAACCAACTGACAACCCGGTTTGTTGAGCAAGAGTTTTTACTGAAGTTTTAGGGGCATCAGTCATTATTTCTCTAACATTCCCAATCACTTCTTCTGTCCGGACTTTTGGTCGCCCACCACCCTTTTGGCGTCCCACACTACCAGTTTGTCGAAAAACTGGAACAATTCTGATTAGTGTACACTGAAAAGTATTATAATCAAAAGCAAGGTTGGGAAATTCATCTCGAAATTCTTCCAAACAAGCTTGAATTGAATACTTCCACTGGCCATCGATCTTTTGACCATTTCGAAAATATGCTTCAACCATGAATGATTTGTGTACGTTAGTATATACCATTTTCAAAATTAAAAAATATAAATTAGTATCTTCGATATTAGATTCTGACAATTTTTGACAGACAACAGTTGACATTTAATAATTATTACAAATCAGATACTTACTGTCGTGAGCAAAAAAATCGGGACAGTGTCAAAATCGATATGTCAATTTCCTTTATTTTTTAGCATTGTAATTTTGACGATATTTGATTAACTTTCAAACTCTACGTCAAATTATATATAATAGTTGCTAATTCAAAATTGAAAATGCCGCATCTTTCGAAAACTCATAAAGCCAGACTTGTTACTAGTTTGAAAAATGGGAAATAATTAAAAAGTGTATCGGTTCAATTTAATATTGGTAAAAGTCGCAAGAATATATTAAAAAAATGGAGGGAAGAGCATAATTTAAATCGGAAAATAATTTACGGACGTAACAAAATTTCGAATTCGCAGGAAGACGAAACATTAGTTACTGAGATTAGGCACAACTTTCAAAACATTAAAGCAAGCTATAAGAACAACACAATTTCCTGTCTCATCTTGTAGCAATGGTTACAAGAGAATGAAATTTAAACTTGAGATATCCAACCCTACAGTCCTTATCTAAATCCCATTGAAAATGTATGGGGATTAATGAGATAGAGCTTTTACCCAGGAAGAATTTTGGGAGATTGTTCAAAATGCTTGGCATCAAATTTCTATAAATGTTGTACAAAATATTGTCGCTTCAATGTCTACAAGATTAGATGCAGTTAATAATAACGGTAGAATGACGAAATACTAATTATTTTAATGTAATAATTATTTTTATTTAATAAATAATCTTTCTCTATCGTTTTTAGTAATTTTTATTTACATTTATTTAAAAATGTTTAATAAATGTCAATAAGACACACATTTTGACAATTCCTGATTTACTATTATGAGTAAAGATAGCCACTTAAGTAGTCACAATTTAAACCCACGCAGAAACAGTGTCCCATTTTTTTTTGCTCAAGACAGTAAGTAAAGATATACGATTTTTTGTTCAGAGCCCACTTGACTTCGAATGTTTCTGAACACCTGTTATAAATATAAAATATTTACAGATTGTACATGATTTACATTAAGACAAAGTTGACAAATTAAAAATTATTTCCACTAGTCAATCTCAAATAAATAAATAAATCGATACGTGTCCCCTGAAGAAGATTTGGTGACAGATCAATAATAAATTCTTTGGGATCATCCTGCAGTTTATCTAATCGCCACATCTCTTTCTCAACTAAAATAAAAAGATTGTAAGCAGTCATATGAAAAGTAAATTGCCATATCATTTACCAAAATTATATCAAACATGTTTGATATAATTTTGTCAGTTCTGAACAGAAATATTTCTATAGCCTTCGATAAGATTTGACATTTCCTTAGTTTTGAAAGAAGCGTTGTGCTTGAGATAATTCTTCACCTGTGCCCATACCATTTCGATAGAATTTAATTTAGAATTTAATGTGTAACGATAAGATGGTAAATGTAATTTGGTGTGTTCTATCTGAGGAGCTGCTTCATCTAACACATTTCTTATAGTGCTCATTATGATACAATTTGCAGCAAATCTCGTTTTAGTAATCCTTCCTCAACAGGAATCCCTTTCTCACTTATCCAATCCAAAATGTCTTGCTTGTTAGAGGCTGTTGTTGTTTTTTTTTGTAGAACCATTATCAATCACAATCACTGGTTTGCCAAGTAAATTAGGTAATAAGCAGTCTAGAAACCAGCTCTCATATAATTCTGCACAAACTTCATCGTGACCATCTGAAGGTATTTTTCTTACAGAGAAAGTTGTACTCCGCACCAGTAACAAATCCTTTCTCGTTACTTGCACGAATAAGAGCATACCGTTGTCCTCGACCTTTTGGTGGATTTTGACCAGTACTCAAGTGACTAGCAAATGTGTTTTGAGAGGTATTTATGTACAGCTTGGACTGATACGTTGTATCAGTTCAAGCTTTGGAAACAAATTGACCAACTTTCACTCATGCTTCATCTGTAAACACAATGTTTCTTCCTTCGCTGCGATATCTCCCAATGGTACGCAGATATGCATCACGCCATCTTATAATATCATCTTGGTCCATAAGCATTACCTTCTTTCCAATTTTTTGAAATGAAAAACCAATATCTTGTAAGAACTTGTACAGCGTGGATCTAGAGAAATTAGGTATAGCTTCTTCGCTACCTACGGCACCTAATATTGTATCCAATGTGGGTGGGATATTGCGTAGAAAGAAACTGTACTTTACATGTTCAACGTATATTTTCAAGCTGGTATTCTTGGGAATAACACACTTAGCTTTATCTACAGGTGCAGGGGGACGGTTTTCATTTTTTTTAACGAATAGAATACACAATTCCTTCGTCGCAATCCAAAGCTTTTGGCCATCTCTTCAACCGCTTTCGAAATACTTATACCTTCATATGTCTTTCTCGTATAGACTTCCATCCTGATAATCTACGAGGTGCATTCAAGTTCTAAGGCCTCCGATTTTTTTTCTAACTAACTACTCACCCAAAAACTATGAAACTGGTGTTACTTCTCGACGTAATCTCCCTGCAGACGTACACATTTTTCACAACGTCGACGCCATGATTCCATGGCCGCGGCGAAGGCTTCTTTAGGAGTCTGTTTCGATCACTGGAAAATCGCTGAAGCAATAGCAGCACGGCTGGTGAATGTTCGGCCACGGACAGTGTCTTTCATTGTTGGAAACAGCCAAAAGTCACTAGGAGCCAGGTCAGGTGAGTAGGGAGCATGAGGAATCACATCAAAGTTGTTTTCACTAAGAAACTGTTGCGTAACGTTAGCACGATGTGCGGGTGCGTTGTCTTGGTGAAACAGCACACGCGCAGCCTTCCCCGGACGTTTTTGTTGCAGTGCAGGAAGGAACTTGTTCTTTAAAACATTTTCGTAGGATACACCTGTCACCGTAGTGCCCTTTGGAACACAATGGGTAAGGATTACGCCCTCACTGTCCCAGAACATGGACACCTCATTTTTTCAGCACTGGCGGTTACCCGAAATTTTTTTGGTGGCGGTGAATCTGTGTGCTTCCATTGAGCTGACTGTCGTTTTGTTTCTGGATTGAAAAATGGCATCCACGTCTCATCCATTGTCACAATCGACGAAAAGAAAGTCCCATTCATGCCTTGGTTGCGCGTCAACATTTCTTGGCAACATGCCACACGAGCAGCCTTGTGGTCGTCCGTCAGCATTCGTGGCACCCACCTGGAGGACACTTTTCGCATTTTCAGGTCGTCATGCAGGATTGTGTGCACAGAACCCACGGAAATGCTAACACTGGAGGCGATCTGTTCAACTGTCATTCGGCGATCCCCCAAAACAAGTCTCTCCACTTTCTCGATCATGTCGTCAGACCGGCTTGTGCGAGCCCGAGGTTGTTTTGGTTTGTTGTCACACGATGTTCTGCCTTCATTAAACTGTCGCACCCACGAACGCACTTTCGACACATCCATAACTCCATCATCACATGTCTCCTTCAACTGTCGATGAATTTCAATTGGTGTCACACCACGCAAATTCAGAAAACGAATGATTGCACGCTGTTCAAGTAAGGAAAACGTAGCCATTTTAAGTATCTAAAACAGTTCTCATTCTCGACGCTGCCGCTACAATTCCATCTGCCGTACAGTGCTGCCATCTCCGTGACGTATTGACAACGAACGCACGCTCATTTTAAAACAATGCACATGCTTCTATCTCTTTCCAGTCTCGAGAAAAAAAAATCGGAGGCCTTAGAACTTGAATGCACCTCGTATAACTTCACATTTTTCATGTGGCAATAATTAATTGTTTCGATTGTACTTATAATTAGTAATGAAACGATTCCGATTACAAATAATCGTAATCGATGATTATCAATATTTAGCGCTTAATCGTAATCGTCGATTATCATTGCGATTATTTGCCGATTATCTACCAAAAATATTTTCAAATAAATTTTGTTTAAATTCTCGGTTAATAACATAGACAAATCTCCAGGAAGATAACGGGTGTTCAGAAACATTCGAAGTCAAAGTAGTCCTTGAAAATATGAAGTCATGTCTGAGATAGATTGATTTTTGACAGACAACAGTTGACATTTAATAATTATTACAAATCAGATACTTAAGTAAAGATATACGATTTTTTGTTCAGAGCCCACTTGACTTCGAATGTTCCTGAACACCAATTAGTATAACTTCATGATAAATAATTGAGACAGCGTTTAACCCCATCTCGAATCCATAACCGCGAACTAAAATAGAACTATTTTGAATTTTTTATATGAGTTCTAAGTTTTTATTCTTCTTGTTATAAGTATAAAAGTAAAATGATAAATAAATCTGATTAGATTAAATATTTCATATTATTTTTATACCTATAAGAAAAAGAATAAAAATTTGTGTTAAATATATGTAGAATATAGAAGTAATAAATAATGAATTTCTTCTCGGCGATAAATAAAAAACAAAGAGCTATATTTTTTACACATTGGTTGTATTTCAAAAGTCTAGCATACGACAAAAGAATTCGTACATTAAACTTATATTAGTAAAACCATTACAAATGATATACAAAACGTGAATTTACTAGAGACTATACAAAAATGATAAAGAAGAAAATACCTAGCCGTAAAAAATATCTTTACCTTCCTTCTTAATAATGGAGCAAGGGGTTTCTCATACTACTGTTGCAACTATATTAGTAGAACACATAACTGCTTCCTTTGCACCTTTAAAAAAATTTAAAAACTGAAACATTGATTTAAAAGAAATGGCCAATATATACCTTTTTTTTCTTAATTTTATCAATATTGTTTTAGGATTGGTGGAAAGTAGAAGTAAACGATCGCCAAGGTTTCGTACCAGCTGCCTATGTCAAGAAAGTGGAAGCCGGATTAACAGCTTCTCAACAAAATCTTGTTGATAATAACTCAATATCAGCCAGGCAAGCTCAAATTAACGCCCAATATGACAGACTACTCCAGTCAGCTAGGGAAAGACAGAACAAACTCAATGAAACCGTCAAGGCTTATGTCTTAGTTCGTGAGGCGTCTGAATTAACAACATGGATTAAAGATAAGGTAATTAATAGTTTTTTTTTAAATTTTATCAGAATTATTATTTTTCTTGTGTTATAGGAGATGCATGCTCATGTAGAGGACGTGGGAGAAGATTTAGAACAAGTAGAAGTTTTGCAGAAGAAATTCGACGATTTCCAGACAGATCTGAAAGCAAACGAAGTGCGTTTGGCTGAAATGAACGAAATAGCTATGCAGTTAGTATCATTAGGTCAAACAGAAGCGGCTTTAAAGATACAAACGCAGATGGAGGTATATATTTCCTATAATAACGTTTTTTTTTTTCCATAATAGCATATTGTAGGATTTAAATACTAAATGGGCTTCTTTGCAACAACTTACTTCAGAAAGAGCTACGCAACTAGGTTCCGCTCATGAAGTACAACGTTTCCATAGAGATGTCGACGAAACAAAAGATTGGATACAAGAAAAAGATGAAGCACTTAACAATGACGATCTTGGAAAAGATTTGAGGAGTGTTCAAACATTACAAAGGAAACATGAAGGAATAGAACGCGATTTGGCAGCATTAGGCGATAAGATTAAGCAGTTAGATGAAACTGCCAATCGCTTAATGCAGACTCATCCAGAATCTGTTGACCAAACATACACCAAACAGAAAGAAATTAACGAATTGTGGACTCAATTGACGGCTAAGGCAAACAGCCGTAAAGAGAAACTCTTGGATTCTTATGACTTGCAGAGATTTCTTAATGATCACCGTGATTTACTGGCCTGGGTTAATTCGATGCTCGGTTTGGTTAGCTCAGAAGAATTGGCTAATGACGTTACAGGTGCTGAAGCACTGATTGAAAGACACCAGGTAGGGTTTCCTTCTTAATCAAATTATGTTTATTTTGAAAATTATACAAGAAAACAATTATGAATATTAAATCTATCCAGAAGTTCTTTCGTTTTTTTTTCATGCAACACGCAAAATATTTATTAAAAAACTATATTAATTTAGCCTGATATGATAGCTTAAATTCAACATACGCCTTTTTCGTCAGCTTTATTTTCATGAAAGTCCACACATTGTCAATTGGATTAGTATCCAATGATTGGGGCGGCCAATCTAATACTGTTATCCCATTTTCGGTCTTCCGGTACGTGAACAGATGACTGCGGTGTTTCGGATCATCATTATCCTGAAGCATCCAATCTGATACCCTTTCACTAAAATACTTTTGGTAGACTTTAGTACATTACGATTAATTTTCACCATTTTTTTAAGCACCAAAACTCTCGAAAAACAATATCGCGATCAAAAATTAAAGAAAGCCTATACATATATTCTTAAAGGGTGTTTAACCGTTGTTTGAAGTACTGATGAGTTATGTTCCGCCCATGTCCTAGGAGTCCACCTATATAATGATACTTCATCGGTAAATACTACGTTGTCTCAATCTTGATGGTAGTTTTCGTGTGCATACAGCAATCGTATATGAAAAAAGCAGCTTATATTTGATACTTATAACGGGTGTTCAGAAACATTCGAAGTCAAAGTAGTCCTTGAAAATATGAAGTCATGTCTGAGATAGATTGATTTTTGACAGACAACAGTTGACATTTAATAATTATTACAAATCAGATACTTAAGTAAAGATATACGATTTTTTGTTCAGAGCCCACTTGACTTCGAATGTTTCTGAACACCCGTTATATGTATTTAAAGTTTGCGACCTGTAAGGGTTGGGTAACTGTTTTTGATACATTTACCTTTTTAACTAACTTCTTTTAAGTGCATAGAAAAACTGTTTTAAATCCTTTATTAAATATGGCGCTCATAACGATATACTTACTACATCGAGATCATCAGTATAGCAAGCGCCAATTAAGTTGGCGCGGGGAGGGGGTGCGCAAAAGCCATTTTTAAAAACGTCCACTCCCACTACTCAAGTAATTGTCAGAATACATTTGTCATTGACGTTTGACGGAACATAATGTCTTTGCTAGGGGAACATAAAGTGATACACGCTCAGAGGTTAGAATTATCTGACGTGTTATCAGTATTTTTTTCCATCTAGCAAATAAAAAGTTTAGAGTGATATTACTAAGAATAATAAAAAGCAGGACCTGAATCCTATTCGCAGCAATAATTTCCTAAAAGATGATAGCCCTCCTGCAAAACCGATTCCTTCATCATCGTGAATTTGATTATAAACGGCTTTTATTGTGGGTCTTCTCTTTTCAGTCACATGAAAATTATGTATAATTCTGCGACTAATTTCTTCCCCACAGTTTTCGACAGTAGATTTTGGTGATGGTTTTGGTGGTTTTATTTTTGTCGATAAGAATGAATTTACTTTTCTTGTTTCAACAGCATGACCTTCTTTAATTATTTGACCTACAGTGCTCCTAGAAATACCTGTTGCTTCTGCCACTGTATCTAGCAGCTGACCTATAAATGATGAACAACATAAATTATAATTTTGAATTTGATTTAAAAAAAGTAATATTATTACAGGTTAAATATTATGTAGAGTAAAATCGCTTTGGGAAGACACCAATCTGCGCGAGCGAATCGCGCAACCTGAGTATTAACGCCCTCAAAAACATAGGTCGGGCTGGGTCTAAATTAGCGCGCAATTTAAAATTCGAATTTTACGTAAAACGTTTTGTATTTTTATTTCGTGTGCAGCGGAAACAACATATTTCATTTATTATGTTCGTTTGCCATGAAACATAATTTCATAAACACATTCTGTTGTCTGAATGAATAATAAAGCGTTACTATTTTATTTATTTTCAAGTGGGATTTTTAACAGATACAACCAACAATTTCTGGTTCAATTATTTATTTTCATTATAATTTAAACATTTACATATATCACAGTTTTTCTTCTTTTACCAAGATTTTATTCATTATATTTGTAAATTTATGAATATTCATTCGGAGTAAAAATAATTTGTTGTTTACACGTCGTCTTTTATTACTACATAATTATACATAAATACCCTTAGTTACTAATGACATAAATACAAAGATAACTACACATATAAATAAGTTATATTTCAACAATTATTCATCAACTTAATCAGAAAAATAATCAAAAATATTGTCTTCAGAATCACTATCCAAATTAATTATGAATTCCTGGCAATATTGGTGCGACATATAGTGCTTTTACTAATTCCAGTTGCCTCTGCAACCATGTCCAAAATATTCCCTACAAACAATATTTATTTCTTGCTACCGTTTATCATTGCTTGCAATATACGACAAAAATTACATTATGACAGTTTAAAGAGTAAAACATAATTTACCATTCATATTTCTCTTTTTGATAAAATTGTACACGTTATGAATGATTTCGCGTGATTGTTCTGCTATTATTTGTCTTTTTTTCACTGGTATTTCAACATCTGCTGGATCACGACAACCAGATGTGGACGGTAAACTAGACATAATAATCTATAACAAATAAAGTCCATGTTTCAACAAATCCTATTAAAAATTCATGAAAAATAATGTAATACCTACAGATATAAAGGCCTTCTATTCCAAATAGTTGTGAAAACAACTGATTTTGTAATAAAATAAACTCAAACAACTGATTTTGTAATAAAATTAACTCAAAGAACACGATCGACACCTTACGGACGCTAGAAGACAACTGAAGAATATTACAGTCAATGTTATTCGGCCTGTCTATACATGCAAGAACTATGTCTTTCTCTCTCGTTTGGGGTACGCTTTTCTTTATAAGTTCCAAATTGGTTTCTGCGTCAGTGTCTTCCCAAATTGACACTACTCTATCCACCTAATTTGTAAATATATTTACCTGTCACACCTTGTTTTTTAAAATAGTTATATACATTAAAAATTATTTCACGAGATTGTTCAAGAATAACTTTTCTCTTTTTCGAACAAGGGCTCACTTCCTCCAGGACAGAGTTTGTTGCCATATTAGACATTTTACCCTGTGTAAATAAATACAACTAAATTTTCAGGAATTTTATGATAAGTATATTTCTACTTACTAGAGGATGCATTCTTACTCTTGAATAGCTTTGAAAAAAAATTAATTAATAGATAAAACACAACAATAATATTACAAATAGGAGAACTCTCAATGTACGTACAACACCACTACGAAACACACCGATCAAATGCCTGGTACCGACTGACAAATAATTGATAAACGTTTGTGGCTCGTATAGTACACGGATTTATACTACTAGCTGTTTCTCTCATTTATGAAGTGGCTCTCTTTCTAATTACTAAAATGTGTTTCTGCGCCAGTCTCATCCGAAAATGATTTTACTTTATACTTGTCTAATCGCTAAAATTAGTAATGCTTATTTGGTTCTTACAAGTAATCGCCAACGCGGTCTTGTGATAAAGACTGTATTGCCCAAATTTGACAATCGTTGACAATATTTCTTTGAATTAATAATTTTTTGCGGCTGCCAAAGTTCATAATTAATAAATGTATATAAGGAATTTACCTTTTACTCCCCATAATTAAATAATCTGAAAATGGTTTGCTTTGCGTTCGTGTAACTAAACTAATTTTCGTAACAACGCGTGGACATGGTACAAATTTTTGTTTGCAGCTCTTATTTTTAAATAGAAGGAATATTAACGAATACGAATTCTGCCGATAATCTACTGATAATTGCCCTGTAAATTAGTAAAATTTCTTAGAAAAACTTTCATATAACCCCTTATGCCTTTTATAAAAAAATTAATATAATGGAACTTTCCGGTAGATTTAATAGCATTGTTAATAAGGTTTGACGTAAACCACATCATTTCCAGCATTAAGAAAGAGTAATATTCGAGTACTTGTATATTTTTCCTTAATTTTTCATTTTTTATATTATTGTAGTTTGTAGATTGTAATGATTGAATTTTTTTGTGTTCGTGTCGTTCTAGAACTACAGAGGTGAAATAGATGCACGATACGGAATGATTCCTCAGGTACTGCTTCATTGCAGTGCTTTTATATTTTTCATACATTTTAACATGAAACATAACCTTTAAACAAACGCCTATACATTTATTTTCTTCAATTTCTTAATCCATATTCTACTAAAAAGTCTGTAATATGTTTGCGAATTCCATATACTTCTACTGACCTACCTAAGTGGTTACTGTGGTGTTTGCTCTTCTCTACATACTCGTACATGGGTGTTAATTTTTATTTTAACTTAATGTGTTTTTCTTTTTTGGTTTGCGCACACATGTATTGTTTTCATTTGTTTTGCACATTTTTTGTTTCTCTCCATTGCGATTTTTCTGTGATATAATTCCAAACGCTGAAATTATTATTATTTAATTGGTTTCTATTTATAGGAACATCGTACGGAAATTGATGCTCGAGCTGGTACATTTAATGCTTTGGAACAATTTGGACAACAATTATTGAATTCCAATCATTACGCGAGCCCTGAGATACAGGAAAAATTGGAACAATTAAATAAGGCAAGGGAAGAACTAGAAAGGTGAGAAATTGTAAAAAATGAAATCCTCAAAAATTGACATTGCCTTTTTGCGATTTTATTGCACCATCTTACTATTTTCGAAAAGATTTGGTGTAATTGACAAAGTAGTGTTATCTTTAAGGTGGAATAAAAACGTCGCAAAAAACCGTCGTAACTTGTTGTAATTAATTATAAATAATTACAATTATATTATGAAATAGTTAAATCTAATAAAACAGTTTCTGACACAATTAATGGAAAATAGAGACATTCACTTTTGAACTTGAGACTAGCAACAAATGAAAAGTGCAAGTATTTGCTGCTGTTCTCAGTACTAAACATTTAATGTAACATCTGATGCAACTATGGGAGAACTCTGGAAACCCCTGCACCATATTTTTTATTCACTAGCCAGATTTTCGCTTTAATTTGTAAATTTAAACATTTTAGAATATAGGACTAAATACACTGATGGAAAAAAGTGACGAGCACACCCTGTATAATATGAACGTGTCAAGATAAATGCGTAGATTTAGCCGGAGAATTAAGGTTTCCTCTAGACGAGTTTGCGCAGCGAGTTTTGACTTTTTCTATCGCTGCATTTTTTACTGAATGCCTCCGACAGCGGCAATATGTTGTCTCCATGGAGACCGATGCGGGGAGGGAGAAACCGGTTATTGTTAGTGTGGTGGAAGCGGGTAGTTGTAGTCGTACTTTGTGCGTTATGGTCTCCATGGAGACCGAAGCGGGGAGGGAGAAACCGGTTATTGTTAGTGTGGTGGAAGCGGGTAGTTGTAGTCGTACTTTGTGCGTTATGGAAGGCCGTTGGCGTTATCTGAGTGAGTTTAAGCGAGGAATGGTTGTGGGGATGCACGTGACAGGAATATCCTTCCGTGATATCGCGCGCCGTCTCGAGCGGTAATTATCGGCAGTGCAGCGGGCATGGCGGGAATGGTTGGAACAAGGACGTACGCGCCTTCAGCCGCTCGCGGGAAGGTCCCGCTCGAGCACAGCACGCGAGGATCGCGCCTTTGTGCACAGCGCTTTAACGTCGCGTACGTCTTCCTCAAGGTAACTTGGAGCCGTTTGGCCAGTAGGAAGGGAAAGCGTACTCACTACGCGAACTGTACGGGGGCGTTTGCTAGAAAGTGGACTGCGAACGCGCTGTGCGTTGCAGCGGATTCCACTGATTTGCGAGCACCGCCGTACACGGCGCCAGTGGGTGGAGGTTAGACATCAGTGGGTTGTCGAGTGGAGGCACATTTTGTTTTCCGACGAATCAAGATTCGAATTGAGCACCGGTGACGCGCGAATTTTGACTCATCGGAGACGTGGTGAGCGTCACTTTGAGGAGTGCATCCAACCACGCCCTATCCACCGCCAGCAGGGCATTATGGTATGGGGTGCTATTACACATGGTGGACGTACACATCTGCTGCATATACAGCATACAATGACGGCTCGCCGCTACGTAGATGAGGTGCTACGGCCCGTTGTGCTTCCCTTCGTTCGACGGCGCCCACGTCTTCTATAACAAGTGTTCATTTGAAAAGTTAATCTAGTAGCATGTGATTTACTGAGAACATTTTGAAGTACATATGTCTGCAGTGAATTGTGATGTTGATTACTTATTTAGATTTGTCTCACAATACACAGTAGCTTGCCCAGCTTCACTCAAATCGGATACGCCTTCCAGGAGCTCTCTAATCTTCAAGGTTTACCCTCATAGAGTACGTAGCACAAGAATAAAACAAAAGGTATTAGGAAAACAAACAAAGATTCACCCCACAAAGTTTTAATCCCACAAAAAAAAAAAAAAAAAAAAAAAAGACTTTATCAAGTGTAAAGCCGTAAAGCTGAAACATCTATTGTGTGACAGGTGTGAGGAAAACTTGGATAAATATTACTGAATCAAGATGAAAAACCGCACTAAAACGACCGCGAGCAAATTATTAATTAAATATTTAGAAAAACTGTCAGACTTTATCAAATTACTTTATCCCAATTATTTAAACGTCAAACAGAAAACTATCTGTATTCACACGTAACCAAGATTTTAAATCATGCGCACATTGAACATGAAACAAACAGATTTTCCCACCAAATTTCTAACCTTCTAGAATATTTAACTCGTAAAAAAAAAACTTCAAAAGAAATCTGAAAATTTTCCTTAATATTCCTCTGATTACAAAATATTTTATAAACCTAAAATTACTGACTTTACTGAGCTCAATTATCTTACTAAATTATCTCTAAATACATAAATATAATTGCAAAATATATTAATTATTAACCAGTATCCCGGAAACAGCATTATTACCCTTCCTAACATAAATCAAAAGATCTGCACTTGCAAAATACTACCGCATAACTTGGACCTGCATACATCAATACAATTGTTCGAACAATCTACAGGCGTGGGTAAAAATACATAGTATAATAAATTTTTCAAGAAATATGAAATATTGTTAAATATTTTTCTGGAATAAAATACACATAAATATATAGTCTTTTATAGTTTCTTTTAATTTTTTTCTTCGGGGAAAAATCCACTGCAATATGTCGTAAATTAAAATTTACTACTTAACCTACGAAGTCATATATTTTGACAGTTTCATACATACAAATAAATAACAAGTAATAGGTATTTATTGAAAACTATAACAAATGTTGAAAATGTTGTCCTTCAAGATCAATGCACTTTAAAATCCTCCGTTCAAAATTTCTGATGATATTCTGCAACATTACTGGATTGTTATTAATTTCCATGCATTTCTGTTCGATTCTCTGTAGCATATCATTCAAATTCAATATAGGTATTCGAAATGTTATTTTTTAGATAAGGCCACAACAAGAAGTCGCAAGGTGTAAAATCGCATGAACTTGCAGGCCAGGCAATTTCAGTATTTCGACTTATTATAGGCTCATCAAAAAATTCTCTTAAATAATCCAAAGACTCTGCAGTAGAATGACAAGGCCCTCCGTCTTGTTGGAAATATGCATTTTGAAGTTCAACATCATGTAACTGATTGACAAATGGTTGTAACATTTCCGTACGGTACCTTTGAGCATTTAACGTTCCCTGAAAAAATATTGGTCCAATGATTCGCCTTTGGCTTACCGCTGCCCAAGCACCAATTTTCTCTGGATGTAGCGATTCTTCATTACATGTGGATTTTCACTACTCCAAATTCTTGTATTTTGTGAATTTAGGTATCTCGTTTTATAAAACCATGCTTCATCAGTAAACATGACTCTTTGCAAAAGTTCTCCATTATTGTTCATATTTACAAACCAATTACAAAACTGTAGTCTACGTGGGTAATCAATTTCTAACAATTCTTGTACTGCTGTGACACGGTATGGATAAAGTTGCATATCTTTTTTTAATAACTTGTGAGTTGTACCAACAGAAAGGTTTATTTCTTGACTTAAATGTCAAACAGATGTTTGTGGTTCATTTTCCATTATTTCTTCAACACGATTGACAACTTGAGGTGTACGTTTCTTAACTGCTCCGCTGCCTGATTTTCTTAAGAGACTGCCAGTTTCAGAAGAAAGTTTTAAAGTTCTATCCAAAGTATTTTTAAATTGCATATAATCTATTACAAAATGTGGAAACTCAACTTGAAATTCTACCATGCAATCTTGAACTGAATAAACCCATAAACCATCAATTTTATTACCACTTCGAAAATAAGCCTGGTCTAAAAAAATTTTATGTTCTAAAGTGAAAGCCATTTTAAAACTGAGAAGCAATTTATTTAAACCAGAATCGACGCACGATTATTTTATGCACTAACTGATATTTGTGATTGACATTATCAAATGTCATTTGGATTTACGTTTACGGAACAACAAACACATACTAATATATATGCGTCTTATTCTATCAAAATTTCAAAATAACCTAGATTGACTTTTCAAATGAACACACGTTACATGCACGACAACGCCCGACCGCACACTGCACGTGTTGCCCAGACCTTTGTGGAAGAGAACCATATACGGATGCTTCTATGGCCGGCACGTTCTCCGGATCTCAATCCGATCGTACATGGGATATGATCGGTCGGAGACTTCAACGTTATCCGGCTCCCCCGGTTAACGTTGAGGAGCCTAGGAGGCGAGTTGAAGCAGCATGGTTGGACATCCCTCCTGCTACCATACAACGACTTACTCGTCGTGTAGCGATGGTACGCGCCGCTCGCGGGGGAAACCGCCGCTATTAATGCATCCCTTCCCAGTAGGGCTACGCCGCCCTCCAGGTGAGGGTAAGTTATGCCACGTTAGTACTACTTCCATACCAAATTTCATTGCGTTAGAACCACTTCTTCAGAATATACAGGGTGTGCTCGTCACAGTGTAATTACAAAAAAAATCTGTTGTGTTTCAAATATTTCCAAGATATGGATTGTTACATGGTGTTAAAACTCATTTTAATGGCTTATGCTGACTTAATCAAACTTAATGATCGCGATTTCTTAGTGTAATTTTGATTGCCGAAAATAAAAAACGGGTTTTTATAGTGATAGAATTTATCCTTTCGTAATATTCTCCAACTAACAAGAAAAGCTGTCCGGTGTCTCCAGGCACATCAATTTGAATGTAAATTAGCAGTGAAGTAGTCCTATAAGAACCCTGTAAGAAATCGTATTCGTTTGATACGGTAGAAACGTTTTAAGGAGTGAAAACTACATTGAAATTCGTCCCATTTTGATTTTTTTAAAATTATTCCGTAATCGGTCGAAGAAAAAAATTTCATTAATATAAGCATATAGTTTTTTTTTATGAGAGCTATCCGAGTATGCCCAAATAGATGGCAAGTTTAATTAAACTGGTGTTTTCGAATTGAGGGACTTTCTTTGTAAGTCACTTTGTTCTTGTAATTTGTAACTTCATCGAAATGTTGAAAACCCATAAGGGAAATGCAGAGAGCAAAATTAGTTCGGTTTTTTTTGGACATTAGTTTATAAGATCAAAGTAGTGTTTCCCAGAGCCAAAATTTATTAGCTTATAAGTATTGTTCGATTTCATTCAATTATATATATGATTTATAAATAAATCTTTTATTATTAACACTATTATTAATAACCAATGAAAAATTAGGTATTGCTTTTGGGATATGGCTGAATTTTATGTCGACTATAATATCCTATATGCATCTACCGTTTGGCTTTATTATATTTCGTTTTAGAGCATGGATTGAACGCCGCGTCCAATTAGACCAAAACTTGGATCTTAACTTGTATTACCGCGATTGTGAACAAGCAGAAAACTGGATGTCCGATCGGGAAGCTTTCTTGGCCGCTGAGGAAGTCGATTCTAAAGGGGATAATGTCGAAGCTCTAATTAAAAAACACGAAGACTTCGATAAAGCTATCAATGCTCATGTAATTACCCTTTCTTTGCGTAAAACTAAAGCAAAAAATAATATTTTACATCAACACAAATCTTTTTTTCGGGTTTCGCCATGTAATCACCGCAGAATTGATCAATGTTTCACTGTTTATATTGCCAGAAATGTCAATTATTAGAATTATACGGCGAAATTCGAAATAATATTGAATTATTAGTAAGACGGGGATATTTAGACAGCTTACATGGGCGGCAAGAGAATATGGTATGGATAATTCGACTTATCTACGCCGACACCGACGTATATCAGGAGTTGCGATGTTAAAAACGCATCCATTGTGTGGCGCATGGAAGGTGTACAATAAATACCGCAATACAGTATGAATAAATAGTAATAAGCACTATAATTTATGTTATTATTGTTAAATACACTTATCTACGCTCATGCAAACTCTAAATATCTTCGCTTTAATTATTAGTGAAGTCAGTCGTCAAAGTCTACGGAGTTTAATTCCTTTCATTTATTTATTCATTTTTTAGGAAGAGAAAATTGCTGCTCTTCAAAGTTTAGCTGATCAGTTAATTAGCAATGGGCATTACGCGTCTGCACAAATCGATGATAAACGCAAACAGGTGTTGGATAGATGGCGTCTCTTGAAGGAAGCTCTTATTGAGAAGAGATCAAAACTTGGTGAAAGCCAAACGTTGCAGCAATTCTCTAGGGATGCAGATGAAATAGAGAATTGGATTGCTGAAAAACTTCAATTAGCAACTGAAGAAAGTTACAAGGCAAGTAATATTGGGAGTAATAATCAAAGATACACAGTAATAACTGTATATTTCTTTCAAATGCAAATTCTGAAATAAATAACATTTGTAAGTGTTATATTGATAGAAGTTACATCTGTATTTCGAGTTTTTAATGTTTTTGTAATTGTTTATAAATATTTTTCACAACTAAAATTTCGAATTTTTATGTCCCGTTTTCACATTACAGGATCCTGCTAATATTCAATCAAAACATCAAAAACATCAAGCGTTTGAAGCTGAGCTCGCCGCCAATGCTGATCGTATACAATCAGTTTTGGCTAATGGTGGAACCTTAATCGACAAACGACAATGCGCAGGCTCTGAAGATGCCGTACAGAAACGTTTAGAATCCATTGCAGAACAGTGGGAGTACCTTACCCAAAAAACTAGCGAGAAATCTTTGAAATTGAAAGAAGCTAATAAGCAGCGTACGTACATTGCTGCTGTTAAAGATCTAGATTTTTGGTTGGGCGAAGTAGAAAGTTTACTAACCAGCGAAGATGCTGGTAAAGATCTTGCTTCTGTTCAGAATTTGATGAAGAAACATCAATTGGTTGAAGCTGACATTCAAGCACATGAAGATAGAATTAAAGGTTAGGCCTAAGAAGTTGAAGTTTTTGTATTATCTACCTTTATTTTTTTAGATATGAACGATCAAGCAGATTCATTGATTGAAAGTGGACAATTCGATACGGCCAGTATTCAAGAAAAACGACAGTCCATAAATCAGAGATACGAAAGGATTAAGAATTTAGCCGCACATAGGCAAGCGAGATTAAACGAAGCAAACACACTGCATCAATTCTTCAGGGATATAGCTGACGAAGAATCTTGGATAAAGTAAGTATTGATACACGTTGTTTGAGTTCCATTAAGAACATAATTACGATTAAATTAAAAAGTTTCTTATATAACAAGTGTTCATTTGAAAAGTCAATCTAGTAGCATGTGATTTACTGAGAACATTTTCAAGTATGGCGTAAATTAAAATTAAAATTTACTACTTAACCTACGAAGTCGTATATTTCGACAGTTTCATACATACAAATAAATAACAAATAATAGGTATTTATTGAAAACTATAACAAATGTTGAAAATGTTGTCCTTCAAGATCAATGCACTTTAAAATCCTCCGTTCAAAATTTCTGATGATATTCTGCAACATTACTGGATTGTTATTAATTTCAATGCATTTCTGTTCGATTCTCTGTAGCATATCATTCAAATTCAATATAGGTGTTCGAAATATATTATTTTTTAGATAAGGCCACAAAAAGAAGTCGCAAGGTGTTAAATCGCATGAACGTGTAGACTAGGTAATTTCAGTAGTTCGACTAATTATACGCTCATCAAAAAATTCTCTTAAATAATCCAAAGATTCTGCAGTACAGTGACAAGGAGCTCCATCTTGTTGGCATTTTGATGTTCATCATCATGCAACTGATTGACAAATGGTTGTAAAATATCCGTACGGTACCTTTGAGCAGTTAACGTCCCCTGAAAAAACATTGGTCCAATGATTCGCCTTTGGCTTATCTCTGCCCAAACACCAATTTTCTCTGGATGTAGCGATTCTTCATTAATTACATGTGGATTTTCACTACTCCAAATTCTTGTATTTTGTGAATTTAGGTATCCCGTTTTATAAAACCATGCTTCAACAGTAAATATGACTCTTTGCGAAAGTTCTCCATTATTGTTCATATTTACAAACCAATTACAAAACTGTAGTCTACGTGGGTAATCAATTTCTAACAATTCTTGTACTGCTGTGACACGGTATGGATAAAGTTGCATATCATTTTTCAATAACTTGTGAGTTGTACCAACAGACAGGTTTATTTGTTGACTCAAATGTCGAACAGATGTTTGTGGTTCATTTTCCATTATTTCTTCAACACGATTGACAACTTGAGGTGTACGTTTCTTAACTGCTCCGCTGTCTGATTTTCTTAAGAGACTACCAGTTTCAGAAAAAAGTTTTAAAGTTCTATCCAAAGTATTCTTAAATTGTATATAATCTATTACAAAATGTGGAAACTCAACTTGAAATTTTACCATGCAATCTTGAACTGAATAAACCCATAAACCATCAATTTTATTACCACTTCGAAAATAAGCCTGGACTAAAAAAAATTTATGTTCTTAAGTGAAAGCCATTTTAAAACATTTATTTAAACCAGAATCGACGCACGATTATTTTATGCACTAACTGATATTTGTGATTGACATTATCAAATGTCATTTGGATTTACGTTTACGGAAGAACAAACACATATTAATATATTTGCGTCTTATTCTATCAAAATTTCAAAGTAACCTAGATTGACTTTTCAAATGAACACTTGTTGCGTATAGTGACCAAGAAAAAAAGGGGTGAAAGTAATATATGAGTAATGTCTTCATACAAAAAATCGCGGTCTAATAATCACGCAGTAACGAGAAAATGATTTTTCTTTATTCGAGTCCGGACCTGTTGCAGTTAAATGTACGGGCGGCAATACCGGATTCCATCTCTAATTCATCAGTAATTCTTTTTACTGATTAATTATATTGTTTTATCGGTATTTATCAGTACCACCACAAATTTAAAGACAAAAAAAGAATATGTAAATAATCCCATACAAATAATCAAAAACGAGTTATCTATCCCTTACGCCCCCCGCGCTACATAAAGCTTTTTATTTTAGGACGATTTTTGTTTTATTATAAACATAATAATTTTATTATTAAAAGAAGTCTAGCGTTCAAACTATATAGTTTTAATCACATTTTAATTAATGCCGGTATAGGTGTAATGCCTGGTATGTGGACATATTCGACGTAAAGATATTCACCAAAAAAAAATACACATATGACTCATATGTGCGACCGAGAATGTTTTGGTAGAAAACATTCACTATTTATCAATAGGACTTATTGTTGAAAGTCTTATCCGGAATGCTATCGACTTTTTTTGCAGGTAAATGAACTTGAATTTGCAGCTGTATTTCAATAAATAAAGAATAAATAAAGATATGGACCGACTTTAACTACATTTTGGCCCTAAAAATGTGGAAATTTTTCATGAATTACGGATAAATTTCTTTTTTGGTTTTCAGTTAGACATTTATAATTGGGAGGGACAATTGAACGGATTAACGATGTAATTTACCACATAAGGCGAACACCTCATAGTAAACCAAGAGTTGTACATTTTAATTGATTAGCCCCATACTCTGGTGATAATAATAACAAAATCGCTGACTTGCGTCAATTGGATACATACTACAAAGAACCAACCTTTGAAGACTTTATGGAGGAGTACTCCATAAAGTCTTCAAAGGTTGGTTCTAAAAAAGCTCGATTTAGGGCGACCGTCGAGAAGCAGCAAGATTTGAATTACTGTGTTTTATTAATCGAACCTGAACAGAAGGTTTATCACAGTATTACTGCTGAATAACTTCGTATATTTAAGTTAAAATTTGCTTATTTTTACTAAATATTTGCTAATGAATTATTTAAGACAATAATAAATATATCAACTCACATTTGGAATATATATTACTAGTTACTGTAACATAATCTAATGTAACAAAAATAAATTTACAGTTTATTTTTTAAAATTTAGGCATTTTAAAGAAAATATGCAAATATATAAAAAATAAAAGTTCCTTAAATGTGATAAAAACTTATTGGAATCCATAATACAAAGGTATCGTTACGTTCATGTCATGCATATATTTATTCCGAACCAAGCATGCCGAACAAAAACATTTCATGTTTATAATATCTTGAAATACGTTTATACAAAGCACTTTATTCACAGACGTGCGTAGATTGACGATAAAGCAATGTTGACAAATTTGTGGTTGCCAAATAGGCGGTACTTTAGAAAATATATAGGTTTGGCGAATATATACTCGGTAGTACTAAGGATTTCTCACAGGATTGAATTTTGTTCTCGTTCCGATCCTTTAATGCACGCTTCAGAATCGTACAACACCAGTACATACACTAATTAAAAAATGTTAGACCTTGTTCGCACTGACCGTGGTTCGTTCTTTACTTTTGATTACTCTGTCAATTTTATTTACATTAATGTTCGTCTGATTCTCTCTAAATTCTTAAAAAATATTTCCAAGAACTGATATTTTATAGATGTCTTTGCAAGTTTATAATTATCACTAATTCAACACTGATGAGTCTGATGACCTAACGATAATTGTAAACACATTATACACTAGTGACTCATCAATATACAAGTGTCCCGTATCGTTATGTTCAAATTTTAGGAGTGTAAAGTAGACTTCATTTCAAGTAACAAAAACGCAAAACTTGTATATCCATTTTTATTTGTTTCAAAGTTACAGATCTATGAATGTGATTGTCAGATCATGAAAAAAATGTAATCCTAAAGTCAATAAAAACTGATTTTATTTAAAAAAGTTCAATTAATAATATTTTCGAAATGTCCACCTCCTTGTTGAATGCAGGCTTGTGCCCGTAAGCCAACAGAAGAAGTACTTATCCGAATTTCATACTTGTTTTGTCGGATTTGCTCGGCAGCCAGGTGAATACGATCCAACAACTCTTCTCTTGTGTTCGAAACTTGCGCGCGGACTAAATTTTTCATGTACCCCTATAAATAAAAGTCAAGGGGATTAAGATCGGGTGATCTGGGTAGCCATGCAACAAGACCACCTCAACCAATCCATCTTGGATAATTGACGTTAACGCAATTTCGGACAGCAATACCGAACTGTGGTGGTGCCCCATCCATGTGAAACCACATGTCTCGTTGAACATTCAGTGGACATCCTCTAAAAGACCTGGCAGTTCGTCAATAAGAAATTGAAGGTAATTGTCCGCATTTAACCTCCCAGGAAGAACGACAAGACCAATCAACAAGTCATCGATTAGGGCTGCCCTAACGTTAATAGAAAATTCATGTTGATGGCGTATTTAGATGGGCGTATAGCTTTGGGATTTTCTGATGACCACCTGTGCAGGTTTCTCAGATTTGTAACACCACTTCTCGTGAACGTAAATTCATCTGTCCAGAGGACTGTTCTGCAGAAATTAAAATGAAGCCGTGACAGTCTTAATATCCAAGTAGAATAAGCTAGACGAGCATAGTGGTCAGCCTCAAGCAAACCGTGTCCCCTGCGATAGAGATATGGATGTAAGCTCTCACGTTTTAAAATTCGCCAGACTGTCGTGGCACTACTAGTTGTCTAGCGATTCGACGTACACTGAGAGTTGAATCGCTTGTAACAATAGCTACTCCTTCTTCCTCTAAGTCTGCTGGCGAATTTACTCCTCGGTCGAAAAGATAATCACGCAGTCCGCATTCTCGAAATTGTCTGTGTACTTCCAGAAACATTCTGTAATGAGGAATGCGCTTATCGGGAAACTGATGTCGGTATTCAATAACTGCTTGACGTGCACTGCCGTTACAGTACTCTTGAGAAGAAAATCGGTTAGGCATTTTGAATAAAAAAAACGTGTCCACTCAATAATAAGCTGTTGTATGAACTGAAACGTAATGTAATCCTTTATTAAAAAATGCAACGTTAACAGTCATCTGAACATTTGTTTATTGTTTGATATTCATGGTTCAGCACTTACGAAATAAGTAAGAACCTTCTTTATCATAAATCAATTTCCAGTACTCTTTTTTGTAGATCTCCAAGAAATTACTGTATGCACTACGACACGTGTTTATTTATTTTAGGATAACATTTTATTATGCGACGTTAACAATCACAGGTCTGTTATTGAATCGTATAACTTTTTTTTAAATAAAATCAGTTTGTATTGACTTTAGGATTACATCTTTTTCATGATCTGACAATCACATTCATTGATCTGTAGCTTTGAAGCAAATAAAAATGTATATACAAGTTTTGCGTTTTTGTTAATTCTACTTTACACTCCTAAAATTTGAACATAACGATACGGGACAACTTTTCGACATTACAACTTGTAAATATTTAACTTCTACTGGCACTTTTTGCAGTTGTTTCAACATGCTTTGGCTATTTCATTCATCAGAGTGACAAACAAAAGTAGGCTCAAGACACCGCCCTTAGTCGTAATAAATTTCTCCGAAATATTATTTATTCGTATTTTATTTCGTGTGCAACTGCAATTGTAAATACTTCTAATATCAGGAAGTAACTATTTCCGACTTCGCTTAGATCAACAAAGGATTTCTATTTATTTTTATTAATGTTTTTGTTATCTTGTACTCGCTACTGTTGAATTTCGTTTCGAAGAATAAAAAATACTTATCATATCTCGTTTCTCTTCGTTAGTGTATGACATTTTTGGATTATTAATGAACAATAAATGAAATGTTTGACAGATTGAAATTCCAAAGGCTACCTTATTTAATCTTATAATTTATTCTTTCAAATAAAACCTAATGTCAAAAACTATAGTCAGCATGTGGTACATGGTTGAAATCACTCTTTCTGAAGATGTCTAAATCCAATATGGCGCCTATAAGAAATTAGATAGTTGATGATGGCCAGAAAGTAACGAAACGTCGCATAAAAATTTAGAGTACACCACTGGATAGAGGTTTTGAAATGGCCACAAGGATGTGTTTTTATTTTTTCTCTACAAGGCCAAATGTCGGTGCTACAGGTAAACGAAGAAAATGGGGTTTTCGCGTTTTTTTTTTAAATAACGAAGGTCATTTGTCACAGGTCTATTTTCTTTACGGATTTATAACAAACACAAAATTTAACAACTTTGCCAAATTTAAACCTGTACTCTATCTCCAATAATAAGAGAGATCCCCATGGTGAGGGCCGAAAATGAATCAGCCTGTATATATAATCGCATATATGCATATACGTTCATTACCAAACGAAATGATCTAAATAATGAGATTGTACTGTCAACACCAAAAAGAAATGGTAAATCTAAAATTTGATCGTGTGCTCTTATGTCGGTTATGTTCGTGTCAAACGGTTGTCAAACGTTACTATTGATTTTAGTTTTAGGTATGCCAAAAGCCCGAATCTTAATCCAATTGAAAATTTGTTGGGGACATGGAAAAATCAATGCGTCGTAATAATTTTAGACAGACATTATATACATTAATAATTAAACTTTCTGTCGTTTCATCAACTAATATTTCTGATTCTAAATATTTATCTTCAATATTAACAAATAATTGTAAACATTAAAAAACTACTTCTCGCGTTTGAGTGTGCATCACTTTATGATCCCCTAGCAAAGACATTATGTTCCGTCACTGACAAATATATTCTGACAATTACTTGAGTAAGTGGGAGAGCACGTTTTTATAAACTAATACTGCGCACCCTCTCCGCTCGCCATTTTATTTGGCGCTTGCTATACATGCCTATCTACTCTTAAAAAGCCATATTCAAATCAAACAAATTAAGTGTCTGATTTTCAAATGCCGTGATAGTAAATCATTTTGTAGGAAACCAAAATGGATGTCATTGTATAGTAATAACCGAGTATTGCTTTGATCAACTATCTATCATAATTTTAGAAAATTTACAATGTTTTTTTTTGTTTCTAGGGAAAAGAAACTTCTAGTTGGTTCAGATGATTACGGTCGCGATCTAACTGGTGTACAAAATTTAAAGAAGAAACATAAACGTTTAGAAGCCGAATTGGGTTCTCACGAACCAGCAATTCAGGCTGTACAAGAAGCTGGTGAAAAATTAATGGACGTATCTAATTTGGGAGTTCCCGAAATCGAACAACGTCTTAAAGCCCTGAATCAAGCTTGGGCAGAATTAAAACAATTGGCGACAACAAGAGGACAAAAATTGGACGAATCGCTTACCTATCAACAATTCCTTGCAAAAGTTGAAGAGGAGGAAGCTTGGATTAGTGAAAAACAACAATTATTAGGCGTAGAAGATTATGGAGACACGATGGCAGCAGTTCAAGGTTGAAAAATTAATTTGATGTTGAATATTTATAAATATTGTAGTGTCTTAATGTTTGTTCTCTGCAACATTATATTTTTTTGGCTCAGGATTAATAAAGAAACATGATGCTTTTGAAATGGACTTCCAAGCACACCGCGATCGCTGCAAGGATATCAGTGAAGCTGGTAAAAAATTGGTAGCTGAGGGAAATCATCATGCTGACAGCATAAATCAGCGTTGTCAACAATTACAAACAAAACTGGATCATTTAGCTGCTTTAGCTGCAAGACGTAAGGCTAAATTGATAGACAACTCAGCTTATTTGCAGTTTATGTGGAAAGCCGATGTAGTAGAAAGTTGGATTGCTGATAAGGAGAGTCATGTAAAAAATGAAGACTTCGGGAGGGATTTGTCATCAGTGCAAACACTACTCACTAAACAGGAAACTTTTGATGCTGGTCAGTTAAGTAAACAATTTTGCATACAAAAACTGATTTAAGTATTTTTTTAGGTTTGACTGCTTTTGAACACGAAGGTATTCAAAATATTACGGCCTTAAAGGATCAACTGATTAACGCGAATCACGATCAGAGCCCCGCTATCTTACAAAGGCATGCCGATGTTATTGAAAGGTATAATTATCATTATTTAGTAATGAAGTAATAACTACATATGCTTGTTTATACTTGCTTTTTAAAATCCTCGTATAATACGCCAAGAACTCTGACTTTATAGATTGGATAATTTCATACTTAATAAAATGTTCTTATCTACATTTTTTATTGAAAATATGTGGCCGAAAATAATTCTTTTGATTAATCAGCAATAGGCGTGAAAAATAAGAAAATACTTATACAGTGTGATGATAAGCGTCCTATTCTGTAGGAACCTGTTTCCACTTAAATAGGCGCTGATTAGTACACTCGCTTTGTAGAAAATTATCAGTAGAGGCCAGAGATTCGCATTTCAGACAAAGTTAGGCTTTGAGTACTAATCTCAGCATTTGGAGGGCAAATATCCCCTTTTGCGAGTGAAATCCTCAAGAGCCATTGTTTGCAAGATTCATTTGAATCAGAATCAAAACTCCAATATCCGTGTGTCATTCACCAAAGAATATTTGTACAGTGTACTCTCTCCTTGCGGACACCTCTCTTAAGCGGACACCTCTCTTAAGCGGACACCTCCCATAAACGGACACTTTTTGCAGTACCAAAAGATTACTTAGGGATTTTTAAAATTTTTCTCTCTTGAGCGGACAACCCCCCCATAACCGGACGGGGACACTTTTTTCCCACACCAAAGTGATTTTAGAGTGATTTTAGTTCCCCATAACCGGACAGCTTACAACACTGTAACCCTGTTTTTCCGTTTACTCTTCTTCATATTCGTACAGATGTTGCTTATTGAATAATACGTGTATGTACAAAGGGGAATTCCCTAAATACGCACAGCTTGTTTTGAATGTAGTACGTAAATACATAGTACATTTATAGATTCTTATTGTATACATACTTGAATCGCTATGCCTAAAGCAGTGTTGACTATTAAAGACAAAGTTAATGTCATTGAAATTCAAAAAAATGGGAAACTGAGTGTACGCGAGTTAGCAAAGAAATGTAAGATCAGTAAAACTCAAGCTGCTTGTATCATCAAAAACAGAGACCAAATTTTTAAGATTGTGGGACACTGATGTCAATCCGGATAAAAAAAGGAGTACGCTGAACGTCAAAGGCGTTAACATTGATAAATTGTGCTACGAATGGTTTGTGATGGCTCGAAATAAATGTATTCCTCTCTCGGGCACACTTATCAGGAGCAAGGCTAAAGAAATTGCAGATAAATTGAATTACGCAGATTTTAATGCATCATCTGGCTGGCTGGAAAGGTTCAAAAAACGGCATAACATAACCTTCCGTGCCATTTCTGGAGAAGCCGCTAGTGTAAACCAAGATGATGTCAAAAGTTTTACTGAAAAGTGCCATCTTTGATTCAAGGATATGATTCACGAGATATTTGTAATGCGGATGAGACTGGATTGTTTTTTCGGGCATTACCCGATAAAACATTTGCATTAAAAGGTGAAAATGCACTGGTGGAAAAATGGCTAAGAATAGGCTAACAATTTTGCACTGCGTCAATATGGCTGGAGAAAAGGAACCCCTTTTGTTATTGGGAAAGCTGCAAAACCTCGGGCGTTTCGCAATATTAATTTGAACAATTTACCAGTTACGTGGCGATCAAACAAAAAGGCTTGGATGACGTCTGATGTGATGACTGATTTTCTAGCGCAGTTCGATAGAAAAATGCAACTTCAAGAACGGAACGTCCTGCTATTTTTAGACAATGCGGCCTCTCATCTTGGCGATCTTAAATTGAAAAATGTTAAAGTTATTTTTCTTCCAGCAAACACAACAGCATTTTGTCAGCCTCTGGATCAAGGCGTTATAAAAAACTTTAAAGTTTTTGTACAAATCGTTATTTTTAAAAAATATTTTGCTGCAGATGGAAGACGCAAATTCTGCTTTGGATTTATCAAAATCAATAAATTTGTTAGATGTCGTTTATTTCATACACAAAGCGTGGGAGCAAGTGGGTCACCAGACAATAAAACATTGTTTCAGGAAAGCTGGTTTTGAGAAAACAGATATCCTAAATGACGATAGCGGTTGGACTCAGTTCTCCAATATTATTAATCAAGTTCAGAGCCAAATCCAAATTGACGTCGAAGACTATATTAATTTAGATAATGAAGTCTTCATTAATGATGAAGATGTGAAAAACATTAATACTGAAATGTTAATTGCTTCCCAAGAAACGCTCGCCAACTCGTCTGAAGATGAGCTAGAAAGTCAAATTGAAGACAAGTTAACTTCCTATAAAGAGGCTTATTTAGCTATAAGAAAATTAAAGGCTTTTTCTTTGTATCACAGCGACCTTAAAGGTGTTCAATTGCTTACTGATCTTCAAATACATCTCCAAGATAATGAAATTAAAGGAAAAACGCGCCAAGCTAAAATTTCTGACTTTTTTAAATCTATTTGAATACCTTGCATAACAAATTTTGTTTTTTTTTACTTCTCGTAAAAATGTTAATGAAAATTCTGTTTACTTTATCTAATATTTATATGTTCTTGTTTTGGAAATAAAATTGTTTAAAGATAAATATATTACAAATTATTATTTACTCTTTTTGTACTTTTCTCATAAGCGGACACTTCTCATAAGCGGACAAATTTTTCAATTCCATGGCTGTCCCCTTAAGAGAGAGTACACTGTATATTAAAGTTGCATTGATAGGTTAAGATATAGGTTAAGAATTAAATATTTTAAATTACAAGTCAAATGAGATGTGAAAATACAAACAAACAAAATATTTTTAAATGATTACTTCTTGTTGTAATATTTCTTTTTGCATTTGCATTGGACGCCAGGCCTAGTTGTGTAGAACCCAAAAAGATTGCCCTGAGATACCCAAATGTTATACAGAGTTTCAACAAAAAAATATGCTTGTGTAACTGCCCAAACAATCATCCATTTTAAATAAAAAGTTTGAAAGCAAAGTTCACAGCAATCTGTATCATATCTATGTCGAATTTGTGATACACAAAATAAATCTCTTTTTTAGCATATTATCTTCAACAGGTATATTCTTTTCAGTCAGCCAGTTTATTATATTTTCCTTCCTTAATGCATTTGTAGGAATCTTATGTTTTTCTTTCTGCTGTGGTATGTCGCATTATCTAGAACAATAACGGCATTTTTTGGGGTGTTTGGTAATAACTGCTCAATAAGCTATTTTTCAAATGTTTCTGCATCTATTTCATTCTGACCATCAGCAGTATTTTTTTTACATGGAAATGTTAATTATGCACCCACGAGAAATCCATTCTCATTGTTGGCATGTACTAAAGCAAAGTGAGGACCAAGAGCAGTTGGAGATATTAATCCCGCACCCAGTTCCTGAATATTTGCATCTCGAGTACTTTTTCTCGTCAACTCATCGGTCTTTCTCAGGGCTCTGTATTTTAAGTGATACGGCGGAAAAAGTTACTCTTCATTGTTGAAACATTTAAAACAATTGAAAACAAATATATATTTGTTTAAAATGTACCAATTTGTTAATTTTTTTTTCTGTCTGTTCGCAATTACAAGTCTACCTACTTATTTTTAAAATAATTATAATTTTTAGATGGCAGAAACTTCTGGCGGACTCAGATGCTAGGAAACAGCGATTGTTGAAGATGCAAGAGCAGTTCAGACAAATTGAAGAACTCTTCTTGACTTTCGCTAAGCGTGCTTCGGCTTTCAACTCGTGGTTCGAGAATGCCGAAGAGGATCTCACAGATCCCGTTCGTTGTAATTCGATCGAGGAAATTAGAGCCTTGAGAGAAGCACACGAACAATTCCAGGTATTAAGCGCATAATGTATATTTTCATTTAGTAATTAAAAAGTTATATGTTTTATGAAGCAAATTATCATAATCTAATAAGTAACTTCAACAGGCTTCATTGAAAAGTGCCCAGGCTGATTTTGAAGCATTAGCAGCTTTAGATCAACAAATAAAGAGCTTCAATGTGGGCCCCAATCCTTACACTTGGTTTAATATGGAAGCCCTGGAAGAAACTTGGCGTAATTTACAGAAAATTATAGCTGAAAGGGATATTGAGCTTAGCAAAGAAGCACAAAGACAAGAAGAAAATGATAAATTACGTAAAGAATTCGCTAAACATGCCAATACTTTCCATCAATGGCTAACAGAGACACGGTAAAATAATATAAATTTTATTTTTGTACATATTAAACGTACAGTCGTCTAAGCTAATAAAAATTTAAATAGGAGAAATTGTATCATGTGGTGTAACCGGCACTCTAAATTTTGCAAGCGGTACATGATACAAACTGGCTGGAATAAATAACATACAATTAATTACACAGGTCTACAGTGATTTTGATGTTTGAAAGCTGTTTGCTAATTTGTATATGTTTGGGGGCCCTTATTCCAAAAAAACGCCATATTTTTGCTCTATCACGTAAATTTTTTTTATAGCGCTCTATATCTTAATATTAATTATTAATATACATACCTATGACAAGAATATCTTTGTTCCATGTTAGGCATGATTTTTAAATGAATTGATTTTTATGAAATTAAATGTGATTTGGCAACACTGGTTAATATTAGATTTCTCAGCAAAGCAACAGAGTCGGCGCAGAAGCGTCAATACAACGTTGAAACCTGCTTATGTGCAGTTTGGTTGTGTTAGTCGTCATGCTACTGTGTCCGCGCGCTTGTTGTCTTCGTTGTTGCGTATTTTAAGTGTTTTAGAACGTATAAATATGGAAAGAAGACATTGTGTGAACAATCCGAATAACTTTTGTTATATCTGTGGTAGTTATGTCGTAGTAAAGCAGAGGCAAACTATAACTTCGTTTGTGAAAAATGTATACCACGCTTATTTTGGTGTAAAAATTGGCGACCAAGACAAGTCCTGGGCTCCTCATACTGTTTGTTCCGTTTGCGTTGAAGCATTAAGAAACTGGCAAAAAGGTAGGAAGAAATGTTTAAGCTTTGGTGTTCCTATGGTATGGCGAGAGCCTAGAAATCACAGTGATGATTGTTATTTTTGTTCGTGTAATGTTCAAGGATTCAACAGAAAAAATAAGAAACAAATTGTGTATCCCAATCTTGACTCTGCTATTCGACCAGTTCCTCATGGACCAGATGTACCGATACCTACCGCCCCAAAAGCACTAGAAAACGTCATATCGTCAGAATCAGAGGAATCTAATTGCGACCCAGATGACTCAGATTTCACACCAGATTTCAGAGAGCCCGAAGTGTTTAACCAGAGCGAACTAAATGATTTAATTAGAGATTTGCACCTTCCAAAGGATGCATCCGAATTGTTAGCCTCCCGACTTCGTGAGAAACATTTACTGGCACCTGGCGTCACATCAAGCTTTTACCGGGATCGCGAAAAAGAGTTATGTCAATATTTTACTCAAGATGGACCGCTAGTGTATTGCAACAATATTCCTGACTTAATTTCAAAATTAGGAAATGTGCCGTATGTAAAAGAAGAATGGCGCCTGTTTATTGACTCAAGTAAGCGTAGTTTAAAAGGCGTTTTATTGCACAATGGTAACGAGCTGGCCTCGGTTCCCGTTGCCCATTCGGTACATTTAATGGAAACGTATGAAAATTTTGAACTGCTTTTAAAGAAAATAAACTACCAAGAACATCAGTGGATGCTTTGTGGTGACCTTAAAGTGCTGTGCATGCTACTAGGACAACAAGGAGGATATACAAAATTTCCATGCTTTATTTGTGAGTGGGTTAGTCGAGCAAGGGATAGACATTGGACTCAAATAGAATGACCCTCTAGAACAAGCCTTACACCTGGTAGCAAAAATGTATTAAGAGATAGCTTGGTTGACCCCAAAAAAGTTTTACTGCCTCCTCTCCATATCAAACTTGGCTTGATGAAGCAGTTTGTTAAAGCCCTAGACAAAAATGGACAGTGTTTTAAATATTTGTGCGAGACATTTCCAGCCTTATCCGATGCCAAGTTAAAAGAAGGTATTTTTGTTGGGCCGCAGATAAGAACATTATGCAAAGACAAGGATTTTCAAAACACAATGACCAATGTCGAGAAAAACGCCTGGGTTTCATTTAAAGAAGTAATTGATAAGTTTCTTGGGAACTCTAAGGACGAAAACCACGAAAATATTGTTCAAAATATGTTACAACACTTTCATCGTCTAGGTTGTAATATGAGTTTGAAAGTGCATTTCCTGTTTTCACACTTGAACTATTTTCCTGAAAATCTTGGAGCAGTTAGCAAGAACAGGGAGAGAGGTTTCACCAAGACATTAAGGAAATGGAACGGCGATAACAAGGCAGATGGAGCATAACGACGATGGCGGACTACTGCTGGATGTTAAAACGGGATATGCCCTTAAAAACATACAACCGAATATCCGGACAACGCAGCTTTCTGGCAAAAAGACAAATATTTCACTTAAAAAAGACTGAGTAAAGTATTTTTTTCCACTTTTTTAACTTGTATTCCACCTTTTTACTCAATAAAGAAATAAATTTTTTTAGAAATATCGTTTTTTTTCATTTAATATTTGCAAAAAAACCTTACGTGATACAAATAAATGCATAGAATTTTTGAAATCAGCCTACCAAAATTATATAAAATCAGTTTTCAAAATAAAAACATCTGTCAAAAAGTTTAATTTTGTAGACCTGTGTTATTTATTCAACAGCAACCTGAAATGTTGCTCATGATTTGCCGCCAAACTGTATCCCGATTGCCTTTGAATGGTGACGGATAATTAATAATAAAATTAATATTCAATTATAAATGAATTAAATTTCAAAAGGCAAAAATTATGTCAGCGAATGTAGATGAATTAATAATTCAGAATAACACCGTGGCGGCGCTGTTGATTCTCTGCATCAACAGGGTTTTTAATGTTCTCACCAGGTCAAACGACTATTACAATTAAATTTTGATACCAATCGCCTTTCTAATCACTGAAACAGAAATACAAACTTATTATAATGTCATAATCTTTTTTCAACGGGGTTTTACACAAATAGAAATCTTACTAAGAAAATAAAACTGGTATTTCTTTATCAATTTGTCAAGTTTTAACGGTCACGTGTATTTTAAAGATTCAACAACTATAATAAATTTAAACTTTTTAATTACTAGTAATTCGGAGATCAATAATTGTGATAGAAATTCGGATATAACAAGTACTAGCAATTCGGAAATTTGATTATAATAAATACCGACTTTTTTATTATTATTTACTTACGTGTTCCCTCAACCTTCTTTGCTTAGATAGGGCGGTGCATTTGTCGCATTTCGGCTTTCAAGATCTCTTCTACGACTTTCAATATGCGTCCATCAAGTTCGGGGTACTTCTAACAGTTAACGGATGTTACGTCTTGTGCCGGCGGTAGACGGTGGTGGACAAACGAGACATAAAGGAGTGTTAGAAGAACTCTAGAGAAACTGGACACGAACGTGGTTGAGAATGCAACAAATGCTATCGTTGCTATTGCAATCCTTTAAATGCTGTCGTCGTATAGCAAAGGGTGAAGTTAACGGGGTGGCGACAAACGCTCTCGTCGTTCGAGTAATCTATTGTTAGTACTGCAAATGCTATCGCCGCACAGCAGGAGGGTGAATTCGGGTACCCTTAACTCACTGCAAATGCTATCATCGTACAGCAAAGGAGCGGAAGGTTGCGGGTTGAATCTCTAGCATTAATCAGGCAGACTCTTTCGATACTAGCTGAATAACTGATTTTAATTGCGAAATCTGGGGTTTATATACGCGAAGAAAAAGATAAAAAACGGTTATTTTGAAAGGGGGGAATAAGTCTACACCGGCGTGAAAAGTAAGAGGGGGGATCGTTGATTGCCGTGTCCACACGAGACAAGCGAACGAACTAGTTACATACGGTTACATAATAACAAATTTCATACAAATATATTTACAGAATATACACAGCTCCTCAAAACTTATGGATATTTGGTGCGCTTAATTCTTTTTGAATTAAGGAAACGCAAAACATTCATAATATTCACAAGCTGAAGGGCGAGGTACGTTACAGTGGCTAAAAATTTATTTTCTGATGAGAACAAAGAGTAATTTTTTTATACGTAACTGCTATTTATTGTATTTATTAACTTTCTTTTAAGAGTTGCTTTTATGCTTTATAAAACTCCATTGGTAAACTTGTAATGAATTTTCATGATCCCTCGCTTCCCCCGATTCTCTCAAAAATAAAATATGGGAGTTATAGCAAAACATGATTTAAGTTTCTATAGAATATGCAATTATAATTTTTTTTCAAATTTAATATACGAGGGCGTATTTTTATGTTATCTACCTAGCCATGAAAGCACATAAGAGAACAAAAAAATTTTTTTCTACATAACTCCCTTCAACACTAATACACTTATTCCATCTTTTTTCCAGTTGCCCCATACCCTCAGAAAAAAATTGCTTCGGTAACCCCGCAAAATATTCTTCAAAACAGCTTCTTTGAGTTCTTCATCAGAAGCAAAACGCTTTTCCTTGAGATGCCTTACCTCTATAAACCCGCAGTCATTGATTATCTGCTGAACTTTGTTTGCCTTATCAACCCGACAATTGTCGTGCAGCAAGAAGTTTTTTTGTGGATAAGAATGCGGGCGGTTTTCCTCCAGAGCAGTTTTTAAATTTTTAATTGTGTTTCCATAGGCTTCTCCATTTATGGTAGACCCTCTCGGCATATATTCAATAAGCAAGACTCCTTCAGCATACCAGAAAACAGTTGTCATCAGTTTTTTTCCAGAAAATTGTGTCTTGGCCTTTTTTGGAGGCGAGAGCCCTTATGAACCCACTGCATGGATTCTTGTTTAGTAGAAGGGTCCCAGTAATATACCCAAGTCTCATCCCCGGTGATAATTCGAGATAAAAATGTTTTGTCCCTCTCCAACTTGACCAAATTTTCTTGAGAAACTACTTTTCTGTACAGTTTTTGTTCAGGTGTAAGCAATCTGGGTGTCAACCGTGCAGACACCTTCATACCCAAATCGTCATGCAAAATTTTGAGGACACTTGTTTCAGATATACAGACTTCATTGGCAATGACAGAGATCTTTACACGCCGATCTTTCAGTACCAAATTTTCGACTTTTCGCACAATGGCGCTTCAGTTCGAGCTTCAACGGGTCGTCCGGACTTTGGGTCATCATTGATTGATTCTCGGCCCCATCGAAAGAGTTTAGACCAATATTTTACTTGGAAATAAGATGGTGTATCTTCCCCATACACAGCAACCATTCTTTCATGAATTGCTTTTGGACCATTGCCTTCTTTTGTCAGGAACTTTATTACGCTGCGATGTTCAACCTTAGTTTCACTCATTTTATCGAGAAATAGATCGTCTCAAATCTCTATAAACAGCACAAACTAAACACAACTTAGCACATGTACTTCTAACAGTGACAGCAATTTTTCAATAATTTGTTTGACATCGTCACTCTTTTGTTTCATTGCTAGGTAGATAACATAAAAATACGCCCTCGTAAATAAAAAAAAATGTAATCTTAAGAAATAACGAAATAAATGGGAGAAAAACTATTTTGGAAAAGTAATTAATTAATTCCAGAAAAGAACAAAGTCAAATTCATTATTGAAGGTCAACATTTCTTGTCTTAGTACTGTTGTAAGTTTAAACGTAAACGTATTATTCACTGAAAGAGTTGCTAGCCAGCGTTTAAATATGACAAGAGAAAGTATTTATATGTAACTTTTCCATTACCGAAACATCTATATTCGTTATAGACAATTCTTTTGTAATATTGTTGCAATTATGTAATAGCGCAAATATAAAGTTTAATTTTTCTTTTTGATTAAAATGTTGATTTTAAGTTTTTGTTTAATTTAACTTTGATGTTCTATTTATAATTATGTATTTTACAGTTATCGTCTTCTAGGCTGGGATGGGTAAATAATAAAATCGCTGTGTTGAAAAACTAACAATGTGTTAACAAATCTATTTCAATTTTTGTTGATAGTTTGAATAATCGTTATAAGATATTGCTAACAATCGCCAACTAAAGCTTGTTACTTTGAAATATGATTATTTTTCTTTCTTTAAAATCAATAACTTAATTATAATTAATAACATTAATAATAAATGTTTAAATATTTAAAAAAAACCATTGAATTGGTATATTACACATTTCTAAAGATTTAATAATTAATTCAATTTTGAACATTAGAAACAAGATGAAACTGCTGGCAATCTATGTAAGGCAAATATTTTCATCGTTGTATTTTGTATTATATAGGAGTTAATAACTATTTTTTTGTTTCGGACAAAATTAGCCCCAATTTCAAACTAACACATCAGAACTCTTTTGTTCAAGTTCCACATCAATGATCCGACAGTTGAATATGACCGGTGAATCCGCAAGTAATTCGTAGAACAAACTTTTGTACTGGATAATTAAAAATTAAATATTTGTCTATCACTACAACAAACACTTAATTCATATAGAATTCTCTATATTTTTTATAATTGGATACACTGTCTACATCTTTGCACACTTATGACTAGAGTGGACCAATTCGGAGCGAAAGCAGAGGCGTGACTTTCAAACTTACTTAAAATACACTCATTTCTTGCGTCTTCTATCGAACATAGCTGTGCAACATTATTAAATACACAGAATACACTTTCCTGCTGCTATTATACGTGTACACACGATGACCGTGAACAACATACTAAGTAATCGTGAACCAAGTCGTTAGTCACGCCTCTGCTTTCGCTCCGGATTGGTCCACTCTACTTATGACTAAGAATGCTCACTTGAGAGCAGACGCAGTGTCGCAGTGGGTGGAGATTCGGTTGCACGTATTGTATTTTATATGTACGTATGTTTCCAATGTGTCCAGTCTCAAGGCGGCTGTGATAGTATTGCTATTTCGTGTAAAATAAAAAATAATAAATCAATAATGTCGAAAAGTATAAAGAGACCGTTCTACCACGAAGCACAGAAATTAATAAGTAGATTTTATTTAGTTTACGCTGGTACTACAATAAAATACAAGTTTGTGAAATACCGCTCTCGTGTAAACTGGCCGCCAAAAGACTGATCCACTCTTTTTGCTTTGTAAAACGATCTTCAATATGTCAAAATAATAATTACTATAGCTGGCATAATGTCATGTAATAAGTCATTATATTACTACGATGATCTACTTAGATAAAGTAGTAACCTCGAAAGTCACAAACCTAATTTACACCATGTAAATATACTTAAAATGTTATTAAATATCAGTATGATGGGGCAGTTTTTTTGTCCGCCAGTCTATAACAAAATATAACTGCCATGTGAATAGTAGGGCTGGGCGAAGTATCGATACATCGTCCAATAATCGATACCTTAACTGGTAGCGATACCCTGATACCTCAGATAACGAAGGTATCGATACTAAGAAACCAATACCAACGAACTGATACCAACGAACCTATACTAAAGTATCGATACCAAGAAATCGACGCTAACTATAGAAGTGACTGGAATCGATCTCAATGTATGCCGAAGTATTCATTTTAAGGTATCGACTCCAAGCAAGGAGTCCAAAGCATCGATACTAATGATAGTATGTCTGTGTCGCTTTATTTTGGAATCGGTTAAACTTCTACAAGCCTCTTACCTACATATTGGTATTTGTAGCAATTTCCATTTTTTTATTTAATGGGTCATTTTATTTATTGCATTTGTGTTGCAAGCTTAATTTATGATTTATACAAATGGAGATTAATAAGGCAAAAAAAAGTGGCGTCGAGAATTGTTATAAAGCTATTGTACGTATAAAGCGTGCTTGGTTTGTTTCTATTTTGAAATATAATATTTTAGGCTTTGTGCATAATTTGGTAATAGCAGGCATATCTGTATATATTATCTTTCCTTTGTGCATTTTTCAAATGTATATAAAGGATGCAATAACTTTTCAAGTAAAGAGTTTTGTATGCATTATATATACATATACAGTACAAATCTCTTCCCTATAGTCACCTACAAACGTGTATTACGTATGTGTGCGTTCGACAAGCGATGAGTGGGGATGCACATAGCATGTATGTATGTATGTATGTACTGTAGATCAGTTTGGATGTAAGCACTAAGCACATACATAGTATAAACGTCGATGAATGTGGAACTACCGTCAATAATAAGGACTTTATGTAATAATAAACACAAATAAGTGTGGACTTTTTGGATGATTTTAATATTTTTAACGTTTAAAACAATGTCAGATATACCTATAACAATAACAATAAATAAAGCGGTAAATCATAATAACTTCTATATTCTATACATAATAAATAAAACTAGAATTAAAAAATAAAAACTAAACTATTTAATGTATTGTATGCTCAAAACGGTCTCCTAATGCAAACAAGCAATGTCCTAATCTGTCATAAAAGTTTCTCTGAACATTAAAAATCGTTTGCGGTTGAATATTTAGGATAGATTCAACTATTTTCGCCCGTAATTCCTCCAGATTATTAGGTCTGTTATTTGGAAACCCATAAATTGATGTCTTAAGGTAACCCCAGAGAAAAAAATCATTAGGAGATAGATCAGGTGATCTAGGTGGCCATTGAATATCGCTCCAGCCGGTTAGTACTCTGTCATCAAATATGCTGCGCAAATATTCTCTGACAATTACAGCATTATGAACAGGACAACCGTCTTGCTGAAACCAAATAAGATTTATGTCTGCTACATTTCGTATAGCAGGAATTATATTATCCTGCAGAAGACTTAAATATTTGGCTGCATTTAGGTTTCTTTGTATAAAAAACGGACCAATTATATTGTTGCCCAATAGGCCAGCCCAAACATTTAATTTTTCCGGATATTGAGTTCTAGCATTATAAACAATATGCTTATTTTCCCTTGACCAATATCTTGCAATGCTTGGATTATGGCGACCGTATAAAGGAAATGAACTTTCATCAGTAAACAATATGTTTTTTACAAAATTATTGTCGTTATTACATCGTTCGATGACTTGTTCGCAAAATTGCATACGTTTATATTTATCATCGGGAAAAATCTCATTCGTTTTCCTTAATTTATACGAACGATACTTATTTTTTTTCAAAACCCTACGAACGGTGCAGCTGGCAATGTTAAGCTGTTCGGCGATTTTCGTGCTAGACGATTGTGGCTGCTCCTCTACAGAAGCACAAATCAAAAAATCACGTTCTTCATTTTGCGGTACCTTTACCTTCGTATGTTTTAACGGATTTAAACAGCCATATTTTTCGAAATTTTTAATTATGTGTCTTATCGTTTCAAACGCAATGGTACGTTGAAAGTTAATTTGAAATACCCGTGCAATTTCTCTTATGCTGCGACCAAGATGATACTGTTTTACGACATATTTTTTTTGTTCAAGGGTAAAAATATCCATCGTGAATACGGACTATTCGCAAAAGTTGAGCTAACCATCCAACTTGGCAAATAAACTGTAACTAATGGCATGTATCACATGTATGCATTACTATGCATCGCTTCGTGCGTCCCCACTCCTTACTTCTTGAACGCACACATACGTAATACACGTTTGTAGGTGACTATAGGGAAGAGATTTGTACTGTATACAAGTGCCCCGTATCGTTATGTTCAAATTTTAGGAGTGTAAAGTAGACTTCATTTCAAGTAACAAAAACGCAAAACTTGTATATCCATTTTTATTTGTCAAAGTTACAGATCTATGAATGTGATTGTCGATTATGAAAAAAAATGTAATCCTAAAGTCAATAAAAACTGATTTTATTTAAAAAAAAGTTCAATTAATAATATTTTCGAAATGTCCACCTCCTTGTCGAATGCAGGCTTGTGCCCGTAAGCCAACAGAAGAAGTACTTATTCGAATTTCATACTTGTTTTGTCGTATTTGCTCGGCAGCCAGGTGAATACGATCTAACAACTCTTCTCTTATGTTGGAAACTTGCGCGTAGACTCAATTTTTCATGTATCCCCATAAATAAAAGTCAAGGGGATTAAGATAGGGTGATCTGGGTGGCCATGCAACAGGGCCACCTTGACCAATCCATCTTGGAAAATTGACGTTAACCCAATTTCGGACAGCAATTCCGAAATGTTGTGGTGTCCCATCCATGTGAAACCACATGTCTCGTCGAACATCTTCTAAAAGATCCTTAAGAAATTGAAAGGTAATTGTCCGCATTTAACCTCCCAGGAAGAACGACAGGACCAATTAACAAGTGATCGATTAAGGCCGCCCAAACGTTAATAGAAAATTCATGTTGAGATTTAGATGGGCGTATAGCTTTGTGATTTTCTGATGACCATCTGTGCAGGTTTCTCAAATTTGTAACACCACTTCTCGTGAACGTATATTCATCTGTCAAGACGACTGTTCTGCAGAAATTAAAATGAAGCCGTGACTGTCTTAATATCCAGGTAGAATAAACTAAACAAGCATAGTGGTCTGCCTCAAGCAAACCGTGTCCCCTGCGATAGTGATATGGATATAAGCCCTCACGTTTTAAAATTCGCCAAACTGTCGTTCGTGGAACTCCTAGTTGTCTAGCTATTCGACGTACACTGAGAGTTGAATCCCTTATAACAATAGCTACTGCTTCTTCCTCTAAGTCTGCTGGCAAATTTACTCCTCGGTCGAAAAGATAACCACGCAGTCCGCATTCCCGAAATTGTCTGTGAACTTCCAGAAACGTTCTGTAATGAGGAATGCGCCTATCGGGAAACCGATGTCGGTATTCAATAACTGCTTGACGTGCACTGCCGTTACAGTAGCCATACACAAAATGCATGTCCGCATACCCTTGAGAAGAAAATCGGTAAGGCATTTTGAATAAAGAAAACGTGTCCACTCACTAATAAGCTTTTTGTATGAACTGAAACGTAATGTAATCCTTTATTAAAAAATGCAACGTTAAGTTATCTGAACATTTGTTTATTGTATGATATTCATGGTTCAGCACTTCGAAATAAGTAAAAACCTTATCATTAATCAATTTCCAGTACTCTTTTTTGTAGATCTCCAGGAAATTATTGTATACACTACGACACGTGTTTATTTATTTTAGGATAACATTTTATTATGCGACATTAACAATTACAGGCCTGTTGTTGAATCGTATAACTTTTTTTTAAATAAAATCAGTTTGTATTGACTTTAGGACATTTTTTTTCATGATCTGTAACTTTGAAACAAATAAAAATGGATATACAAGTTTTGCGTTTTTGTTACTTGAAATGAAGTCTACTTTACACTTCTAAAATTTGAACATAATGATACGGGACACTAGTATATTATAATATATATTTAAAAGGATGTTGTTGAAGTTTACATTATGCGTAGCAAATATCCAAAGTATGACATAGTAAGTATAATTATTACAAAAACAAAATATCACAATATTGTAAATTTCATACCGTAGATATGGTAGAATCGGTAAATTAATTTGATATCTCTTGAAACCGATATCAAACAATCGATACCTAGAAAACGAGTTATGAATACTGATTTCTAAGTATCGATTCCAAAGCATCGATACTTTACCGATTCCAGTACTTAGAATCGATACCATGCACAGATCCGATACATCGATACCTCGATTGGTATCAATACCCAATACCGATTATGTCGGTGTCGCCTGCTCTAGTGAATAGTGCAAAGCATATACGCTAAAGAATGGTGACGTAAATGTTTTCGAGTTATGTATAGACGTTTAAAACGTAAAGGTATTCCAGCACGTTTTATAAATTTATAACTTTATTTATTATTTACTATCTACTTATAAGTTATAACTTATAAATGAATCAAACTAACCTGAACGTAAACTAAATAGGGAAATCTATTTACTAATTTCTGTGCTTCGTGGTAGAACGGTCTCTTTATAGCTTTCGAGATTATTGATTTATTATTTTTTACTTTACACGAAATAAATACTACATTGCAGCCGCCTTAAGACTGAACATATCAGGACACATCGGAAATCCAATGTGTGTTTAATTTAAAATAAAGGGTTAATGTTTGGAATAATGAACTAAAAATTACATCAAATAGTAGCGATCGCCGAAATTTTCTGGAATTAGAACTTTAGAAATTTTTGATATACCAGTTTAAGGGATTATAATGAACCAAAAAGATGTTTTATAAGTATATACTGATTACATATTTATTTCGCGTAAATATAGATGACATTTATCAAACCTTAGATTTTATATAAAACTCTACATAAACACATTCTCGATTTGATCACTATAGTTTGTAGAGACTAGATTTTTAAAATAGTAAAACAATAACAACGTTCGTATATAATAACATGTTTATATGACTAATTCTTTCATACCGATTACATTTAATGAAGATGGAGTACGCTAAATAACGAGACATATGGCGATGAAATAATCAGTTATAATATCACAAGAGCATAGAAAATAATCGATTATATTTCCGAGTCACGAGACGTATTCTGCGAAACACCTCGAGTGGTGTTTTAAGGATATACGTCGAGTGAAGAGGTTATATAATGGATTATTTTCGTTTGCTCGAGTGGTATTCGTTACGATTATATAAAGAATTAACTAACGAAATTTTTTTATTGGTTGAAATTAAAAGTACAATTATTATAATAAATATTTGTTGTATTATCTTTAGAAGTTGAATTTGAGGTGCTGGTGATGGTAGAGTTGGCAGAATCTTGTTTATTTCTCATTTTTTCAAGTATCTTGCTATGGTGTTCATTAGTAAGCTTTAGATACGGCTTCAGAGATTCAGATGATGAGTGGCCTGTGAGTTTGCTCCAGATTGTGTCAAGATGTTAACAACGGAAGAGCGATTGGAATGATTAGATATTTTTTGCTTCTTTGTATCAAGTCCTATACTTTCTACCGCTGAACGTGTCCATTTACTTAATTGATTAAAGCCTACAGGCCAGTTTTTATACCATATTTTAGTTTTCTGCCATTCAGGATTAGGTGTTAAAAATAGACGATTGGTTTTAATGATTGGTGTTCTTTTGCTTAACATTTTCTTCAACAGACGTACTGGACACTGATCTTCACAATTTTTATTCGGTGTCAACCATTTAGATTCAGCTGTATGTTTTTCGCCACCTTGTGCTGTCTTTGAAAATATGATATTGTACTCAATACGTCCTGTGGGTTGACCATAATTGTCGCATTCTGCTTTGAAATCGTCAATTAAGCAAAAGACTGCTTCATTTCCACGCCACGCCAGTTCCACAGAACAAATTTGATAGAATTTTTTTTGTAAACCATCTAGCGTATTTTCGTAAAAAAAATGACACAATTTTGCTTGTTCTTCTTTTTTCAGGAATTGCTTGTAACTTCTTCCTTTTAGCTGCCCGCGCCTTTCTTGCATCTTCAAAAATTACGCCTCCGAATGGATTTGTTTCTCGATTAAACTCTTCATAAAACTTTTTCTGGACAAGTTTAGCGGAAATATTCCAAATTGTTTTCACGGTACCTTCTTTGTATTCGGTGCCGTCTGCACGTTTCATGTTGAATGCCCAATCTTTCAAAATACTTGCTAATTGTTCGTCAGAAGTTTGAGCACAAAGTTTATAATTTCGCTGTTTCCAAACATATTTATGTGTTTTAACGGTGTCAAATCTTCAATTTCTTTATCTATTTCGGTCCGGTCCCCGAGCATATACCAAAGCGTCCATGTCGAAAAAATTAAAAAAACCTTATGAAAATTGCTGAATATATTTTTGACGTTTATCAACAAACTTCAAAACACTTGTTACCATGACAAAATTCATATTGTTGGAGGAAGCGAAACACCAAAACGGTTATATCACGTCGTCAAGAGTATATTCACTTATCAATACATGGTAACTATGCAAAATTTGTAATTGCTATTGGCTAAATTTCAAATGAGTTATATAATCAGTTATAATATCACAAGAGCATAGAAAATAATAGATTATATATCCGAGTCACGAGACGTATTCTGCGAAACACCACGAGAGCGTAGCTCGAGTGGTGTTTTAAGGATATACGTCGAGTGAAGAGGTTATATAGGTAATCGATTATTTTCGTTTGCTCGAGTGGTATTCGTTACGATTATATAACGAATTAACTAACGAAATTTTTTTATTGGTTGAAATTAAAAGTACAATTATTATAATAAATATTTGTTGTATTATCTTTAGAAGTTGAATTTGAGGTGCTGGTGATGGTAGAGTTGGCAGAATCTTGTTTATTTCTCGGTGCCGTCTGCACGTTTCATGTTGAATGCCCAATCTTTCAAAATACTTGCTAATTGTTCGTCAGAAGTTTGAGCACAAAGTTTATAATTTCGCTGTTCACAAAATTCGGTGAACTGTTTCCAAACATATTTATTTGTTTTAACGGTATTTTAACGGTGTCAAATCTTCAATTTCTTTATCTATTTCGGTCCCCGAGCATATACCAAAGCGTCCATGTCGAAAAAATTAAAAAAACCTTATGAAAATTGCTGAATATATTTTTGACGTTTATCAACAAACTTCAAAACACTTGTTACCATGACAAAATTCATATTGTTGGAGGAAGCGAAACACCAAAACGATTATATCACGTCGTCAAGAGTATATTCACTTATCAATACATGGTAACTATGTAAAATTTGTAATTGCTATTGGCTAAATTTCAAATGAGTTATATAATCACATAAATTACGTGTCCAAGTTAATCAGAACATAGTGATATTAAAGTGTTTTTTTTTTTGCGGTTTATGTCATGGTGAAGTATATGTCACATGAAATACGAAAGAATTCATTGTCCAAACTAAATTCTGAAACACTATTTTATATTATATATTCCATGACATACTTGTTGAACTGTTAGATATCCAAAGAATAACAATTATATGTGGCGCATTTCTAGAATACCGCCCTTTATTTAATATTTGTGCGAAAAAAATAACAGACAAGGATCAACTCTTTTGTGTGTATACATATGATAAAATAATTCAAATCTATATCATCTATTCTTTCCGTAGAAATAAAAATGTATCCAAATGCTTTTAATACAGATATGACATATGAGCAATAAACATTTAACATACTCTTGGGTGCATGTTAAATAATTTCCCGGATTGGAAAGTAAAAACAAATGCCTACATTTCAGCAGACAGTCTGTGTTAGTTTGGAGTTTTAAAAATATTAAAAACATCTTATGCATCTCCAAATATTATTTACTCAAAAGGCTACAAGCTGACACCATGTCTGCCGGAATAAATCTTGTACGAAATACTCAAAAAATGTTTTTCGTAGAACGTCTATGATGGAAGGTTCAGGTTCTTTGGAACAACAGTTGGAGGCGACTAAACGTAAAGCAGCTGAAGTTAGAGCTCGTCGTTTGGACTTGAAGAAAATCGAGGACCTTGGTGCAATATTGGAAGAACATCTGATTCTGGATAATCGTTATACGGAGCATTCCACAGTCGGTTTAGCACAGCAATGGGATCAGTTAGATCAATTAGGAATGCGTATGCAACATAATTTGGAACAACAAATACAAGCTCGTAACCAGTCGGGTAATACTTATAATACCTTCTTATTCTAATTTAACCAAGAACTAAATTTCTTTTACCTCATTTTTTGCCTGACTTATACTGTTGCTTATCTAGAATCCAAATTATTTTTGGCTACTTCAACGATAAAAGTTTTTCAAATTTAGTGATAACTAAGGTCTAATTACGTTAAACATTATTTCAGGTGTAAGTGAAGATGCATTGAAGGAATTTTCTATGATGTTCAAACACTTCGATAAGGAAAAATCTGGCAAATTAAACCATCAGGAGTTCAAATCATGTTTGCGAGCTTTAGGTTACGACCTGCCGATGGTGGAAGAAGGGCAGCCTGATCCGGAATTCGATGCTATCTTAGGTAAATATAAGAAAAAAATATATTTGAAAATCCTGTAACTTGGAGCCAATCTTTTCACCTCCAAATAAGATTCCTAATAAAAGTTATTTAGTGAATACACGCTAGACCTGTCTTTCCACTTGCTAATACCGTTATTGGGTAAATAGAAGCGGCTTATTCTCCTAATAAACTATTGGGTACTTGTACCTCCCAATATAAAGTTATTTGTCAAATAGCTACGCTGATAAATAATATACGAAAGATGTGTCGAGTAAAGCCGAATTTGATGTTTTAGATTAGATTATATTTAAATTTTTGTAAACAGGTTACAAAAAATAAATATTTTGGTCTATTTTAAATTAGTTTTGTGTGTTAATGGAGATTTTTGAGGAAGTAGAAGATATCATTGACAATGAGTTATAGTTAATTAAGTTGATTTAGCAATTCCTGAACCTATACAGTACGTCTTCGTGTTGTTGTTGTGATAACAATTTAGATAAATGGACAAATTATGAATTTCGGGAATGGTTTATACTTTTCAAAGAAGCAGTTCTAGATTTATTGGAAAAGATAAGAGAAATTCTTAATTCAATTAATTAATTAGTATTTAATTTTATAATTAGAGTTTTTGTTTTTTTTACATTGTATTTCTAAAGATAATTTTTCGCAAGGTAAATTCTTGCTGTTTCCTTTCATAATCTGCCATCATTAACCTCCTTTGTAGATATTAATCCAATTCCAAAATACAAGCTGTCCTGTATCGTTATGTTCAAATTTTAGGAGTGTAAAGTAGACTTCATTTCAAGTAACAAAAACGCAAAACTTGTATATCCATTTTTATTTGTTTTAAAGTTACAGATCTATGAATGTGATTGTCAGATCATGAAAAAAATGTAATCCTAAAGTCAATAAAAACTGATTTTATTTAAAAAAGTTCAATTAATAATATTTTCGAAATGTCCACCTCCTTGTTGAATGCAGGCTTGTGCCCGTAAGACAACAGAAGAAGTACTTATCCGAATTTCATACTTGTTTTGTCGGATTTGCTCGGGAGCTAGGTGAATACGATCCAACAACTCTTTTCTTGTGTTCGAAACTTGCGCGTAGACTAAATTTCTATGTACTCCCATAAATAAAACTCAAGGGGATTAAGATCGGGTGATCTGGGTGGCCATGCAACAGGACCACCTCGACCAATCCATCTTTGATAATTGACGTTAACCCAATTTCGGACAGCAATTCCGAAATGTGGTGGTGTCCCATCCATGTGAGACCACATGTCGAACATTCAGTGGGACATCCTCTAAAAGACCTGGCAGTTCGTTAAATAGAAATTGAAGGTAATTGTCTGCATTTAACCTCCCAGGAAAAACGACAGGACCAATCAATAAGTCATAGATTAGAGCTGCCCAAACGTTAATAGAAAATTCATGTTGAAATTTAGATACGCGTACAACATTGGGATTTTCTGATGACCACCTGTACAGGTTTCTCAGATTTGTAACACCACTTCTCGTGAACGTAGATTCATCTGTCCAGAGGACTGTTCTGCAGAAATTAAAATGAAGGCGGAACTGTCTTAATATCCAGGTAGAATAAACTAGACGAGCATAGTGGTCTGCATCAAGCAAACCGTGTCCCCTGCGATAGTGATATGGATATGAGCCCTCACGTTTTAAAATTCGCCAAGCTGTCGTTCGTGGCACTCCTAGTTGTCTAGCGATTCGACGTACACTGAGAGTTGGATCCCTTGTAACAATAGCTACTGCTTCTTCCTCTAAGTCTGCTGGCAAATTTACTCTTGGTCGAAATGATAATCACGCAGTCCTCATTCTCGAAATTGTCTGTGTACTTCCAGAAACGTTCTGTAATGAGGAATGCGCCTATCGGGAAACCGATGTCGGTATTCAATAACTGCTTGACGTGCACTGCTGTTACAGCAGCCATACACAAAGTGCATGTCCGCATACTCTTGAGAAGAAAGTTGGTAAGGCATTTTGAATAAAGAAAACGTGTCCACTCACTAAATAAGCTGTTGTATGAACTGAAACGTAATGTAATCCTTTATTAAAAAATGCAATTTGTTTATTGTATGATATTCATGATTCAGCACTTACGAAATAAGTAAGAACCTTCTTTATCATAAATCAATTTCCAGTACTCTTTTTTTGTAGATCTCCAAGAAATTACTGTATGCACTACGACACATGTTTATTTATTTTAGGATAACATTTTATTATGCGACGTTAACAATCACAGGCCTGTTATCGAATCGTATAGCTTTTTTTAAATAAAATCAGTTTGTATTGACTTTAGGATTACATTTTTTTTTCATGATCTGACAATCACATTCATAGGTCTGAAACTTTGAAACAAATAAAAATAGACATACAAGTTTTGCGTTTTTGTTACTTGAAATGAAGTCTACTTTACACTCCTAAAATTTGAACCATAACGATACGGGACAGCTTGTATAAATATTTAAATGATTTTTGTAAATTATTATAATTTAAGAATTTAATTACTTTGTAGTATTTAATTTTATAATTAAAATTTTTCACTTTTTATATTACCTATTTCTAATAATATGATTTTTTTCTCAAGATAAATTAGTGCTACTTCCTCACTTCATCTGCCATCCTGAACTTCCTCTTTAATGAATTTTTTCTTTGATTGTTTCGCTTTTTTTCCATTGTTAAAGCCATAGCGAATATTTTTCAGAACTTAAATATAACGTGTGTATAAATTGTCGCAAAAGCTACACGCAGCGACGTTCTTCGTTTGGTTCTGAATAAAGAATCTTAATGTTAAAATGTCGTATCATGCTTCGTTTGTTTTCACGGGGTTCTTGAAGTTGAGACTTTTAGTGCGTAACTAACCTTTGCTCTTCGATATCTGTTAATAGAGATAGATGCAATTTAGTTTAAAGTTAAAGTTTACTAGTATTATTTCGTAAACGTTTTCTTTTTGATTTAAAAGCTTGTTTTAAACATTTATTCATTAACGTACTTCCACGAAAAACACATTTGGCAACGTTGTAGAACAATAAGTTTGTATTTCAAAGTGAGTTCAATCAAAATCATTACTGTCAAATTTTGACATTTACGAATTTACGAAGCATGATACGACATTTTAACATTAAGATTTTTTATTCAGAACCGAACGAAGAATGTCGCTACGTGTAGCTTTTGCGACAATTTATACACACCTTGTATAAGCTATAACGTGCTAACAAACATCACTAAAATCAAGTGTATTCTCGTCTCTTTCTCACACGTCACTCACCCTTCTACCCTTCTAAAAATTACTTGCGACCTTTGCGACTTGTTTGTCGAATAACTATTCGTTGAATTGTTGCGATTTGAAAGACGGAAATTTCTATTCGACGAATAAAAGTACCTATAATATATTTATTTGTCGAATAGTTATTGGGAACTTTATTAGGCCCGGTATTTCCACCTCCTTATAAACTCCCAAATAGTTATGAGTCGAATAAACTTATTAGGAACTTTTATTTGCCGAACATCCGAAATGCGTCTTTCCAAGCCTACTTTACTCGTCGAATAGTTATTCGACACATCTACGTACTTCATTACATTGGCGACACTGCTATTTAAAATCAAAGTAGGGAAGTTTAATGTTTGAAATTAAAGTGGGAGGAACTTAGTAAGTTTACCTAATAAAAGAGAAACGGAAAATAACCCATTTCTTTGCGTAGTTTCGAGTTGTGTGTTTGTGCAGTATATGATAATAATAATTTATAATAATATGGGGGATAGTAATAAGCGATTAAGATCGATAAATTTTACCCACACTGAAACTCGATTATTAGTAAAACTCGAATTAAAATATAAAAAAATTATCGAAAACAAATGTACGGACGCGATCACATGGAAAAAAAAACGAGGCTTGGAGCTTAATTGCTACCGAATTTAATTCGTGTAGGCACGGATATCGTGAAGCAAAGGCACTGCGCCTAAAATACGATATCATAAAAAGGCAGTTGAAAAAAAAGGAAACAAACAAAAAACTTGAAATATTCAAGACAGGCGGTGGAAGCCTGACTGAAATACAGTTGGAAATTTATTTTATCAATAATCTCTATTTCTTCCAACTCTAATAGCTCGTCGATTTCTGCGTTTACCATTTTTAATTAATTTGTTAAAAAGTAACCCACACAACCAATATGAGACATTTGTATTCTAACCTAAATTTTAATGTCAGTTCAAAAGCATTTCGTTGATGTTCGCAAACAATCGGAATTGATTCGGCACTTTATTTGACAAATAAGCCCATAATCGCAAGTTCACCTTACTAATAAGTTATTTGTCGAATAACTACTCTTATCTCTCGAATAACCATTGGAAATACAGAATAACGAAGATATTCTACGAATACTCTTATTGCGAACTTTATTCGGAGGTGGAAATACCGGGCTTTGGTAACTTGGAAAGACCGGGCCTTAGGATAGAATCCTGACACAAGAGTGTTAGTCGTCGGCGTAATCATGAAAGTTTAACTTCCCTGTCTGGTTTTTTATGTGTATATGTCTCGGTTTTAATATTATCCTGACATTATCGGCACCAATTTACTGTATAGTTTTTCAATATTTTCTCTAATGTATCTGTATTAATGGAATGCATTGCCTAGAGTTATCGATAGTACCATTGCTTACGATCGAGTAGATTGTGGGTAATAAGACGGTGGCGGACAGATCATGTGAATAAATTATGATTAATTTTTCTAATTTATATTTTATTCGTTATACGTCGATTGTTTATATAAGTTTGTATTTATTGTTTTTCTTTCTGTAATATTAGGTCTAGTAACAATTAATGTCGTTTTCATAACCTGTGTTGGTAATTCTGTTGGTGATAATCTAAGTAAAATAATCTAATAGGCTGTCCGTTAATGATCGAAGCTGATGTTTGTCAAATTTCGGAAATTTGTTTTGGCATACTAAGTTATTGAGTAATTACTGGTGTTTGACAATTTTGCCATAGTCGTACGTGCCTATTTTCTGTTAGATTTTATTATAATAAAACACTTTCAAATTTGGCTACACGTTAAACAATTGGTACAATTTGTCTCGAGCACTTCACAACCTATCCATCACATTCTCTTGAATAATTGTAATTAGCAAACATTGGCAATAAACATTTCGAAAAGTAAGGGTAATGTTTTATAAAACAATTTTTATATTTACGTCAAAAGTGATTACCACATGGGACGCTAATGTTAGTTATTGCGACCGAAATCAAATGCAGTTACCTTAACTTAACCAAAATTTGACGCATACTGTCAGCTTCAAACATTAACGGACAACCGATATCCACAGAACCGTGTAAAATTGATTGAATATGTATGTGCGTTAAAAATATAGTTTTGCTGCTTAAATTTTTTAAATCTGGCAAGTAAATGGCAGATGAAAAGATTTTCAGTTTTGAAAAGAATATTTTCAGTTCAGGAGAAAAGCTCGTTGAAGGTACTGCTGACTGTTGGTGTTCAAAAATTTCACAGAAAAAAGTTTTCTTATTAGGTGTCTTTTATTAGATTGTTTTGGTTTACAATCAAACCCAACGGGCACTTCATACATCATTAAATTGTTCACAAAAACTATAACCAGTTGCAAATCTCTCGGCAATGTTAAAAAAGTTTGGAAAGTGGGTTTCACATGATTTTACCAAAGATAGCCGAATCGAAAAGTCGCCATTTATGATGCTCGCTTAACACGTCAAAACCATTGCCGTTTTTAGAACAAATTGTGACCGGAGAAATGGGTACTCTACATAAATTTGAAGAGGTGACCCCAAGGGCTAGACAAAAGTAACTCTTTGCAACTATTGCCAAAGACAAACTTACTCCAAGAAAAGCAACGATCTGCAAATGGCGGAACTTTTATTATTGAATAATTCATTTTAAGTTGTTACCAACTAACCAAACCAGCACGTGTGAGGTTTATTGTCAACAAATGGAAAGACTTGCAACAAGCTTTTAAATAAAAAGGATGTAGTTCCCTAACATGATAATGTCTGACCACATGCATCATGAATTACTGCAGAAAAATTGAATCTTTTGTGATAGAAAATTTTCCGCATTTTTATATCATGTGCTTCGTTTCTTACAAAATTTTCCTTATTGGAAAAAGATTATACAATCCGCAAAATAATTATCGCAACAACTTTTTTCCATAAAATGTCATTTCTGAATATCTAAACTATTCTACTTATAAATGTTAGGTCATGAAAAAACCTAAAAGATAATTAACAGAACTGTTCAACTCATATAATGCAGAAAATAATTAAAGAACACCTTATTCAAAATTACAAAATACTAAATACTGGTTTTAAATGGTACTACTATCTGGTATCTCCACCCCTGGCTTGAATTAGAGCTTTCATCCTTGGCATGCTGCGTATGAGGTCTGCAACATAGGCTTGTGAAAGATTTTCCCATTCTTGTAAAAGTACCTCTTCGAGTTCTTCAAAGTTACGGAATGCTCGCTGGTGCCGTTTTAAAGCTTGTCCTAGGTGGTCCCAGACATGCTCGATAGGGTTCATGTCTGGGCTTCGTGCAGGCCACCTTAATACTGGGAATTCAACTTCCTGCAAATATTGCTGTACAATTCCTGCTATGTGGGGTCATGCATTGTCGTGCATAAGAACACAATTTTCGCCAACAAAGGGCGTATATGGTATCACATGTTCTTCTAAAATGTCGGTAACATATCTAGCTGCCGTTAATCTAGCCCCATGTAATGGTACCAATGCTGTATGGCCCTGTAAAGAGATGCCTCCCCATAACATCACGGATCCTCCAACAAAAGGGACACGTGGGCGGAAGTTACAGACAGTATAACATTCGCCAGGTCGTCTGTACACCGGCACACGTCTGTCAGAAGACCATAAAGCAAACCTGGACTCATCCATAAAGATGACATTGGCCCAGTGGTTTATTTCCCAATCGGTGTGTTCGCGTGCAAACTGTAATCGGGCTACCCGGTGCTCTCTGGTGAGAAGTGGACCGTGAGCTGGAACATGAGCTGTTATCTCATCTTCTCGAAGACGGTTGCGGATAGTTTATACATTTCTAGCCCCTAAAAGCTCATTCTTGAGCAATTTAGCAGTGAAATGACGCGTACGCAGAGCAACGATCATCTCGTGGGGTAGTAGCTCTTTTGCGACCTTGCACAGGCCTTCTTCTATAGTTCCCAGTTTCCCTAAATCGTGCCACTGCTCTACTTACAGTTGATGGCTGTACTCCTAGCACTCTAGCTACATACCGCATGCTACGGCCATTTTCCACTAGTGTGATACATTGCACGGTTTCTTCATACGTAAGATGTAAAGACACACGTCGCTGAACATTCATAACGGTAATTTAATAAAAAATTGAACCGATCCGACTAACAAACTACAATATTTTAAATGCTCTCTACTGCACGTCTTCGGCACTTATCAAAAAACAGGCACTAAAAAGAATGTTTTTTTGGTATGTCGTTTAGATGCCAGTCTGACAACGACAAAAAAGATCATATGATCAATTTAATAGCAAACAGTACTTTTAAATTGTCGTAGACTCAAACAATTCAGTTGCGATAATTATTTTGTGGTGTGTATTATGCCCATTATAGACTAAATATTGTTTATCTCTTAAATAAATAGTTTTAAAAGTTACCACACAGAAGGACATTAGTTTTTATTAGACATAATATTTTCCAGCTTTTAATAGTTGCTTTCCCAAAATTACAAATTATAAAGTTTCTTTTTAGTCTAGTAATAGTTTTAACTATTTCACATTATATGTGTGAAACACATTACTGGGCTATCTAGTGCTTTGAAAGTTGTTAGTTCAAAATTGATTTTATTACATTAATATACAAACACTAAGAAATTATTTAAAGATTTAAAAAATCGCTGATCAAATAGGCATGAAAATTAAAAGACGCATCTTGTATGTAAGAGTAGTATAGAAATTCTGTCATTGTTTCGACCTTTGCTTGATGTAAATCCATATCACAAAAAGAAAACACATAAGATGTTTAAGATTTACACTTTATTAATAAGATAATGACAGCTGTTTCGCTAACACAGTAGCTTCTTCAAATTCAACTTAAGACTAAAGATACATACAATATACAGCGTTAAATCAGGTAGTTGACCCAAGTTAAAATTCTAGGAACTATTACATTTATATTTATTGCTTTTTGAAAACTATACTATGTCCTACTTGTGTGAGGTTTAAGCTTAATAATATAACATAAGCAACTAAGAAACAATATTTCAATGGGTGAACAGATTTAACAGTGGGGATGAATTCAAGTCTAATTTATCGTTTAGTAACATTTCTGAGTTTTTGAGTTTATTAATTTCTAAAGACTCTAAACAATTTAGTTTTCTACCTTTATTTTCTACATGTATAATATCGAATTGTAAATTGAATTCGTGTTCATTCTCTATTGAATGATTAGAGTAGGTTGAGTCAGTTTTCTTATTGATATAAGAATGATAGTGGTCTTGGATTCGTTTTTTAAACGTTCTACCTGTCTGTCCAATATACCATGTGGCCGCGTGCGTCTGCACTATAGCGATACCTGTAGTGTAAGCAAAACACACAGAGGTGTCCGTGTGTTAGAACGGTAAAGAAGTAGATGCAATGTTCCAATGTGTAGTCGCGCAAGCGCATTAGCTGTCGCTCCCGCATATGGGTGTTAGTTGCAATGTTTATATCGTCAGGCTAATGCGCTTGCGCGGCTACACATTGGAACATTGCGTCTACTTCTTTACCGTTCTAACACACGGACACCTCTGTGTGTTTTGCTTACACTACAGGTATCGCTATAGTGCAGACACACGCGGCCACATGGTATGTTTTGGTACATGATCCGCATGATAACTTATAGACTCCTGATTTATTGTCTTTGGTAGTTTTTTCTTTATTATTTTTAATATATTTGGCTTGATTATTATTAGTTTTATACGCGATATTAATGTTTTCTTTTTAAAGGAATTTTGATAATTTAAGTTGCTGTTGACCTATGTAAGTAAATGATTTAAACTGCTTGTCTGACTCCACTTTAATCATCGGGTACACCTCCCTTAATAATTTATTGAAAGATTTTTTAAAAATTAATTTATCTATTAGATTTGGGTCATATCCGTTGTTGTGAGCGATTTGTTTTATAATATTATATTCTTTATTATAGTCTTCATTGGACATCGGGATGTTAATAAGTCTATGTGTCATGCTGTGAAAAGCCGCTACCTTGTGTTGGACCGGGTGGTTAGATTTATTATGTACCGTAGTATCTGTATGAGCCACTTTGTGGTAAATAGAAAAATGGACCCTATTGTTTACACGTTTTAAAGTGAGATCCAGAAAGTGTATACTATTGTTAAGCTCCTTTTCTATCGTAAATGTGATATTAGGATCAATGGAATTGATAAATTCATAAAGAGTGTTCAACTGCCTATCTGTACCTATATATCCTATCAATATATCATCATTGGTACAGATACGTTGATGATATATTGATAGGATATATAGGTACAGATAGGCAGTTGAACACTCTTTATGAATTTATCAATTCCATTGATCCTAATATCACATTTACGATAGAAAAGGAGCTTAACAATAGTATACACTTTCTGGATCTCACTTTAAAACGTGTAAACAATAGGGTCCATTTTTCTATTTACCACAAAGTGGCTCATACAGATACTACGGTACATAATAAATCTAACCACCCGGTCCAACACAAGGTAGCGGCTTTTCACAGCATGACACATAGACTTATTAACATCCCGATGTCCAATGAAGACTATAAAAAAGAATATAATATTATAAAACAAATCGCTCACAACGGATATGACCCAAATCTAATAGATAAATTAATTTTTAAAAAATATTTCAATAAATTATTAAGGGAGGTGTACCCGATCATTAAAGTGGAGTCAGACAAGCAGTTTAAATCATTTACTTACATAGGTCAACAGCAACTTAAATGATCAAAATTCCTTAAAAAAGAAAACATTAATATCGCGTATAAAACTAATAATAATCTAGCCAAATATATTAAAAATAATAAAGAAAAAACTACCAAAGACAATAAATCAGGAGTCTATAAGTTATCATGCGGATCATGTACCAAAACATATATTGGACAGACAGGTAGAATATTTCAAAAACGAATCCAAGACCACTATCATTCCTATGTCAATAAGAAAACTGACTCAACCTACTCTAATCATTTAATAGAGAATGAACACGAATTCAATTTACAATTCGATATTATACGTAGAAAATAAAGGTAGAAAACTAAATTGTTTAGAGTCTTTAGAAATTAATAAACTCAAAAACTCAGAAATGTTACTAAACGATAAATTAGCCTTGAATTCATCCCCACTGTTAAATCTGTTCACCCATTGAAATATTGTTTCTTAGTTGCTTATGTTATATTATTAAACTTAAACCTCACACAAGTAGGACATAGTATAGTTTTCAAAAAGCAATAAATATAAATGTAATAGTTCCTAGAATTTTAACTTGGGTCAACTACCTGATTTAACGCTGTATATTGTATGTATCTTTAGTCTTAAGTTGAATTTGAAGAAGCTACTGTGTTAGCGAAACAGCTGTCATTATCTTATTAATAAAGTGTAAATCTAAAACATCTTAGGTGTGTTTTATTTTTTTATAGTATAGAAATTCTTTATTTTTTTAAGAAAATAGTATTTTTCTATTGTGTTTATAGATGTGGTTGATCCAAATAGAGATGGTCACGTTTCTTTACAAGAATACATGGCCTTCATGATAAGTAAAGAAACGGAAAACGTTCAGAGCTCGGAAGAAATTGAGAAAGCTTTTAGGGCTATTACAGCAGGTGATCGTCTCTACGTCACGAAAGAAGAACTTTACGCCAATCTGTCGAAAGAAATGGCAGATTATTGCGTAGCTCGAATGAAACCTTACATAGAACCTAAGACAGAAAGACCCATTCAAGGTGCTCTGGATTATATAGATTTTACACGTACACTCTTCCAAAACTAACGGCATACTATTTTAAAATGTTATCGGTGGTGCAAATAAATTATTCGTCGTGTTTTAAATAAATACAACCCCAGAATATTCCAAATTTTATAGATAGTCTGTTTACATGGTTTGATGAAATAAAATAGCGTTAAAAGTAATACTGTATAAATTATATCAATCAAAAAAAGAGGAGCGAAATTTTGCGATACATGTATTAAATGTTAGACAAATGTCGTTAAAGATGTTTTAAAATATTTTTTTCTAAAATAATAAAGAAATCTATAATATTTTTGCTTAGAAGTAATTACATTATTATCAATACAAACAATATGAATAAAGTAAATTTTGCAATAAAGGTTTTATTATAAATTTGACATTAAAATCGCGGTTCTGCGTCCATGTTAACTTTTAGCAGCCATGGCAAGCCATTATTACATTTTATAAAAGATGCTATAGTTTTAGGTTATTTTTTTATTATTTATAAACTGCCTCTTAGTGACTATTTAATATATATTCAATAATACAAAAATATATATATATATATATATATATATATATATATATATAATTTGCTTGCACATTCTATGCTTGCAAAGGGCTACATCAACAAATGGTGACAGTGTGTTCTTTTATAATAATAATAATAATCTTTATTACTAGTTATGACATATATTTATGCTAAAGATTGTATTTTATTGTTATATTAAACAAAAATATATTGCTTTAAATTAAGAACGTCTCGTTTTCTTTCCTAAGCATATGTTACACAAGTGCAACAAACTAAAGAAACATGTAGAGTGAACGCTATGTAGATGAGATATTTGAGAATTACTGACGGTAAAACGAGAACATACCAAATAAAGAACAAAACAAAGAAAATAACTTATTTAAATTTACTTAAATGTATTGTATTATTATTGGAATATATTATTGACTACATATTGCTATGAATAGTGGTTTGTGAATTGGGCACGCCACAACTTGTATTCCCAACTAGGTTCCTCAGCCGGAGAATTTTCAAAATATGAGACTCCTTGGGTTCCAATTAGGAAAGTCGTGTTATTTCTAAAATAAGTCTGGCGCCAGTGAATTGTTCAAAATTTGTTTATGTACTTATTTTATATATTGAGCTTGAACAGCAATATTGGTATGTAAAATAAATGAAACACAAGATAAAAATTTAAACTGAATATTTAATACAAAAATCAAAAAAAAAAGAAAAAAAATCTATCTTTATAAATTATAAAGATTCTGTATTTTACAATAATACATGAGGTAAAAATATTCACTGTAATATTGACAGTTGAGTGAATGGAAAAACTTCCTCTTAATGACTCCGAACAAACTTAACTAAAAATAATAAAGTTTATTTTCAATTTCTCCCCAGAGAACCACACTGTATAATAAGATACTGATACACGATCAAAATTAACGCATGCGCAATCATCAAGCACAAGAAAAATACCCTTGACTCCAATCGACCAAATTTTACAATTATAATTTTTTCATAGAATTTTAATAATCTTTATTATTTATCTTCTTACTAATTAAGACTCTTAACTACTTATTTTAATACAATTGGAATACACTTCTAAAACCTTTTGTACTAAGACGTCTTATGAATATAATTTTACTTACATAAAAAAATATGGAGACGGACAAGAAGGTGCTTCTAACTTTTTATACATCAAAAACTATTACGAGAATTTATCTCTACAACTCTAATACATCAATAAAAACACTTATCAAACAATTAACCGAATTGTTTGAATATAATTAATTATACCACACCAAGCTACCTTCTAGTACGAGATATTAAATCTGTCTCCCTGAATTTATCTCTAGACCTCCTCGAACACATGAGATCGACATCGGAAAAAACAAGTTTTTCTCTCGTTTAATTTAAATACATTTAAATAACATCTTGAATATACACTTTATTTCACAATAATTGTACATTTATTTTAAATTATTTTTAAATATTATTTTAGAAAAAATCCATAGCAATATGTAGTAGATTGGCTATACAGGGCAATCCAAATTAAGTGTTCACCATTGGTAACTTTGTTATTATTAAAGATACAAGATTGTTTAAATTAGCAAACTAGTAGTACTGTTAAGGATCTTTAAGATGGAAGAATTAAAAAAAAAAGCAGCGCGTTTTCGAGTTTTCCCGAAAAATATATTTTTTTCAAATGGAAACCCCTGTATATTATATCATTTTCTGTTAGAAATTCAATTTTTAAACAAAAAATCTTTTAAGAATTTTTTTACTGGGATTAAAAATACTTGAGTTATAGTGAATAAACAAAAACAGCTAAGTCAAGTGCATTTCTATGTTTCTATGATAACGACGTTAATGCTTTCTAGTAAACGTCAAATATTAGTACAGTTTTATTAGTCTTTCACTCATAAATTTCATTTTGCTAGTTATTAATTTGACAAAAAAATGATTTTTACCCATGCAGAAAAGTGATATGTTAGAATCTTATTTAGTGTGCAGAAAATCCTCTAGGAGGGCAAAAGAACACTACGCTGAATTATATCCACTCCGAACACAACCAAATGAGCAATTTTTTCTGAGACTGTACCGAAAATTTAGAGGCAATGAGAGTGTTTTTGCCAAAACAAGAACAAGAAGGACTTTTATAATAAGCGAGGCCGCGGAAATTCTAGTTCTTGCATATTTTGAGGCCAACCGTGAGAATTCCATACTAGATATTATCAAGGAATCTGATTAGAGTCACGGTACTGTGCATAGGATTCTGAAGAAACACAAATTCATTCCTTATAAGTACAAACCAGTTCAAGTTTTCTTGCCAAGGGATCCAGAGAGAAGAATGTTTTTTTGCCACTGGTATCTTAACTTTTGTCGCCAAAATGTAAACAACTTTCGTTATATTTTATGGACCGATGAATCAAATTTCTCAAATTCTGGAATGTACAATACAAAAAATCATCATTACTGGTCAAAGGAAAATCTTCTTTTAGTACATCCAAGACGCCCGCAAGTCCGTTACAGTTTTAATGTTTGGTGCGGTTTAATTGGTTCAAGGATTGTTGGTCCTTTCTTTTATGAGGGCACTCTAACTGGTGAAAGGTACATAGAATTTTTGACTGAAATTTTGAATAATATCTTAGACGATATTGATCTCATAAGTAGACAGAATCTGCATTTTCAGCAGGATGGCGCACCTGCGCACAACTACAGAGGTACTCATCAAATTTTAAATACTATTTTTAACAATTCATGGATAGGAACAAATGGTCCTATTCAGTGGCCTCCCCGATCGCCAGATTTAACACCGCTTAATTTTTTTTTATGGGGTTATTTAAAGACAGATTTATAAGCAAAGGTACGGAAACGTAAACGCCCTAAAAATTGCAGTTAGTGAAAAGATAAACCAAATAGATGGTAGGACCATACTAAAAGCAGTTCGACAAGTTCAGAAACGTGTTCAAAAATGTATTTTTGAACATCTTCTATGAAAAAATCAGTGATTTTTATTTTCTTTTAATGATATGTTTATGTATAAAATAAAGTTTATAAAAATTATTTAGCTGTGTTTGTTTATACATTATAACTCAAGTGTTTTTAATCCCAGTAAAAAAGTTCTTATAAGATTTTTTGTTTAAAAATTGAATTTCTAACAGAAAATGATATAATATACAGGGGTTTCCATTTGAAAAAAACATATTTTTCGGGAAAACTCGAAAACGCGCTGCTCATTTGTTTCTTTTAATTCTTCCATCTTAAAGAGCGTTAAAAGTACTATTAGTTTGCCAATTTAAACAATCTTGTATCTTTAATAATAACAAAGTTACCAATAGTGAACACTTAATTTGGATTGGCCTGTATATCAAGAAGTGCAAAAAGACAAAGCCACGCTATTTTGCAGACGAATAATTATTTTAGAATGCCTAATAAACACTAGTGCGAACGATTGTTTGTATGTGGGTGTATAATTTTACAATTCCTTAAATTTAGGTGCAAATTATAACTGATGTCATTTTTTTGCATTTAAACTCTCACAAACAATGAAACTTTGAATTTGTCATATAATATAAAGGCTTAGGCTAATATTACTACTTGGTTTAATTATAATTTGTAGAGTTAATATACCGGGTGCGGCAATAGTGTGTCGGGTGAGCTTAGCATGAAAACGAATAAAGTTGTAGCAATGAAATTATACGTACACATGTAGTATGCTACAGTGCATTTTCTACTTTTATTTATATATTTACAGGGTGTTCCAAATTGCCGCAACCACTTTCAATTTTTTTTTTCAATAGATTGCTATACTTGTTATTAAGATGATAGCCACCCAAATTATCTTTGCAAAGATATATGACAATGTGCACTTACAACTGTTAGTTTTGGTTTTATTGCAAATTTTGTTAAAATCTTGACAGTTACAGCCTCTAACATTTTAAGTCTTAGGCGGAAAATGAGTGCAGTGCCTCACTTAACTCTTTTGTTACCAATTTATGGACTAACACGTTATATGTTTTGAGGGTGAACAACGTGACAACATATACAGAGTGTTAAATATGTTGTCCAAAGTTATCGAAGTTTAAAAGCTATTTTCTCTTTTTTTTTTAAATTGAACCTATAATTTTTTTATTAGTCAGCAAATTCCTTGTAAAATTGCCGTTAAAATGGTACCAATAACATAGTACTTATTTCTAGTATTTTCGAAGTTATCATTTAATGGGATATACCTATGTTTATAATATTCAATATGTGGTGATGCATCTAATGGTTGGTTGGTTGGTTGGCTGGCCATGAAATGATATTAAGCAAAAATTGCTGTGTAACCAAACGTCAAATATCTACTTAAAATTTCCGTATAAAGTGTTTTCCTGTAGTTCCTCTTTGCTGTAATCGCGTTTAATTGTTATAATTTAAGTTCGGCTAGTTAATTATCAATTTCCGTTTGTTCGTTATTAGTTGTTATCTTGTTGTCAGTTATATCGTTTAGTTGTCATTATTTTTTATTTACATGCGGTAATAGTTTTTAGTTGTGTTTCTTTAGAATGAATTTTTCGAAAGAGGAGCTAATAGACATAGTATTTGTTCTTAGCGCTAGCAATAGAAATCCATTTTTAGCATCAAGAACCATATGCTATGGAGTATCCTCACTGAAGAGCACCAGATATTAAGACATTTGTAAATTTGTTGACAAGGTTTCTTCGGACGAGTTCAGTGAATTACGTCAAACATGAAAGAACTAAGACTATGGTTACAGAAGATAATAAAGTGACAGTCGTCCAGTCCGTTGTGGAAAATCCGCGCGTATCTACAAGGATAATTTCGAAAGAACACGGGATAGAAGTCACTGCTGTAAGAAGGATTAAAAAAAAACATAAATTTCACCCTTACAAAATTCAAAATCATCAAGGCTTATTACAAACGGATTTTGAAAGGAGACTTGTTTACTGTAAATTGCTACTTTTAGAATTACGACAAGATGTAACTTTTCTAGATCATGTGCTTTTTTCAGATGAAGCAACATTTTCTAATTGTGGAATAACAAACAAAAAATTCTCATTATTATAACACTAGAAACCCTCATTTTGTGCATCCCATTTTATACCAACAAAAATGGAGTGTTAACACCTGGGGAGGCATCATAGGAAACACTATTATAAGTCCATTCTTTTTTAATACTACTTTAAATTGTGAAATCTACACAAATTTCCTACAGATAAAGTCATAACGAGATTGTGGTACCAACATGATGGTGCACCTGCACATCACAGTACTTCTGCAAGAGCACATTTAGAAGGATATTCACCAATAGGTGGATTGGAACCCTTGTGATATCTTTCTGTGGCCTACTGTAAAAAATATAGTTTACGAAACACCTCCTACAACGACAGAGAACATGCAGCAACGAATCAGAAACGCTTTTCTTCAATTAAGTGAAAACAACATGGCTCAAAATGTAAGTCTGTCGATGCAGAGGTGATTGTAGCATGTGTAGAGCAGAATGGACATATATTTGAACACATTTTAAATTAATTTTGTTTTATTATGGAAAAATCACAAAATGTAATCCTAAAACTAATAATAAAGAATTAAAAAACAGGTGTTTGTAAAAATTACTTTGTTTGATATCATTTCATGGCCAACCAACTATTAGATGCACCGCATATTGAATATTATAAACATAGGTATATCCCATTAAAGGGTTATAACTTCGAAAATACTAGAAATAAGTACTATGTTATTGGTACCATTTTAACGCCAATTTTACAAGGAATTTGCTGACTAATAAAAAGATTATAGGTTCAGTTTAAAAAAAAACGAGAAAATAGCCTTTAAACTTCGATAACTTTGGCACGACATATTTAACACTCTATATATGTTGTCACGTTGTTCACCCTCAAAACATATAACGTGTTAGTCCATAAATTGGTAACGAAAGAGTTACGTGGGGCACTGCACCCATTTTCAGACTAAGACTTAAAATGTTAAGGCCAGTTCCCACTTGTACATTTTAAAGCTGCATTTTTGCGTTCACACTATGCATTTCCACCAATTGCATGCAACAGAAATGCATGCATTTTTTACTGCACGGCTTTAGAACATGTTCTAAATTCGTGCAATAAATTGCATGCAATTCTAGTGAAAGCTAGGGAATACTGCGTTAGCAATATAATATAATAATTTAATATAATTTTACATTGGTATTATGTGTTTGGACGGTTTCATTTTTAATATCGAAAATATATCGCCTTACTTTTGTTGTTGAATGGTAAATGTTAACATGTGATAGTAATAGACATATATTTTTTATTTTGCAATTTTATAACTTTTACAGGTTCATTTTCGTAAAATTACAAATTAAAATTTGTTTTAAGATTTCTCGGAGATGGTAAGAGCAGTCTTTACTGCTCTGGTTGGAGCAAGTGCTCTTTAGCACTTGCTCCAATTATTAATAAAAGTAATATTTCTTCATAATCCATAGTTAATAGAAAAAAATGGACTTTTTATGCCGAATTAAAACCACAAAATTTACGTTACTATCTGTCAAGTAATTTTGTGATTGCCTAAAAATTAAATCCCTAGCTATTTTTCTCTGTTTTTATTTTACTGCACATGGAATTGCATAGATGTGACTTTCTTTGCAATTTTTGATGCATAGGAAGTCATGCATTAAAAAATGCATACTTTTCATGCATCAAAAGTTGCTGCATTTTAAATTTTAATGCATAAGTGGGAACTGGCCTTTAGACGCTACAACTGTCAAGATTTTAACAAAATTTGCAATAAAATCAAAACTAACAGTTGTAATTGCACATTGTCATATATCTTAGCAAAGATCATTTGGGTGGCTATCATCATAATAACAAGAAAGTATAGCAATCTATTTAAAAAAAAAAATGGAAAGTGGTTGCGGAAATTTGGAACACTCTGTAAATATATAAATAAAAATAGAAAATGCACTGTAGCATACTACATGTGTACGTAAAATATCATTGCTACAACTTTGCTAAGCTCCGCCGACACTATTGCCGCACCCGGTATAACCTGGGACTGAGAACTCTCGTCAGTAAGAACCAATCAGACAGTCTTGTCTGTCAAACCTTACGCTGTCATACAAGTTCACTTCGGGATTTGTAATGTAATTGTTATCGTTAATTTATTTTATTAAACGATATTTTTTAATCGGTCCCGAATGTGTCATTTATCCTACCGATAATCCGGTCTCTAATGTGAAGCGTTGGAAACTAAGTCATGACTATGACCACGACATCACATGACGATCCAATTAGCCACTTCAGATATTACATGGCGATCCGACCAGCCACTTCTGATATTAGATGGCGATCCTGCACTTTCTGATTTTACATGGCGATTCTGCCTACCACTTATGACTTCACATACAGTAAGTGAAATCCGGAACGAACCCCCGAATGCATGGTAAGCTGGATAAATAACATGGGAACTACGCGACGTGAGAAGAAGTCAGCCTCAACCAATGCACGTCTATGCCGCTCACAGGTCAACCCAGGAAGCTCATAGAAGAAAGGTATTTTTTTAGAAATATAAGAAAGGCAATTACAGTGTGTTAAAGTGATAGAATAATGCAAAGACAATTTCAGAAATGAACTTTGTGTACGAGGGCATTTTTAAAGTAAGAACCGTTTTTAAGTGGAGTAACAGCAAATTTATTTATGAACATAAATTGTATCAAAAACTGAAGTATGAACATATTTTTACTTTTCTACATAGTCACCAAGAATATCTAAGCATTTGTTAAGTCGTGGCACTAGCTTTTGGATCCCCTCACCATAGAACTCTGCCGCCTGAGCATTTAACCAGTTAGTAACAGTTTCTTTCAACACGTCATCATTTTCAAATCGCTTTCCACCAAGATATTCTTTGAGTTTAGGAAAAAACATGAAAGTCTGATGGTGCCAGGTCAGGGCTGTAGGGGGGATGGTCCAGTAATTTCCAACGAAATTTGTCCAGTTGCGTCTTTGTCGTTGCTGCAGTGTGAGGCCGAGCGTTATCGTGAAGCAGCACGACGCCGCTAGACAGAAGTCCCCGCCGGCGGTTTTGAATAGCGCGCCTAAGCTTAGTTAGTGTATCGCAATATCTCTCAGCATTTATGGTCATTCCTCTTGGCAGAAAGTCAATCAGAAGAACGCCTTTCCGATCCCAAAAGACCGTGGCCATGATTTTCCGCGTCGAAGGTTCTTGTTTGAATTTTCGTGGATTCGTTGGTGAATTTGAGTGATGCCATTCACTGGATTGACGTTTAGTCTCTGGAGTGTAGTACGCTACCCACGTTTCATCACCGGTAACAATATGATTCAAGAACTCATCACCACTCTTATCGTAGCGCTCCAAAAATGACAAAGAATATGCCAAACGCTTCTTTTTGTGTTCTTCTGTCAACATTTTTGGCACCCATCTCGCACAAATTTTTTTGTAATGAAGTTTGTCGGAAACAATGTGATAAACAACCGATCTTGAAACTTGTGGAAATTTCCCATGAAGCTCGTCAATCGTAAAGCGCCGGTTTTGGCGAATTTCCTCATCAACTTCTTTTTCCAAGTCTTCATCAATGACAGTTGGTCGGCCAGATCGTTCTTCATCATGAACATTTGTTCTTCCTTCATTGAAAAGCCTACACCATTTACGCACTTACTGTCATTCATTACACCTTCACCATAAACTTCAACAAGCTGCCGGTGAATTTCGGCGGGACGAACTTGTTTTGCGTTTAAAAACCGAATAACCGAGCGCACTTCACAATCGGCGGGATTATTGATTGACATGGCGACAAACAAAGGAGTGTTACGATAGAACCAACAGTGGCAGAGAATGAAATCAACTGACTGCGTAGTTGGGGACCGGGCAAGAGTGGCTGACCTAGAGCGGGCGCCACGTGACAGCCTGCGCGGTTGCTATGCGCAAACGGTTCTTACTTTAAAAATAAGCCTCGTATAATGCATTTTACTTGTGGTGATATCAAAGTCACCAAAATGAAGAATTAATCTCAAGTATATTTGCATACTTCATTTAACTTTATTACAGTATGGTTAAAATGTTTTTATTAATAAATAACATTAGTTTGATTCTTATGTATAACATTTGTAACAAATTCTGCTTACGCAACAAAATGTTAGTACTGTTTTTTAAATGTCAGACATAGATATAATTGGTAGTAGTATGTATAAGTATAGAACCTGATATGGCCGGAGAATTCAATTTAAAAACTGTTGCAAGTTTGTTACCTATCGTAAACGGTAATGTAGAAGTTTCTACACAATTTTTTCAGGAAAGCCAGCTACTAAAAAGGGAAAAAACACATTTTTCAATCTTAGCGAGCATAAATTCATTTATGTAAAATATAACAATAAAATGCTTACGTTTTTAGTTGACAGGCGCCACGCCACACAAGTGCAGTATTTCAAAATTATTTATCCAAGCATGTGCACATAAACAATAACAATTATATCAACAAAAGTTATGAATAGTGTAAATATCAAAATACACGCCATCATTTATTACTATTTGATTACAATATTTTGCACATTCAGCGACATTGAACGGAAGTATGTCAAGCGCATCAATAAAGTTTTACGAACTAAACAGAATTCAGATTGATATTAGCGGAACATGACTTTATTATTAATTATATAAAGAGTTCCGAAAACGTAGTTTCAGACGCCTTATCAAGAAACCAACAACGACAAATTCCGCCAATTCTAAGATGTCCTAGAATCTTAGGACTGATCATCCCAGGGTTGTCGAATTATTGAAAATACCAGCAGAATTTATAGAACTGCAAGTGATAGAAGAGGCAAACTTCAATTAGCTCCGACGTTGTAATTGTGATAACCAAATCGAGTCATGTATTGAACTACTTATCTTATTCAAGGTACGACCCCGGTCTTGTTTCTATTGTATACTAAACACGACCTCGGTACGTCCAAATTACATACACATACGACCTCGATATGTGTTACACTCTTTCACCACTTTGTTGATCTTATACTGAGGCCACTAGTCTAAAGGAGGACACGCTGAAGTATATAATACGATCCATTAGATCAGACAGACAGAGAGTCCTAGAGAGTGCATTATAGAAACCTCCTTAAGACTAGTGTCTATTTGTTACTATGTATATTGTTATTGTTGATTCTTTATAATGTGTTAATTAATTATATGTTGTGATCCAAACGCTGCCCTTTTATTATTTATCATATCGACGAATCTGCGTACCAACGCAGCGATGTGCCCTCCGGGACCAGGTCACATCACATAATGAAGCGGCATGCACTTCAAGAAAATGGTCCTATATGACGAAGACACAATTTTATAGAAGAGAACTCAGTGACAACGAAATCAGCAGTACGTGCATCGTTGACTGCCCTCAAGAATTTCTGCATAAAAGAAAAAGAAACAGAGTTACAACAAAATCAGCGGTACGTGCGTCGTTGACTGTCCTCAAAAATTTCTTCGCAGAACATGACATACAGGAAATATGTATTGTCAAGGATAATTCACGAATCAGTGATTTCCTAGAAATTAATTATGCCATCGAGCAAAAAAGAATCCACGAAGATGGTGGAGAACCAATCTCTTTTGGCTTTTTCGCGCCTAAAAGATGATAAGAGACTAATCATTTTATTTTTACAAATCTCTCCCGTCGTACCTATGTGTTAGCCGATATCATTCCACGCATCCGCTTTTAGGTTCCTTTTTTTTATAATTTATATCAGGGATTCCATAAAAGTTTCTTCTGCTTATATAATTGAATGAGTAATATGGATTTTTTTTTTCATCACATGATTCTGATAATGAATTTCTGGTGATATTGACATTTTTAATAACATATCTAGACAGATTTATACAAATTCGATGTTGCATTTGCGCGCTGTAAGTACACACTCACCAATTATTCATATGCTCGTCCAAACTGCAACCGAGAATCCATTTGTGCTAGCACGAAAAACCGACAACCGACAAATCAGCAGCGCGCAATATCTGCAACGCGAGCTGTAACATGCAACGTATGTCCACACGTTGCATAATTTGTTGCTTTTCATGTTGCAATGCACATTGCGACTGCAGTGTGTACAAAGCTATAGATTAAATATACGTATAGCAGATAAGAAAGATTAGCTTTACATTTAGCACAGGCAAGAAAAATCTTGAAACCCTTTGTTTTTTCTTTGGGGGAAAGGTGTAATAACTTAAATAGGACACCTACTTTTACACATTCAAGGCAATACCTTTACGCATCATGTCCTCTTAATTAAAACATCATAGCTCTTGCATCTAGGTTAACATGCCATTATGTAAACCAGGTCACAGCTAACTAGGTTAACAAAAGTCGAGTTAATATATAAACTGGTACTGAGAAGTCTCGTCCGTCAGAACCAGTCAGACAGTCTTGTGTATGAGACCTTACGTTGTCATACAAGTTCACTTCGTGACTTGTAATTGTTATCGTTAATTTATTTTATTAAACATTATTTAATCGTTCCCGAATGTGTCATTAACCCTACCGATAACCCGGTCTCTAATGAGCCGCCTTGGAAACTAGGCCATGACTGGGATCACGACATCAAATGACGATCCGACTAGCACCTTCAGATATTACAAGGCGATTCGACCAGACACTTCTGATATTACATGGCGATCCTGCACTTTCTGATGTTACATTTAGATAAAACTCTTTCCTGGCTGCTATGCGTTTCATGTCTGCATACTTTCCATGGCTGCCATGCTTGTTCAAGCATACACAGTGAAGTACATGTTCGATCTCGACATCATTCAAAGGTAACCTCTGTATTATTCCATACAGATATTATTTTAAATACATTTACCAAACTATTAATTTACGAAATATCTACCTTTCTTTTTGGTGTGTGTTTATTATATGAAATCTACATTTAGCTTATTAAAAAAAAAATTAAGCGTAAACATGTTTAGTACCCTATAGTATAACAGTTAGGGCCGAACAGATGGGCCACATTTTCTCACTACCTACAATATTAGTGTAAATTCTAAATATTTAATAAAATTTTAAGGACAACGTAGTTATGTTTTATTTAATAAGTTGTGTTTAATAAACCTTTATTTCAGCATACTACATGCGTCCTGGAAGTAGTGATATAAGATGCTATTCAGCGACCAAAACCTATTAAGGTATAGGAATTTTACATGTATTTGACGTCACATCCGGTCACAGAAACGCGATTGATCCTCTATCTTTTTCTTTAGAACTCTTTTCCTATCAAGATGCAAATTATGGTGGAATATCAATAATAAATGTAAAATATGTATGCATTTGCTGTTATTATAGACGAAATATGTATGCGTACATATTTGTAAAAACGCTTTAAATTAGCAGGCCGTTTGTTCAATGTGAATTCTATTTTTAAATTAAATTGTGTCTGTGTACATACATATATTTTAGACTTCCCTCTAGATGCATTTGGTATGTAAATATACGTTTATATACAAGTGTCCCGTATCGTTATGTTCAAATTTTAGGAGTGTAAAGTAGACTTCATTTCAAGTAACAAAAGCGCAAAACTTGTATATCCATTTTTATTTGTTTCAAAGTTACAGATCTATGAATGTGATTGTCAGATCATGAAAAAAATGTAATCCTGAAGTCAATAAAAACTGATTTTATTTAAAAAAGTTCAATTAATATTTTCGAAATGTCCACCTCCTTGTTGAATGCAGGCTTGTGCCCGTAAGCCAACAGAAGAAGTACTTATCCGAATTTCATACTTGTTTTGTCGGATTTGCTCGGCAGCTAGGTGAATACGATCCAACAACTCTTCTCTTGTATTCGAAACTTGCGCGTAGACTAATCTTTTCATGTACCCCCATAAATAAAAGTCAAGGGGATTAAGATCGGGTGATCTGGGTGGCCATGCAACAGGACCTACTCGACAGATCCATCTTTGATAATTGACGTTAACCCAATTTCGGACAGCAATTCCGAAATGTGGTGGTACCCCATCCATGTGAAACCACATGTCTCGTCGAACATTCATGTGGGGCATCCTCTAAGAGACCTGGTAGTTCGTCAATAAGAAACTGAAGGTAATTGTCTCCATTTAACCTCCCAGGAAGAACGACAGGAGCAATCAACAAGTCATCGATTAGGGCCGTCCAAACGTTAATAGAAAATTCATGTTGAAATTTAGATGGGCGTATAGCTTTGGGATTTTCTGATGACCACCTGTGCAGGTTTCTGAGATTTGTAACACCACTTCTGGTGAACGTAGATTCATCTGTCCAGAGGACTTCTGCAGAAATTAAAATGAAGCCGTGACTGTCTTAATATCCAGGTAGAATAAACTAGACGAGCATAGTGGTCTGCCTCAAGCAAACCGTGTCCCCTGCGATAGTGATATGGATATGAGCCCTCACGTTTTAAAATTCGCCAAACTGTCGTTCGTGGCACTCCTAGTTGTCTAGCGATTCGACGTACACTGAGAGTTGGATCCCTTATAACAATAGCTACTGCTTCTTCCTCTAAGTCTACTGGCAAATTTACTCCTCGGTCGAAAAGATAATCACGCAGTCCGCATTCCCGAAATTGTCTGTGTACTTCCAGAAACGTTCTGTAATGAGGAATGCGCCTATCGGGAAACCGATGTCGGTATTCAATAACTGCTTGACGTGTACTGCCGTTACAGTAGCCATACCAAAATGCATGTCCGCATACTCTTGAGAAGAAAATCGGTAAGGCATTTTGAATAAAGAAAACGTGTCCACTCACTAATAAGCTGTTGTATGAACTGAAACGTAATGTAATCCTTTATTAATAAATGCAACGTCATCTGAACATTTGTTTATTGTATGATATTCATGATTCAGCACTTACAAAATAAGTAAGAACCGTCTTTATCATAAATCAATTTCCAGTACTCTTTTTTGTAGATCTCCAAGAAATTACTGTATGCACTACGACACATGTTTATTTTAGGATAACATTTTATTATGCGACGTTAACAATCACATGCCTGTTATTGAATCGTATAACTTTTTTTTAAATAAAATCAGTTTATATTGACTTTAGGATTACATTTTTTTTCATGATCTGACAATCACATTCATCGATCTGTAACTTTGAAACAAATAAAAATGGATACAACGGGTGTTCAGAAACTTTCGAAGTCAAGTGGGCTCTGAACAAAAAATCGTATATCTTTACCTAAGTATTAATATACTAATTTGATAACCTATAAAATTGTATTAAGTAAATGTATCAATCTATCTCAGACATGACTTCATATTTTCAAGGCCTACTTTGACTTCGAATGTTTCATGTTTCTGAACACCCGATACAAGTTTTGCGTTTTTGTTACTTAAACTTAAAATGAAGTCTACTTTACACTCCTAAAATTTGAACATAACGATGCGGGACACTTGTTTAGACAATTTGCATAAATATAATTTTAAACTATGTCCAGATATTACCATAAGTATTTAAGTTTTACGAGAATCAAAAATAAATGTAAAATATGTATGTACGATGGATGCATTTCCAGTTATTAATAGACGAAATATGTCTGTTTACATATTTGTAAAAACCCCTTAGGCAGACCGTTTGTTCAATGTGAATTCTATTCTATTTTTAAATTGTGTGTTTGCTTTAATGATCAAACGATGTCAACGACTTGTATGCATACACGTTCTTTTAATTCGTATGTCAATAATAATATACATTCTTGTTTTACACGTTGTGTATTAAACAGGCATTTCAATGCATAAATATCAGCTTAAATGTATTTTATATACCTACCACGACGATATTATTTAAAGTAATTTCTTAATTCTATTTGCAATTTCCTTTAATGATCGAACGATGTCAACGACTTGTTTATATGAACGCATAACATTCTTTTAATTCGTATGTCGATCCCTGTTTTACATGTTGTGTATTAAACAGAAACTTCAATATATAAAGGCCATAGTGCATCTTTTACATTGAATGTGAAAACGTTTGTGAGTATAACGTGTTTTTGCAATACCACATTCAGTGTTAACATGACAGACGAAATATATAAAGCTTTATTAATAGAAGTGCAGCAAGAGTTCAAAGAAGAGAATCATTTAAACCGCGTGTTTTCTAAATGGTGTAGTGAATTTGAGTTTAAACTGATGGCTACCGAGACGGTGTGGGTTCAAATATTCGACGCAATAGCCCTAAACTACTATGAATTTTATAAGACGAATTTATTATATATGTGTTTACGATCATTATAAATAAATCTTATTTAAATAAAAATGACGTCCTGGGTATGGTAATGAGGAGAAGAGGGGAAACTAAAAAATACAAAATATAAGCTTGTCTGTTCATAGTTCAGTTGGAATGGCATCGCCGGTGAATTCGAATGTGTCAAGTGAATTTTCTCCGAATCATATGATTGATAATATGTTGCAGACATATGAAGATGAAATACTGTGAGAATACCAATTAATAAATGAAGTTTGTTACAATATAAATAAATTTTACTATGTATCAACGGGGTTTAGTACTGCGAGGGATTTCCTCCTTGTGGTAAGATTGGCAAACTCTAAGGGCACTGCTACACGTTCAATATATATTGAACGCGATCCAGTATCGCGATATTTATTGAACGTGTAGCATGCAGTATTGATGGATCGCGATGCATATCGAAGAATAGCCTAAAATATGAAATCCAGATCGCGGATCACGCGATAAATATTGAACGTGTAGCATTCTTCATGATATTAAATGGCGATACGTTGGCAAGAAGTGAAATAAAACCAATAAAATAAAATACGCAGTGCAAAAAATTAAACATAAAAAGTAAAACATTTTACTAAATTTGTGTAAAGTTTGTTTCAATAAAGTATAATGGCAGAAGATAGTGAAAGCGAGTGTGTGCTGCCGCTAGAATCGGAGTTAACGATTGAAAAAATGATTTTGAAAGAATTTATTTTTAATTTGGGGGCATTGCCGGAGTTGTGGGACTCGTCGGCTAAAGCTTATTCCGACAAAATAAAAAGAGCGGCTGCACACCATAAATTATTACAAGTTTTTAAAAAAATCAAGCCCACTGGTACCGTCGACGATGTTCGTAAGAAAATAAACTCGTTGAGGTTGAATTACAGAAAGGAGCTGAAACGAATTGTTGACTCAAAACGTTCCGGTGCTGGTGCAGATGATGTATATACACCTAAATCATGGACATTTAAAGCTCTGCAATTTCTAGAAAAAACCGAAAAGCCTGTTAATGTGGTAAGTAAATTTTCTTTTACAACAATAAATATCAACTCTTTTTTTAAATCAGTTATATGCATATTTATTTTTCTTTATTATAATATTTGCAAAAGTTATCCCTAATGGCTTTTGCACTTTTCATTGGGTCGCGCACAACATTTGACTGTATATTAGGTAATTCAAAACTATCACCAATTGAATTTGAAGATTGATAAAGCTGTTCTTTTTTCATTAAAAAGTTGTGTAAGTAACAGCATGCTGCTGTCACCTTTGTGGATCTCTGGGGGCTTAGGCTAATAGTCTTTTGGAAAACCCCAAATTTTGAAGCAAGTATACCAAAAGAGCACTCAATCACAGATCTTGCTCTGGATAAACGTCGGTTATAAATTTCTTGTTCTTTTGTAGCTTTCTTTTGGGGGTATGGCTTCATAAGATATGTGTTTAAAGCGAAGGCCTCGTCTCCTATAAAAACATAGGGATATTCTTCTACTGTGTAAGGTAGAGCAGACGGCGGTGGCAAATTCAAACGGCCTTGCTGCAGTCGTTCCCAAAACTTTGAATAATAAAGAACACCACCATCTGATACACGGCCATTGCATCCGATGTCTATCATTATAAATTCTTTCCTAGCATTAGCAATGGCCATGAGGACGATACTATAGCTCCCTTTGTAATTATAATACAATGATCCTGTACCAGGTGGATGCTTAATTTTAATATGTTTCCCGTCTATTGCTCCGACACAGTTGTAAAAATTGTGGAGTCTTTTAAAGTCATCTGCAATACTCCTCCACTCATCTGTTGTAGTTGGCATCTAAAAAGTTTAAAATAATTATTAGTCTATTTTAGGCTGTTCGTTAGATTATTTATATATAATATCAATAACGATTATTACTGATATATAATAAATACGAAAAATATTTTTAATGATTATATTTTCAGGTCGTGGTTTCTGAACATGAGAGTGATTCGGTAGAAATTAATACAAGAAGTCAGTCTCTGGAAGAATTAGACGACTCCTCTTTTTCGTCTATTAACCCTATACTTCCTCCGAAAAAAAAAACTAAAGTTGGCTCTATAGCAAAACAAAATGAACTCATTGAAAAAGCATGTTCACTACTGTCTGAGAAACCAGAATCGTCACCTAGTAACGTTAACGCCACAGCTATATATTGGAGTGAAAAATTGGAAAAGCTGCATCCAAAGCAAAGAATGTTCGCAGAAAACGCCATCAATGACATTTTATTTGAAGCAGAGCTGGGCACGCTGAACACGCTGTACGAATAAACCAGAATTCAACATCAACGGTAACATCACCGGAGCCATATGATGCACATCCAATGAGATGTGAACGGTTTATACCAGTATCATCGGAGTCAAATATTTTCGCATCCACACCTTCACCGGAATATGTTTTTGTGTCTCAATCCAAAGCGCACAGCGGTTTACAGACTGAGTATTCACGTACGCAATATCCGGATGTTATTTACCAAAGCGTGGGTGCAACTCAAGACGATTATACTGGGAACGCGCAAGATAATTCAATGAAATCACTATTTTGAAGTTTTAATGGTCAATAAAAACATGTTTTCCTACTAAAATTATTAATAAAACTTAAAAATTATTAAAACAAAACTTACGTTTTACTTACTTCAATATAATCTTTAAGGACGTACATTAACGCTTCACAAGTATCTTCGACAGCTTGGCTTATCGACTGCCGGGACATAATGGCGGTAAACCTCCCATTTTTAAAGTATCTGTAAAAAAAATAATGATGATAGGAAATGATAAAATGAGATACATTTACAATAAAATATACATAGTAAATACTTACGCGCCTGTTGCAAAATAATGCAGAGTAATTGCCAACTTTTCCCTTGCCGAAATTGCTTCTCTCATCACTGTGTCTTTCTGCAATAAAAATGGGGTAACTAATTCCAAAAGTGTTTAAAATTATCATTAATCATTAGACATGCGGAAATAATTTTCAAAATCCTCTATTTCTTTATAAAGAAGAATATTGTGTCCATTAAACTTAAGTGTGTGTATTTTTTCCGATCCTGCAACACTTTTTGCTCCAACTTTTTCTTTTCACGTTTTTCTTCAATGAAAAAGCAAACAAAATAGCTTAACAGGCTTTCTTTTGGTTTTCTAGCGACATTTTTTAATAAACGACCCGCACAGCACAAAAATAACGTAAATACTGACGTGATAAATATTGTACATGTAGCATACGCTCGTGATCCATCAATCCATTAAAATGGATCGCGATCCAAATATCACAATATATATTGAACGTGTAGCAGTGCCCTAAGAGATTTATAACCGTCACAAAAAATGAATGGCACGATTTCCTCAACATTCAAAGGTTGGATTATTGAAGATCCCATCAAGAAAAGTAAACAGCAACAACAACATGAGGTGTGTGTAGAGAGTCAAGAAAATGCGTTATCTATTGTAAAAATAGTGGAAATGTTTCGCGTAATATACAGGTTCGGTCTACAATCATCTTGCATGCGGCTTCCCATACATAAGGCGTGAGAAGTTGCCAAACCGTACCTATCTAACAAATATACATACGAGAGCCGGCAAGTAGACCTTTAGAGAAATAAAAATGTTCTTCTAGATTAGTGGTTTGCCGAAGCAGATGTGATAGACAACGTACTTTAATTTTACCAGTACTTTTGTTGGAGAATTGACAAATGAATATGAATGTATTCCGTAATAGTGATATACTATACAGCTATGCACATGTACAATATTGTTAACAACGAGCGCAAAAAACATAATTTGAGAATCTTTTAGGTAAATAGTCATTAAATACAAGCTGTAAAAAATAGTAAATGTATAACACTACCAAAGTAGACGTATTGAAGTAAGAGAAAAAAAAATGCTCTTCTAAAAGCAATAAATTTTAAAATAAAATAGATAAAAAAATAAAGAAAATTCTTGGAAAACAAAATGAAAAAATTCAATAAATATAATTTCTGGGGAAACAGGAAGAGTACGATAAACTAAAAGAATAATTCTAAATAATGGAAATTAAAATATACTTCTAAAATAAACGGAATTCTTGAAAAACCAAATTGAAACTTCTCAATTAATCAAATGTTCGAATAATCCACCTCTTTGCTCCTGACAGTACGCAAGTCTATGATAAAAATTATTTCGTACATTCGAAAACATTTCCGGGGTTATCGTATTTGCACAATCAACAATTTTTTGTTGTAGTTCCCCAAGATTACGTGCTCGATTGTGCTGATGACTATACAGGGTTTGTTTTACATACCCCCAAAAAAAAGAAATCCAGGGGCGTTAGGTCGGGGGATCGTGGCGGCCGAACAATTGTACCAACGGAACTTATTAGACGTTCATGAAATGTTTCCCTTAAAAATGCTTGAACCAGACGAGCAGTATGGGCAGGACAGTTATCCTGCTGGAGCCAGATATCGTCAAAATTAACCTCAAGGGCACGAAGAGCTGGTATAATTTCATTTTGCAGCATTTGCAAATATTTAGCTGCTGTTAAGGTGCCGTCAATAATAAAAGGACCAATGATGTGATCCCCCAAAATGCCGGTCCACACGTTCAATTTTTGGGGATACTGAGTACGCAGAGGCAGATAGATATGACAATTTGCTTTAGACCAATATCTTGTAGCCATTGGATTATGACGCCCATGTAAATAAAAGGATGATTCGTCCGTAAACAAAATATTTGCAATAAAATTGTTATTGGCAATGACCTTCTCCATAACCTGTTCGCAAAATGCAACGCGTTTTGATTCATCGGGAGGAAATATTTCTTGACGTTTTTGAATTTTAAAGCTACGGTATCCTTGCCTATTCAATATTTTTCTTACAGTTCTCGCTGGTATATTGACTTGTTCGGCAATTTGGCGCGATTAGCATGGTTCATTATGTTCAACCGTGCTACATACTAAAACTTCCCGTTCTTCTCTTCCTTCATTCAATACGCGCATTCTAGGTACCTTATTTATACATTTTCGACAATTTTGCACACACCCAGTAGCTTCAAACTTATGAACAATTCTCATTATTGTTGGTATTGTAGGCACAGGTCTATTTTGGAAAGAAAAAATAAATCGCCCTACTACCTCTTGAGCAGTACTACCAGAGTAGTACCATTTAATAATTTGTATCCTTTCCTCGTTTGTATAAACCAACATATTGAATAAAAACTATAAAAACAGGCCAAAATCAAATAATACAAAATATAACTGCCAATTAGAAACAAATTAAATTCAACAATAAAATTAATAAATGGGAAGTAAGTAATTCTTATAATATTAACTTCAGATAATACTTATTAAGAATATCATGAACGTAAATAATAATATAAAAATTAAGAAAACAACCACCAACATGCACAATATTGGTCTCTTATGATCGAAATGATCGTATTGACCTGTCTTTCACTACTTTTCTCGAACAGTACTTGCGCACTTGTGTATTTAACTTGGCAACTACGTTCGTTTATATACATGGACTTGTAGCTCGCATTTAAGGTAAAAACGGGCCAAACGTGTATATAAGGGATAGACGACATCAACCTATTATTAAATTAGAATAAGGTAATTTGGAAATAAAGTTAGATAGAAAGCAAGTGGTAAAATTAGTGAATTTACTAGAAGTTCTTAAGAATAGATTCGAGAGATTGAATATAATGAATTTTCTCGAATATTACAATTCGGTGCTAATAGTAATGGTGATACATCATCAATTGAAACTTATATTCGCAATTGGCTATTCTTCTCCATCAATGAAAATGTTACTAGTAAGTGGTATTCTGAATATGTGAACATTTTTCTAAAAATACTAGCGCGCCAGCGGGATAAGTTTAGACGTGATATCGGCTTGCTAATAGTTGATAGTATTTAAAGAAAATGTTTAAGACAAACGAAGTCGTTGAAAAAGTGGGTACGATTTTAGAAAAACTGTACAATGGAGAATCTTTGCAACCGGACGATATAAACTATATTCCATTGCACGTATTAAAGGTAAAGATGCGTCCATTGCAATTGGAACGTTATTTTTCATCGTTATCGGAGAAGAAGCAGAAAATAATTACTACGATATTTGCCCTGTCACGAGCACCATAACCGCGACGATGATGAAGAACATGTCGATGGTCCACCGCCGCCAAAATAGTTATATGCGCTTTAAATGTATTGTAATATAAAAGAATAAATTGTAGAACGACTTTGGTTTTTATTTATTTTATTTATTCCTCTATATATACAGAGACAAGAATGCAATTATACAATGTTCGATTTTTCAATCCAACTATTGTGTGATTTGTCGAGACCGAGTCATTTCACGTACACTTTGGTTACCTTTTCTTCTTAGCCCCTTTTCAACCAGATAGACATCCTTATGCTCCGCCTTCAGCAATTCTTCCTGATAAAAGCCACTTTTAATTGGATTACTACTGATATCTTGTAGCAAATATGTAATAGGATTAGTATGTTGTACTGTAACTAATCGAGAAATTGGGCGGTATAGATAGCCCTTCTCAAACAAAACTCTTGTGCTTACTAATTCGAACAGTGTCACCTATTGAGAACTTATTATTTAGAACAATCTTAATATGATTGTAACTGTAGAAAATAATAGAGCTTCCTTCGATTGAGTAACATCTACAGGTTTCATACCAATTGTACAGCTAAAGAGTACATTACAAACTAGTTTATAATGTACTCTAACGTACAGCTTTATTTAACTAGTTAACGTACTCTAAAGTAAGTACCTGAGGAAGCCACTGTGCTGGCGAAACAATTGTGTTACGATTCAATATTAAGAACTGAAGATTTGAACTAGTTTTATTTCCATTTTAAATTATGGATCTTTATCAAGTAAAAGCCGAATCAATTCAATTATCCAATACATCTAACCACTTATATTTACCGATTAAACTAAAATATTTGTATAACTTCTCTTTTATGGTACGAATCACTCTCTCGACAATGGAAACTTTTAACACGCTAAATGTGGATAATGGTTAATATTGTGGATGATCATCAGAGCTCTAAACTGTTGATTAAAGAACTCTTTACCATCATCCGTTTGCAAGTTGTTTGGAACTCGAATATTTAGTAGAATTTTGTTCATAGCATCTTTAACTTGCACAGCAGTTTTTGATTTTACAGGTAGCATCCACAGGTATTTGGAGAAGCAATCGATGACCACTAAAATATATCTACAGCCTCTATTTTCACGACCATATAATCCAAATTCGGCCAAATCAACCTGCCATAAATCATCCAGGCCTTTAATTACTGTCAGTCTTCTGGGAAAGTTCTTCCAACAGGTTTGTGTAATTCATTAACAACGTCACCTTTTAACGTACTCATTCTTCTTCTTATGGTGTCATTTGTCGTTGCTGCTGTTGTTTCTGTTCAATATCAAGTATACGTCGTTTCAAATTACTTAATTCCTTGTCAGTGCCAGATTTGTCAGACTTTGAATGCTATTTCACACTATCGATGTCCAATCATAACTTATTAGTTGTTGCATTAATACTTCGAATGTCTACCAGTTCTGTATCAAATTCCTCTTTCAAATGAGTGAATTTACTTTAAACATCTGTCAATGCATTCTGAAAACCCTCAATTTTCGGTTTGGCTCAATATCCACTCGTAATTTAAACATGTCGCTCATAAGTTTAAATGTATTCAGTTTTCGTTTATTCAATTCATCTAATATATTATCAACCTATTTTTTGTTGACACAATCAGCATCTTCTTCAGCTGATGCCACATTACATATACGTTTGTTTTGGACATCGTAATTTCCATCTGGAGTACGAGCAACCAAAGTGTGGAATAGAAGTAAGTATATTATCAGCGCCAATATGTCTTCCGAATTTATAATCATCTGGTCAGATCGGAATTTATCTACGCCATGATGACGACCAAATTTGCCGATCCCCATCGTAAGTATATTATCACCGCCAATATGTCTTCCGAATTTATAATCATCTGGTCAGATCGGAATTTATCTACGCCATGATGACGACCAAATTTGCCGATCCCATCGTTATGCTAATGATTATAGTAGGTCGTTGACGATTATACGATTTTTAATCAATTACTTCTATCTCTCTAAGTTCCTCAATAATAGAAGCTATCTCATTGTAATGATTAGAGTAATCGGCATTCTTGGAAGCGACTAGTAGACGTAATCTATCTACTAATTCGATGATATCCCAATACACATACTAATATGGTGTGTTAGTAACTTTTAATTCACTTCCTCTACCAGCACCTTAGTAGAGGGTCTCAGCCGATCCTGGAACCTCCTCGGAGTGACCTTGACCTTGAAATAGGTTAGGTCAAGGTCACTTCGAGGAGGTTCCAGAATCGGCTGAGGCGGAGGGAGGTTGTACAAGGAAGAGGTGACCTTCACCTTGAGCCCGATGCCATCGGCCTTGAGATAACCTTGACCTTGAGGCGACTCGGACCTTGAGAAGACCTTGACCGTGAGCTGACATTGACCATAAGAGAACCTTGTCCTCTGAGTGATCTTGGCATTGACCTTGAGAAGCTATCGAAGTAGGGATTCAACCGCTAATATATATAGTGAAGGGATCTGTATTTCTCATTCAAGTTACAATTGTTGCATACAGAAGAGAATATGTGTTATTTGAATTTTGATATAGTAACAACAAATAGTGACATAAATACTATTTCTGATGAAGATGAAGGTGAGTGTAGTGAGGAGGGGGTAGTGATGAGGCAGATATCGAGATTGAAATATATATATTCAATCAAAACATAATAGATGAGGATAGTGAAGAGGAAGATATCAAGATTGAAATAGATGTATTCGATCAAGACACAATGATTTTAGAGGAGGAAGAAATAAATACAATAAGTTTAGAATGTAATATGTGTTAGATGTAATTATTCTTTCGAAATGTTTCCTTTTCTAAATATTATTTTTGACCTTGATTGTATATAAGGCGATGGTTGTTCCATTTCAGCATCAGTCGAGTAGGTGTACTCGAGGTGTTTAGTCGGTATAAAATCAGTGTTAAATAGTGTTAAAATGTTCGATTGTGAGTTTTGTGGGAGAACATTTACTCGAGCTGATAATAGAAATTGACACTTGTTAAGTTCTTGTAAGGGAAAGAGAAGGAAATTTGAGAATAATCGGTAATTTTATGCAATGTGAAACATGCGGGGTTGATGTGGTAAAAAATTGTTCTACGGTATGTTGGATAATTTGGTATGTGATTATTCATCTCGTGTATACATCGATGTTGATAAATTTGCAAATAATATTAGGGAGAAAGTGTCATCATTTGTGGATAGTACTTTAGCTGTACATACGGACCTCTATGAAGGTGAATTTGGAACTATATGTTTATAATACCAAAGTATTTTTAATAATATAAAAAAAAAATTATTAAAAATGGGGTGTGAAGAACACAGGGGCGTATTGAGAATCATGTAGAAATGTGAAATACGTATCTACGTCTTTGGAGAAGATACATTCAAAAATACATAAATGAACTTGTATTGTGTTCTTCACACCCCATTTTTAATAATATTTTTTTTTATATTATTAAAAATACTTTGGTATTATACAAATGTAGTGAGGTTTTACCCACTCAAGTATGTTTCAAATTATGTTGTCATATACATATTCGGCTCACGCCGATAAATAGTGAAGACACGAGAATACAGTTTTCTATAGATACGGTGGTTACCGACTATAGAAAACACGTCTGCTTCGGCCTTTATTATGTAGACAGCGGTGAATATTCCTTCACGCTCTGTCTGAATAATTTCGGCTAGATAGTAACGTAGTTATGTTTGTTTGAATGTGTCTTCTCCAACAGGGGCGTATTGAGAATCATGTAGAAATGTGAAATACGTATCTACGTCTTTGGAGAAGATACATTCAAAAATACATAAATGAACTTGTATTGTGTTCTTCACACCCCATTTTTAATAATTTTTTTTTTTTTATATTATTAAAAATACTTTGGTATTATACAAATGTAGTGAGGTTTTACCCACTCAAGTATGTTTCAAATTATGTTGTCCTATATGTTTATATAGGTTTATTAGTGAAAGAAAATGTAGAAATAAAATCCTTTAATTCTAAAAATAAAGTTATAACGCAAGGAATTGATTTATATGGTATATATGCGGATTTTATGGATGAAATTAAGAATAAAATGAGTGAATTCCAAGAGCGTGATTCAGGTAAATTAAGATTTTCTTAAAGTATGATTAATTATTAATTATTTTAGGTTAGATATTGAGTAATGTATTATATTTGGAAGCGAATATAAACAAATATAACAAAGTGTTTATATACACTTCCAAATATAATCCAATGAGAGGTTCCAGTTATGTAGACTTACCACCAACAATAAAAAGAAGAAGAAAGCCATAATAAATATCCAAAATAACGACGATGAGTATTTTGCTTGAGCCATCACTTCTGCCCTAAGGTAACCAACAGGATTGCCGCAAAGAGTTTCTTCATATCCACATTATAGCCCTGCAGCTGATTTTAGCAATTGCTCTTTTCCAACAAATTTCCAATCTCAGTAAATTGCGAGTACATATATCGAGGTCAACATGCAGCTATAACCTTTGTGAAAGAGTTAGAAACTGATGTGAAATTTGCCTGTAAACATTATTTAAGTAGAGAGGTAGAAATGAAACCTTTAACTGATGAGGAGCGTGATAACTATAATCAGGAGACAGTGTGTTATATTTGCGATAAAACAATTGAAGTTCATGGAGAAAAAGTCCGTGACCATTATTACATGACTGTATTATATAGAGGTGTAGCCCATATGGTGTGGCACACCATATGGCTCGTTATTGTTATTACTAATAACAATAACGAGCCATCGAAAAAATTCATAATTGGAGTTGACTGTGAAATTGGGTTGGTACTTTAGCCACTTCCACATTATGACATTTATTATTTGACATTGAAACTATAAGTTTGTGTCAAATTTTTCAAAACTCTTATTAAGAAAATTAAATTTATTTAAAAAATGGTATTCAACATAGAACAAAAAGCAAAAATGATCGAATGTTACTTCCGTACAGGTGTGAAAGTAAATGGCGAGTGGCAGTATTCAATTACGGAATGCATGGTTGATTTTAGTGAAGAACATCCTTAATTAGTGTTTGACTACAATGATTTTTACAATGTTTTGACAAATTGTGTAAAGTTATTCAGAGAGACTGGTAGCGTCGGTCGAAAAACTAGAAGTGGACGGCCATCTAAACGTACAGCTGATAATATTGAAGCCCTTCAGCATATTATTGATGAAAATCCAAAAACATCCATTTCAGTAGTGACCCAACAAACAAATTTATCTTATGGTACGTGCCAATTCATTCTTAAAAAAGTCTTACATTGTCATCCATACAAGCTGCAATGTTTTCATGAACTTTATCCAGTGGATTATTTAAGACGAGTGGAATTTTGTCAATGGTTTCAAAATAATCTACACAATCAGGATATTCTTAACACAGTTTTTTTCACGGATGAGGCCTGGTTTTATCTTTCTGGATATGTTAATTCACAGAATATGAGGTGTTGGTCCTCCGAAAATCCTCATTTTTTTTGTTGAAAAACATTGCATCCCCAAAAAGTTGGTGTTTGGGTTCGAATATGTCGAAGAAGATTGGTGGGTCCCATTTTTTTTGAACGTACACTTACTGCTGCACGATATCGCAATGAGAAACTCGGCTCATTCATAAATCAACTGGATGATGAGGAATTACAAAATGGGTATTTCCAACAAGATGGTGCAACAGCACATACGACCAGAGAAACACTTCAATATCTCAGAGAATTTTTTGATAACAGAATAATAAGCAGGAACACTGAAATCCCATATCCAAGTAGGTCTTGCGATTTAAACATAATATGTGATTTTTTAGTATGGCCATACATCAAAAATTCGATTTATTCAACGCCAATTCATAATCTGGAACAACTGAGAATTCGAAGTGTGAAAAGTGTGAAGAGATCAACAACTCACCGCAAATGCTGCATAAAGTTTTTGCCGGATTGCGGAGAAGAGTTGGTTTGTGTTTAGATGTAAATGGACAATGTTTTCAACAACTTCTGTAGCTATATGTAAATTTTGATTATAATTTCGATATTAAATAAATTATTTGTTTCCGTTGTAGTATCATTTCAATGCCATAACCTTTTTTTTTCAATGAAACCAAATGAAACTATCAAGCATAAAGTAATGTGTCATTATGTGGAAGTGGCTAAAGTACCAACCCAATTTCACAGTCTACTCCAATTATGAATTTTTTCGATGGCTCGTTATAAATGATAAAGAACCCCGATATATACCTATTATTTTGCACAATTTATCTAATTATGATACACATTTATTCGTAAATGCGTTAGCGCTAAAGAAAAGTATATATCGTTTTCTAAGAAAGTGCACGTGGGAGATATAGACTGCAATGGTAAGAAAAGACACGTATTTTTATAAGTTAAGATTTATAGATTCATTCCGATTTATGAATTATTCATTGACAAAATTATCATTTTATTTAGAAGATGGGCAGTGTAAAGAAGTTAGTAAATATTACAGTGGTGAAAAATTCGAACTCATACGCAAAAAAGTCGTATTCCCATACAATTATGTTAATTCTCGTGAAATTTTATCCATTGCTGGATTACCAAAGAAGGAGTGTTTTCATGATATATTATCAGATTGTGATATAAGCGATGAAGACTATTGTAGAGCTCAAAGAGTTTGGAATTTATTTGAGTGTGAAACATTAGGGGACAATAACAATCTTTCTCTCGGGATCTTTTAATGGCATCCATAATAATTCTTTTCCCGCGCATTTGTTTTTCGATGTTAATGTCTAGGAGAATGTGTTATTTCCTGAAAACAATAAGGGCAAGCGTTCCTTTTTTTTGTCCATGGTATTGTATTATTAAACTGTTCTATATTTTCTTAGGCTCTACAAAAGTACTTCAAAGGATAGTAGAAGAGACCTGTATTAGAATAAAATATGGACGATAATGTTTTTTTTCTATTTTGCGTTCGAAATGAACTCATTATGAAACCCAAAACAGTATCAAAATGAGCTTCATTTCGATACGCTTTTTTTCATTTTTCAATGTTGGCGTTGTTCGAATACAGAAATAAATATCATTGCTGTCATTTGATTTTAAGAATTTATGTACATTTGACAGATATGATATATGTCCGTATTTTACACAAACAACGTATGTTGTATACAATTGACAACAACATATATATGTTTCTATGTCACTCATGTTTATATTTTTAAATGAAATATCAAGTAATGTTAACGAAAATTAATAAATAATATGTAATATAATATACTTCGCGGATAGCAAGATTTAAATTTGAAAATGTCAAGTATCAATGTGACCAACTGCATGCTTTATATAAAAATTAAACTCTGAACTTTCAAATTAAATAATTCCAATTTAAGCAATTTATTAATGTAAAAAACGCAAAATAGAAAAAATAGTATAAAAAACTCGTTTCATAAGGCGTTTTGCCGCACTCGCTCTTTAGAAAACTAGAAAACGTTTTCTAAACTGATCTCGTGCGGCAAAATGGTGCCTTATGAAACTTGTTTTTTAATATACTATTTCATATTTAATACTATTTATTTATAAACGATAACCATTATTACGATATCCAAATTATCATAATCGTAAAGGTAAAATAGAAATATGATTAAATATCATCTTTCTTAGAAAGTTTTTAAATATAGTAAATCCCTTGACATCGTTTAAAAGTATGTCTTTTTTAGGTATAAAATTTAATAAAGTTTGACAATTTTGTTCCAAATCAAAACGATACTATTATTTGTTATTATTATTGCAATATATACAGGTCCTTTCATATTTTAATTTACTTAAAAAAACACTATGTAACTGTCATTTAAAAAATTCATATTGGTAAAGTTACGACATGCTTTTTGATCTTATTTAGAAATCATGGCTTACTAGAGGCAGCTCTTTTTTGGACGAACGATATAAGCATCCTTGACGTTTGTTCCCGTTTCTAAAACAATACTTGAATTTTTTGCTGTGTATTGTCATGGAGGTTGTACTATTATTTGAATTGCTAAAACTATTGAACGATTGCTTTTTATTGCGTTTTAATTTATAAAATTGCTCTTTGGAGACCACAGTGATAACATTGAAAATATAAATTCTGACATGTTTAGAATTAGATAAATTACACATCCAGATAGGTATTAGTAACTTACCTTGGTAACTTCGTCAAGGTAAGCAAAGAGAATCTAAAAAAAAATATTTTGCTTCATATTTATCCGCACAGAGGGATTATTAATTCCGTTTGGAAGGCAATTTACGGCGACGTGGATATTTTAAGAGCTTTCTATTAATACCGCCTCATTCCGAGCAAACGCAACGATCCGAATATATGAATATTTCTCCCGCTCCGAATACAATTCCCCTGAATGCTGTAGGCGCGTCAACATCGATGTCATATGTCATACATACTTACATATTATGGAGCCGCGTAAGAAAAATTATCTGATTACCAAATTACTATTAAAGGACTATAAATTGTTTAGTCCTGTGTTATGATCAGGAGTAAATTGCAATACGTTATACTGACGATGGTCACACAAAGCGTAATGAAATTATTTATAACTCGTTAAGAAAATTGCAAATAAGGCATCAAGTGAATTATATATTATCAATACCTTATTTACCGTTAGGTGTTAAGGTTAAATACAAAAATCAAACAATTCCTTAAAGTTACAGTACATTAAATCAGTAAGTGCAGCCTATCAGAATCTATCATTATTATTTTATTCTAATTTCGTTCCGTATATCATCCTTGCCCATTCTTTCTTGTTGATTGCCATTCTTTTCGCCTCTCTCCCTGACATTCCCTTGGCTCTCAATATGTCTTCCACTTGGCTGTCCCACGAATTCCTAGGTCTACCTCTTGGTCTTCTCTGATATCTTCTTGCTTGCCATACTTTTCTTATTGTTCTCTCCTCTCCCATTCTTGTCAAGTGTCTAAACCATCTCAATTGATTTCATTGTACATCTTCCTTCAGCGTCCGTACTTTAAGTTCTCCCCTTATTTTGCTATTTCTTACTCTGTCTCTCTTAGTAATTCCCATTATTCCTCTTAAAAACCTCATCTCCATTGCTTGGATTTTGTTTTCCATTCGTTTCGTCAATGTCCAACTTTCGCTTCCGTATATCAATACGGGCTTAAATATAGTTTTATAAACTGAGGTCTTAGTTTTCCTTGACACTTCTCTTCTTCCCAGGAACGAATTGTTCAAGGAGTAGTAAAGTGCAGATGCTGCATCTAACCTGTCATTCAGTTCTGCCTCCATGGTTCCTGTTTTGTGTATTTTCACCCTAGGTATTTAAATGTTTCTACTTGTTCTATTTTAGTGTCGTCAAGTTTTATTTGTAATTCATCATCTTTTTTCCCTATTACCATAACTTTGGTTTTCTCTGCGTTTATTTTTAAATTCTTCTTTCGCAACGCCTCTGCCCATATATCTAGATTACGCTGAAGGTTGGGCTTATTTTTCGCATAAATCACCAAATCATCTGCAAATATGCTCTCTGCTATTTCTACCGGTTCCATGTTGTAGTATCCCACCTTCATTTTCTTAACTTTCATTTTCGCTTCTTTTGTTACATCATCCATTATTATATTAAATAATACTGTGAATAATCAAGTGAATTAATAAATTAAATTTTTAAATTTTTTTTAATAATAAAGGTCACAAAAACTATTCATAGTAAACTAAATAAACTTCAGAAATAAATAAAAACTAAATTAAATTCTAGTAATGTAAAGAAAAATTTACTCTCACAAATAATAAAATAAATTGTTCATAATGAGAAATTAATTATACGAGGGTGGATCAATACCGGTGTTAGGAAAGAAGACGCAAGTTTTTCACAAATTTTTTATTTATTTTTCAACGTAATCACCTTTTAGTACAATACACTTTTCCCAACGTTTCTGACATTTCTTTAACCCCTCCAAAAAATACGATTTGTCAAACTCTGCAAAATACGCTTCTGTCTCGACGATAACCTCCTCGTTTGAGCTGAATCTTTTTCCCCCGAGCCACGTTTTCATGTTGGGGAACAGAAAGAAGTCGCAGGGAGCCAAGTCAGGCGAGTACGGTGGGTGCGGCAACAATTCGTAGTGCAGTTCATGCAACTTTGCCGCGACAATTCTGGATGAATGTGCTGGTGCATTATCGTGGTGAAACAGCAGTTTTTTCTTAGACAAATGGGGCCGTGTCTCCTTCAATTTTATATCGAATCGGTCCAATAATTCACTGTAGTATTGCCCCGTGACCGTTCTTCCTTCCTGCAAAAAGTCCATGAGGATTATTCCATTGGAATCCCAAAAAATCGTGGCCATGACCTTTCCGGCCGATGGGATCGTCTTTGCCTTCTTCAGAGCAGATTCACCCTGAAAAATCCATTGTTTTGACTGTCGCTTGGACTCTGGCGTATAATAATGGATCCAGGTTTCATCAACTGTGACGACTCGACGCAAAAACTCCTGCGAATTTCTCTTAAAGAGGTCCAAACACTGCTTCGACATTGACAACCGTATCCGCTTGTTGTCCACCGTAAGCAATCGCGGCACCCATCGGGCCGACACCTTTCTCACCGATAACTTATCATGTAAAATATTAATTGCCGTTCCGTACGACACGCCTACGGCCTCTGCTACTTCGCGCACTTTCGCTCGGCGATCAGCGAGAATCATGTCGTGGACCTTTTCAACGATTTCCTCGGTAACCACGTCTGCCGGGCGGCCTGGGCGCTCCTCATCAAAAACAGATGTACGACCACGTTTAAATTAGTTGAACCAATATCTTACGGTTGTCATAGATGGTGAAGGGTCCCCATAGACAGCATCCAACTTCGCTTTTATTTCTTCGCATGTTTTTCCATCCAAAAATAAAAAGCGAATTACGGATCGATATTGCTCTTTTTCCATTTTATCGAGAAACACGAAACACGTGTGATACAACTGGCTGCCAAATAAAAACTAACCTATGAATCAGTCTGAAATTTATTATGGTGTTGTCTGACAGATGGTAGTACACGACGGTAATGCCAACTTCCCTCAGCAGCGCCACCTGTCTTCAAACACGGGTACTTACTGATCTTCCCTCGTATAATAACGGAAGGCAACTATTTACTTTTGAAAATATAAACTTAATTTTCTTCAAAAATGCACAACCCTTAAATAAAAGATTCAAAGTTAGCCCCTTCTTTAGCTAGACAATATTCCAACCTGTCACAGCAATTAATTCGGACGTTGTCTAACATTTCGGACCTAATAGTGTTCGAAGCCTCCAACATTTTGTGCCGCAACTGGTTCAAGTTTGTTGGTCTAACGTTCTCTGCACCATAAATTTGTTGTTTTAAATAACCCCAGTAAAAGAAATCCAGTGGAGATAAATCTGGAGAACGTGGTGGCCAGCTAATATTTTCTGAATGAGTTCCAATCCACCGGTTAGGAAATTGTTCTGATAAATAGTTTCGAACAGCCAACTAGTTGTGAGCGAGACAACCATCTTGTTGGAAGTATATGGTTTGTAAATCTATATCTGGTAGCTGCTGAAGAGTAGGAAGAATTTGTCTTTGAAGTAACTCTAAATATTTTTCTGCGTTTAAGTTTCCCTCAATAAAAAACGGTCCAACGATATTGGTTGTTTGCAAACCCGTCCAAACATTTACCTTTTGTCGATGCTGGCTATTGGACGTTAAATATCTATGTTCATTTTCTTTGGCCCAGTAGCTAGTTACACATGAGTTATGACTTTTCACGAGTGGGAAGGAAGACTCATCGGTGAAACAAATATTTGCAGCAAAATTGTTATTTGTGTTAATTAAGTCAACTAACTTTTCGCAAAAATTCATCCGTTTAAACTAATCGCCGTAAAATAATTGATGATATTTGGAATATTTATAATTATGAAAACCATTTAATTTTGTATGCGGTTAACGGAAGAGCAGCATATGCCTAAATCGTTGGAAATATCGCTAAGTGTCAAATTTGAATTTAGTTCTATTGCAGCGAATACTAAATTGGACGTATCTTTAGGAACTCTGCGATTTGGGAATAATGGTTTTAAATTTTGTACAGAACCAGTAATGTCTATTTTCTTTTTGAGTCTACAAATTGTAGCTTTGTTCGGGATGGGCCTGTCGGGATACCTTCCGGCAAATAAGTCACATACTCTTTGTTAAGAATTATCAGCGTGGTACCATTTCATCATTTCGGCTTATTTAATTAATTAATTTCTCATTATGAACAATTTATTTTATTATTTGTAAGAGTAAATTTTTCTTTACATTACTAGAATTTAATTTAGTTTTTATTTATTCTGAAGTTTATTTAGTTTACTATGAATAGTTTTTGTGACCTTTATTATTAAAATTTAATTTATGAAATCTCTTGATGCCTTATTTGCAATTTTCTTAACCGCTTATTAATAATTTCATTACGCTTTGTGTGACCATCGTCAGTATAACGTATTGCAATTTACTCATTACCATAACACATGACACATGACTAAACAATTTATAGTCCTTTAATAGTAATTTGGTAATCAGATAATTTTTCTTACGCGGCTCCATAATATGTAAGTATGTATGACATATGACATCGATGTTGACGCGCCTACAGCATTCAGTGGAATTGTATTAGGAGCGAGAGAAATAATTGCACATTCGGATCGTTGCGTTTGCTTGAAATGAGGCGGTATATGAATTTATTGATTATACGTCAAAAATCAATGTTCTGTCATATTCAAATGACAATATACAAATCATATGTTTAAAAAAACTAAATATCGAGTTTTTTAGACTATATTAGATAGATTTAATGATATATTATTGTCTTTTATTCCTCACAGTGAATTTTTCGTGTAAATTAAATCATGCTGCACCCCCTACAGAATGTCCCCCAGAAAAAGGTAACTTTACTACCACATAACCGTAAGAAAAGACAAGTTGCATGATAATATTTTCAGAAAAAAATCCTTTAGAGGAATTTGACGGCCAGTGCGATCCAAAGAGACCAAATATATTCGTAGATAGAAATAATTTATTGGGAAAACCACAATCACAAATTGGAAGCCAGCACTTGACTTTTCAATATGGAAATGGGCCTCTGGGTTCGTCTTAAAAATATCTAAATAAATCATAAAGTCCTTTTAAAATGACGCTTGCCAAAATGAAATTTTAACAATTTTATTTTAGACAGTGTTTAGTGCATGGCAATGAGATATTTTTAAATTTTGCTAATATTATTTTGCATTCATTTTTCTTTCTCTACTCATCCAATCATATTTCTTCCTTTAATTCTATTTCTGTTTACAGCATCTTTATTAACTAATTATTTTGTTCTACATCTCGTGTACAGTAGACAACGAGACTCCGTTTTCCGTGAAACTTCTCCGAATACTGATTCTATACATTTTAACATTCTCATCTATCTGAAGAAGTCGCATTATATTTTGCTGGATATTTTGTTTCCGTTCTAATTTCGGAGCTATTTTCGATTTCATATTTGCTATAACAGAAAATGATTTAAAATCGATATTTGCTTCAGGGTATGTTCTAATATTCGTTATTAAATTTGAACGTCTATCCTAAATCGTAACACGGTCAATCTGATTTATCATTATAGCTTACAGCATTTTTCATACTAGTTTAGTTGTCAATTAAACCTAGTTACCACGTCATGTTAGTATTCATTTTTCCACATTTATATTTTCTTTCAAAAATAAATTTTGAAACTTTTAATCGCTCCAATTTTGAGTCAAGGGCTAAAACCTTAGGGATAGATATATAGGAATAGGGATATAGATCGCAAACCCTTTAGGGTTTGCGATCTATGATCAATGTACATTTTATTTTGAATATCCATATATTTATGTACCTTTTTTTTATTTATTTTCGGTTCAGTTCTACTTGTCTCGTTAGTTAGTCTCTTTTTATTTCTCACATGTAACACCGCATTTTCAGCGTAGGCTAGATATTGGTAAGCTTTCGTTATCAAGATTTCTTTACTATTTTTACAATTGTTCATTATAGCGATTCATTTGCATCATCATATAGTCTAGCCTTTTTCAATAGTTTCATATTTTTTTGGATTTCCAAAATCTTGCCTAGCAAAACTTTAAATATTTCTTTCTGGATTGATCAATTCATACATTGCTCTAAAATAAACGAAAAGCAAATTGGCGTCCACTTCTTATCACAAGACCATAATTTGTCCATTAAATTATTCATATTGCTGTGTTCTTTTCTAACAACAAATTGAAAAATTAAATAGAGCTGAAAACAGCAACGAAAAACGGGTAAATTTTGAATATGTATGAGCACCGATATAACAAATCTAATGTTTATTTCATGTAGAGTTTCTCGTTATTTCCTGTAAAAAGTTTTAATATACAACAATACAGATCGTGTTAAGAAAAACACATCTGTGTATATTTGGTAAATTTATATTGAATGTTAAATGTCATATAGATTATTATATATCTTTACGTTCTAGTTTGTAAATGTTAATAACTTAAAATTTAAATCATGCTGTATACCGCCTAATTCTGAGTAAACGCAACGATCCGAATGTATGAATATTTCTCCCGCTTCGAATACAATTCCCCTGAATGCTGTAGGCGCGTCAACATCGATGTCATACATATAGCAAGCGCCAATTAAGTTGGCGCGAAGAGGGGGTTTAGCAACAGACTGTTTTGTGATTGGCTTAACATCGATGTCATACATATAGCAAGCGCCAATTAAGTTGGCGCGAGGAGGGGGTTTAGCAACAGACTGTTTTGTGATTGGCTTAACGCGTTCAGGAGATTTTTATTCGGAGCGGGAGAAATATTCGTACATTCAGGCCGTTGCGTTTGCTCAGAATCAGGCGGTATACCAATTTATATAAAAGAATAGTTTAAGTACTATAGTAATAGTAAACTTCATAATAAATAACGGGTGTTTATTTGAAAAGTCAATCTAGTAGCTTGTGATTTACTGAGAACATTTTGAAGTATGTCGTAAATTAAAATTTACTAGTTAACCTACGAAGTCGTATATTTCGACAGTTTCATACATACAAATAAATAACAAATAATAGGTATTTATTGAAAACTATAACAAATGTTGAAAATGTTGTCCTTCAAGATCAATGCACTTTAAAATCCTCCGTTCAAAATTTCTGATGATATTCTGCAACATTACTGGATTGTTATTAATTTCCATGCATTTCTGTTCGATTCTCTGTAGCATATCATTCAAATTCAATATAGGTGTTCGAAATATGTTATTTTTTAGATAAGGCCACAAAAAGAAGTCGCAAGGTGTTAAATCGCATGAACGTGCAGGCCAGGCAATTTCAGTATTTCGACTAATTATGCGCTCATCAAAAAATTCTGTTAAATAATCCAAAGATTCTGCAGTACACTGACAAGGTGCTCCGTCTTGTTGGAAATATGCATTTTGAAGTTCATCATCATGCAACTGATTGACAAATGGTGGTAAAATTTCCGTACGGTACCTTTGAGCAGTTAACGTTCCCTGAAAAAATATTGGTCCAATGATTCGCCTTTGGCTTATAGCTGCCCAAACACCAATTTTCTCTAGATGTAGCGATTCCTCATTAATTACATGTGGATTTTCACTACTCCAAATTCTTGTATTTTGTGAATTTAGGTATCACGTTTTATAAAACCATGCTTCATCAGTAAAGATGACTCTTTGCGAAAGTTCTCCATTATTGTTCATATTTACAAACCAATTACAAAACTGTAGTCTACGTGGGTAATCAATTTCTAACAATTCTTGTACTGCTGTGACACGGGTATGGATAAAGTTGCATATCTTTTCTTAATAACTTGTGAGTTGTACCAACAGAAAGGTTTATTTGTTGACTCAAATGTCGAACAGATGTTTGTGGTTTATTTTCCATTATTTCTTCAACGCGATTGACAACTTGAGGTGTACGTTTCTTAACTGCTCGGCTGCCTGATTTTCTTAAGAGACTAACAGTTTCAGAAAAAAGTTTTAAAGTTCTATCCAAAGTATTCTTAAATTGTATATAATCTATTACAAAATGTGGAAACTCAACTTGAAATTCTACCATGCAATCTTGAACTGAATAAACCCATAAACCATCAATTTTATTACCACTTCGAAAATAAGCCTGGACTAAAAAAAAATTATGTTCTGAAGTGAAAGCCATTTTAAAACTGAGAAGCAATTTATTTAAACTAGAATCGACGCACGATTATTTTATGCACTAACTGATATTTGTGATTGACATTATCAAATGTCATTTGGATTTACGTTTATGGAACAACAAACACATACTAATATATATGCGTCTTATTCTATCAAAATTTCAAAGTAACCTAGATTGACTTTTCAAATGAACACACGTTACTTGAATTTTCCAAGTTCCTTGAATAGATAAACGTTATTTATTGTAACTGTTACGATGCACGTGAAATTTCAAACATCCGTTTGAAAATATCAAATATATATATATTATTATTTGATATGCACCATAAATCAGAATAACCTAAAAGGACAATAACAACGTTGTAATAAATTATATATGATAGAATGTGCATTTTGAAATGGACATTTTGTAATACTTATCTATAAGAATAAGCATGCCATTCGTTTTAAAATATGTATTATTAATCTGTATAGAATATCAATACCAGTGAAAATAATTCAAGAAGGTTTAATAATATACAGAATACAGTCAAATATAGTATTTATCCATACATTAGAAATAAATATATTTGTTTATATGTATATTGTAAACAATGCAGCTGTCAGTTTAGAATTCAGAACCACAGGTTAGATATGTTTCAAGTTACGATGAAAGAGAAAATACGTAAATCCGAAGATAAGAAAGGGTAGTCGATTGATTGAGAGGAGAAGAAAGATATGATGTGTGGATCTATGATATGAAGGCGTGAATTGTAAAGAAGACACGGCGTCAGACGGTAGAGAAGCACAGAATAAATGTAAATAAGGCAGAGAGCATGTGGTCTTAAGAAAAATGGAACACTTGAAAAATTAAAACAAGAATACATTTAAAATATTAAACACTGTTAGAAAGAAATATTAAGAAAACGTAAATCAGTATAAGAACGAAAGTTTTTAAATATGGGAAATTATTTAGAAGAGTATTATAATTTACAAAATGTTTTTGAAAAAGGGTTAACGTCACAGGTGATATATATATATAGAACATTTCTCAAGAAGAGGACACTTACCGAAATATCGTCTTAAAGCGGTGGTCACAAATAAAAATTTGTTTTGTAAATGATATTGAATTTAATTCATCATTAGGATTTTTATTTTTTTAGTTTTAAAGAAAAGAATTGCCCTATTTAGTTTAAATTAATCAATATATATATTGATATAAAATAACATGAGAGCAAAATGAATTGAGGTAGTAGGAGGCTGCGGTTCGTAGATCGTATTTCGTGAATTATATTCACAATATTTTTCTGTCAAACCTTTAATGACAGACTGTCAGTGTGAATTATTAATTCTTTCAATACAATTTAAAAAAAAAAAACAGTATAATCACATTCAGAATGTTTACTCAAGAACAAATGGTGTTCATTTTAGAATGCTACTTTCGTAACGGTCGACATTTGCCAAACTGCGAATGGTATTATTCAATAGAAATGTGCAAGGAAGAATTCCAACAACGTTTTCCTGAAGTTGTTTTAGTAAATAAGAACTTTTCTCGTGACCTATTGAGAATTATAAATAACTTTCGAACAACTGGGTCTGTAAAAAGACAATGGAAAGGGGGAAGATCTTCTCGAGTTAGGACCCAAAATGTTGTTAATAATGCAAGAAACGCAATTAGAGAACAACCTACAACATCTGTCAGAAGACTGGCACAACAGTTGGATATAAGTTATGGAACCTGCCGCAGTATTCTTAAACGCGATATTGGTATGCATCCTTACAAGGTTCAATTGTATCAAGAACTATTGCCGCCAGATTACGTTCGAAGAGTTGCCTATTGTCGTTTCTTTAATGCAAATCTTAACGACGACGATGTTTTGGATAAAACGTTTTTCACCGACGAAGCGTGGTTTCACCTGAACGGCTACATAAACGCTCAGAATATGCGTATGTGGGCAACAGACAATCCGCATTATTATAGGGAAACAACGTTGCATCCTGTAAAAATAGGGGTTTGGTGTGCCATGTCACGTAGAAGGCTTATTGGTCAGATCTTTTTCGAAGGAACTATAAATGTTTCCAGTATATCGCAATAATATACTGGAAACATTCATAAATCAATTGCATGATGACGAGTTACAGTTAGGTTTCTTTCAGCAAGATTCCGCACGACCACACACTGCCCGTGAAACAATAAATTATTTACGTGATTTTTTTTATGAAAGAATTATTAGTGTTGACCGTTTCCCGCCAAGATCGTGTGACTTAACTCCTCTGGATTACTTTTTATTTCCATACTTAAAAAAACTCTATTTTTAAAAATCCAGTGCATACAATAGACGATTTACGGAACAATATCGTACGACTGTGCGAGTTAGTAGACGGATTTATTTTACAAAAGGTTTTTGAAAACATGAAGCGGCGCGTAAATTTATGTTTGAATGCCGAGGGACAACAGTTTCAACAATTATTGTAAACTTTTCAATAAAATATAAAACATGACATTTGTTGGGGCAACTAGTGTATTTGGTCGTCGCTCCTATGTTGACTCACCACGCACGGGTTGTAAGGCCGTATACGCACTAATTTATTTAATCTTCGGTGACAGTTATTAATGAAATGCGGCACATCCAATTTAAAACCTTTATTTACATATATACATTAATTCATACATGAAATTGTTGATAAAGTAAGGTTGTTATCTTGAACATTGTTCTTACGAGTATTGTAAGAACGTTGTTCTGTGACAAAAATAGCTACTCGAATTGTCTTATTGACTTTGAGTTCGCGGCTTGCTTTAGCGAATTGCTTTATTGTAATGCTGCTGTAGTCATCGCGCGCAGACCTATTTAAAGACCTTTTAAACATGGTAAGCAAAATTTACCCTTTCCCTTCCATTAACAAAATAGGCCACATGCGGCTAAAATGATCAACAAAGTTCGGCAAGTTACAAAGAACCGCTTTGATTGTAAATTGTGCCTACAATGCAAACGTTGCATCTAGTTTTTGAATCTATCTGTATACATGGCTTAGCACGTTCATTATTAAAATAACATAATTTGAAACGTATCAAATACTATAATTTAAAACGCATTTTTGAGAAGGCGGCAATAAATAACTGCCGGTAGAATAACATTGGTATACATGTGGAGGCACGTTAATCGATAAATATAACTTGAAACTTATTTACAAAAATGAAGCGATAAATAAGCGCCGGTATAAACAACGGTCTACAAATACGCGTGCGGCAGCTTATTGCCGCAAACATATACAAAAGTGCCTGGCGTGAATATCTGTTGATAAAAACGTAATACGCGGTATCATAAATTTATGAAACGTCTGCATCTTGATATAATAAGAAAAATATAATTACATATACAGAAGGTTTTAAGTTTGTTTCTGATTCTTATATTTAAATACTAAAATCTAAGCTTTTATTAAAATGAATAATACTTATATTTAATATATAATGTAAAATTAATAATGTTTATGTTTAAAATATCATATATAAATTAGTTTCGCTATAAGACGAAACAACATTTGTATGACATTTTATAAATATTTTAAGTTGTAAATTAAATTTGTATCAAGGAGACATTTAAGTGTTGTCAGTAAGATTTATTTACTTTATAATTCACGAAATACGATCAGCGAACCGCAGCCTCCTACTACCTCAATTCATTTTGCTCTCATGTTAGTTTCTAGGTTTTAAAATGTTAAATTCCATATAATATTAATAATTATGGTAATAATTATGTGCTGGTAATATTGTGATAATGGTATAAATATCCAAGAAAGCTGCCACGTTTGGCGACAAATGATGTATAAATTTTGGCTTAACGATGGTTAATAAGAACGATAATTCATTAATTCAATATGATTAATTCAAATTAAGAATTGGTTTTAAATTTTTTATAAATTATATTATAGAGTATTATCTTATCTATCTTATTATTGAGCTTAATTTGGTAGTTGAATGTAAGATGTACAATATTATCTCGGCAAGTTTATTATAATAAGTATTTTTTTAATTATAATACATATATTAATACAAGTTCACCAGTTCATATTTTTATCTTAGAACAATGTTATGTGTATTTTTTCTTTCGGCTACTTAGCGGTAGAACTAACCCCAAACCTCGAAGCGAACCCGATCCTAACATCAGCACCGCCTTCTTACCGTATATTCAAGGTATCACCGATCATATAGGAAAGGTTCTACATAGAAATAAAATAAAAACTGTCTTCAGACCCCATTCTAAAGTTTCGGACCTCTTACCCTCGGTTAAAGACAAAATATCTTCGCTCCAAGCACAAGGAGTGTATCGTATTCCGTGTTCGTGTGTACATTGGCGAAACTAAGCGGCCAGTCGGTGTGCGTGTATCCGAACATGAACGTTGTACTAGACTGTTAAATATAGCCGGTTCAGCGCTGGCAGAACACAAACTCAACTCCGGTCATCAAACTCTATTCAAAGATGTCAAGCTTCTGTCCCGTGAATCGCATTATTTCTCTAGGAAAATCCGTGAATCTATTGAAATTTACAAACATCCCCGCAATCTCAATAGAGATGATGGCTATACGTTACATCCGACGTGGCAAACTCTACTGAGAATTACCACGCCCATACGAGGCATGCCATTGGTTCAGTGTCCCCAGCCAATAGCAGGCCACCATCTGACCCGGCCCCCCCTATATAAGTTGTGCCGGTCTCTGTCATAGCATTCTTCAAGCTACTGCGAAACGACAACATCTACGTACAGCCCTGAATATGTCCCTTGAAACAGTGGACGAAACGTTGGCAATTACGCCTAACTCGACGCGGTTTCAACCCGGAAACCGAGATCTACATCTAGAGAACGACCGCGGAAACCTACATCTACATTTATGCTATTGTATTATTTCTCTCCTTATTACTAAAGACGGCAGACTATGTGCCCGGTGCATGGTGACATGAATCATGTCAGCATGTGTACTAAATATTATTTTGGATACTATAATATAAATATGTTTTGAAGGTGCATCTGTGCATCTCACAAAAAGGGTTCCTTGCAACTACGCATAGCATCTAATGTAATAAGTTATTACATTAGATGCTATGCGTAGTTGCAAGGAACCCTTTTTGTGAAACAAAAAACCCTGAGAGTAATTTTAAGAGTCTAAAATAAAAATATGTGTGTATGATGATTTATGTTTAATAATTTGACGATTCATATTTAATAATTGGCGCCCATTTTGAAAGTCAAAGTACACAGCAATATGTATCTGTTGCTCAAATTTAATTACTTAGAATATTTCAGATAATTAAGTTTGCTACCTGTCTTACTAGTTAATAATTAATTGAAGGGTTCGAAAAAATTGCCCAATACCAAGTATTAATTTTATTGATTGTGTTAATATATTTTACGATGAACCAAGTAAAAATTAATCAAATTTTATTTAATATAGGACCTTCTCATTGGGCAAAATTATTCAAGCAATGTGGTGGTAAACATCAGTCTCCAATAGACATTAATCTTTCTAGTCTCAAGAACATACATATGCCAAAGATTTCTTGGGATGCTACTTACAATACTATGCCTGAGCAGATAACTGTGGAAAACACAGGATATACAGGTAAATTCTTGTTTATTTTTATTATATTATTAAAATCGTTGTTTTACTATAAAACTTAATTTTATCTTTTTTATGATTAATTACATAGTAGGTGACCTTATTTAAGTATACCTGCACTTTATAAATTGCTAAAGTATAATTTCTGCAGTTAAATTTATACATTATCAGTTATATTTTATTTTAGTTATTGGGCGGCAATATCTGAAAATGCGTTTCACTATGAAAAAAAGTTTCACTATGAAACTTGTATAGTTTATTCTATGCAGTTGAAGATTCTAATCAAAATTGGCATTACTTAGATACTCTACGACTTATATGGCTATACATTTTCTCTGGGGCTATCACTATGAAACTTGTTATAAAATGGATTTCCATTTCTTAATTCTTTTCTTATGACTTATTCCACTATTTTTATTTATATTTTATATTATAATTATATTATTACTATTTTAAAAATAGTAATGGTGTTGAAATACTCTTTAAATTGTTAATGAAAACACCTACAGATGATTTAAATCACGTGTACATTAACTATTTTCTGACTTCTAGACGCTAGCAGCGGCGGCTCGTGCATAAAAAATGTGGGGGTTGCAAATTTAGTGAATACTAATACTTTTACAGTAGGTAAACAAGGTAGGTCACTAAGTATGCTTTATTAAAAGTTATTTTTGCTAAGGTACATATAAAGAAGAAAAAAGGCTTTTAAAACTCACTGATTCTGATCCTGATTTTATTGAAACAGAAAATCCATGCGACGATCTTTCGCAGTAGCAAATTTATCTATAACCCTTTGATTAAAATCTGGAATACTTTGGATAAAATCCTTTTCTTGAGAAAGCATCGCCAATGCAGAAAGTCTTTCTTGTGCCATGCTGTTTCTTAAGAAAGTTTTTATTGTCTTCAAAGTAGAAAAACACTGCTCCGCTTCAGCTGATGACATCGGAATTGTAATTAGAATTTTTAAAAGTTTTAATGTTTCACTAAAAGTCGCACTTAGTCCACTTTGTGAAATGATGTCATAAAGAGGAAGCAAACCCGAGATTGATTTAAATTCTTCCGTTTCATAAATTACGCTTAGTTCAGTACGGAATTTCCGTTCATCAAAGTATGGGTAAGACTTAATTGTTTCCTGAAAGACATTTTCAGGAAAATGGAGGCTGTATTGATTAAATTTATCAGAATAAAATAGAGACGTTGCAGTTAAGTGTCCAGTAAAGCTAAACCTATCTTTGGCTTGACAAATAATAATATCACAAACTTCCTTTGCTTCTCGTGTATATTCGTTTCCATCGATCTTACGTCGTTTTGAAGTTGATGAGCCGGGCCCACTGTCACTTGTATCCGAAGTGTTCGTTATATTATTTCTGATTTGAGCTAACTGAGTTTCAAATGATAATATATATTTATTGGCCATAAGGGGATCAATTTCTCTAGTTTGAAATTTTGCATATAATATACTTGAGGCATTATCTTGTAAAATAGATTTAACCAGAAAATAAAACTCTTATTAGTAAGAAGCGTAATATAACCTGAAGCTTGATTGATAGTAGTGATATTTACAGTTTTACTTTCATTCAAAATTCTTCGCATTGTTTCTATAATTTCTTCTCTGTGTTCAAACACAGTGGCGACAATTCTGGAATTAAAATTCCATCTGGTTGGGGCCGAACGAGGCAGCCGCTTTTTAACTGTTTCGTCCAATATTGCAACTCTTTGAGAACTATTTGAAAAAAAGGTACAAATTCCTTGTAAATTTGTAAAGAATATACGGACATTAGTGTTGGCAGAGGCAGCATTCAACATAACTAAATTTAACTGATGCGCGTAGCAGTGCACGTAAGCAGCGTATTTATAAGTTTGTTTAATACGTGCCTGTACCCCATTATGCGATCCGCCCATGACGGCTGTCCCATCATATGTCTGGGCAATCAATTTTCTTTCGTTATCTTTAATGTGTGTTTCTAGTTCTGCAAGAATGATTGTAGATAACGTTTTCGCGTCATGATCTGACGGCGCTAAAAAATTCCAAAATCGTTCAACAGGCTTACCTTTAGCTATATACCTAAATACCACGGCCATTTGATATTTATTTGATACGTCTGTAGTTTCGTCAACTATTACAGATAAATAATCCGCTTCTTTTATTTCTTTAGAGATTTCTTCTTGACACACACTGAACATTGTTTGTAAAACTTCATTTTGGATAGTTTTAGAAGTATACTTGAAAACAGTAGCTTTTTCTAAATGGTCTTTTAAAGCAACGTCCAATTCAGCACTAAAATTTATTAAAATCACGAAAAACACCCGGGTTAGAGGACGAAATTGATTCATCGTGTCCTCTCAGCGCAAGTTCAAAAGCTCCACAAAAACGTACACAATTAATTATAATGTTCAGTACATATCGATTGTACTTAACTTTCTCGTTGTGCAATGCTATATTTCTTCGATATGCACTATCCATCTGAGCAGCAATATCCACATTCCCAAAAAGCGATAATTGGACTACATTTTTCATATGCCTTTGTGATATACTATGTTTTTTAATTGAATGATTTAAATCAGTTAAACCCATTTTCGTCCATAATTATTCACCTTCAAATAGTAAGCAAGGAAAGCAGAATAATGCATTTTTTATACTACAACCGCAAATCCACAAATGTTTATTACAAATATCCTTATTAAATAGTCTATTAAAAGTTCGCGTCTTACTGGAAATCGTTTGTTTCAGATTTAAATTCGGAACAGGTCTGCCCAACCGCTTTATTTCAATTTTTTCGGCATACGTTCTTTTATAGAACGGATCCACTATTAAACTCTGCACTGAATTCATTATTATTTAAAAATAAAGAGCATAAACACTTTTAAACACACAAGTACAACTTTTTTATTCGCTTTTATACCGTTGCACCGTAAGCAAGAAATACGTCTAACGCTTTGGTTGCACTGCGGCTGCAACACTATTGTCGTTTATGGAGATATACCCGAAAGACGTTCGACAAAGTTCGTCAGCCGTATAGGGATATATACGTTCGTGGATTGCAATGAGTCTGCAAACCAAGTGTGTTATTCTCTCATTTATTTAACGTATTCATATCCAATTAGATATACCTATTATAAGTAATTTATAATAGTTTATTTATTGTGAGGTAGTACACATTTTTAATTTATAATTTTAAAAATGTAGAATTACGCTTTTTTCATTAAATTAAATCTATTAGTTTTGGTGGTTGCGCAAACTTGCAAACCATAGCAGATACCGCCACTGGACGCTAGATAACAAACTTCGATTTTTTTTCTTGAATAAGTATGTACGATTTTGGTTTGTTTTATATATATAATAATAATAAAAACTAGTTTCTTCTAAGACGTCAGGCAGTGGCATGTCGTGGGGTTTGAGTTTGGAGGATCAAATACCAAAAACAATAATAATTGTAAATCAAAACGGAAAAATCCAAAATAAGGGGCTTATTTTAAACAAAAATCCACCTACCTTAAAATTAAAGTTTGCAGAAACGAAGAGATGGAACAGCGGAATAGTTTTTCTAATGTCATAAAAAATCACTTCACCAAGTAGGTAGCTACGGTTTATAAGTAGGAAAAAGAAAGAACAACATATTTACACAGATTAAACTATGCAAAATGGGTGTGTACGTCATTTTTTTAAAATGAAATCCGCTCTGCGGTCCTTCATGGAAATGAATTTTTCCATGACTTTATCATCAAAATTGTTTATTTCGTGCACTAAATTTCGATTTATGGACATCATAGCTAAAGCATTTAGTCTGTCATTAAGCATGGTATTTCGCAAAAATGTTTTTATATGTTTAAGCGTCGAAAAAGTGCGTTCTGCTTCGGCTGTTGTCATCGATAATTTTTAATATTTTTGATGTTTCGATAAATGTTTCACTAAGGTTATTTTCCATAATAAATAAAAGAAGATTCGTTGCTCCAACAATTTCTTTTAAATCTTCTCTCGAGTAAATTACCTCCAACTCAGTTCTTAATCTTGATTTGCTCAACATCGGATAAAATGAACATACATAGTATAAAACAGTCACAGGGAAATTTTTTGAAAACTGAATATTTATTTTTGTTAAAAAGATCAGCCGCTTGTAAATGACCTTGGTAAGAAAAGCGTTCCTTCATTTGTATTATCATTATATCACAAACTTCTATGGCAATAACACTTCGAAAATTATCATCCATTCGTCTTCTTTTAGATGTTGGATATTCTGATTCAACAATGTTTTTAAGGGAATCAATTTGATTTCTAATGTCAGAAACACTTTTCTCGAAAATTAGTAAGTCTTTTTGCAAATTTTACGTTGTCCTTATTTTTTGATTGCAATTGATTTATACAGTATGTCAACATGTGGCAAAATTTTATGGAAGCATTTTAACCAAAACATAAATTCGGGATCTTCCAATGCTCTTCTTAGACCGGATGCTTCATTTGAAGTAACACTTTTCTCACATCTGGTTTCAATTTCTTCGAACACTTCTACAAGCTTTTCAAGATTTTCACGAACAAAATTAACTGTGCGAATATTATAATTCCATCTAGTTGTCACCGTCCTTGGTAATCTTTTATTTATTATCTCTTGCAAAACATCACAACGATGAGATGAGTTTGAAAAAAAAACAGGTATGGCCGACAGATTATTAAAAAACACGCGTACTTTTGCATCTTGTGATGCCGATTTGACAATAATTTTAGATATCAGTGGTAGAGATGGTTGCTCTGAACCGAACCTGTTCCTTTGAACCTAGTTCGCGTGCCGGAGCAGGTGCACCTAGTTCGCATTTTCCAAAAGAGTAGATCCGATTGAAACGATTCCGAGTCGTACAATTCTGATTCCGATCGTTCAAGTCGGAGCGTCCGAGAGTTGATCTCGCAGTTGCACCTACATATTCGCATCGTATTATGTAAAAGAGTAGGTCCGCCTGGAACGAGTCCGACTAAGCGAAGCGAAATATGAGAAATAAACGACGCAACTACTCCTATATGTATAAATAAATACAACTGGCAACTGTAGTTGCTGCGATTCCGAATAATTGTATATAGCAATTGTGCAACCAAATATATTTATTTTTTAATAATTAGTATGATTTCTAGTCATATGAAAAACTAAATTTTTAACTACACAAAAAAATATATAATAAAAAGTAAAAATAATAAGAACTAATACATAAAAAATAGTTTTAATTTTTGTATTTAAATCTAAATGAAGTCATCGTTCATATTCAGGAAAACTAGTTTTTCTACTTTACTCGCACTTAACCGTGTTCTTCTTTCATTTAAAATATACCCCGCTTTAGAAAAAAGTCTCTCGCATGGAACTGAAGTAGCCATTGCACAACAAATTTCCTTTACAACGATACTTAGATTCGGGAATAAATATTCACTGTCCTTCCACCCACCACTGAAATGGATCCTGATTTCGATTAGCCATTTCACACAACTTTTGTAACACATTCTTTGGCCACATAAATTACATTTAGCAAAGTCTTTATCAACTACAGAAAAAAAATTCCATACAATACTGGTTTGCCTATTAGAACTCATTCTTAAATATTTATAAAATTTAAATTAAATTCCACAAAACTACAACCGACAACGACAATACTTATTATGCAACTAATCGAAATATATCCTATTTAGTAAAGGAAGGTAGAGAAAATACAAATAAACCAAGTGATGTGTTTATTTTAATACATCATACATTTATAGTCTTCACTTTTTTGTAACAGTAACATTATGTCTCTCAACTAGACATTATATTTTTTGTATTAGAAATAGGTGATAATACTATGGTATTATTTTTGTGATTATTTTTTTGTGTATATCGTATGCACTTTAATTTAAAAAAAATCTATAAATTGCAATCTGACACATCATTTAAAATGTAATAAGTTAACTGCTATTTGTATATCCAAGCTGTGTGCCTAAGTAAACATAAAGATTACCCTGACTGATCGGACGCAAAATATGAGTCATAATCGGTCGGTGTCGGAACTGATTTGTGCACCTAGTTTGCCGCACCTAGTTCGGAACTGAAATCCGGGTAGGTGCACCTACTCCGCTCAAGGAGTAGGTTATATCATCTCCAATCAGTGGTTTCATCGCATTGAATTGATAAATAGTCTGCCTTTTCAATTTGCTTACAAATTTCTTCCCTACACACTTGTAACATACTGTCTAGAATTTCATTCTGAATAGTATTTGAGGTCCCTTTAAAAACGGTTGCCGTACGTAAATGTTCTTTTAGTATATTGTCCAGTTTTGCAGTGAAATTAACTAGTTCTTTAAATATTCCTTGGTTCTCAGAGGATTCACTTTCATCATGACCTCTAAGTGCTAAATCAAAAGCACTACAAAATTTTACACAACTGATTATCCTTTTTAAAATATGGCGATTTTTCTCGACCTTATTATTATACGAAATAATACTTTCTCTGTATGCAGAGCTTAAGTGAAACATAATATTAACATTACCCAGCACAGCAAAGGCAGTACAAGAATTGTTGTGGTCACGAGACGATTCATGTTTCCTCATTTTTTCAGGAAGATGGTGTAAATCATTGATTCCTCTTCTTGCCCAGTTGGGGTCCATTCTAGAGTCGGCTTTATAAAAAGCAAGCACGGAATACAGTACAACAAATTTGTTATTTCACACCCACATATCCAGTTGTTTTTTTAATAAATATCTTTTGAAAACCGACGCGTAAAAGACCGGTTTTCGGCTTTTCGTTCACAAGTTTGTGACAACTTTATATCTGGCAGTGGCCTCCCTAGTTCTTTAATTTTAAGTTTATCGGCTAATGGCAGCCTATCAAAATTTATTTGAATAATATTATTTACGAAATTCATTATTTATTATGACTAATCACACCCGAATTATATTATACAATACGGTACGATAGTCCCGTAGACGGCAGATAACTGCGCCGTAAAATATCCTAAATATTTTTATGGAATCGTGTACAATCGGCCAATATCGGGTCACATTCACCAGGAATCTATAACGATTTATGCAGGCCGCGGCGTATTTGCGCCTTAATATAATTCTGTGGATTCTAACAACGTTAGACAACGAAAACGGAGTTCAGTTTTTGAAATTTAGAAATTCTAACTACTTATATGAATAATAATAATAAAATGAATAGTAATAATAAATATTTAAATAAACATTTGAATTGTGAGTTATATTAAAAATGATAAGAGGGGCGCGCGGCTTCGCGGCCTTATACAGCTACCGCCACTGACGTCAGGTATGAAAAAAGTAACGAAATAATAAACATTAATGACCTTTACTATGTAATATAACTACTAATATTTCTGCGTTATCTTTCGATAAATTCAGATCTGGAATTAAGTCAATTAATTAAAATTGTTTGAAGTAACAAGGACGCAATTCCAGTCCGAATCAGGGAAGAAATTACGGTATATTATAATGTTTAATCTTTTGCATAAATGATTTACCTGGCAGATCCAACATAAACCTGGATAAATGTACCTATATTCCCAGCATCTGAACTATTTCTTTGCTAGGTGGTTTCGTTTCGATTTCCTTTATTTCCTTTTTATTTAACTATAAGATAATTGCTGTAAACTATTGTTGTGAATCAGACACGTTGCTATCCTTCTGCTTTTGTTAATTAATTCTTCGGTTGATTTTCCTATAAAATAATAGTGTTTCATCATCCGCGTATACGGTTGTATAGCACAGACTTGAGTAAAAATCCCTAATATTAATTAAAAACTAGATGGGATAGAATTTTTAACCTTGAAAAACCCCGTATTTAATGTGCCACTACAAATGATCTTGGTTGAGTGACAATAAATTTGTTTTCTATTTAAAGGATGATATTAAAAAAGTTTCAGAGAATTATAATAATCTACTTTATACAGGAGTTTAGTATAGTTTATGATTTTAATGATTGATGGGATCCATTTACTATTTTATCTAATAGGTCGTATAGAGCTTTAGTCACGGTACTTTTTGTATGTGCTCATATAATAATAATAATAATAATATTTATTTATTTGCCCAACAGGTAATCCCAATTACAGAGCAATAAGTACACAAATTAGATGTATGAATACACATACTATGTTAAATTATTACATAACTAAAATAATTTTGATATATAACAAATAAGTAATACCGATAATTATGATGTCAAGGTTCACATATCCTTAGTGTCCACCTCTCCAATGAATATGTCACTATAATATGCCTCAGCATTCCTCATCATGTGGAATATCGGTGATCTCATCAGTAGATTCGTCCTTGGAGTCGACAGCAAGAAAGTAACAGGGTTACGGATACTAACACTAGGCACATTGACTCTGACCCTAGACAACAGCGCGGCACAATCAATTTTATTGTGGAGAAGATTATGAAGAAACCTTGCGCTATAGTTAACTCGACGAACAGTCCAAGACTGAACCCCATAGAGTCGAAGCAGTTCTTCATAGGAAGTGTTCCAGTCAGGATATACACGATTAGATTTGAAAAAGAGGTATTTTACAAATCGGCGCTGTATACGTTCAACTGGAAACTGTTGCGAGATGTAGAAGGGATACCAAACAATAGACGCATACTCGAGTTTCGGAACTATAAGAGTGAAATACAAAGATTTTAGCAAGGAGATGCTGCTGAAGCACCCCGAGGCTCGAATGAGGAAGCCCAATGCTCTCGAAGACGAGTGGCAGATGCCCACAATGTGATCATTAAAAGATAGCTCCGGATCAAACGTCACTCCCAGGTCCCTTACCGAGTTTGTGTTATTCAACTGCTGATTATTTATAAAATAACGTGATAAGACTGGTGCGTTCTTCCTGGAGAATGACATCACCACACATTTGTCGATATTCAAAGACAATTCATTCCTCCGAGACCACTCCACAAGAATGTTAACATCAAGCTGCAAGCCAATAGCATCACCTGGTTTGGCGATATCAGAAAATAGTTTCATGTCGTCTGCGTAAGCTAGCGCCTGACATCTTAACAGTGGAAAAAGGTCATTCATATATAATGAGAATAGCAAAGGTCCCAAGTTAGAACCCTGCGGTACTCCAGAAGCCACTGCAAAGGTGTACGATTTATAACCATTATAAAACACATAATTATATCGATTAGATAAATAAGATCCCAACAACATGTATAAATTCGGAGATAAGCCAAAGCTATCAAGTTTTTGAAGTAGCAACATATGGTTGATGCTATCAAAAGCATGTGAATAATCCATATAAACAACATCCACTTGACCCCTACTGTCCAAGACTTCATTCGTATATTGCGTGAAGCAAGCTATATTTGTAGTAGTAGACCGACCTTTCATAAAACCATGCTGGTGATGTGTGATATATGAATGGGTAATGAAGTAAATAGCATCAAACAAAACTTGTTCGAAAATTTTTGGTAAAGTTTGATAAGAGCGAAATTGGTCTGTAGTTTGAAATATGTCTGCTATCACCCTTCTTGAATACAGGAACAATACGGCCGCACTTCCATCTATCGGGGAAGGATGATGTCTGCAGTGCTAGGTTTATAATTTTGGTTAGTGGTACCGATAGAACAAATTTGGTGTCCCTGATCAGGAAGCTGGGAATGCCATCATCACCAGAGGTAAACCTATCAGGAAAAGTAGCCATTATGCTGGAAATATAGTGTAGTTTACAGCAAAAAGATTTCGTAGTGTAGAATCAGTTTCTTCTTTTGAATATCTTCTAAAACTTAGCCAAAATTGATATATCAATTGACCAAGAACATGCTGGATCTTTCTTGTCTCCACATTTAAGGAAAGGTACCATTTTTGTTAACTTAAATTTATTTGTAACCCATAAATGCATCTACTTAGCAACGTATAGCAAACACCAATTAAGTTGGCGCGAGAAGGGGGTGCGCAGAAGCCGTTTTTAAAAACGTCCACCCCCACTACTCAAGTAATTGTCAGAATACATTTGTCATTGACGTTTGACAGAACATATTTTGTAATGTCTTTGCTAGGAGATCATACACGCTCAGAGGTTAGAATTATCTGACATTTGATGTAAAACCAAATACAAATCTCCCCACTCCTCCTAATCCTGCGCGAACTTACCCCTTCTCGCGCCAACTTAATTGGCGTTTACTATATATTGCTAATATTGCAAAGGTTTAGATATAAAAAGGCCAATATACTTTAGTATTCGGACCGCCATTTCGTATATATACTCGAATAGAGAATTTTTTAGATTCACAATTTCAGTAAATCCTTATGTGTCCGTGGTTGGTTTGAAGTACAATGCTGTGTTTTTATGTTTGTTAGTTTTATTTAGTAGTTGATGTCGCACTGAGATTCTAATATATTATTAAAAATTAGTTTGGCACAGATTTAAATCATTTACTGGTATTTTATGTGCGTTTGATTTTCTATGGTTATGCATTCTATTCATTTATTTATTAGGTAGGTACGCATTCCATTTGTTATGTAAGATTTAATGAGTTGGTAGTAAGAATGAGTCAGCTTTCTTTTTAATTTGTAGAGAAGACCCTTGTGCTAAACCTCACCAAAAATTTGCGATATATCTGAAAAGACAGCAGATATCGACCATACGCAAAAGATTGAAACTAGATCCAACCATTTCATCTCCCATTTCAATTCTAATATGTGTCTTTGTTTACGGCATCAAGGTTTAATATTGATTTTTATTGAAATCCATGAAATTAATTTTTTTCAATCATTGTTGAATATTTCTCGAATATTGTTTCCATTTAGTTAGTAAAAAAATTACTCAGCAATGATAAACACAAATGGCCACAAATAGGAGGAGATCATTAAAATTTTGAATTCTATCATAATTATAATAAAGATGATCCATTCCTAAATATTTGACTAAATCTTTAGGAGATGCATCGCCATAAGAATCAAAATAAAATTTAACGTTTCCTTGTTTTATCGAAGCAGTCCATTAAGATCCATTTTGATATGAATTTTCCAAATTTAGTATTCTACTTTCATTTTCTCTCGGATATTTAGATAATTCATCTTTCATATAACAACCTCTAACATTTTTAATATTTTTACCATATTTTTCAATATCAAGATTTGTTAATGGTTTTACACCTACACAAACTTTTTTTGCTTTGTGTAATTTATTAATTTGTCTAGCATCTAATTTAACTTTCTGATTTCCAGTATCAATTTGATCATTTTTTAATTGAATTATAATATCCACTTTCTTTTTATAAGCAGCACCAATTTTTTTTAATTATATTCCATTTATAAAGTAGAAATATATTATTATTTCAAACCCATTCCAAAATATACCTTTAATTTCATAACATTTGAAACTATACGCGCATTTACTTTTTCACCAAAAGTCGCATCTTCTGCTACTTTTCTTTCATCTGATTTATCTATTAGGACATTATCTACTTTCCGTATTTCTTTCATATCATCAGTATTATCATAAATTATATCATGTCTCATACAGCCTTCATCTAATTTATCAATTGGTTTAACTCCTTTGTGCTAATCCTTTTTTTTAGGTTAGTAAAAGGACCAAAATAATTATATCCTGGTAAATGCATCTCAGGTAATGGTAATTTTTTTATTAAATAAGTCACCAATCCTTCTACTTTAATCATTTTCTTTGGTAAGGATAATATAAATGTTAAATATTTTATACCTTTTGGAGTATCAATAACTTCCTCTTCTTTCACAAGAAAGTGTAAAATCCCAAGTTTTTCGTTATGAAAATTATTATTACCAGCTTGTTCTTGAGCCGCAATATAATTCATTCTACTTGTTGTTATTTAAATTTTCAATGTATTTATATTCTATTGGATTATTATTATATTCAACTAATCCTGATTCTGTGAATTTCTTACCATGTTTTATATTTTCCCAAATATTTGAAACCACGTATAGAGTCTATACGTGGACGCCGTGTAAAGTAGTTGTTGCGTAAGCGGTGTTCTAGCTTTACTGTGCCCCATGTGCGACACCTTGATTAGTGGCTTTTACCTACTGATGATGACAACTTAGTTGTCGAAATACGTATTTAGGATACGATTAACAAATGTGGTAAGGGGTTATATACCTTTTTTTAAATAAAAATAACAAATCAATTACACTATGTGCTATGTGTTATAAAATATAATACAATTGGTAAATAAAAATATATTATGTTCCATATAAATACATCCAAGTTATTTAATTTTTTAAAAAAAATTATCGCATATCTTTGCGCTCTCATTTTTTCGATTTCAAACACTGACAATTCAGTAATTAATTTATAGATGAGGGTTTCATTTTCTATTTTTTGTCTTATAAAATTCTAGTTATGAAAGAAGTTATAGCACTGCTCTCGTTATATTTTGATATCCCGTAAGTTCGAGATCTAAGAAATAATTTTAGATGTTAGTATGTTTACAATTTTGAATGAAAACTTAATTTACTAATAGTTCAGGTTAAGGTAAAGTACGCAAATTCTACTCAGGCGAAGATACAAGGAGGACCTATGAGCTCGTCGTATATCTTAGATTCCCTACATTTTCACTGGGGAAGCTCAGATCATAAAGGAGGTGAACATACTATAAATAGCAAAAGCTTCCCAATGGAAATGCATACTGTGCATCTGAAGCAACATATGTCATTTGATCAAGCAATCAAGCTGCCCGATGGAGTGATAGCTGTTGGTTATATTTTTGAAGTAAGTAAAGCATTTAGTTTTTCTCTTATAATATACTGATATATCCATTGTTTAGCATTCTCTGCTAATAGCCAAAATTTTAGACAATACATATTCATATTTAAACAGTCTAACATTTATAATTTGTATTATTGAATAAAACCGACTCAGTTTCTCAAACTGACCATTTATGTATAAATTTACGCCTTTATCATTGGTTTAAAATATTGGACATAAGCTAATAGCAGCTTTAAGTTAAAAAAAAATATTATAGCTAATAGAAATAAAATATATTATCAAAAAACCAACGGTAATGTTATTTTACGAGGGTGGATTGGTATATAAGGTCTCTGACAACGCCATTATGTGGATAGTGCGGATGACAAGTTCTAACATGCAACCGGTAATTTCGAATATCTCATTTTAGCACGCAGTTTTATTTTCCTGTGTACCGTCGTTGAGTAACAGTGAGAATTTTTAACGCTGGAAGGTTGCGCACCCATTGAAATTTACAAACATTTGAAAGTTGTTTATGGCAACGATTGTATGGATGTGAAGAATGTTCGCCAGTTGGTTCGACGTGCAAAACTCTGTCACAGAGGCGAAATGAAGGTGCTTGATGAAAGACGATTTGGTCGGCCAGTATCAGTGATGCATAAGAAGAATCAAAGACAAGTAAATGCACTGATTCCAGGAAATCGCAGGATTACGCAAAAATAAATTGCTCGTCGATTAAAAATAAGTCAAGAGTGAATACAGTACATTGTTCAGATGTTGATTTAGAAAAATATTGCACCAGATGGGGTCCCGCGACAATTATAACGGATGTCACGAAAGAATAAAGGAAAAACATTTGTCAAGAAATTTTAACCAGTATCGACGTGAAGGAGATGCTTTTCTCATGAACATTACCACCGGAAACAAATCTTGGGTTCACCATATTACCCGAAAACAAACGGCGTGTAAGAAAACTCAAGAGTTCCTTGACCAAAGGAAGTCATGCTCACCATTTTCTTAACATTAATTCAATAAGATACTGTAAAATTTTACGATCACTAACGTATCAGTACAGTAAGGTCGAAAAGAACATTTTTTTTTCTTGTACCACGACAACCCCAGACTCTATTGCAGCAAGAAAACGATTAAGATAGTGACGAACCTGAAATTAACGGTTTTAATACAGACTTATTCGAATTCGGTGCTATTGAGTTTCATTTATTGTCAAAATTGTCAAATATTCCCGTCAAACCAATTTACATAAATTATTTCTTGAATTTTTGTGTTTATTTTTGAATTATTTATTTGAATGATTGAAAACGCCAAGACATTTAACGGAAGCAATCACTAACGTGCAGAACGGTTGGTCTTTGCGACGAACGGCAATTAAGTGCTAGTAAAAGTTGCATTCATAAAATTTTGAAATTATGGAATGAAGAAGGAAATGTGGCTGGCAGACATGGTGGTGGTAAACAAAAAATATCAAATTCAGGTCAAGATAATGCTCTTGTGCAGTATCTTACTGAACATTACTGAATACCTTTTCACACTGCTGTGAGAGCAAAAGAAGAAACTGGTTTTCCTGGTTGGGCGCATGTAAAAGAATTCTTAAATTAGGTTTGCAATATCAATGTGCTACAAAGAAGTTTGTGTTAACTGATCAGCATAAACAGAGGCGTTTAGAATTTGAAAATACATACAATAATAGAAATAATTATATTTGGAGAAATGTTGTATTTTCCAATGAAAAAACGTTTCAATCCTCACATAATATATCAGTACAAGTCTACAGATCTATAAATTCCCAATATTTGGCGGATTACACGAAGCCTTTAGGAAAAAGTGGACGGTTTTCTCTTAGTGTTTGGGGTTGGATTTCTGTGTCTTAGGTATTTGTTGGGAAATTGATCAACGACTTACAGATTTACAATACACTGACATTTAAATAACATAATGCTACCATTTGTGAGTCAGGTTCATTATAATGGCTTCATATTTCAGCATGACAATTCACCAATCCATACTGCATTTATTGTTAGAGAATGGTTTGGAAACAACGTTTTGCTATGGCCTGCAAATAGTCCTGATTTAAATCCGTTGGAGAATATTTGGACACTAATAGTGAAAAAACGTACGAAAATAATTTCATTGCTCGATATAAAAACAATCTGTCGCTAGCGATAGCGAATGCCTGGGAAGATCCAGCTTATTATGATACAGCACCTCTCATATTTTCGATGTGAAACCATCTTCAAACGGTAATTGCAAACAATGGATCATGGACAAAATATTGATTTAATTTATAGAATTTCCTGTAACCAGTATTTATTAATTTAATTAAACTTTTGTATTCAATCAAATTTATTAACCTGACACTTTCAGTACACATACGTCAAAACATTCACAATTCAAAAGTACAGTTTACATTAGCTAATTATTTGAAATTCCGACATACCAACATAAAACGTGCCCACTTTCAATCGCTCCCGATAGTACATGGTCTTGGCATTTTAAGGCAGTTTGTAGTAGATGTGAAAGGAACTCCGGTTTAGTACCACACGTTCTACAGTTGGTGTCGGTTATGGGCAACTTCATGCTAGTCTTCTAATATAGGAGTGTGGGGATGACTCCACTTGGGCCGCACTGATGAAGCCCTTGGTTTCTGACTTCAAGAACGAGAAGGTTTGCGTTTTTGATATTCTGTTCTCTGAGACAAGTTCATAGAATTTTCCGTGCCACGACTTTGCTTGATGTTCTGATAACATAATCTCTTTCATATGTACTTTTAAGGTGGACACTAATGCGTTTTTTTGCTGTTGATTTCGGATACCTCTTAACTGGCAATTTATCTCGTATTCACGAGTTATATGCTGAGCTGCGGATTGGAGAAAAGCGCCTGCCCCAATCTTCTCGTGCGCGGCTGCTATGTGCAAAAGGAGGTCTGTGGTGTTTAATAAATCAAGATACGTCGACATTAGTATCTTATCGCGTGCCTGTTTTAAGCTAACTAATCCTCTTCCTCCTTCTGTTCTTGGAAGGTAGACTTTCTGGACATATGATCTGGGGTCGTGGAATCGATTTTCGGTCATTATCTTTCTCGTGTTGCTGTCTAAGTTGTTTAATTCCGCCTCAGTCCACTTTATTACGCCGAAGTATTACGTGACTATCGGCACTGTTAATGAATTATAGTTGCCGCGATTTTGTTCTTTCCCTAGAGTTGCGAGCACCATATCTGCCTTAACTTTTGGTAATACTTGTTGGTACTTTGTCATATATATAGTTTTGGGCTACCCCTAGGTACGTATAATTTTCTTCTGTTTAGAGGTGTTGCAATATTTTATTTTTATTTACCTCTCTAGGTGTCAATTACTGCACTTTTGTCTGTGCCTATCTCCTATATCCTGTGTATATTTCTCTACTTCCTTCACGGCTTTCTCTGTTGGCTGCATACAATTTTAAGTCATCCACATAGAACAAGTAATTAATCTTATGCTCCCGGTGTGGTGGCCATCGCTAAACAGAACAAGAGGGCACTCAGGTAATCTCCCTGATATATTCCGGTACGGTATTTCAAAATGTTTGTATTCTTGGCAACCCCTCCTGATGACACCCAAAACCGAGTTTCCCAATCTGCCATTAATTAATGTTTGCAAACAGGATTTATCACGGTCTTATCAAAACTATTTTCAGTCATTCGTGTGAGACAGAGTCGAACGCTTTCTTATAGTCAATCAAATACATTGATAAATTTCGCTTGTACTGTCTAGCATCTTGAATAATGGTGCCATCTATTAATAAGTTTTCTTTGGTGCCATGCACTTTTCTCTTTGTATCTCTCTGTTCATATATTTGGCTCCATAATGGTCCAATATTCACGAGGAGTCGTTCGTAAAGTTTATTATTATTCATTTTATTATTGATGTGTGCGCTCCTTTCGGGAGAAAGGGAAAAGTTGATACACGGCCGCGAGGCAAGCATATCAATATCAATCCTGCTTGATATGGATGGTATTTGCAAGTAAGCTCGGTAGAGGTATTCATTCATTTCATTTATCCATCTCAACCGCTTACTCTTACTGGTCCCTTCGGTGGGCTGACCGGTATGGCCAGTAACACTTTCAGGGATTGGAACTTTGACAATGCGCTGGGTTGGTCTTAGGAAGCAGGATAGATGGTGTTAGTGATCGACCAGAGGTCGGAAAGGGGCGGTCGGAAATAGTCCCCTTTTCAGCCTAATGGGCTGCCTCTGCCGTGGCTATTGCAAGGATCTATGTCCTTGGGCGCTGGGAACGCCACCTTCCCTACGCCAGCTTATTTATCTATTATTATTCATTTTATTATTATTATTATTAATACTATTATTCCATTTACAAGACCCATTCGTTCTTGGTTGCCATTATCTTACCCCATCGGTTCTTTTGAGCAAGATGGTTGGCATATTTATCAATAAACAGGCATTTATTATTATTATTACTTATTATTTATATTTAGTAGGATACCATTTAGTGGTTATTAAACGTTACACATCTTTTTGACATTGACTCTACTAATATCTAGAAGGCCTTCACTTGTATATTCTTCCCTGATCAGTCGATTTTGTTAAATAAAACATTTATATTTTTATATTGCTGTTTGATATTTTAGTTTTCCTAACCTACTACATGTTCTCGATCGAGTTCAGATAGGAAGAACACGAAGGCCATTGAATAACAGAAATACCATTTTACAAATCCATTCTTTTACGGCATTTTTAGAATGCTTGGGATCGTTAACATCAACTACTTTTTCAGAAAATCCTCCACCTCTTTCTGATCTAGATCTTCAGGTCTTCTGAAAATTCTCTATTTAATATTTTATGTATGTATTTTTCGTAATCCGATAAATTATTAATAATAGTTTTGAAGATAATATACACTCCTATCTAACACTTCTTTGTATTTTTTCGCAGAATTTTCTATTTTATTGGTGTATTGGTTGTCAACTATCATTTTATAAACATGGAGTAAATTATTTTGAGTAACTGCCCTAGTAGGAATATTTATGATTATCATTGCATGGTAAATTATGAAACCTGCGAAATTTTCTAAAAATATCTACAGGTGGTTATCCTCATTTTCAAATACTGAGTATTTATTTCAGATAGGTCAACTTTAAACCATAAAATATTATATCGTGTTAGTGATCTTCCAACTCCACAAGTCTTCAAACTTTCGAGGTGCAAATACTGTTCGTGTATTTATATGTCGAACTCAAATTATGTCCAATAAATAATTCTTACAGTCATTAGTGTCGTCATGTACTTACTGACATATAACATTTAATATGAAGTTCCTAATATGATTAATATTGCTTATTTGCTTTTCTAATTTCCTACGCCGCCACACTGATTTTGGAATATATTCTTTTAAAAATTAGATCTTTGCTAATGCTCAAGAAAGGTTTTAAATATATCTATACGTTAATATGCACGTATAACGCTTTTGTTTAATTATGAAACAGACATGTAAATAATTTACATATCTGTAACTGTATACTTGGACAATACCTCGTATTTTCAGCATTTACTTCTGCTTAAGACATATGTTTCTGCCATCTATAGGCGTCGTCAGTTAAGCTAATGTATGTCTTAAGCAGAAGTAAATGCTGAAAATACGAGGTATTGTCCAAGTATACAGTTACAGATATGTAAATTATTTACATGTCTGTTTCATAATTAAACAAAAGCGTTATACGTGCATATTAACGTATAGATATATTTAAAACTTTTTTTGTATATTTACCGCCATCTGGCTCGTTTTTGAAGGACTACCCGTATTGTTTCGTTTCGTACCAGCTTAGCTGGTCAAATGAAAGATCGCTTTTTTCGGTAAAGTCTTTTTCGTCCGTCAGATGTCACTTCTTAAATAATTGCCACCTGATAGGATGGGATTTGCTTTATCTAATAGGCGGTTTCGGCTAAATGTCATATACAGATACAGATCTATTTATAAAGATTTGTATCATTTGTATACATTGCTTCATTAGCTTAACTGACGACGCCTATAGATGGCAGAAACATATGTCTTAAGCAGAAGTAAATGCTGAAAATACGAGGTATTGTCCAAGTATACAGTTCTTCTTCTTCTTCAGGTGCCATCTTCTCTCAGAAGGTTGGCTATCATCACGGCTATTCTCATTTTTGATGCTGCGGCTCTGAATAGTTCAATGGAGCTGCATTTATACCACTGTCTCAAATTATTTAACCAGGAAATCCGTCTTCTTCCATATTTCTTCTTCCCTGTATCTTACCCTGAATAATTATCTGTAGCAGAGCATATCTTTCCCCTCTCAACACGTGGCCCAGATATTGTAGTTTTCTTATCTTTATTGTGTTCAATATTTCCTTCTCTTTCCCAATTCTTTTAAGTACTTCGCTATTCGAAACCCTATCTATCCATCTTATCTTCAGGATCCTCCTATATGCCCACATTTCAAATGCCTCTAGACGCTTGTTAGTGTCTTGCTTTAGCGTCCAGGCTTCCATCCCGTACAGCAGCACCGGGAACACGTAACATTTCAATACCCTGATCTTGAGACGCAGACTAAGGTCATTGCCACACAATACTTTCCTCATCTTGTTGAATATATTCCTGGCTTGGCCGATTCTCGTTCGAATTTCTTCTGAATATTCATTTGTGTCTGTAACAGTTGTTCCCAAATATTTGTATTTCTTTACTCTCTCTATTGGCTGTTCTCCAATCCATAAGCCTTCTTGATGTCGGTTAGACTTTGTAATAATCATGAATTTAGTTTTTCTAACATTTAGTGTGAGGCCACTTTCTTCGCCATTTATTACAACCTGGTCCATTAATCTTTGTAAGTCTTCCAGTGATTCTACGATAATAATGGTGTCATCCGCATATCTAATGTTATTAATAATTCTTCCGTTAACTTTTATTCCTATTGTTGTTTCTGCTAACGCTTTCTGAATGACGTTCTCAGAGTATAAATTGAACAACAACGGGGACAACACACAGCCTTGTCTCACACCGCGCTTTATCCTTATATCTTCCGATACCTCTTCACCCAGCCTGACATTCGCTGTCTGGTTATAATACAAATAAGCTATTATCCGAATATCCTTGTTGTCTATGTCTTTGAGAAGCCGAATCAAGTCGTCATGGCGAACCCTGTCAAATGCCTTGTTGTAGTCCAAAAAGCAGTGTACAAAGGTTGATTAACGTCCATGCATCTCTGAGCCAGCACGGTAAAGCCAAATAGTGCTTCTCTTGTTCCCATTGCATTCCTGAATCCGAATTGAGAGTCACTAAGATCTTGTTCTAATTTTCTGAATATTCTCTGGTGTATGATCTTCAGGAATATCTTGAGGGTGTGGCTCATCAGGCTGATTGTCCGATGGTCATTGCATTCCTTTGCGTTAGGTGTTTTTGGCAGGGCAATAAATGTTGATCTCAACCATTCTGTGGGAATGATGCCTGTGTTATAGATTGTGTTGTATAGATCCACCATTACCTATTCGCCCCTCTGTTATGAGTTTAATCAATTCTGTTGGTATTTCATCAGGACCTGGAGCCTTATTATTTTTTGCTAATTCGACTGCATGTTGTACTTCTTCTCTTGTTATGCTTGGACGTACGACCACCGCCTTCATCCTCCATAGCTTCACGTCGGTGATCCTCGAACAGCTCCTGCACATATTCTTTCCACCTCTCAAGCTTTCGCTTTGTTTCAGCAATTATTTGTCCGTTTTTGTCTAAGAGAATATTATTTATTTGTGCGCTTTATACCAGTTAATTCTTTAATCTTTTTATGTAGATTAAAATCGTCATTTTTCCTTTGTAACTCTTCTATTTCAGCGCATTTATCTCCGTACCATTTCTCTTTGGCTTCTCTTATTTTCTTTCTTATCTCTTTATTTGTATTATTGTATTCCTCAATGTCTCTATTTTTTTGCAGTCGTCTTCTTGCCATTAACTTTAGTATCTCATTGGTCATCCAGGATCTATTGCTATGCACTACTTTCTTTTGTAGTATTTCCCGACTGGGTGTCATTATCGCTTCTTTAATGGATTTCCACTTTTCGTTCGGATCTTCATCTTTATTTAACCTTATTCTGCCCAACTCCTCATTGATCTTCTCAGTTACCTGTTTTCTTATTAGTGGTTCACGTAAATGTGATATTTGTATCTTTCCACTGGTTTTCTGGGGAATGAGCTTTTTGAGTCTAACTTCAAATTGGGTTATCACGGGATTATGATCTGTTTTTACGTCAGCACCCGGATATGTTTTGGCAAATTTAATTGCATTCCGATATCGTTTATTTATTAATACGAAATCTATTTGGTTTCTACTAATCTTATTATTAATGTTATCAGCTGGAGACTTCCATGTATATAGTCTTCTTTCATGGAATTTAAAGTAAGTGTTTGTTATAATCATGTCCTGTTCTTGGCAGAATTGTGCCAATCTATCCCCTCTTTCATTCCTAACTCCCAATCCGAAGTCGCCTATTAAGTCTTCCACTCGTCCTTTTCCTATTTTTGCGTTAAAGTCGCCCATAATGATTGTGACATCTCTCCCCTTTATCGTGTGCAAGGCCCGCTGTACGTCATCATAGAACTGTTCTATTTCGTCTTCCTCTTTATCGGCAGTGGGGGCATATATTTGTATTACATTCAGCATTCCTTGGGCTATCTGTAGTTTTATCGTGATCACTCTGTCTGAGATGGGTATGAAGCTCGTTACGTGTCGAGATAGGTTCTTTTCTATTGCTATTGCTACTCCGTTCCAATGCTTAGGGTTGTTGCTTCCTGAGTAGTATATCTTTGCCTGTTGTATATTTATTTCCCCTATGTCCGGCCATCTGGTTTCACTTAGTCCCATTATGCTCACATTCAATCGTTGCATCTCTTGAAGTACGTAATAGATTTTAACGGCTTCATATACAGATTTGATGTTCCATGTGCTTATCTTAAATTTCTTCAGGTAACTTTTTGCCATATTCAAAACCGCCCCCCCCGGAGATCCGATTGGGGGACTAGAAACTCCGGAATATTTCGCTTTGAACTTAGCCATGTTGATTTTACTAGGGATATCCTTCGGGTCTTTAATGTGGTAGTCATCCCGTGGCTTTCCACATCCTTGTGCCGTTGGCTACTTATTAGTAGCTCTTCCGCCTTCGGGAGCAATTTCTTGCTCCCAGGACAAAAGAATGCCCTTTCCCCATTATATTGGGGGGGATTGCTTATACCGGCAAACACTCGGTCGACAGAGCCTCGTTAGTTGTCTAGCAGGGCGCACCACGGGCAGGTGAGGTTGTCATTTGGGTTTGGTGTTGTTCATCCTCACCCCTTACACCAGTTACTTACTACAGTTACAGATATGTAAATTATTTACATGTCTGTTTCATAATTTGCTAATGCTGTTCTAAATGAATATAACTTTTCAACAATATAAAAATGCTATATTGTGAAATTAAGTTTAATATACCGTAATATTATATTTGTTTCTAATATTTCTTTTCAGATTGAGGACACGTGCCATACACCGATTAAATACATTCAAGAGTCATTTGATCTGATAGAAATGGATATTGGCACAGCACAACCACTACAAAATATGTTTCCAATAAGCGAACTAGCAGAACCTTTTTGTTCTGGTTATGTCACTTACAAAGGTTCACTCACAATACCTCCCTGTGCAGAATCGGTTACGTGGATTATTTCACCATACACAATAGGCCTTTCCAAGTTGCAGTTGCAAGCGTTTAGGAAATTATATGATTCCTCAAAAAATTTGGAGAACAATTTCAGGCCAGTGCAACCACTAAATGGTAGAACAGTGCATTTCGTCAATTAAATGATATATTATGTAATATTTTTAATATTTAATTATATTTTAGAAAAGAATGTATTATTTTTTAATTTATTCTAGAAAATGTTATTCACTTAGCTTCACATGTGCTTTAGTTTTCCTCCGCTTGTGCAAAATTAAAGGAATAACAAACTGGGAATGGATATGTGGTCCCATAAATATTTCGGGGATATTATTAGATGATTGTTAATGTTAAATTCTGTACCCAGAGAGAGATTCCACTGTAATGATTTCAAAACAAAGATTATAACCTTAGAAAACTAAATGCGAGTTAAAATACTATACCGAGAGTATATCTTATTGTGAAACATGCAAAACATGCATATACGATTGTTGCTAGAGTAAAGTAATAATTAAATGACAGCAATGTATTAAAGCGTGTATTTTATTTTGAAACATAGGTTGTCAAAATAATTAATAATTTCATTTTTTTGACTTAAGTGTAAACAAATCAAATACAGACATAGAAAACATTTTATTTTCAATCACAGTTTCTTACTACTTTTAGGCTGAATAAAACAAGAATTAATTGAAATTCAATTTATTTTATTAACATAAATGAAGCAAATTTAATAAATTAATTTAGCAGATTTTCAAAAATATCGCCGTTGATGGCCAAACAGTGTCCTAAGCGATGATAAAATTCATTAATCGCATTTTGTATTTGTGCAGGAGTTATTTCCCTTGCAGCTACTCGTATCTTATTTTTTAATTGGTCAATATTAGTTAGATGTTCTACATTAAAAACTTTATTTTTGATGTAACCCCAAAGAAAAAAATCATTTGGAGACAGGTCTGGTGACCTTGCGGACCAATCCACTTCTCCCCCACGTCCTATCCAGCGGTTTGGAAGTCTGTTGTTTAGAAAGGTTCGGACTATTTGGGAATTGTGCGCTGGTGCACCATCATGTTGGTACCAAATCTCACCAGGAATATTTAAGGCGTTAAGGGCCGGTAAAACTCTCTGCGCAAGCAATTCTAAATATCTGTATCCTGTAAGAGTACCCTCAATAAAAAACGGTCCTATGACATGCTCGCCCATCAACCCTGCCCAAACATTGACTTTTTGTGGTCGTTGAGTCCTAGTAGAACGGTATCTGTGCAAATTTTGCTCTTGGTGGTTTTGAAAATGATATGCTTTAAATTTTTCGCGTTTCAATAACTTATGCACGGCAGATTTGCTAACATTTGAAGCTTGTGCTAAAGCTTTTGTAGAGAGCATGTTGTTGTTAGCGATAGCTTGTAATATTTCAGTTTTTTTTTCATCCGTAATAACATATCTGCGTCTATTCTTTTTCTTGTGGTTAGGAACGAGACATCCACTATTTTTATACTTCTGTACAAATCTACTTATTGTAGCTGGACTGGGTTTCGGACGTTCGGGATACGTAAGGTGAAATAAATCTGCAACATTTCGCAAACTCATATGTGAATAATACCAGTTTATTAACGACAATTTCTCTTGTACACTATATATTCTAGGTATAATTGTAGGTTACACTTTATTGCAGTAATTATCTTAAGTCAAAAAACTGAAATTATTAATTATTGTGACAACCTATGTTTCAAAATAAAATACACGCTTTAATACATTGCTGTCATTTAATTATTACGTTACTCTAGCAACAACCGCATATGTATGTTTTGCATGTTTCACAATAAGATATACTCTCGGTATATAAATAAAAAAGGTTAATATTAAACTTTAATATTACATAATAAATTATTACTTTATATTACTAATTAAAGCGCACCCATGTCTGTTTCAAATACTGACGTTAGCGAAGGACGACGAACCATGCGACGTAGCCAACCGAATGAACAACCTGGTGCACTAGCTATCTACAGCGTAGAGCTGTGTATGTATTAGCAAATAAAATAAATGCCCTTTTATTGTGGAAGTAGAAGAAGTAGAATAGAAAAAATAAAATTGACAAAAATAAAATTTGAAGTCGAAGATCCCTGTTTTGTTGCCATAATTCTGGACGAAACTGCACATGTAACAAATATTAGTCAGCTATAAAAAGTCTTACGTTATGTAACAAAAAAGGCGAAATTAAGGATGTTTAAATGTTTCCATGCAAAGAACAGCTTCTACTTTATATTGTAATGTTTAGACTATAGTGAATGATTAGAATTGTGGTTCAAAATTAGTAGCTCAAAGTTATGATGGAGCAGCAGTAATGGCGAGTGAATTAGGGGGATTACAGGTTAAAGGAAAAGAAGCGTATCAAACCGCACTTTTTCTACATTGTATGGTACATCGCCTAAATATGGTTTTACAACAGTCTCTTAATATAATAAAGGAATGCAAGATTTTTTTCAAACTTTCAGCGGCTTGACAGCATTTTTTTTCAAATCTTTATAATGAACCAATGCTTTTAATCTGGAGGTTCATAAAATATTACCAAAGTAGCCCCCACTCGACGGGATTACAATGGTAAGTTAATACAAACTGTATTTGAATATCGACAACCACTTTTCTTCAAAATATTATGGATAACCAGGAAGAATGGGCCAATGAGACTCGAGTTAGCTCTAGAGGATATTTTAATATGTTAGAAACTCACACTAATTTTAATATTTTGTAACATATTTTTCCGAGATATTTCCATATTGTGACAATTTATTTGTTGTTTTACTAAATAAAACCAGTGACATTAATTTTTTTATAAAAAAAAAATCAGTAATCAAATCCATTGGTTTTTCTAAAAGAGAAAAATTTTATCATTTGTGGAATAAAAGTATTCAACCACAAAGAAACAGAATACGCACCAACATTGCCAAAGAACACAGAACAGGTGGAAAATTACGATTCCATAAGTTCTTTGAAATAATTGACAATGTTTCCGCTCACATAGACACCAGATTTAAGAACTTTCTTAAATTTCTAAATCAGTTAAATTTTGCGATAAACCCAGTTTCTGAAGACGCCTTTGAATGGCTTAAACAAAATTATCTACAATATTTTAACTTTCCTGCATTACGTTCCGAACTCACGGTGATTTACAACACCCCAGAAGGCTTAAATAAAACGAGTGCTGGTGACTTGTGGAAATCTCTTAAAGACTGCGGACTAGATCATGCTTGCCCTGAAATTCTTAAACTATGTGAATTAACACTCACTATCCCCGCCACAAGAGCGTCTGCACAGCGTTTCTTTTCTGCGTTTAAACGAATAAAAGATTTTGTTAGGAATTCTCCAGGACAAGAAAAGCTCTCTACTTTGGGATTAATACCAATTGAAAAGGAATTAGTGCAAGAATATTCTCGCCAAATTTTTTTTTATAATGACGTTACAGATGAGTTTGCAAAAGAGTGAAGTTCTTAATACGCCGCCACAAAACATTCAATACCCAGACGTGACCCAAAAATACTAAACGGAAATATACCCCACCCCATCAAAATAGATAATAATACACCGTTGATAAGTAAAAATTACTCAATGCCTTATCATTACCAAGAAAAAATCAATCAAGGCAGTGGCGGCTCTTTAATGAGAGCAAGTGAGCAATAGCACCCCCTGGAATTATGAAACAAAACAAACCAAGCGACGACTAACTGTGAAAATATTAATTTATTATGTATATTATGTATTCATAGTTATTGACGAGGAACGTGGCACGCTAACAACGTACTATCGTGAGCAAATGAAAGTTCACACTTTATTATGTTGGAATGTCGAAATTTCAAAATTTATCTAATGTATACAGTACTTTTGAAGTGTCAGTGTCAGCATTTAATCATAACATAAATGACATTAGCTTGACAATTTGGTAAAATTTACGCAGCTATAATAGTGTGTTTACTTTCAATTGCTCACGATAGTACATGCACCGATCGTCGTCACAGATATTATGAGCAAAGCCAACTGTTGCTCCATTAAGCCATTAACATTACATTGAAGTCGTATAATATATAGCGTCTGAGCAAGTGGCCCAATCTGCTCACGGCCGTTGTAAAATGAATTCCGTTTCTGCTTTAGAGAACAACGCGTTTTCGCGGTTAACGTATGATGAAAAAATCGCAGTAGAAAATCTTAAACGGCCGATGCCTCAATTATGTTTAGAAAATAAACAATCTGTTAAAGGTAAAGACGTTATAAGAAAATTCAAAATGGATATTTATCAGAAAAATGACTGGATTTGTGGGTGTGAAATTAAAAATACTTTGTTTTGTTTTCCGTGTCTTTTGTTTGGTGGTGAACCGTCTTGGTCAAAGAACGGAATAAGAGACTTAATTCATCTTAGTGCTAAAATTATTAAACATGAAAATTCCGAAGGGCATTTGAAAAATATATTTAGTCTAGGAATGTTAGGAAAAAATAACATTCAGAATGTTTTAGATTCATCATATAGAAAAGCAATTCAACAACACAATGAAAAGGTAACAAAAAATAGGCATGTGTTAAATTTAATAATAATTAGATTTGCATTAGATTTTGTGGCGCGTTTAAAGGCACTTCGGGGTTATGATGAACAGCAAACGTCGTATAACAAGGGCATTTTTCGGGAATTGATAAATTTTAGGGCAGAATTGGATAAATCGCTCAGAGATCACATCGAAGCAGCACCGGTTTTTAAGGAATTATCAAAAACGATACAGAATGAGCTGCTTGATGCAATGTTGAACGTGTATTATGAACAAGTTGCCAGTGAAATTAAAGCAACCGACTTCATATCTGTGATAGCTGATGAAACCACAGATGTGTCCAATCAGTTTCAGTTGGTGGTTGTTTTAAGATATATCGTGAACGCGAGACCGGTCGAATGATTTTGGAAATATCTTCTGCTTAGTGGACATTATGCTAATTCTTTATCTGCCTCCATCCTTAACGAAATTAGTTTGCTTGTTGATGACCCAGAAAAACTGATTGCACAGAGCTATGATGGGGCAGCAGTCATGAGTGGTGCTATTAACGGCGTGCAAAGACATGTCCAAGACCAGTATCCAAGGGCTAATTTTGTACATTGTTATGCACATCAGACAAATCTAATTATGTCACATGCTACATCGAGCAGTAGTAATTGCAGAATTTTTTTGCCAATCTGACGGGATTATGTACATTTTTCTCCACTTCACCACAACGAGCTGCAAGATTGGAAGAATTCCTTCAGAGAAAAAGCTTACCTCGTTCTTCAAAAATAAGATGGAACTTCAATTCTAGGACAGTGAATACAATATATGAGCACCGAGAAGAAATAATTGAAGCTCTAGAACAAATCGAGGGAGAAGCTAGTTTACAAACTACCATTCATCAAGCTGGTGCCAATTTGCGAATTTTAGAGGAGGAAAATTTTATCTATTGGTTAACTTTCTTTCATAAAATTATGCCACATGTGGACATATTGTTTCCTATTTCTTGTTGTTATTACTATAAAGGTCTTCATGTGTAAATATTGTCTCCCAGTGCTTCCCTTGTGTGCTGTATTTATCTTTTATTTTGTTTTCATATGTAAGAAAGGCGGATACCATGCATCAAATTGAAAACTAGAATATCAATATTATGTAATTTTCTAAGTTTTAATTTTATGTGCCACACTTATTAAAATTAAGTACTATATTATACTTAATCATATACATTCTGTAAGACTGCAAACGAAATTTTATTACTACAATTACAATCAAAATACATGTGCCTTTAATTTATTACAGATCAATTGAATCGAATCTATAACTTCATAAGCTTAATATAATAGGGTTGTTTGTTTTATGTACATTTTTAATAGAATCATACCATCACATGCTATATCAATCTTATAAACAAAGTTACAGATTTGTATTATATAAATATTGGCAGCATTCTTATTGATACTGTGGTCTTCATTGCCGTAAATAAACAAATGTCTATACTTGTGTGATTTGTCCATAATTATCTAAATAAACAACATTCTAAGCATTTTTGAACATCATTTCAAAATTGCCGAATCGATGATTCGGGGTACCAAAACGTAATCTAAAACTTATACATTTTACTGATCAACAGTGCAACGTTTTCGAATCTGTCTGTTCCGTTTATTTTGTCAAATCATTGGAAAACAGTCAATCAAATCAAACATCTAAATTCAAACATTTCTATAAAATTGATATTGAACTTGTAATTACAATATAAAAATAATAATAATTTATTTTCTGTACTACAAATGATTGAAATTGTTTTAGTTGCAACTAAAATCCTTTTACTTAGTTCAAATAATCTAAAAGAGCACTTAACTAATGCTAATAATAGAGATTATTTATTTAACAGGCTCTTTGTATCTTTATTGTATCATCTTGAAATATATAATTTTTATGAAATGTTTATAAAAAGTCACTTTTTCCCAAATACTTTAAAAATGTATTTACAAAACAAATTATAATTTATAAAAAAGTAAATACTTGTTTTAATTAAATTGATCTTTATTGAGACCAATTTTATCTTCTTCCTTTTCCCTTTCTTCCTTTACCTCCAGCAGTATTTTGAGTTTGTTCCGAGCTGGGTTTTGTCTGCCTACTTTTTAATTTTGGAATCATTTCACCTAAATGATTCAACAAACTATTTTTTGTTTGGAAATTACTATTATATGGTGTCCCATCATCATTATTAATCTGTACTCTTATTCTGCCTCTATAAAGTAATTCTTTGCTTCTTTCCCTGCTGTACAACTTATTTTCTACGCCAACTTTTAAACCTGCTGCAACTAATACATCTCGAATTTCTTGATGTGTAGGGTTTTCAACACATTTATCCTTATGTATTCTCCTACCTTGTGCTAATGTTTTTTTACTGTTGATATAAGCGGGATATATGCACACCCATCTAAAGTATTAACATTAAATTTTTGAATAATTGTGAGGGTTACATTTTACAGGTATAAATGTATTATTTACCTTTCGGGATCGCTATATTTTTTGTTAGGTTTCCAAGCTAAAACTTGAGCGCTAGAACTATGAGCCATATTTATAATACAATATGTTTCAAATTGTATATTAACAAAACGTCAATGGTTGGCATGAAAAAAATTTGGTAATATAGCGCCCTCTAGTAATTGCCAATGTATATTCTAACCTCTGGTAATAACAAATTCACAAAGAAAACGATTTATTTCGAATTGTGAAATGTGAAAATAATGAATTGCCTCATTGGAAAATCTCAATTGTGTAATTTCAACCTGGGATTCGTTTTCGTTCAAAAAGGTAAATTTTTGTTGTTACCATTCTTGAATGTTAGGACTAAAAATATTGAGTCAAGATTAAATATTTCAATAGCATAAATAGGTTTATAAATTGATTTAATGTGTTTCTTCAAATTTGGAGAGGTAGGTCCAGTTTCAAGTTTCTTACAGCTAAATCTTTGTTTAGAAATTAGCGATTTTTGAGGTATTTATTACTTTATTTTTACGTGAATCATAAACGAAAACTTGCCTTTAACTAAATTACCGTGTTCTAAATTCAGCAATCATTGAACAGAGGGCGCTGCAGATAATGTAAATAACGGGTGTTCAGAAACATTCGAAGTCAAGTCGACTCTTTACAAGTCGTATATCTTTACATACTTAAGTATCTGATTTGTACAAAAAAAAAGGTTTTAAATATATCTATACGTTAATATGCACGTATAACGCTTTTGTTTCATTATGAAACAGACATGTAAATAATTTACATATCTGTAACTGTTATTAAATAAGTGCCACCTTATAGGATGAAATTTGAATTTCGGCTTAATGGCATATACAGATTCAGATCTATTTATAAAGATTTGTATCATTTGTATACATTGCTTCACTAGCTTAACTGACGACGCCTATAGATGGCAGAAACATATGTCTTAAGCAGAAGTAAATGCTGAAAATACGAGGGATTGTCCAAGTATACAGTTACAGATATGTAAATTATTTACATGTCTGTTTCATATCTGATTTGTAATAATTATTAAATGTCAACTGTTGTCTGTCCAAAATCAATCTATCTCAGACATGACTTCATATTTTCAAGGACTACTTTGACTTCGAATGTTTCTGAACACCCGTTATAATGGTTGGTTCAGTCAGCTCTCCTTAGTCCTAATATGCAGTATTGTTCTTGCTATTACAATTGTAATAGATCTATTACTAAATAAAATTTTTGTTACCCTATTACGCCTTTCCAAATTTGTATAAAAATTTATTACCTTTTTATGATTAGAGCAAGGCAATGCGACGGTTACAGAATTTGTACCCAAACATGATACATGTGATCTGTGCAGCACATGCTTTACACCGAGTAGCTGATTTAGTTCGTACTCTTTATCCAGACGTTAATATGCTGACATCGTCTGTGAAAAGATTTTCATTAACCCTTAACCACCGTAGCGGCGTCTCTGAGACGCATCAGGTTCTTCATTGGTTAATAACTTACCCCCTCTTTGACTAACTATACTTAGCGTCTATGTACCTTCAAGTTGAACGTGTATCAGTATGTTTCTAGCATTTTGTGGCAATAGACGCATTTGTTTCCCTAATATAAATAATTAAAGTTTGTCCTGGATCTCTCAGACGCCGCGACGACGTTTTCGTAAGTTTTACAAATTTTGCGCGGTTCAGTTGAAAGTGCTTTATTGTAATGGATTGTGCTTCTGGATCTACAAAAACAGGCGATCCTGACTTTGAAAATGTGATTCTACAGTGGATTGATGAAATTGATGGCGGTGAAAGTGACAATGATGATGTTTCTGTAGATCACCACGAAGTAAGTGATCATGATTCCGATTCGGAACTTGAAGCAGTGAGTGAAGAAGAGGCTGTAATAAACGATAACGATGAAAGTCTAAGTAGTGATGGTGAAGATAATAATAACATTACAAAAAAGGTGTATTATGGAAAAAATCGCTTCAAGTGGGTGTCAACAAACTTTGTCCAGCGCAGTAGAACACAAAACCACAATATAATTGTCCAATTACCGGGCCTGCGTCCTTCTGCTAAATTGGGTGCTAGAGCAGAAGTTGCTGCGGTATGGAGTTTACTGTTTTCGGAAGAAATGCTGCGTGTGGTTTTGAACTGGACTAATGTCAAAATACAAAAAGAAAAGCTCTAGTACAAAAATCCGAAGAGATCAGAGCTGGGGAATTTGGATATGGAGGAATTAAGAGCTTTCATAGGATTGTTATATTATTCAGCAGTTTTTAATTCTAACCATGAGAAGATTGAACGTATTTTTACAATTGATGGTACGGGACGTGAAATCTTTCGTTGTGTTCTAAGTAAAAACAGATTCGCATTTTTACTTAGCTGTTTACGATTTGACAATCCTGATGACAGAAATCTCAGACGGGAGGAAGACCCAATGGCTCCCATTTCCGAACTTTTCAATGCGTTAATTGCTAATTCCCAGGCTATGTGTTCCCCAGGTGCAAATATGACCGTGGATGAAATGCTATTTGCCTTCCGAGGACGATGTAAATATAAAATGTACATGCCAAACGAGCCATGTAAGTACGGGCTAAATATAATGTGTATGACAGATGCTAGAAATCATTAGTTGTATAATGCGTACGTGTACAGTGGGAAAAATTCCGATGGTATTGGTTTAAATGAAGACGAAAAAAAGTTCAGTAAACCCACTCAAGCTGTTGTGAGACTAACTAAGCCTATTGTTAATTCTAATAGAAACGTGACAGCGGATAATTGATTCACGTCGATAGAATTGGTGGAAGTACTCAAGAAAGCAGGGCTAACGTATGTAGGTACCATGAAGAAGAATAAAAGGGAAATCCCCCAGCAATTTTTACCTAACAGAGTTAGAAAATGTGAAACTTCTTTATTTGGTTTTACTCAAAATATGACTCTCGTATCCTACGTGCCAAAGAAGTACAAGGCAGTTGTTTTAGTGTCATCGATGCACCACACCGAAACATACGATCCTGAAACTAAAAAGCCGGAAATTATTTCCTTTTATAATTTCACTAAATCGGGGGTCGATGCATTAGATGAAAAGTGTGCTAAACACACTACTAGTCGCCGTACTCAACGTTGGCCCATGGCAATATTTTTCAGACTGTTAGATATAAGTGGTGTTAATGCTCATGTGCTTCATCAAGCATACAAAAATAATGAAAAACTTGAAAAAGCAGACTTTATAAAGGTACTTGCCGACCAGTTGGTCCAACCACAGTTAGCTAGAAGGGCTCAAAACTTACAACTAAAACGAGATTTACGATTAACAATAAATCGAATTCTGGGAATCCCCGGTGAACCACTTGTTTCAAACAATGTCGAAAAATTAGAAAAACGTAAAAATTGCCTCACCTGTCCCTCTAAACTGAGAAGACGGACAAGCTATATGTGTTTTGCTTGTCGTAAACCAATATGTTTAGAATGTTCATCTAAAATGTGTATAGACTGTAAGAAAAATTTCCAATATTCCATATTTTCATTTTTCTTTAAATTTTGTTTTTTTATTATAAAGAGGTATTCTTTTAGTTTCCAAACACCGATATTATTTTATATTATAGTGTTGTTTAAATCCTGTAAAATTATTAAGTTAAAGCGTATGTAAGAAATGTTCAAAATTACACTTCTGCAAAGAAAATACAACTTTTTTTAAATAAATTTCTTTAAATTTATTATCTGTTGACTTTTTTAATATTATATACCTTCTAGTAACATATCTAAGAGATATAACGAGAAAATTATTATCACATTTTATTAATAAAAACCAAAAACCAGCGACGTCTGTGTGACGCCGCTACGGTGACAATGCGACAACAATTGGACTACGGTGGTTAAGGGTTAAAATCCAGAGGTTTCGGGAAATTCCAGGGGACGGGACACTTCCACCCGCGCAATCATTACAAGATGGGGAACTTGGATCGACGCTGCTGTATATGTCAGTGAATATTTTGAAATACTGAAGAAAATTGTTGATGACGTCGACTCTGAAGAAGCGCAGTGCATTGGAGAAGCACCTAGTGTCCTGAGAAAAACAAATGTTCGAGATGATTTCATTTCTATTCGAGCTAATCTGGCGTGCTTTTCGACTACAATCTCTACGCTAGGAACTAAAGGATTATCTTTACAGACACCATTGAAATAATAGAAAATGTAGTAGTGAAAACTTTAGCAAAACTCTCTAGCAAAAACTGAAGAATATCAGTGAGGTGTTTCGGATTAAAACACCCCTTAATGAAAAAAATTAACATTTAAATGACAGTGGTATTGTAAAATATGAATTTTTAGCAATAGGTCGTGTGATGTCGAGAGTTTTTACAGTAGGTACAAAAGTATTCTAGCCGACAATAGGCACAAATTTATTTTTGAATGTTTGTTACATCACGTTATAGTTAAATGTAAGTATAATTTGTTTCTACAATTTCAATAATTTTGAATTTAAAAAAATTGTTTGTGTTTTAAAATAAAAATGTCTTAATATAAAAATTAGTATTTATTTTTTTAAAGTTGATGTTTAGTGCATATTTAAGTGCATATTCCGAATGTTTTGCTACATATTTACATGCATATTTGGAAGTTTTTTAGTGCCTTATTATCCTGGTTATAACTATTGTCTTCAAATCCTACAACCTTGTGTTTGTGTTTCAAATATTGCAATTAAGGCTGAACTGTCATTTCACTAAAGATAATTGCCGGTCTTCTTATTAATTTAGAAATACCAGGTTTCAATATAACTTTGTCTAATAGTTTTTGTAATGATAATGATTCATAAAAAAGGTATATAACCCCTTACCACAATTATCAATCGTATCCTAAATACGTATTTCGACAACTAAGTTGTCATCATCAGTAGATAAAACTACTAATCAAGGTATCGCACATGGGGCACAGTAAAGCTAGAACACCGCTTACGCAACAACTACTTTACACAGCGTCCACGTATACACTAACTTAAACATGCAAATATATCGAACGAAAAGATCGACAAAAAATTACCTCTCTTAAGGAAACGGTACCCACATGTGTTTATACTCTATTTGAAACGTCTACGATCTTTTTATTTACAGTTCTAAGAATGAAAAGAGACAGGTGTAGGGGATCGGTCCTTTCTCTCCGTTCATAGAATTCTGTTTGTTTTTAGCGATATGAATACTTTCGTAGGCGTCAAGATCGCGGGGGTTATTAATGGCCTTGACAAGTTTTAACCCTTTAATCGACATATTGTGTAGTGTATTTAAAGCATGGTTGGCAACGTTAGATTTATCCGGTCTATTATATTTAATATGTGATATGTGTTCTTTCTTTAAACCGGGTTATTATTGGTCGTTTTGTTTGGCCTATATATTTCAAATTACAATCATCGCAATTAATTTCGTATATACCTGAGTTCCAATTAAAATTAACTTTATCTTTGGTATTCCCTAGGAGACTTTTGATAGTATTTTCGAACCGAAAGGCAACTTGGAGACCTCGTTCTTTCACAACTTTATTAATGTTTTTCGTGATGGGGTGGTATGGTAAACACATGTACTTTTTCTCCTGGTTACTTTGAGATATCAAACTTGTGAATTCGCGGATTGTAATTTTTAGTTTTGTTTTTCTAATTAATTTATTGATTATTTCTATGTCAAAGCCATTATATTTCGCGATATTTTTAATGAACTCCAGTTCTATTTCATATCTCTCTTTTGTTAACGAAAAATTTAGTAACCGATTGACTAGGAAATTAAAAGAAGCTGTCTTATGTTGAAAACTATAATTTGAATCCGCGATGATGAATCTATTAACATTGGTTTCTTTCCGGAAAATATCGATTTCTATTTTATGTTTATTCCTAATCAGTAAAGTATCTAAAAATGGTATTCTGCCATTGTGTTCCTTTTCCAGCGTAAATTTAATCGTCGGAAATTTCAAATTTAACTGATTAACGAACATGTCTAATTCGCATTTCCGTGTATCAAAAATCGCGAGAATGTCATCTACGTACCTGATCCAGACTCTCGGGAAATATTTAGTGTTATTTATAAATTCTACTTCAAATTGACTCATGAATAAATTGGCTATGAAAGGAGATAGGCATTTACCCATTGTTGTGCCTTGTTTCTGCTCATAAAATTTTTCTCCAACTTGGAAACAATTTTGCGTCATGCACAGAGTTGTCAATCTCATGTATTCTTTTATTTTTGAAGGTTCAATGTTATTCTTGTGGAGCAAGCCTTCTAAGTATTTCATAGTCTCTGGAATAGGTACCGAGGGGAATAATGACGTTACATCGAATGAAACTAAAATTTCCCCGGCTTCCAGTTCACAATCTTTAATTAATTTAACAATGATTCATTCTGAATATTTAAAAATATAGCACATTTTAGTAAGACTCATGTAATTCGAATAATAAAACTTTGGATTATATGTTCATTCCTTTTAATCATATTTGCTTCTAAAGTGTCTTCACACTTTCTTTTGTTATTCTATAGAATCTAAAAATATTGTCTAGAACAATAAATTATAACGTTACTAGATTACCCTTTGAATATATGTTCACATGAAGATGTTGATGGAAGATTGTAGAAAGTTTTCCACATAGTGTAGGTAAATTTGTGGAAGATAAATACTTTCTAAAAATGAATTTTTAAGTAGGGATGACAATGTTGTAATTGTATATCCTTCTCGTGTACTGGTAAAAAGTCAACATGACATTGGCGAATCTGATTCGCAACGACTAATTTTCACAAAAGTGAAATGTTTAATTCTTTAATTGAACTTTCAGGTGCTTTAATTAATCAATTATTACATTTATATTTTCTTAATCTGTTCGATTTTAATAATTACGTTATTGGGCATTAAAATAATGCCATCAGCATAATATTTAAGAATTACCAAATTTATGATTGACTGGAAAATAAAATAGGAAATTGTATCTACTTTTTAACTTTTTCCCCCAAAAAACATCATACTTTAATTGTTTTTTATATACTTTATGCTTCATCAATTGAAATTCGTGATATTTCTGCTGTACGCGTCGACACGTCTTCCTTGTTGAATGCAGGCTTGTGCCCGTAAGCCAACAGAAGAAGTACTTATCCGAATTTCATACTTGTTTTGTCGGATTTGCTCGGCAGGCAGGTGAATACGATCCAACAATTCTTCTCTTGTGTTAGAAACTTGCGCGTAGACTTAACTTTTCATGTACCCCCATAAATAAAAGTCAAGGGAATTAAGATCGGGTGATCTGGGTGGCCATGCAACAGGAGCACCTCGACCAATCCATCTTGGATAATTTACGTTAACCCAATTCCCTCCCACCCCCACATGTCTCGTCGAACATTCAGTGGGACATTCTCTAAAAGACCTGGCAGTTCGTCAATAAGAATTTGAAGGTAATTGTCCGCATTTAACCTCCCAGGAAGAACGACAGGACCAATCAACAAGTCATCGATTAGGACCACCCAAACGTTAATAGAAAATTCATGTTGAAATTTAGATGGGCGTATAGCTTTGGGATTATCTGATGACCACTTGTGCAGGTTTCTCAGATTTGTAACACGACTCTCGTGAACGTAGATTAATCTGTCCAGAGGACTGTTCTGCAGAAATTAAAATGAAGCCGTGACTGTCTTAATATCCAGGTAGAATAAACTAGACGAGCATAGTGGTCTGCTTCAAGCAAACCGTGTCCCCTGCGATAGTGATATGGATATAAGCCCTCACGTTTAAAAATTCGCCAAACTGTCGTTCGTGGCACTCCTAGTTGTCAAGCGATTCGACGTACACTGAGAGTTGGATCCCTTATAACCATAGATACTGCTTCTTCCTCTAAGTCTGCTGGGAAATTTACTCCTCGGTCGAAAAGATAATCACCCAATTCGCATTCACGAAATTGCCTGTGTTCTTCCAGAAACGTTCTGTAATGAGGAATGCGCCTATCGGGAAACCGATGTCGGTATTCAATAACTGCTTGACGTGCACTGCCGTTACAGTAGCCATACACAAAATGCATGTCCGCATACTCTTGAGAAGAAAATCGGTAAGGCATTTTGAATAAAGAAAACGTGTCCACTCACTAATAGGCTGTTGTATGAACTGCAACGTAATGTAATCCTTTATTAAAAAATGCAACGTTAACAGTAATCTGAACATTTGTTTATTGTATGATATTCATGGTTCAGCACTTACGAAATAAGTAAGAACCTTCTTTATCATAAATAGAGAACGGACGCAATTTCCATAAAACGCAATCGGCAATTGGAATTGTGTATAACGTCGCTCAGTACATCCCGGCGTAATTCAATGAAGTATTTGTTTGACTTACTCGGACACCTGGTCTCGCCGCGATAACAATGGACAAGCCAGCTATTGTATTCGGAGAATATAGTGTTTTTTAAAGTGTTTTCATGAGCGTAGATAGAAGCGGGGTTTTTATAATGTATTTTATTTATTAGTTTATATTTAGTAAGATAAATAAAGTGCTGTGAGTAAGTTTCTTGTTTTCATAGTTTTAACTGTTAATTACATCGTAATTTTTGTGATAGATCCTGTTTCATATCGTTTGATTGAATCTATTTCTACCAATTATTTCGACGTAAGAGTGTGCATTGAATTTCGTTCAGTTTCAATAACTTACGCACACATTTTTAGTTTTCATTTATTTAGATCTAGAGCATTGTTTAAGTTACTTTTTCAGACATGATATGGAAGAATGTCGAGAACGGCATTGTAAAACAATGGCGAGTTGGATTGACGGTCATACTGATTGTATGTCCATTGTCAGTGATTCCGAAATTTATTACAAAATCCGTAAAATATCGTCAAAAATTCGTCACTTACGATCGCAAACACATCTGAACTCTGTAAAACTTTTATGGCGGCTAATATTCCATTAAATTAACTTAGCAATCCCACTTTAAAAATATTTCTTCAAAAATATACTGGTCGAAATGTTCCTGATGAATCAACTTTACGCAAATATTATGTTTCTAGGTGCTATACGAGAACAGTAGAACGCATTAGAAGCTATCTTTTAAATTAATACATATGGATAAGCGCCGACAAAACGGTGGATATGTTAGGACGCTGTGTGGTAAATGTTGTAGCTGGTGTACTACATCCAACTATTCCCTATAACTCATATGTAATAGCAACAAGTGTTATAAATAGAGTTGATGCGGAAACAGTTGCTGAAACCATTAAGGAAAATATGCAAAAAATGCTTCATTCATACAAAGAAAAAATACTTTTATTTGTCAGTGATAGTGCTGCGTATATGTTAAAAACAGGCAGACTATTGAAGAAACCATATCCTAATATGCTGCATATTACTTGTGTAGCACATGCTCTCCACAGAATCTGTGAATATATCAGAGACACTTTTCCGGAAGTTGATAGACTTTTATCAGCTTTTAAAAAAGTTTTCAGAAAAGCACCATTGAGAGTAGCTCTTTTCAGGGAAAAATTTCCATCTCTGTCACTGCCTCCCACTCCAGTAATAACTGGATGGGGAACATGGCTGGAAGCTACTAGTTATTATGCTGAGAATTTCGATAGTCTGAAACATTTCAACACTGCTAAAGGAGGATGCTAGAAGTATTGGTGAGTGCAAGGAGCTCACACAAATCCCAAATTTAAAAAATCAGTTATACTTTCTTCACGAACACTTTGGAAAATTGCCAAAACTAATCACTTATTTTGAAAATCGAAATCTCAAATTAAATGACGGCTTAACCACATTAGATGTGGCTGTTAATAATTTAAAAAGTATTCCAAGTGACTTCGGATGTGGCCTTCGGCAAAAGTTTAAAGCAATTCTTAATAGAAATCCAGATTTAATTACATTGCAGCAATTATGTATGGAGACAATTCCACAAAATCTAACGGCTAAATATGAAGAAATAAAAGAATATTTCTAGTATGCACCTATAACCAGTTGCGATGTAGAAAGGACGTTTTCTATTTATAAGTATGTACTTAATTCAAAGAGAACAAAATTGACAGAAGAAAACCTTGAGAAACTATTGCTAGTCAATATTAATACTCCTTTACTCAACTTGAACGACAAAATGAACAAATAAAAATGTTCAAATTATAGAAATAAAATTAAAAACTTTAAAAATACAATTTTTCAACAAATACATATGTATTTCGTAATTTTATAGATCACCACCCGTTTGTTTTCCAATTATATAAATATAATTAAAAACTTTATAAATACAACTTTTCAACAAATAAATATGTATTTAAATATTTTAGAAATATAGCCTTTCGCCAGTACTGCACTGGGTGGTAAGCGTGTCCGTTCTCTAGTGATTAGTGACAAAACTAACTCTCTTGCCTGTTTACTAAGCGGTTTGGGCATGAATTATAGTATTTAGAAGAATACAGAAATATAAAATGAGTAATACCAATATGTGACGGTGGCTGACAGATCACTAGAGTGGACCAATCCGGAGCGAAAGCAGAGGCGTGACTAACGAATTGGTTCCCGCGTGCCCCATCGCACATACGATTACTTAGTATGTTGTTCACGGTCATCGTGTGTACACGTATAATAGCAGCAGGAAAGTGTATTCTGTGTATTTAATAATGTTGAAGGAGGGTACAGTAAAAAAACCGCTATCATCAAAGTTAGTCAATAGGTTTATTGAGAACCATCCTAGTTTATCTTACAATGGGGTAAATGTAAAATGTTTAGTGTGCAATATATATATATATATAAACCATTTAACAAAATCAAATTTGCAACGCCACGTGCATAGCGTAAGACATAAAGATAGAGACACTGGTGCCGATACAAAATACGAAGTGTTCTTATTTGATTTGTGTACAATGATGGTTGTGTGTAATTTGCCGTTTACTTTGTTACGCAATGATTCGTTTATTTCATTTCTTGAAAAATATGGCAATGTAGAATTACCGAGCTGCACCCACTTACGACGTTATTTAAAATCTGTTCGTGTACATTTAGAAAATAAAATTAAGGCTGATCTGAAAAATAAAAAAGTGTGGTTGAGTGTGGATGAAACAACTGATAGCAAAAAAAGATCTGTACTTAATGTTATGGTGCGTAAAATGGAACCAAATCAATCGCCATCCTCAATTTTATTAGCTAGCAGACAAATAGAAGAATGTACTGCGCGGGTAATTTCAAAAGTGGTGTTAAGTACATTGGAAAAATTTGAAATTTCCAGAGATCAAATCCTAATGTTTGTGACAGATGGTGCCGCAACCATGCTTTCTGTAGGTCGGTCTCTTAAGGAACAGTGTGGTAACTTTTTACATATTACATGTAAAATCCATGCCCTACATCTTGTAGCAGAACGGATCCATAAATGTTACCCAAATGTAGATGCGTTAATATCGAGTACAGAGGCAGTATTCCTGAAATCTCCAAAACGTATTCGGAAATTTCACAAATTGTGTCCCCATACCCCTGAGCCACCACAGCCGATTCTGACACGATGGGGAACATGGCTACGAGCGGCATTTTACTATCATAAATATTTTGAGGATGTAAAAAAAGTGTTTTTTTTTATTAAATCCGAAAGATAGTGCCGCTATCGAAGAAAGTCGGAAAAAATTTCAAAATAGTCAGGTTAAATGTGATTTACAAACTATTCACAGCAATTACTTCGGAATAGTGCAAGCATTAGAAAACCTACAAAATTCTTCGCTATCGTTACAGGAATCAGTGCTAGTTGTGAAAGATACACACGCACAGCTATGTTCGATAGAAGACGCAAGAAATGAGTGTATTTTAAGTAAGTTTGAAAGTGTTTTAGATAAAGATTTAGATTTTGCCAGACTTAGACAAATTTGTGAAGGTTCGTCTACAGATGTGTTAAGTTGTTTCAAAGATTATTTTAATTATGCAAACATCACATCACTAGATGTGGAGCGATCGTTTTCTTTATACAAGCACATATTTTCCTCACAGCGGACGCGTTTTCGAGAAATAACTTTGGAGACGCACCTTATGTTAACAATATTTCATCGCGCTTCTCCAGATTTTCAAGTCACGGAAAACGCATAAGACGGTAAGTTTTTTTAATCATCTAATTACATACATTTTAGATTTTATTTTTTATCGTATCATCGAGAACGTTTCATAATCTAGAAAAACCGTCTTACATTTTTTTTGTATCTAACATAATAACGGCACCGTTCGTGATAGTATATCTCTAGATATTAATAATGTTTCGCATGCTGGAACCAATTAGTTAGTCACGCCTCTGCTTTCGCTCCGAATTGGTCCACTCTACAGATCACAAACACATTACTATACTATAAATACTAACCTAACACCCGTAGGTAAGTTTTAACAAACGACACTTCTTAACTATCAAAATGGCGGCAGCCATACAGTTCCATAACTTTTGAATGCGCATTCGTCTAAGCGCTACCTAATTGTTTTATCCCTGTCTAAGGGATATCCTAAAAAGAAACCCTTTCAAATACCGCGCCAATGTGCTGCTTACGCCATCTTCTTACACATTCTTATATGCACGACAAGGACAGAAGATTTTGTTTGGACGTTTTTCTCCAAGCAGTTTTCGATATGATAGTATGTGGTCAGACCAGAGACGAACGGGACCGACAACTAATTAACAAAAATTTGTTCTACTGAAATGGGCAGTCAATTAAAGGTGGCACTGTAGAACGAGGACGCATTCACCCGCCAAAATTTAAATTTGTTCTAATTTATTGTCGTGTTTATTTTTTAAGATCATACGAAATGTTCACCTTTACATTTTCAGCAATTTCTTCATGTTTAATACATATAGAAAAAGTACTGAAAATGTATAAACATATCGTACAAATGTAAATATTGCTTTCTACATTTTACGACGCTAATTATTCGAATTTTTTAATCTAAAAAATTCGGCTTGAAGCAGGATTCAAACCCACGTCGATGGTTGCCGGACCATTGCTTTGCCATTAAGCTATTAAGGACTGTGGTTCCGAATACATCGGGAAGTCTTAAGTTACATTAAGGAGACAGATGTTAATATCTTGCATGTAGTCGGCACTTGTTGCAAATTAATTGCATTTTCGCGAAGTAATGTGAATGTACATATTGATTTCTATATTTTACAGCGCTAATTATTCGAATTTTTTAATTTCAAATAACTCAATTAAAATCCCCATATTGTATTATAATTCAGAACGATAACGCAGATACATACAAACCAGGATAATAAGATAATCATAACCCATATCACTATAAGATTGAAATTGTAAAAAATTTCAAAATTATTCCCCGAATTTACTCGATTGATGGCGATTAGAAACGAAATTGTACGATTGTGTATTGCCTAATTGTGCGACAAGGATGAAAAGAGTACATATTTTCAATCAAAGATGAAGATAGAAAATCGGATTAAATGTCCAATCATGTTGTTATTGTTGTTGCGGGTCGTTGATCTCTGGGTCAGACCATGGAATCACAAAGTGGCAGAGTTCCACCTCTGTTCATGTTGCTTTCCGCAGTTTATTTGCGTTTTATAAGGGTATGATCAGTCACTTTTAATAATTTCTAAAAATTCGGATATTTTGAAGTAATGGCAGTTTATTTATACAAAACAACAATTGTAGGTTATAAGAGTATTTAAAATAAATTTTATTATACTACCACACAATAAAATTAAATGTTTAATAATATAAAATATTAATGCACTTAAACAGTTTTCGTAAAGTAAAATATATATCTATTAAAATAAATATTTATTTATACTTGCAGAGTTGGAGCATTGGTCGTGTATAGAAAGTTTTGTACATTACGTTTCTTCGGCCACTAAGAACAGTATAAATGCATTACTGAATATCTTTAATAATACTGGGTTACTACAAAAGAATCATCGGGTTTGAGAAAGCCACATTTCAAAAAGTATTATAGATAGAATAGTAAATGACATGTCTATAGTAAGCGACAACCTTCAAGTTTAGAACTTGCGCCTATGTACATCGCTTGACATGCGCACACAGAAGCCAGCACGCAGTATGCAAAATGGCGACGATGCAACAAAAAGCGTTTTGCCTGTTAGAGTATGCGCGAAGTTTCTCGCTTGTTACAGTGCAACGTGCGTTCCGACGGCAATACGAAAGTGATCCTCCAGGCCATCAGAGCATTCTACAATGGTATCGAGAATTTCAGCCAACAGGTTAACTTACTAAACGTAAAAGCACCGGACGCCCACGAGTGCCTGAAGCAACGGTGGATGCGGTTAGACAATGCTTCGTGCGTTCGCCACAACAAGCTACAAGTGGCGCAGGTCGTGCACTTGGTATTCCGCAGTAAACTGTTTGAAAAATTTTGCGGAAGCGTTTGCGATTCAAGCCGTACTGTATACACATGGCGCAAAGTTTACGTCCAGACGACTATGTCAAGCGAACCGAGTTTTGTTGTGAGATGCAGACAGCAATAGAGGACGACGAATTTGCTAACCGTCTCGTGTTTAGCGACGAAGCGACATTTCATTTAAGTGGCAAGGTGAACCGTCATAAGATTCGGATATGGGGTACGGAACCACCACATGCCATTGTACAATATGAAAGGGATTCTCCAAAATTGAATGTCTTCTGTGCTTTATCCAACACAAAAGTGTACTGTTATATTCTGAGTGTATAAACATTGGTAGTTGGTAAGATTAGTTTCTGGGGGATTTGAAGGGGTACCCAAAAGGGTGTGGTACACACTCTTTAGAAATGTATTGAAGAATAACAAGTGTTCATTTGAAAAGTCAATCTAGTAGCATGTGATTTACTGAGAACATTTTGAAGTATGTCGTAAATTAAAATTTACTACTTAACCTACGAAGTCGTATATTTTGACAGTTTCATACATACAAATAAATAACAAATAATAGGTATTTATTGAAAACTATAACAAATGTTGAAACTGTTGTCCTTCAAGATCAATACACTTTAAAATCTTCCGTTCAAAATTTCTGATGATATTCTGCAACATTACTGGATTGTTATTAATTTCCATGCATTTCTGTTCGATTCTCTGTAGCATATCATTCAAATTCAATATGGGTGTTCCAAATATGTTATTTTTTAGATAAGGCCACAAAAAGAAGTCGCAAGGTGTTAAATCGCATGAACGTGCAGTGCGGACCAGGCAATTTCAGTATTTCGACTAATTATACGCTCATCAAAAAATTCTCTTAAATAATCCAAAGATTCTGCAGTACAGTGACAAGGTGCTCCGTCTTGTTGGAAATATGCGTTTTGAAGTTCATCATCATGCAACTGATTGACAAATGGTTGTAAAATTTCCGCACGGTACCTTTGAGCAGTTAACGTTCCCTGAAAAAATATTGGTCCAATGATTCGCCTTTGGCTTATCGCTGCCAAAACACCAATTTTCTCTGGATGTAGCGATTCTTCATTAATTACATGTGGATTTTCACTACTCCAAATTCTTGTATTTTGTGAATATAGGTATCCCGTTTTATAAAACCATGCTTCATCAGTAAAATGACTCTTTACGAAAATTCTCCATTATTGTTCATATTTACAAACCAATTACAAAACTGTAGTCTACGTGGGTAATCAATTTCTAACAATTCATGTACTGCTGTGACACGATATGGATAAAGTTGCATATCTTTTTTTAATAACTTGTGAGTTGTACCAGCAGAACAGAAAGGTTTATTTGTTGACTCAAATGTCGAACAGATGTTTGTGGTTCCTTTTCCATTATTTCTTCAACACGATTGACAACTTGAGGTGTACGTTTCTTAACTGCTCCGCTGCCTGATTTTCTTAAGAGACTGCCAGTTTCAGAAGAAAGTTTTAAAGTTCTATCCAAAGTATTTTTAAATTGCATATAATCTATTACAAAATGTGGAAACTCAACTTGAAATTCTACCATGCAATCTTGAACTGAATAAACCCATAAACCATCAATTTTATTACCACTTCGAAAATAAGCCTGGACTAAAAAAATTTTATGTTCTAAAGTGAAAGCCATTTTAAAACTGAGAAGCAATTTATTTAAACCAGAATCGACGCACGATTATTTTATGCACTAACTGATATTTGTGATTGACATTATCAAATGTCATTTGGATTTACGTTTACGGAACAACAAACACATAACGAGCGAACATTAAAATTTTTACTCGTAGCTGGCCGTGTATATAAAAATTATGTCGTAGCTTTAGTCATTAAGATGTTATTTCGAACATCTGTCAGTGTCATATATATATTTTAAAGTTTCATCAAGAGAAAAAGTAATGGCCTTTAATGATATGCATGAAGCGTTTATGGTAGAATGTTACTTCCTGACATCTCAAAAAATTGATGGTATTTGGCAGCATTCAATAGAAAATTGCCTTGCGGAGTTTGAAGAGAGATATCCAAATACTGTTCACAGCTATAAAACTTTCCGTGATACGCTAATGCATTGTGTAAATCTTTTTCGTCAAACAGGCAGTATTTTAAAGAAAAAAGGAAGCAGCCTCCTCTCAAGAGAAGTCGCGGCGTAATTGAAAATGTCAGACAAACTATTAACGAATCTCCTCAAACATCTATTCGCAACAAGTTGGGCTTTCGTATGGAACATGTCAAAAAATTTAAAAAAAGGAGTTGCACATGTATCCATATAAATTAACTTCTGTACAAAATCTGTTACCTACGGATTATGAAAAAAGAACACAATTTTGCCAATGGTTTATTCAAACAATGACAGACAATATTTTAAATCATACTTTTTTCACCGATGAAGCTTGGTTTTATTTGAAAGGTTATGTTAATTCGCAAAATATTCGTATGTGGTCCAGTGAAAATCCTCATTTCTACAGAGAAGTTCCTCTACATCCAGAAAAAATAGGCGTATGGGTAGGTATGAGTCGTCACCGATTAATAGGACCAATATTCTTTGAGGGCACGATAACATCGGAGAAATATCGTAACGAAATTCTCAGTGTTTTTACTAATCAATTGACTAATGATGAACTCCAGGTCGGATATTTTCAACAGGATGGGGCTACATCTCACGTTACACTTGAAAATATTCAGTTTTTGCAACAATTTTATGGCGATAGGATAAGTAAGAAATACAGCGATTCCATATCCACCACGATCGTGTGATTTAACAGTCATGGATTTTTTTGTGTGGCCATATATAAAGAATATTATTTATGAAACACCAATTAATAATCTACAAGAGTTAAGACATAAAATCATAGAAAAATGTTGAACACATCAATAACTCACCGCAAATACTGATCGATGTCTTCAATGCTCTACGAAATAGAGTGCGATTATGCTTGGTGGAGAATGGTCAACATTTTACACATTTTTTATAATATTCTATTACTTTGTATAAAAATTATAAATATATTTAATATAAAAGTCAGCATTTCAAATTATTTTTTAACAATCATGACGTTTGAAATTATAATGACAGATCTCCTCTAATAACTTAAGTTAGGACATACTTTTTGTGTACATGGCTTACTTGAGCGAAAATTTTAATGATCACTCGTTACTTTCTGAAATATAGCTTTCTCAAACCCGATGATTCTTTTGTAGTAACCCTGTACAATACATTTCATATATTATGTTGTATATTGAATATACGTGAAGCATAGTCGAAGAAAGTGGAATGTTCTAGATTGTTTCATTTATGTGATATCAAACTGAAAAATGGATTTAAATATTATAAATTGGCTTTTTCAAAAAAAGTATATCTTTTATACTTGTTGGTACAGGTAATTGAGATATTGCTTGATAAACTTTAAATGAGTTTTTGGTATGCCACTTCTCGAACATAGTTTCTCTAACTGCGTCTCTGCTCAGCTGTATTAGTGAAGGAAATTCATTAATTTCGTAGAAAGGTTGATCGAACTCTAAATTTAACTGGCTACCACCAAAAAGAAACGCGCCTTTAAAAAATCGTTTAAAATTGATTCTTGTGCTTTCATGAAAATCACGAAATGTCTTCATCGTTTGCTTATAAAAGTAAACATCAAAATTATTATAACAAATCTTGCGTAGAACTAAATCAAACGGATATATATCTTTGAAGGGGTATATGAAACATCCATGTTTCAAAATAGCTTTCATACTTTCATCGAAACCGTATTTTTCATATAATGTACAGAGGTCTATGAAGTACACTCGCAAGTCGTGACATAAAAATAAATATATAATTCTTAGTCTAGTCTCTAGGTCGTAATTACGGTGAGCGAATATGCTATGGATGAAAGCACATCTTTTTCGTGAAGATAGATACTGCTCTATGAAATTTTCGATATATGGTGATGCAAAGACCATATATAAGGCCTTCAGAAATTGTTCATTTGAAAAAGACCTATTACATAAAAGTCCTTCTAAGAAAGACTGAAAAGGTAAAGCCAGGTATTTAGAACAATATTTAGACTTAAGCAATTTTTTTATATTAGTTCGAGCCCACATTTCTTCGAATACGTCACTATTTTTATAAATTGGAAGTAAACTGATATTTATACAATGGTGTTTATGCGACATTACGTTGACATCTGCTCCATTTTCAATTATCTCCAATGCTAAATTTGGAAATTGAATTAAAAGTTTATGTAACAAGGAAAATCCATAGTAGTCTTTCTCACCAAAATCAACCGTATACTTTCTAAGACATTCAACAACGTCTTTATGCATGGATTCGTTAGGAAGTATTTCACGGCGTAAACCTTGAAACGTATATCCAAGAGGCGTTGTTCCATTCATATCTTTTTCTTCTGCATTTGCATTGTAGTATAATAACATGTGAACATTTTCTATTTGACCTTTATATGCTGCCATATGCAAAGGAGTAGCTGAAAAAAGATCCTTAGCATGAATATCGGCTCCTCTTCGGAGAAGTTCATGTGCAATGTCATTACTACTTCTTTGAACCGCCAAATGCAATGGCGTTGCAAGCCATTTATTTGCTAATTGAATGTCACTGCCCCGATTTAGTAGCGTAATGATGATATTATGACACCTAAAAATAAAGAACCTAATGAATTCTTTGCACGAAATATTAAACTGTCTACTGACAGTTTTTGAATTTATTACAGTAATTACACAGGCCTGCGATGGTAAAATTGTCTGGATTTTATACAGTGATTTCAATAGATTTTTTGGTGCTGAAAGTGGGAAAATTATTTAAAAAATTCCATCACGTAAGGTTTTTTTACAATCTGGGGTTTTTTGACCTGTCTGCATGTATTAGTCTTTTTGAAAAGGACAATTTTGTTAAACCGTTGTTTAAATAAACTATTATAATTTTTTTACTTATGATGATGCAAGAAGTTGATATTCTGAATAAACATACACTAGATTTATGATAAAGAAGTTACAAATAGAAATAATTGAGCATGTCGCAAGACATGACTCATCATCTTCCTGTTACTGCATTTCTACCTCCCCACCTCCACTACAAACATATTGCTATTCTAGACAAAACAGTTAGTTCATTCAATATCTTCTTTACAACTGTGGTGTGAATTTGTGTAATTAGTTGACATTTGTGATTAGTTGCTGAGTTAATTTAATTTTTATTTTACGAGTTTTTTAAAATTAAATTCCAATGGCATCAAGAGGCTGTGTCAATGTACCCAACTCCTTCTGCTATAGTTGTGGAAAGTTTACAGTAAAAAAACAACCAATTAACATTACAGATTTTGTAAAAAAAGTATATTTTGGTGTGAAATTAGGAGACCAAGACAAACCTTGGGCTCCTCATTAGGTTTGTTCAGTGTGTGTTGAAGAGCTTCGCCAGTGGTCACAAGGAAAAAAACAGTCTTTTCGCTTTGGAGTGCCTATGGTTTGGAGAGAACCGATCAATCAAAGCGATGATTGTTATTTTTGTTCGTGTGTAGTACACGGATTCAATTTAAAAAACAAAAAGGACATCGTTTACTCAAACCTTCGATCCGCAACACGTCCTATACCTCATGGACCAGAAGTACCTGTTCCTTCACTACCAGATACATTAGATGATGTACCTGATGACGAAATGGTTTCACGTACATGCGCAAGTGAACTGGATGAGGAAAGTGATTACTATGATACTGGAAGTGATGAGCCAAAACTGTTTGACCAATCTGAATTAAATGATTTGGTGAGGGACTTAAACCTTCCTAAGGACTCAGCCGAGCTTTTAGGCTCAAGGTTGAAAGAAAAAAAATTGTTAGCACCTAGCACAACATTTTACTGGTTTAGGAACAGAGAAAAAGAGTTTGCTCAATATTATTCCGAAGAAGATGCACTAGTTTTCTGTAATGATGTACCCGGGCTCATAGAACAATTCCACGTAGAATATAATATTTCTGAATGGAGACTCTTTATTGATTCTTCAAAAAGGAGCCTTAAGGCCGTTCTTCTACAAAATGGAAGTAAATATGCTTCTGTACCAGTGGGACATTCAGTTCATTTAAAAGAGTGTTATGAAAATCTTGAGCTTCTTTTAATTAAAATTCGTTACAAGGATCAAGGCTGGACAATTTGTGGTGATTTGAAAGTTCTTTGTTTGTTACTTGGACAACAAAGCGGTTATACTAAATATCCTTGTTTTTTGTGTGAGTGGGATAGTCCTGATAGAAAGCAGCACTATTGTAAAAAGATGTGGCCACCAAGACAAACCTTACAACCTGGAATGAAAAACATTGAAAGAAAATGTTTAGTAGACCCGAGCAAAGTTTTGCTTCCTCCATTACATATAAAATAGGGTTAATGAAACAATTTGTGAAGACATTAAAAAAAGATGGAGAGTGCTTCAAGTATCTTTGCAGCCAGTTTCCTCGCTTGTCAGAAGCAAAGATAAAGGAGGGTGTTTTTGTTGGGCCGGATATAACAAAGCTTATGAAAGATGAAAATTTTGAATCTAAAATGGAGGAAGCAGAAAAACAAGCATGGATAGCCTTAAAAAATGTGGTTACAAATTTTCTTGGCAACAAAAAACATGAAGAATATAAAAATATTGTGCAAAATATGTTAGAAAAATTTAAAACCTTAGGCTGTAACATGAGTTTGAAGGTGCATTTTCTAGATTCGCATCTCGACTACTTCCCTGAAAATCTTGATGCAGTAAGTGAGGAGCAGGGGGAAAGGTTCCACCAAGACCTAAAAGAGATGGAGAGAAGATACCAAGGAAGATATAAGCATGATAGCTGATTATTGTTGAATGTTAAAAAGGGATGGTCCACTACGAGATTACAGAAGAAAAAGCACAAAAAGGAGTATGGAAAGGCAAAGAAAAAGATATTATAAGGACTTGTAAAGACATAAATAGTATTTTACTGTTTCTTTTCATTAGATTTAATGATATTTGTAAGTAATTTTGTTTTTTATATCCTTTGTAAATAAATTCAAAATGTAACTAAAAATTATTCGTTAATTTAAAAAAAATATAATTTGAAGCCTTTTTGTGAAAAATCCTTACGTGATGGAGAAAAATAGAGTTCATATTTGGATTCAGCGCCCAAAAACACATAAGAATCAGCTATCAAATTTAAAACAATTTTTAGAAAGTTAAAAAACGCAGGCCTGTGTTATTTGTGAAAACTTATACTGACACTTAGGTGTCATAGTATTCCCTATTAGGTACACTGTGCAACATACAAAACCCGTACAACTCTAATGAGTTTTTTAGTTGCGTAAACCGGACACTGGTACTTATAGACTTCATAGGTTATACATTGCTAATGCCTATAACTTAAGGTCAAATTTGACTAGTCAAATAAGACATGTCAAATTTGATATAAGCTTGTTATTTTGAGTGTTAATTGCGGCTCTTGGGCCATTGTTTAAATAACAAAAAATGAGAGCACGTGGTCGACAAGTTTAAATATCAGCGAAAGCGTAAACAATACGGGTATTACGACAACCCAAATTCTGTCGTCCAAATACAAGTAACATGACTTTAATCACAATCATAAAAATTCACTCTGTCCACGAACGTGACCAGCCCACACCTGTGGCTTCGATGACCGTTTAACCGAGAAGAATAAAAGGTCGCAATTTAAAAATGAATTAACCCCTAGAGTCGTAGTTCTCAAAACATCCGTCAGATATATATTCTTGACGAAAAAAAGACGAAATGCACACGAAGAAATTTATTCCGCTGTATTACAATAAAGCTCATTAATAATGCGAGATAATTACGAACAAAAATAATTAATTACATCCCTCCGATAATTCCAAAATAAAATATCGTTCTAAAATTCAATTCACGACCACAAGACTGAATATAGGTACAATTGGGATACCAAAAATATGCTATGAAAGAGAAGGGAAAGAAAATTAAAAGGAGAATCTATAACTAAAGCTATTTGAAAGGATACACTCAAAGAAAAGATCTAATTTACAATTCTATTGTCCCTAAAACTTAGCCCCGCCTTCTAAGAGATTACGCACACATTCACGAGCGTGTATGTAAATGTAGCTGTTACATATGTAAACAAAATGGCCTGCTAACCTCGTACGTTGACAAATATAGTGCGGATAATTTATAAATAGCTGTAAAAGTTTTGCACGATGACAATACAATATCAAGGTAAAAGATACAATGGTGAAACCTTTAAGTAATTAATATAACATTTCAGATAATCAAAAAGCGATGTCACTAAACGGAATGAGAAGATATCTTTTACAAAAGCAAAGTTTTAGTCCTTAAATGAAATTATACAAATATACAAAAATGTGGATGATCGGACAAAAGAATTTCTTTTATTTCATGATGTAATTCTAAAATATAACCGTCCATAATAGAATTAAAAAAAAGCTATGCAACAACAATACCCTCGTTAATATATTTCTCTTTACAGAAAGAACAATAAATACCTATAACCAAAACACAAATTTAAATGGCATGACTTACTCAAGTCACAATAAAAAAATACAGAAATATCCAGGAAGGATGTAAATCAGATTTACAGAAAAAAACAATAATCAACTTATAGAAATTCTATCAAGATTTAGAGGCATCAAAAATAAGGTACTGAGCGGACTAAAAATATAGGTAAGTAAAAACACCCGTTTAAATTGTTTTCTGTAAAAGTGTAGGTACATTAGAAAAATATTTCGACTGCTCTAAAAATAATACAAAGGTATTTTTAATAATATAAAATATTATTCAAAATCTGGTGTGAAGAACACAAATACAGGTTCCTGTTGTCAGACAGCCGAAGTACCTCGCCCTATCCACATAACCAATGCAAACCAACGAACAACAGGCAGCGCTGAATTTACTTCTACGCTCGGTCTGGATAATTTCTGTGATATGGCGATGTGGTTCTTTTTTGTGAATGTGTCTGAAGATATCCTTTCTCCAGCAGGGGCGTGCCGATGAGCCTGTAGAAAGGCGAAATACGTATCTGCGTCTCTGGGGAGGGATATGTTCGGACACGTTCACAAAAAATATTAATAGTGAACCCGTATTTGTGTTCTTCACACCAGATTTTTAATAATATTTTATATTATTAAAAATACCTTTGTATTATACTGGAGGGGTTTTACCCACTCATGTATGTTTCAACTATTCTGATGCTCTAAAAATATATTCCATTTTTAACAATTCCAATCATGGTCAATAATTTTGACATACAATTTGCACTTCGAAATTGGGCGCTATTTACTTATTGAGCTGAGTTACTCATACCCAGGTTCTCTCATTAACAATTATTAAAAATAACTCAAAGAATTCATATATGTATCCTATTAAGACTTAATACGAGTACCTAAATGTAAAAGATTTAAAGCTACTAAATAGGTATTTCTAACCTACTGTTAACGAGGGCTTCATGTAAAGGCGTGTCACCCCAGTAGTTTTTTACGTTGACGTTTGCTCCTTTGTTGATCAATTTTTCTGCAATGTAGTCTGTTTCTCTGTGAATAGCGAAATGTAAAGGCGTTTCTCGATATTTACTCGCCAAGTTAATGTTACAACTGTGATCTATTAAAGTCGAACTAATTTCATCACTGCATTTAACTCGCAAGCCTTCGTTTAATGGTGTTCTACCATCTTTGTTTCGTTGATTGAGACCATTATTTGGCAATTTCAGAAGTATATGCACGATATCTAATCTGAAACAGAACAAAATTCTCATAAATTTCTAAATTTGACAAACAAATAATTATGTTAATTTAAAAAAAAACAGAATTGTCGGTTCAAAATGTAGTTTCGGTTCAATTTTTGTAATTTTTATGTTATATTCACCCTTTTTTCAGATTCTCTAATTTTTACACATTTGTGATTAAAATAAAGGACATATTTTCTCTATTTTACCACAGCAATTAAAAGGCAAATGTGAGTGAGCATCAAGGCATACATACATGACTATAGTCGTCATCACACAATTAACGTTCTATTCTTTAGTGTTTTAAAAATGAAGCTGGAAGTTAGAAAGACATTTCTGTGTCGTAACTTCCCTGGCCACTAAGTATGTGACATGTTTATCGAAGAAGTACAGCAAATATGCTACACGCACACACACACGGACAAATTAAATACGAGGACTGGACACAAAATCAGGCCAGAAAATATACTTTCTTCTATACAAGAATTACACAGGCCTGCATTTTTCAACACTTTGAAAGTTGATTTAAAAATTTTAACTGTTTTCTAGTAATTGGGTAGCGCTGATTTCAAATCTGCTTTTATTTTTTTTGTATCACGTAAGGTAATTTTTCAAACCAGTAAAATAAAAAAAGTATAGAAAAAACACGATTTATTTCATTTATAAGCTAGTTTTATATTATATTAAAAAGAATACAAAAATATACACATAGAAACTATTAGAAATAGTTATTTATTCTTTATGCTTCTTAAAAAAAGTTTTCGTTTTTCAGAAAAGCATCGTTTGGTTGTTTTTCTGTCATATTCAGCTAAAGGAAGATCTCTTCTCAATGTCCAACAGAAATCGGCCATCATTTTTGTGTCCCAGCGCCCTTGGTATATTTTTTCCATCTCTTTAATATCCTGGTGAAATCTTTCTCCTTGCTCTTCACTCACGTCCCCAAGGTTTTCTGGGAAATAGTCCAAATGGGAATGTAAAAAGAGAATTTTTATGCTCATATTGCAACCAAGAATCCTGAATTTTTCCAGCATATTTTCAACGATCTCAACATAGTTTGTGTCTTTATAATTTCCTAGAAATTTATGTACAACTTCGTTAAAAGCATGCCATCACATTTTCAAATTCTTGATCTTTCACCAAGCTCCTAATCTGCGGGCCTACAAAGATTCCCTCGTTTAATTTTGCCTCTGACAGAGTCGGAAATGTTTTACACAAATATTTAAAACAATTTCCATATTTAAAACAATTTCCTTCTTTGTTTAATGCCTTAACAAATTGTTTCATAAGTCCAAGTTTTATGTGAAGCGGTGGAAGTAACACTTTTTGAGGGTCAATAAGACTATCGCGAATTACATTATTGGTTCCAGGTGTTAAAGTCACCCTTTGTGGCCAGTCTCTTTTTATCCAATGCTGTTCTCGATTTCTGCTATCCCACTCGCACAGGAAACATGTAAATTTAGTATATCCAGGCTGCTGACCCAAGAGAAGGCCTAAAATTTTTAAATCTCCAAACACTTCCCAGTTGTGATTTTCATATTGTATTATTAAAAGTAATTCCTGTAAATTTTCATAGTTTTCCTTTAAATGAACAGAATGGCCGACCGGAACAGAAGCAAAAACATTGCCATTATGTAAAAGAACAGCTTTAAGGCTCCTTTTTGAAGAGTCGATGAAAAGTCTCCAGTCAGAAGGTGTGTACTCAGGAGCTCCGAGGAAAGTAAGTAGATCAGCAATTGCTTGGCAGTACACGAGTAGTCCGTTTTGTGCAAAATATTTTAGAAATCCAGCCTCACGATTTCTATACCAAGAGAAGGTAGTTTCTGGGGCAAGCAAATTTTTTTGTTTCAACCTAGACCCCAGTACTTCAGAAAGGTCTTTTGAATGTCCTAAATCTCTTACTAAATCATTCAGTTCGGTTTGTGAAAATAGCTGAGGTTGGTTTGACCTGAGGTCGATGGTTCAAAATCACTATCCATCTGTACGGAGCCGGAAGTTGAAGAGGTTTCAATATCTTCTTGTAGTACTTTTGGGGGTATAGGTATAGGTACATGATCACTGTGAGGAACTGGTCTGATAGCTGATTTAATATTGTTTGGGTACAAAATATGTTTCAAAGTTTTTCTATTATGCCCCTTAATATCACAAAGACAAAAGTAGCAATCTTCATGATGATTTTGCGGTTCTCTCCAAACCATCGGTATTACAAAAGGAAGGCTTTTTCTATTCCCTTTGGTCCAATGTCTTAAACCTTCTTCACATACCTTACAAACAACGTGCGGTGCCCAATCTTTATCTTGATCTCCTAATTTGATTTTTAAATAAGCATAATATTCATTTTTCACAAATTCACCAATTGGTCTCTTAAACTTTTTCAAGACGAAATATCCACAAATATAAATGAAATCATCTGGTTTGTTTTTGCAACACCGGCTAGACATATTTTTAAGCAATGTTTATTTATCAAATACCACGCACAACACTAAAGACAAATTAATTTTACTTGTTTACTGATCGACACTCAGAGCTATAATGAAGTAAATGGCATTAAAATATACATTTTGTTTGGAGTGATAAACTTGAAATCCTTCTTCGCAGTACTAATAAAGTGAAACCATAATAAATAGGATTTAGCAGGTAAAAATTCCCGGAAATCTTGTCCAAAATTAATACATGTAATAAAATATTTACATCAGGTAATGAGAGCCTATTTAACAAATTTCTTTAAAACCACAACAGAAAATCATTTTTGGGTTAATACCTAGAATTTTAACTAGTACATTCTTTTTAAAATGTATTAAAGCGCTTATTATAAGATTTTTTTTATATTTTTTTCTTTTTCTTCTGTGCAAAAAAAATCTGTGGGTGGTAGAGACCAACTGTATTTTAATTAGTTATTGCTATATAAAAACTGAGCTTAACAAATAAAAATCACTTCATCACAAATTTTATGCAGGCCTGTGTTATAGAACACATAAGATCCTTTCATAACAAAAAAACAGATTTTCATTATGCCAAACATTTGTTAGAGTGTAGACATGACTTGACCCCAATTTCAAAATTTTGCATACACAGAATAAAAGTGTTCTTTATAATAATAATAATAATAATTTAGAAGCTTTAGAAAATAATAAATTCAAAATCACAAACATATTATTAAACAACCACTTTCGTTCAGTTTCAATAACTTACGCACACATTTTTAGTTTTCATTTATTTAGATCTAGAGCATTGTTTAAGTTACTTTTTCAGACATGATATGGACGAATGTCGAGAACGGCATTGTAAAACAATGGCGAGTTGGATTGACGGTCATACTGATTGTATGTCCATTGTCAGTGATTCCGTAATTTATTACAAAATCCGTAAAATATCGTCAAAAATTCGTCACTTAGGATCGCAAACACATCTGAACTCTGTAAAACTTTTATGGCGGCTAATATTCCATTAAATAAACTTAGCAATCCCACTTTAAAAATATTTCTTCAAAAATATACTGGTCGAAATGTTTCTGATGAATCAACTTTACGCAAATATTATGTTTCTAGGTGCTATACGAGAACAGTAGAACGCATTAGAAGCCATCTTTGAAATCAATACATATGGATAAGCGCCAACGAAACGGTGGATATGTTAGGACGCTGTGTGGTAAATGTTGTAGCTGGTGTACTACATCCAACTATTCCCTATAACTCATATGTAATAGCAACAAGTGTTATAAATAGAGTTGATGCGGAAACAGTTGCTGAAACCATTAAGGAGAATATGCAAAAAATGCTTCATTCGGACGCCACGTACAAAGAAAAAATACTTTTATTTGTCAGTGATAGTGCTGCGTATATGTTAAAAACAGGCAGACTATTGAAGAAAACATATCCTTATATGCTGCATATTACTTGTGTAGCACATGCTTTCCACAGAATCTGTGAATATATCAGAGACACTTTTCCGGAAGTTGATAGACTTGTATCAGCTTTTAAAAAAGTTTTCAGAAAAGCACCATTGAGAGTAGCTCTTTTCAGGGAAAAATTTCCATCTCTGTCACTGCCTCCCACTCCAGTAATAACTAGATGGGGAACATGGCTGGAAGCTACTAGTTATTATGCTGAGAATTTCGATTGTCTAAAACATTTCGTAACACTGCTAAAGGAGGATGCTAGAAGTATTGGTGAGTGCAAGGAGCTCACACAAATCCCAAATTTAAAAAATCAGTTATACTTTCTTCACGAACACTTTGGAAAATTTCCAAAACTAATCACTTATTTTGAAAATCGAAATCTCAAATTAAATGACGGATTAACCACATTAGATATGGCTGTTAATAATTTGAAAAGTATTCCAAGTGACTTCGGATGTGGTCTTCGGCAAAGTTTGAAGCAATTCTTAATAGAAATCCAGATTTAATTACATTGCAGCAATTATGTATGGAGACAATTCCACAAAATCTAACGGCTAAATATGAAGAAATAAAAGAATATTTCCAGTATGCACCTATAACCAGTTGCGATGTAGAAAGGACGTTTTCTATTTATAAGGATGTACTTAATTCAAAGAGAACAAAATTGACAGAAGAAAACCTTGAGAAACTATTGCTAGTCAATATTAATACTCCTTTACTCAACTTGAACGACAAAATGAACAAATAAAAATGTTCCAATTATAGAAATAAAAATAAAAACTTTAAAAATACAACTTTTCAACAAATACATATGTATTTCGTAATTTTATAGATCACCACCCGTTCGTTTTCCAATTATATAAATAAAATTAAAAACTTTATAAATACAACTTTTCATCAAATAAATATGTATTTCGTAATTTTATAGATCACCACCCATTCGTTTTCCAATTATATAAATAAAATTAAATATTTTAGAAAAACAGCCTTTCGCCAGTACTGCACTGAGTGGTAAGCGTGTACGTTCTCTAATTATTATATACTTAATAAAGCTACAGTGTAAGCGAAACATGTAATATACTTATTAATACAATTCTTGGAAATTCTAACACGTGTTTTATTTCAAATGTTTTGTGCATTTTATTAAATGGAATTCCAGCAAAAATGATGATTAGTTTTGGTAACCGCGTCAGAACTGATAAAGAAATATGTGATTTATTTAACAATTTGCATCAAGACTGGTTTCCAATATTACGAACTGTCGTTGGTAAAACTTTGACAAGGTATAACTTAACCGGAAATTTACCGAATAGCGGACGACCAAAACTCGCAACTAATTAAATTGTTGCTCAAAATATTATTATAGCATTAGAAGAATTATCACAAACCTCTATTGCATCCCTCGTACTAAACTCGGCAACTTATACAATTATATCAGTTGCCGATCTGTAGTTAAAACATTAAAGTACGAAGAAAAATATCAACCGACAACCGTATAAACCACATTTAGTGCAAGAATTATTAGACGGGGATTATGATCGTAGAACTGAATTTTGCGAAAGAGTGATGGAGATTTGCAAAAATATATTTTACATACGATTTGCTGTTTTTCGACTAAGTTACGTTTTATTTGAATGGTTTCTTTAGTCGTAATAATTGTCGATATTCGTTAATAGATAACCCTCATTGGATGTTAGAAACGCATACACAACATCCCAAGAAATTAAACGTTTGGGCTGGTATTTTCAAGAGCCGTATTATTGGTCCTTTCTTAATTCATGGTGCGCTGGATAGAGGTATTTAGATAATTTACGCGGTTAGGTTTTTCCTAAGTGTTTGATTCCAACAAGATGGAGCATCCTCTCACTATGCCCACTAATATTAGAAGTTTTTAAAAGAAACATTCCCAAATCGGTGGTTTAGTCGTAGAGGATTCATTGAACGGCCCGCACGATCTTCAAATTTAAATCCTCTACATTTTTTCCTTTGGGGTCATTTAAAATCTGTGGACGAACTGGTACTAGACGACCGGATAATCTGGACGATTTACGGTAGAGAATAATTGAGGAAGTGCAATTAATTCGTGAGGAGGCTTTGGCAAATGTCATTGAAGAATTTGTTCAAACTTGCATGTTGTCAAGAAGTGAAAGGTTATTATTTCGAAAACTTTCTTAACTGATATTGATTTCGTTTATATTTTTTGTGTTAATTTTTATTGTTCTCAATAAAATTTGCGTTATTAGATTTAATTAAATATCTCTGTCGTTGTCGAACAAAAATGTGCTAAACCTTATTATTGCTGAACTCTCAGAGCTGAGGCTTTTTGAAATTCTTAAAAATATACAGGGCGAATGGATCCATACATTTGCCTAACCCTATATACATATTAGAGTAAATTTAATCCAGCATTTTACACTCAAAGGAATTTTACCTCTATATATATATAAATTGATAAATTATTGGAGTTTTTCGGCTTTTATATGAAATATTTACAAATATCAAATTAGTATGTAATTGCAAAGTAAGTGGGGATGTAAACATTGCTGTCTACAAATTACAAAGCAAATGATACGAAATTTTTAATTGAAAAATATTGTCTACGTTGGGACTTGAACCCAAGTCTACAGTTTGCCGGACTGTCGCTTTTACCACTTAAGCCACGATAGACCTTGGTTCAAGCTATTTAGAAATGCATTATAAGGTAACAGTGTTAATGAATCAGATATCAGTTATAATGTAGATGTCAAGTTGAAAGCAGAAGTCAGTTTTGAAAGCTGATGTCAGTTTTTATAGCACTTGTCAGTTATTGAAAGCAAATGTCAGTTATTGAAAGCAAATGTCTGTTTTGAAAGCAGATGTCTGTTATGAAAGCAAACGTCAGATTTGAAAGCAGATGTCAGTTATTGAAAGCAGATGTCAGTATTTTGAGAGCAGATGTCAGTTTTGAAGGTTTGAAATTGCTAATTATTACTCCAAAGCTATATGAGTGTTTAGGTAATTTCTTAGCGGTTTATTAAATACCGCCTGATTCTGAGCAAACGCAACGATCCGAACGTATGAATATTTCTCCCTCCTCGAATACAATTCCCCTGAACGCGTTTAGCCAATCACAAACCAGTCTGTCGCGCAACCATTTAACAACTAATGTCACAAATTAGTGTCACCACTGTCACCCTATACGGAGTCTCTTAAGCGTTTGAATAGTGAAAATAAGAAAATAAAAAAAGAAAATAGACATTACTGGTTCTGTACAAAATTTAAAACCATTATTCCCAAATCGCAGAGTTCCTAATGATACGTTCATTTTAGTATGCGCTGCAATAGAACTAAATTCAAATTTGACAGTTAGCGATATTTCCAACGATTTAGGCATATGCTGCTCTTCCGTTAACCGCATACTAAAATTAAATGGTTTTCGTAATTATAAATATTCCAAACATCATCAATTATTTAACGGCGATGAGTTTAAACGGATGAATTTCCGTTATTATATAATTAATTTCTCATTATGAACAATTTATTTTATTATTTGTAAGAGTAAATTTTTCTTAACATTACTAGAATTTAATTTAGTTTTTATTTATTTCTGAAGTTTATTTAGTTTACTATGAACAGTTTTTGTGACCTTTATTATTAAAATTTAATTTATTAAATCTCTTGATGCCTTATTTGCAATTTTCTTAACCGCTTATCAATAATTTCATTACGCTTTGTAGAATAACGTATTGCAATTTACTCATTACCATAACACAGGACTAAGCAATTTATAGTCCTTTAATAGTAATTTGGTAATCAGATAATTTTTCTTACGCGGCTCCATAATATGTAAGTATGTATGATATAATATGACATTGATGTTGACACGCCTACAGCATTCAGGGGAATTGAATTCGAAGCGGGAGAAATATTCATACATTCGTATCGTTGCGTTTGCTCAGAATTAGGCGGTATATACTGTCGTGAGCAAAAAAATCGGGACAGTGTCAAAATCGTTATGTCAATTTCCTTTATTTTTTAGCGTTGTAATTTTGACGATATTTGATTAACTTTCAAACTCTACGTCAAATTATATATCATAGTTGCTAATTCAAAATTGAAAATGCCGCACCTTTCGAAAACTGATAAAGCCAGGCTTGTTACTAGTTTGAAAAATGGGAAATCATTAAAAACTGTATGGGTTCAATTTAATATTGTTAAAAGTACAGCCGCAGGAATATATAAAAAAAATGGAGGGAAGAGGATAATTTAAATCGGAAAATAATTTCAGGACGTAACAAAATTTCGAATACGCAGGAAGACGAAACATTTGTTATTGAGATTAGGCACAACCCTTTCAAAACATTAAAGGAAGCTATAAGAACAACACAATTTCCTGTCTCATCTTGTAATACAATGTTACAACAGAGTGAAATTTAAACTTGAGATATCCAGCCCTACAGTCCTTATCTAAATCTCATTGAAAATGTATGGGGATTAACGAGATAGAGCTTCTACCCGGGAAGAATTTTGGGAGAGTGTTCAAAATGCTTGGCATCAAATTTCTATAAATGTTGTACAAAATATTGTCGCTTCAATGTCTACAAGATTAGATGCAGTTAATAATAACGGTGGAATGACGAAATACTAATTATTTTAATGTAATAATTATTTTAATTTAATAAATAATCTTTCTCTATCGTTTTTAGTAATTTTTATTTACATTTATTTTAAAAATGTTTAATAAATGTCAATAAGACACACATTTTTGACAATTCCTGACTTACTATTATGAGTGAAGATAGACACTTAAGTAGTCACAATTTAAACCCACGCAGAAACAGTGTCCCGTTTTTTTTGCTCGCGACAGTATATATCAATTGATAAATTATATTGGAGTTTTTCGGCTTTTATATGAAATATTTATAAATATCAAATTAGTATGTAATTGCAAAGTAAGTGGGGATGTAAACATTGCTGTCTACAAATTACAAAACAAATCATACGAAATTTTTAATTGAAAAATATTCTACATTGGGATTTGAACCAAAGTCTACAGTTTGCCGGACTGTCACTTTTACCACTTAAGCCACGATAGACCTTAGTTCAAGCTATTTAGAAATGCATTATAAGGTAACAGTGTTAATGAATCAGATATCAGTTATTGAATGTAGATGTCAAGTTGAAAGCAGAATTCAGTTTTGAAAGCTGATGTCAGTTTTTATAGCACATGTCAGTTATTGAAAGCAAATGTCAGTTATTGAAAGCAGATGTCTGTTTTGAAAGCAGATGTCTGTTATGAAAGCAAACGTCAGATTTGAAAGCAGATGTCAGTTATTGAAAGCAGATGTCAGTATTTTGAGAGCAGATGTCAGTTTTGAAGGTTTGAAATTGCTAATTATTACTCCAAAGCTATATGAGTGTTTAGGTAATTTCTTAGCGGTTTATTAAATATATCAATTGATAAATTATTGGAGTTTTTCGGCTTTTATATGAAATATTTATAAATATCAAATTAGTATGTAATTGCAAAGTAAGTGGGGATGTAAACATTGCTGTCTACAAATTGCAAAACAAATCATACGAAATTTTTAATTGAGAAATATTGTCTACATTGGGACTTGAACCGAAGTCTACAGTTTGCCGGACTGTCACTTTTACCACTTAAGCCACGATAGACCTTAGTTCAAGCTATTTAGAAACGCATTATAAGGTAACAGTGTTAATGATTCACATGTCAGTTATTGAATGTAGATGTCAAATTGAAAGCAGAAGTCAGTTTTGAAAGCTGATGTCAGTTTTGATAGCAGATGTCAGTTATTGAATGCAAATGACAGTTATTGAAAGCAGATGTCTGTTTTGAAAGCGGATGTCTGTTATGAAAGCAAACGTCAGATTTGAAGCAGATTCCTGTTTTGAAAGCAGATGTCAGTTATTGAAAGCAGATGTCAGTATTTTGAGAGTAGATGTCAGTTTTGGAGGTTTGAAATTGCTAATTATTACTCCAAAGCTATATGAGTGTTTAGTAATATTTTTTCTTGAAATTCTTGGTTTAAATACTGTACGACTTGACAGAATTATGTGCAGGTGCACCATCCTGCATAAACCACAAAGAACGCCTTGTTTGTAAAGGTAAGTTGTCAAATTTATCTTCTAATTCAGTAGTCAGAAATACTAAATACTTTTCAGCATTTAGAGTTTGCTGAAAAAAAAGCACCGCCCCCATTCTTCTCTCTAAAATTCCGCACCAAACATTTATCTTTCGTGAATATTGGTTTTTACAGTCCATTTGGAAATGTGGATTCTCTTGAGACCACCAACGACAGTTTTGCGAACAAACTACACCATTTGTGGTGAATGTCGCTTCATCGGTAAATAATATTTTTTTTGGGAAATATTATGTCCGTTTCTGTTTCACCTTGTATCATGAAGCAAAACCCTAAACGCTGGTCATAATCTCGTTCTTGCAACGTTTGGACATATCGTGGTTTAAATGGAGTAAATTTGTTGGAATAAGTAACGGTAACGTTTCCGTCATCCCTCAACACGTGAGCCAATAAGGTTTTAGTTATATTTCCACTACAGAATTCTTTGTATTTATTAATAATTTCATTTATTGAAAAAATTATTATTTAATATTTAATTTCCACAATTTAATATTTTGTGTTATATACGGGGAGGGGGGGGGGGGTCCATCTTGTTTGAACCAAAGGTAATTCCCCATCTTTCTCAATATTAGGAACAACTTGATCACGTAAAAGATCTAAATATCTCTGTCCGGTTAGTGTACTATGAATGGAAAAAGGACCTGAAAATACCAGTCCACACGTTTAATTTCTGCAGACGTTGTGTATGCGTTTCTAGCATCCAATGAGGGTTATCTATTGACCAATATCGACAATTATGGCGATTAACAGTATCATTCAAACAAAACGTAGCCCCGTCGGAAAACAGCAAATCGTATCTGTAATATTGGTCATTTTTATAAATCCTCATCACTCTTTCGTAAAATTCAATTCTACTATCATAATTCCCGTCCAATAATTCTTGTAGTAAGTGTATTGAGTCATATAGTTATTATTAAATAAAGTGTAAATCTAGTACAACAGTGTTTGTGTTTTTTTATCATTTGATATGGATTTACATCAAGTAAAGGCAGAATCGATTCAATTTTTAAAATTTACTACTTAACCTACGAAGTCGTATATTTTGACAGTTTCATACATACAAATAAATAACAAATAATAGGTATTTATTGAAAACCATAACAAATGTTGAAAATGTTGTCCTTCAAGATCAATGCACTTTAAAATCCTCCGTTCAAGATTTCTGATGATATTCTGCAACATTACTGGATTATTATTAATTTCCATGCATTTATGTGCGATTCTCTGTAGCATATCATTCAAATTCAATATAGGTGCTCGAAATATGTTATTTTTTAGATAAGGCCACAAAAAGAAGTCGCAAGGTGTTAAATCGCATGAACGTGCAGGCCAGGCAATTTCAGTATTTCGACTAATTATACGCTCATCAAAAAATTCTCTTAAATAATCCAAAGATTCTGCAGTACAGTGACAAAGTGCTCCGTCTTGTTGGAAATATGCGTTTTGAAGTTCATCATCATGCAACTGATTGACAAGTGGTTGTAAAATTTCCGTACGGTACCTTTGAGTAGTTAACGTTCCCTGAAAAAATATTGGTCCAATGATTCGCCTTTGGCTTATCGCTGCCCAAACACCAATTTTCCCTGGATGTAGCGATTCTTCATTAATTACATGTGGATTTTCACTACTCCAAATTCTTGTATTTTGTGAATTTAGGTATACCGTTTTATAATACCATGCTTCATCAGTAAAGATGACTCTTTGCGAAAGTTCTCCATTATTGTTCATATTTACAAACCAATTACAAAACTGTAGTCTACGTGGGTAATCAATTTCTAACAATTCTTGTACTGCTGTGACACGGTATGGATAAAGTTGCATATCTTTTTTTAATAACTTGTGAGTTGTACCAACAGAAAGGTTTATTTGTTGACTCAAATGTCGAACAGATGTTTGTGGTTTATTTTCCATTATTTCTTCAACACGATTGATAACTTGAGGTGTACGTGTCTTAACTGCTCCGCTGCCTGATTTTCTTAAGAGACTAACAGTTTCAGAAAAAGTTTTAAAGTTCTATCCAAAGTATTCTTAAATTGTATATAATCTATTACAAGATGTGGAAACTCAACTTGAAATTCTACCATGCAATCTTGAACTGAATAAACCACCATAAACCATCAATTTTATTACCACTTCGAAAATAAGCCCGGAGTAAAAAAAATTTTATGTTCTAAAGTGAAAGCCATTTTAAAACTGAGGAGCAATTTATTTAAACTAGAATCGACGCACGATTATTTTATGCACTAACTGATATTTGTGATTGACATTATCAAATGTCATTTGGATTTACGTTTACGGAACAACAAACACACATACTAATATATTTGCGTCTTATTCTATCAAAATTTCAAAGTAACCTAGATTGACTTTTCAAATGAACACTTGTTATTTATGTGTAATTATAGTAAAAATTTTCTAAGTTCAGTTGCACGTCATTAAAAATTCATGACGAAATGATGACGCCTGCTTACTCAGCGTTGCAATATAAGACGCTCCATTTTTGTCAGACATCGTTAACTATTAACCTGTAATTTGGGTTATACCTTCAGAAGTACTTATTTATTTGGATTAAAAAAAAGCATTGTTTGTTTTACTTGTTCGCGTACCTCTTCCGCGGGGGTTGAGCTACCAACCAAGCGCGTCCCTAGGTGGCGGATAAGGGCACGGTCAAGTCTCTCTTAAGTGGCAGTCATAAGCGAGATGGACAGGTCTAAAAACCTTCTAATCCTTAGCGAAAGCTGTCACCGCGGACCAGCTCTCCCAAGCTACGGTTTAAGGCAACGTGCTTAGAGCTCAATGGCCACTGGGATATATGTGGTCTCAAACGTTCCCCTGGGGGCACTAGGTGGCACTCCCTTGTATTTACGCCTTGTGCCTGTAATAGAAGCTCTGCGGGCATTGACACCATACTTCTTCCATACTCGTGGGAATTAAATGAACACAGAATAAAAAAAACAAAAACTTAAAAAGTCTGAAGTCTGAAGAGAATCGAAAACCTAAGGAGTCTATAGACTCCCTTGGCAATGGAGACTGATGAGACTTCAAAAAACAAAATTGAAAGGCAACGGACTGAAACTGGGAACGTTGCGAAGATAGAGGCTGCACCCAAGGAGAGAAAACATGTTTCAAAACTAAATGTATGGGCAGGGATTATCGGCGATCGCATTGTGGGACCATTTTTCTTTTATGTAAACTTGACTGGGGAAATATACTTGAATTTTTTGAGGAATGAATTGATACCTGTTTCAGCGGTTCTTTTTCCAAATAATGAGGATCCACATTTGCCAGATCGTAGAATTTGGTATCAATAGGATGGTGCTCCTCCGCACTATACGCTACCAGTAAGGCAATACCTCAATAATACATTTCCTAACAGATGGATTGGAAGAAGAGGGGTAATTGAATGGCCAGCTAGATTGCCAGATTAACCCCATTGGACTTCTTCTTGTGGGGTTATTTAAAATCAAAAGTCTATGCAACACAACCGGAAAATTTGGACGTTTTACGACAACGCATCATTTACGAAACCAGACTAATCACTCCCGAAATATTACAGAATGTGCGAAATGGTATTTATCATCGCTTAGGATTTTGTCAACAAAATGAAGGAAAATATTTTGAGTATTTGTTATAAATTTGATACTGAAAATGTAAAAAATAAAACTTAGAATTAGAACACAATTTACGCCAAAATTTTCTAATGTAACATACCAACATTTTTGCATCATCGAATAAGAATTGTAAAAGCTTTCAAATTCCATAAAAAAAAATGGGGTTGACATTTAAAAAAAATATCAATGACGTCATAACTTATTCAAGGTCGACGGAAAAAACAAAATGGTAGTATCTAAATATAGCTAATAAAAAACATTAATCGACATATCTTTGCATTTTATCAAATAATGCACAATAACATTACTACGGGCTTACTGTATATAAATAATAATTCGATATTATTAAAAATATTTTTTTTTATACAAAAAATGGTTAGGATTTATCTACTTTAAGATTTAAGAATGTTTCAAATTGTGTTTGTTATGTAGGTCGTCGAAGTTGTTTAACCGAGAGTGGAGGCACGTTAATATAGTGTCTGTCGGTTACAGCTGTGGTTGTCCAATGGAAACCACTTGCTTTGTCTTAAACTTATCGTGTGGACGGCAATTATTGATTTGGCGTTCGTAATATTGACCTTAGTCAATAAGTGGGGCTAAGTATTTTTCCAGGCTGTCTTTTGTGACTTGATGGTACGTAGTAAGAGAGTTTTTGTAGTGATTTTTTTCTCTCCCAGCATTATGCACTGATGAGTCTATCGTAGGACGAAACACGTGTCTGCATGTCTGGATAACAATTTTCACGCAAATATGAACTTATATTGTGTTCTACACATCCGATTTTTAATAATATTTTGATATCAATTTTTTCTTGTATACGTGCTACTTAAAGATTAATGTACTAATCCCAATATTAAAATAATTTTTCTGTGAGTGTTCTTTTAATTAGTAATAAGTAGAGAACGGACACGCTTACCACATGACTCAAAGCCCAGTGCAGTACTGGCGAAAGGCTGTATTTCTAAAATATTTAATTTGATTTATATAATTGGAAAACGAACGGGTGGTGATCTATAAAATTACGAAATACATATTTATTTGTTGAAAAGTTGTATTTATAAAGTTTTTAATTTTATTTATATAATTGGAAAACATACGGGTGGTGATCTATCTATCTAAAATTACGAAATACATATTTATTAATTAATTTTATTTATATAATTGGAAAACAAACGGGTGGTGATCTATAAAATTACGAAATACATATGTATTTGTTGAAAAGTTGTATTTTTAAAGTTTTTAATTTTATTTCTATAATTGGAACATTTTTATTTGTTCATTTTGTCGTTCAAGTTGAGTAAAGGAGTATTAATATTGACTAGCAATAGTTTCTCAAGGTTTTCTTCTGTCAATTTTCTTCTCTTTGAATTAAGTACATCCTTATAAATAAAAAACGTCCTTTCTACATCGCAACTGGTTATAGGTGCATACTGGAAATATTCTTTTATTTCTTCATATTTAGCCGTTAGATTTTGTGGAATTGTCTCCATACATAATTGCTGCAATGTAATTAAATCTGGATTTCTATTAAGAATTGCTTCAAACTTTTGCCGAAGGCCACATCCGAAGTCACTTGGAATACTATTCAAATTATTAACAGCCACATCTAATGTGGTTAATCCGTCATTTAATTTGAGATTTCGATTTTCAAAATAAGTGATTAGTTTTGGCAATTTTCCAAAGTGTTCGTGAAGAAAGTACAACTGATTTTTTAAATTTGGGATTTGTGTGAGCTCCTTGCACTCACCAATACTTCTAGCATCCTCCTTTAGCAGTGTTACGAAATGTTTTAGACTATCGAAATTCTCAGCATAATAACTAGTAGCTTCCAGCCATGTTCCCCATCTAGTTATTACTGGAGTGGGAGGCATTGACAGAGATGGAAATTTTTCCCTGAAAAGAGCTACTCTCAATGGTGCTTTTCTGAAAACTTTTTTAAAAGCTGATACAAGTCTATCAACTTTCGGAAAAGTGTCTCTGATATATTCACAGATTCTGTGGAGAGCATGTGCTACACAAGTAATATGCAGCATATTAGGATATGTTTTCTTCAATAGTCTGCCTGTTTTTAACATATACGCAGCACTATCACTGACAAATAAAAGTATTTTTTCTTTGTACGTGGCGTCCGAATGAAGCATTTTTTGCATATTCTCCTTAATGGTTCCAGCAACTGTTTCCGCATCAACTCTATTTATAACACTTGTTGCTATTACATATGAGTTATAGGGAATAGTTGGATGTAGTACACCAGCTACAACATTTACCACACAGCGTCCTAACATATAACGTTTCGTCGGCGCTTATCCATATGTATTGATTTAAAAGATGGCTTCTAATGCGTTCTACTGTTCTCGTATAGCACCTAGAAACATAATATTTGCGTAAAGTTGATTCATCAGGAACATTTCGACCAGTATATTTTTTCAGAAATGTCTTCAAAATTGGATTGTTCAATTTAAATAATGGAATATTAGCTGCCATAAAAGTTTCACAGAGTTCTTCGTTAAAATTGTCAGATTCCAACGGGTTCAATTTTTTTTCGCGCTTTAACGATCCTACGTGACGTTTTACGGTTGATTTATTGCAATTTTTCAATAACGTTTCACACACTTCACAATAAATTTCGGAATCACTGGCAATGTACATACAATCAGTATGGCCCTCAATCCAACTCGCCATTGTTTCACGATGCCATTCTCGACGCTCTTCCATTGTCTGAAAAAGTAAGAATATTCTAGATCCAAATAAACGAAATTAAATAACGAAATTTTATGCACACTTACGTGAAAATAATTGGAAGATGTTGCTTAAATGAAAAGAAAAGGAAAGCACGTGCTATTTCTCTTACGAAATACGATAAACTTATTTATTTTATCTACGTACACGACACCACTGTAAAACACTATATTCTCCGAATACAATAGCTGGGTTGTCCATTGTTATCGCTGCGAGACCAGGTGGCCGAGTAAGTCAAACAAATACTTCATTAAATTACGCCGGGATGTACTGAGCGACGTTATACACAATTCCAATTGCCGATTGCGTTTTATGGAAATTGCATCCGTTCTCTAGTAATAAGTTACTTGAAGATCTGAGCTGATACAAATGTTTTTATTAAATGGGGAAAGGAGCGGGGCAAACTGGCGCTATCACGAACATTGTCATGCACCGTGTATATACAGTAACAGAGAAAATGACTAGCTTTATTTTATTACAAGGGATACAAATACCTTATACTTACTTGTTTTTTAAGACCGCTGTATGTAAAGGAGTCGCACCATAAACTTTATCTTTGGCGTCAATAATTGCACCATTTTCAATTAATTTGCAGGCTATGTAACTGGTTTCTCTGTCAACTGCGAGATGCAGTGGTGTCACACCCTCGTTATTTGAAATATTTACTTTACATCCGTGATGTACCAATATAAAGATAAATTCGTCTTTGCATTTAGTCTTTAAGCTCAGAAACAAAGGCGTTTCACCCAGTTTATTTTTTTCATTACATGCGACATTCTGCTGATTCAGTAGGAATTCTAAATGGATCCGGCTGAAATTTTAAAGATAAATTGTTAATAACTTGCTCGCATTTTTCGACTGTTATATTCGAAAAGTTTGACATTTCTAACTAATAATTCAGTGGATAGTAGTTCGTACTTAAGTAAACTAGTTTTATTTTGTCCAGGCTTAAAGAAAGGTGTTATGCGTCAAAGTGGAACTTTCGCGAAAAGATTATCGAGCCATGATTTCTTATGATTTCAAATGTGGACAGACTTTATTTGGCTTTTAGGGATAAAACATTATCCAAGAGTAATGTTTACAGTTTGCTTGCCAAATTTGCAATTTCTTTTTTTGGTGGTATTATTACTAAAAAGGGGTTGGCTAGGGATAATAATAATTAAATTATTCTACGATAAATAATTTGTGGTGTTGGTGAAGTTCCTTCAAAGGTCCAGGGCGTGCGTGATGGTGGTTAATTAAAATAAATATACAACAACTTAATACATAAAATAAAACACAGCGGCGTCCTTAAAATTTGTATTTATATTTACATAATAATAAATCGAACTTCGTATATTTAAATAAAAGAAATTGATGTATGTAAAAGTAATTACATCAGTAATATATACACAAGGGGCGATAAATTAGTAATCGAGAAATTAATACAAAATATCTGAAATAGAAAGGTGAAACAGTAATAAAACAAAGTACTATATACACGCGGTGTGGTGAATAAGTAGATTAAAATTAACACAAAAAATACTCTGAAACGAACGTTAACTTGAGCAGTAAATTATGGGTTAATTAATGTATGTAAAATAACCTCTGTATCGAAGAATACTTTGATTTGCGGCGATGATGGTCACGTGGTCTTCGAAGATATACCTTGGTCAAGTATATGTAGAGCGATGGTTTACCGGAGGAATAAGAAATGAGTTAAATTAATATGGATTCACTTAAAAGAATAATATGCATAGAACAATGCAGTTTATCTTAGAAGTTGAAGAACACCTGGACGGCGTGACATCGTGACTTGGACAGTACACGAGGTGTGTGTGTAACCTTCGGAGGTACTAGCGAAAAAGCCCTGATCGTTGTTCGTATCGAAAGAAAAGTAAAGTTTTGAAAAGGGCTGTTTATGACCTAAGTAGAGGGAGGGATCGATAACTCGAATAATAATTAATAAGAAGCGCGACCTAAAGATGACTTCTATCGATGTCATAATTATTATTAAAATAACCCTTGTGACATGAGCTTCCTAACGATATCAAACATGACATATAAAAGAAGATGTAAATAATATTATATTAAAACAATCTTTAAAATATGGAATTTATCTAGAAGAAATTCTACATTACGGTTATCGGTTGACGGTCCAGGTAATAAGAGTCGTCGACGGCCAAGGCTATGACAAAAGAAATGCTTTCTCTTTGTAACGAAAATGTACAGTTTGTACAAATGAAAAAAAATGTCTTAAGTTAATTATAATTAAAATGAGATATTCAAAGAAGAATATGTGTATTTAAATAAATGAATTAAAACTTCTATACGCTAAGCGTAACAGTATGTGTATAGTGACTAGAGAATACAATTCCGAGCATGTTTTTCAATCCCTGGATTACGGCATTTTTGAAGCGTAATCCCGGGATTAGACTATGTGGTTTCTAATTGGGTTCAAATAAAAAAAAAAAACTTATGTAATTTTTTAAAAATTATTCATTAATATTGTTACACAACACAATACACAATATACTAAAATAAGGAACAAAAAAGACAAAACAAAAAACTATTTAGAATTTCGAAAATATAATCGCAGATATATTAAAGCATCAAATGTTGACTTCCAAGCCTGCTTCGTAGTTTATTGCCAGCATACGCAGCAGCTGAAAACGCTCGCTCAGGTTCTACATTGGTTGGAACAATAGACAATAGATATTTACATGCTTATCCACACGAACTCCTCCATTTTCGAACAGGCTCATTTCGCGTCTAATACTAGTTACCAACCCTGATTCATTTTGTACTTCAGGATCTGGGGATTCCATGCTCTTATTAATTTCCAGCTGTAACTTTTCCTTTAGTGTCAATTGGGGTTTGGAGGTTTGTTGCCTTGGCTCATCATCTGTTTGTGATCCTGACCTTTCTTCCTCTTCCGTGTGATCTCGACTGTTTTAGTCTTTTAACAATACTCTTTATTTGCGCCCTCACTATAGCCTGTGTAGGAACTGGAAATAAGTCAAGCCATTTCATCATCTTTTCGTGGATTTTGTAAATAATTTAACACACCAGTTAAATCATCATTTCGTCGTTCCTTATACGTTCCACTAAGGATGTTCATTTTATTGGCGAGTGCTGAGTTATTGCTAGACAATTGTTTTATAAGAAATTTCAAAGCGGCAGCAGCTGAGCATAAATTAGTATCTCGTCGACAGATTGCTTCTACTGTTAATTTAATTGGGATCAGCTCATCAACAATTTTATTTACCAAGCCAAAATCAGCATCTTCTAAACGGATTGGATGAATGAGATCTATAAGAGCTTTTTGAATGCAGTTTTTTAAAAGAGAAAATCGTTCCAGCATGGTTAAAAGACTATTCCACCTGGTTTTACAGTTAAAAAGAAGTGACAGCTCTTTTTCATGTACAATCTTCACATATTTTTGAAGTACTGTTTCATTTTTCAATGGTGATCTTTTGAAATACACTACAACCTTGCGTATTCCCTTTATCAGCTCATTAATGTTTTCATCTTTTGTTAACTCTGGTAAGTGTTCTCGCACAAGTTTATTTTGTGACATTAAGATTAAACCTGATTCTGGACAGTATAAGTCTTCTAAATTGTCATCATCATCGCTATCGTTCATATAATCAGCAGTCACAGCTGGTTCATTTATAGTATCATCTGAGTCTGAAGTAGGGCTGTCTTACTTGCCTTGAAAATTATTCTTTATTTTATAAAGCACATCAGACGGCCAAATTAATACCATGTGCGAGATACAGTTGTTGTTCAGTGCAAATAAGCTGTCCCACCTTTATCATAACGATCGGTCCATCGGTTACAGTAGCCACGATATCAGTTTCCAGGGAAATATCAAATTTTCTTAGACGCTCTTTCAATATACGAAGACAATTTTCAGCCGTCATACTTCCATGAATAGGAACGAGTCCTAAGCTCCAAATTTTTTTATATGAATGAACGTTGACAGCCATGTATCGTTTATTGGACGTTGATGTCCACTCGTCGAAAGATTGACTGAATTTTTCACCTGCATTTTTCAAATGTTTTAATTTTGCAGTTACTTGCTTTCTGACTTTTTCACTGTAATTCATTACAAGCTTTCGAATTGGGACGGCTGATTTTGGTAAATCCGTGTATTTCGCTAAGAGCAATTTTCTCAAATCGTCTGAAGTTATGAATACACTGAATGGAAATCCATCTAATGCAATAATTCTTGCCAAAACATCATCCAGGCTATCGTCGGCACTTTTAGTAAAATCTAACTTTCGTTTAGCTGGCGGCGGTCCTGTGTTCAGATTTTCAGAATCTTGACTTGTTGAAGCTGTTAAACGATTACAGCTAAATTACGTTAGCTAAAATCTTATTGTTATGTTTTGATGACAAATGTGTACGTAATCCCTTAGTCGCCTACATTTAGCACTATCCCTGTCTTTCGAAACTAAAAAATAACTCCACGCTGACGACGTATCACTTTCTTTTTATGTTGAACAAAGTCTCCCGCCATTTAAAATAACTTTTTAAGATAATTGACTTTTAAATTTAAATGACGTAGCCTGCGCAACCTTGTCGCTGGTAGAATATTAAATGAAAAAAGTAAATCCTAATAAGCGCATTTATACTTTCGTACAGGGAATTCCCGACGGGGAATCCCTCGCAACAATGTTATGATATATCATATGAGGTGATCGGGTGATTCCCCTGTTGGCCCGTTAAGGAATTACTTTAACAGTATTGTATTGAAGTATGTATGCCGGGCGGGGAAGTCCCTTCTAAGTTACATATTATTTGGGCTGTACCTGTGTAGTTCCTTTATCGTACGGCGTAACTAAGGTTGATTTTTTGTCTTTATGTAATAAGTGCCCTTAATATAATCTACGTAAGGTAAGGGAATGCAAAATGGCAATCGCGAAAATCCCGATATTAGCCACAGTCCCGGGATTTACGGGATAAAACCCCGGCCGCGATCCCGGGATTCGGGATTCCGAGATTGTATCTCTAATAGTGACCCAATGTTTTAAGCTGACGGCTTGTCAAGACAGGAAGACCTCTTTGAGTTTTTATCCTATACATAGTGATCCGTGGCTTTCTTGCTACACCTTCTCGCCGTAAAAGGGTGGAAATCCTGATTTAACTTTCACCTCTTCAACATTTAAGGGTACCTGAAGGGGATACTAATCCCAAGGATAATCGACCTCTCACACGCCGGTCTGGGTATTTAAACCCACGACCAACGTAAGTAACTCTCACTTTCTCTGTCCGACGCGCCTACCACTTGCGTCGTTCAGCGATTTATTGTTCTCACTAATGCTCATGCTACGCGTAAAATTAATCAACGATATTGGTATGCCACATACCGTGAAATTGAAGCATCCATGAGCATTGTCGTGCGTAACACGGTGCGACGAAGTGAATGATCGGTCATTTCTGCGTTTTTACTGGTCATGTGACAACCGTGACTTTAGAGAATCGAAGAACCGTGAACGCTGATTGGTATATCACAAGTTGTTTGTCAGATCAATGAAATAAGAAGAAGTAATCGAAATCGACGAATTAGTCTTTAACATGAAAATAGCAGCTCTTACTCAGCATGTCAAACTCTTATTTTTTTAGGCAATAAAAATATCGAGTTAACGACTCACTGCTCGCATTCACTTGATTTATCTATTTTTGATTTCTATTTGTTCCCAAACATCAAAAACAAAATACGTGGTGAGCGATTTTCTCTTAAAAGATTCCGAGAACTGATTTCCAAAATATCTGTTTCAAAGTGGAAATATGCTTCTCAAGTTGGTTTGACCGTATGCAAAAGTTTATTGATGTTATTATCGGAAAACAAAATAATGTCGTTAGCTAAATTTTTATTTTTGGCATCGTTTCCAGAAAGGGGGGGGGGGTCTTACTTTGCACGTCCCTACTCGGGCACGTCAAATTGTAACCGGGTTTTCTACTGTTCTTGCTTATGAACGTCAAATTCTAACGTATCGGTCGGATTTCTTACTTCCGGTTAATTATAACTACTTACAATTAAAATAACTTATTAACTATTTAATAAATCAATGTGATTCTTTTTGACGATCTCACATTCGGGATAGTCAAGTTATAACTTATATCGGTTGCTTTGTACTTTAATCGGAATCGGTATAATTAAATATATTAATTATAAAATTTCACTTCTTAACCCCTTGAGATCTGATTTTTTTTTCTACTATCGAAAAATCTTTTTTTGACTGATTTGAGGTCTTAGGTAACTCTGTAAGCCATTTATATGTTTTTTTTTGGATCAATTTGATCAAACTTTCCTCAACGTGAATGCGAAAATCTAATAAATGTAGTACACTTTTAGTTGATACGTTACACTTTGCACAATCTTTTTTATATTCTAGCCAACTATTGACCAAAGCAAAATCTATCATATGCATGGCTACACGAAGAGTCCATTTTCGTGATCTAATGAAAATTCTATATAAATTTATTAACTGATCTAACAGATCTACACCTCCCATACTTTGATTATAATCTTTTATTATCTCAGGTCTCTCGATCGTTGTATATTTAGCTTCTTTCTTATCCCACCTTTTAGCCTTATCTTCTACACCTTTTCCTACATAATTTGATGCTAAGCAAACCGTTCTATTATCAAACCATTTAACTATAACTACACCATCTGTGCTAATTACCTCCTCAGAGAAGCCTCTTCCTTCCTTTTTTATCGCTTTGTCACTAGTAAGAGGTGGTTTAAAAAAATCAATTCAGTCGTATAGTTCCTGCAGCCAAAATCCCTTTTTCTGTTAATTCTTTGAGTAACTTATAGGAAGAAAAGTAATTATCATAAAATAACTTATGACCAGACTTAGTAATACTTTGAGCTAAATGTAGAACAACACTGGCAGCTTGTCCAAATCTTGTTAGATTTTTCTCATCTAACGGAGTTGATTTACCCTGATAAAATAAAAAATCATACGCCTTTTCACTTTGGCCGCATAAAACAAAAATTTTAATCCCCCATGGACAAGGTTTGCCCTTTATATACTGTTTGATATTTATATCTCCGGTGAAAGGAATTATCTGTTCGTCAACGCAAATGTGACGTTCTAAAACCAACTGACGGCACCGGTTTTTTATGGCATTTATCAAAGGCCGAACTTTAGCTAAACGATCATTGGTTATTTCCAAGTTATTCACAAAGTGAAGACAGGAGCGTAGCTGAAAGAAACGATCCCTTGACATGTTATCTAAAAATACTCGCAATCCAATAGCTCGATCCCAAAACATTCGAATTTTGGAAAATTTATTAAGAGATCCAATCATTATATGTAACGCAATCAGTGTCTGTATTTCAGATTTTGATGTGGGTCTAAGATGCATCTCATTCTGAATTGCATACATATTAGTGTACATCGCCATATCTTCAAACAGTTTTTCAGGCACATATCTTAAAAAATAATGCACCGGATAATGTGGTTCTGTAACATAATCTTCCGTCTCTAGCTCCCACACTCGTTCTACTGTCTGAAAAGTGCCTTTCATCCATGCTACGCGATTATCTCTTTTATGTTGTTCCGTAAGATGTTCGTTTCCCTCTTCAGTATTCAACTCGTCATTATTATCATCATTCGACTCTTCAGGCTCCTGATTGTCGTCTGGACCAAATTCCATCCCTGATACAGTATCAGGCCCTCGCCCAACTCTTCGATATTCTTGATTCATCACAATTTCATCTTCCTCTTCACTGTCACCAGCTCCCACTTCGATATCTGATAAATCGTCTGCTTGTAATAAATCTATAAGTTCTTGAACATCATTTGGATTAGGTAAATTATATTTTGGCTTCAGTTTATCCATTTCTTCTTCTTTCTGAGTGCTTTGTCTGAAATTTTATCTATAACCATTTAATGGTATTGATACCATTTGTACATGCTCATGTACAAACAACAACACCAAAGGAGACCATTTGTATATGGTTATGTACAAAAAGTTTTTTCAACTTTGCAAGTGAAAAATTGAGGCAATCACTGCTTTTATTACACAAATAGGTATTTTGATATATACATTTTATAACAATATTTTTTTTACAAAGACATTATCATGCATGTACTAATTATATAGACAAATTGTACTTACCACGTGAACAACGGCAAACACAGAGGTTAGGTAGAAGTGTAAAACAAATAGTGTCACTCTCGATTAGCAGAGGGCGGCACAAGCATGTTAATTCTATCAAATAAGTATACTGAGATCCATACCAACTCCGAACGAATGCATCGCATGGACATGCGTAATCAAAAAGATCAAAGTCAATGTACATGCTCATGTGCACCAGGTTTCAAGGGGTTAAAGTGAATTAAAATACAAAAGACAAAATTTATATCAGTGAATGTACATAAATCGGTAATTCAAAATAATATCGTGGCGGCGCTATTGATCCTTTAGAGTTAGATACAGAAACCAATACTTACAATTAAATTTATTTGAAACTAACGACTGTCAAAATTAATCGGTAAATCTTTATTAACTTATATCGGCTGATATGTTTTAAGATATCTTCTTTTCTTATCACTACGTGGTGGTGAGTTCGGTTTTTTGCTTTTGCGTAATCTTTTAGTTCGCCAGATAACAATATTCACAATTAAGTTTTTATTCTCCATTTCCTTGATAATATTTTACATTCAAAACTTAAATAACATCTAACATTCGTTGATAAATTTACATACATATCATTTTTATATCATTATATCATTAAACGATCGGCATACATATAGTTATTTAAATTTAGTTTTATAAATACAAAAAAAAAGTAAATCGGAAATTATTTCAACTTGATAAAAACTTGATAAAACATGTATATTTTGAACAGCTGTTCAAGCTACTTTTTGTATCTAGTAACTTTGAACTTGAACAGATTATTTCACATATAATTCATGCGAATGTGTTTATCGTTCATTCATGGATAATTTAATTCTTTGATCGATCTTACGAGAATGATTAAGAATGGACCGGTCGTATCGATGAAATATCGCGGAGAAAAAAGTCGATTGAACTTGATAGAACTTGAAATATATATATTTAGCGGTCATGGGAATTCAAAATATATCTGTGATAATAACTTTAATACTTCGTAATTACTAGTGATTCGGAAATTCTAATCAAAGAATATTTTCAGGAAATGTTACAAACACCAGCAATTCGGAAACTTTAATTAAAAATACAAAATATATATGATTGTTTCGGCCTTTACTTGATGAAATTCCATTATAACTATTAAGATAAAATAAAACAAATTTTATGAATTTCATTTTTTAATTATCACTGTAACGAGTCGTTTCGCACCAACCTGGGCTTCGTCAGACATATAACTAACTTATTTACAAAATATTTTTTATATTAAACACAAGTAAACGGTAACAAGCAAAAACACATGTTTTATTTTAAAAAATAGTCAGAGGGATGGGTGCTTTTTATTACTGGATGTCTATACACAAAACTTTCGCTACGGTTTATACAAAATGTACTGTTCTTAAGTAATAAAACTTATATTACAGGGAGGTAAAGAATTCTATGGAAAAATACAAAAATACAATATGTAACTGTCTGCATATCAAATAAATAGATTGATTGAGTAAGGGTGAATTTCAATCCTCAATCTATTTATTATGTATAATAAGTGAAACATACATGTAATATACACATCTGTAACTGTACACATGGACAATACACCTCGTATTTTCCAGCACTTACTTTTGCTTAAGACATTGTAACATTCATTTGTAACAAATGCGTAATACGTGCTTAACGTATTGATATACTTAAACACTTTTTTGTATATTTGCTGCCATCTGGCATCGTGTTAATGGACTACACCTATATACGTATTTTCTTCTCTTCTGTACCGGCTTGGCCGGTCAAGGGAAGGGTTGCCTTTTTCGGCATAGTCTCTTTCGTCCGTCAGATGTCACTTATTATATAGTGCTACCTGATAGGACGAAATTTGGTATGTCTTGTAGGCGATTTAAGCTTAAATGTATATACGATACAAATTTGTTTTTTAAATAGATTTGTATTATTTTGTATTAAATTGCTTCACTAGCTTGACTGATGACGCCTATAGATGGCAGAAACACGTGTCTTAAGCAGAAGTAAGTGCTGGAAAATACGAGGTGTATTGTCCATGTGTACAGTTACAGATGTGTATATTACATGTCTATTTCACTTTTAATTCTGATTGAATTAAAGTGCAAACATTCCTAATATACTAAAGTTTGTTACAGCCCTTGTGTCAATACTTTTTCCTCTACAAAACTTATTTTTAGGTAAGAATAAAGAATCAGAATAATCGAAACAAACATGAGTGGCTAAAACCCCACCAGTTTTGTATAATACAAAGGTATTTTTAATAATATAAAATATTATTAAAAATGGGGTGTGAAGAACACAATACAAGTTATATATTTGTGAATGTATCTCCTCTCCAGAAACGCAGATACGTATTTCACCTTTCTACAGGATCGTCGGTACGCCCCTGCTGGAGAAGAGATACATTCAACCAAACATAACTACCTTGCTATCAACCAGAAATTATTAAGACAGAGCGTGAAAGAATATTCAGCGCTGTCTACATAATAACTGCCGAACTAAGCAACGTGTTTCTATAGACGGTAACAACCATATCTATAAAAAACTGTATTATCGTGTCTTCACTACTTGTTCGGGCGAACCGAATGCGTATATAACAAAATAATTTGAAACATACATGAGTGGGTAAAAACCACACCTCTGGAGAGGAGATACATTCACAAATATTATAACTTGTATTGTGTTCTTCACACCCCATTTTTAATAATATTTTATATTATTGGACTATTGTAGTATTGTATAATACTTTTGTATTATACAAATTGGTGTGGTTTTTACCCACTCATGTATGTTTCAAATTATTTTGTTATATACGCATTCGGTTCGCCCGAACAAGTAGTGAAGACACGATAATACAGTTTTTTATAGATATGGTTGTTACCGTCTATAGAAACACGTTGCTTAGTTCGGCAGTTATTATGTAGATGGCGCTGAATATTCTTTCACGCTCTGTCTTAATAATTTCAGGTTGATAGCAAGGTAGTTATGTTTGGTTGAATGTATCTCTTCTCCAGCAGGGGCGTACCGACGATCCTGTAGAAAGGTGAAATACGTATCTGCGTCTCTGGAGAGGAGATACATTCACAAATATATAACTCGTATTGTGTTCTTCACACCCCATTTTTAATAATATTTTATATTATTAAAAATACTTTTGTATTTATTAACACCTATTAGTTAACATTCTTCAATTTTTATCTAAAGTTTCAAAACATGCTAAAGAAAGAGAAAATATGACTAACTACTGGCAATGAATATTTTAAATCAATATCCTGTGATAAATAATATACTTGATACCATATGATCAAAATCTTTGATAGTCTAGAAAGTCATCAAACGTTCTTTTTTCAGAATTAAGTGACACCTTTGACAGATAATGTCATTGAAAACAACTACATCATTGGACCAATATTTTTTCAGGGAACGTTAACTGCTCAAAGGTACCGTACGGAAATTTTACAACCATTTGTCAATCAGTTGCATGATGATGAACTTCAAAATGCATATTTCCAACAAGACGGAGCACCTTGTCACTGTACTGCAGAATCTTTGGATTATTTAAGAGAATTTTTTGATGAGCGTATAATTAGTCGAAATACTGAAATTGCCTGGCCTGCACGTTCATGCGATTTAACACCTTGCGACTTCTTTTAGTGGCCTTATCTAAAAAATAACATATTTCGAACACCTATATTGAATTTGAATGATATGCTACAGAGAATCGAACAGAAATGCATGGAAATTAATAACAATCCAGTAATGTTGCAGAATATCATCAGAAATTTTGAACGGAGGATTTTAAAGTGCATTGATCTTGAAGGACAACATTTTCAACATTTGTTATAGTTTTCAATAAATACCTATTATTTGTTATTTATTTGTATGTATGAAACTGTCAAAATATACGACTTCGTAGCTTAAGTAGTAAATTTTAATTTTCGACATACTTCAAAATGTTCTCAGTAAATCACAGCTACTAGATTGACTTTTCAAATGAACACTTGTTATGTATGTTAAAATCAGCTCAAAATCTAAAAATACTTTATAAATTAATTCTCTGTACTTACTTCTTTAGCTTATGGTTTAAATAGAGTTGCCTTTTGTATATTGTTTTTAACAAACTTAAGAAAGATATTTATTAAGTGTTCAAGTATACAGAGAAAAATTCCACTGCCCTTAGTAGTATCAATTTTGTTTGTATTGTGGCTGCAAAAACAAATTTTTGAAACTAAAAGACTCCCATAGCTCGATTCTGTTTCTATTGTGAACAAAATAAAAGAAAAAAATTGTAAATTAAAAGAATTATTTAATGTTAAAAATAAGTTTTGTTCAATTATAGAAAAATGTAGACTTTAAAAAATTAAACGAAATTAATTAATGAGGTTTTTTAAATAGGATCAATTGAATTTTATTTGGATTATTTCATCAGCAAATTTAAATTTACTCCTATAACGTCGCGACGGTGAAAAAGTATTTTTGACTTGTAAATATATTTTAACCCTCTATGGTCGAAGTTTTTTCAAATTTTGAAAATTTTCTTAAAAAATATTTTCGATGCTTGCAGTGGTCACTTACCTTCTAGGTAACACATAATACCATATACAACATTATTATTCGAAAATTTTGGAAATCCCGAAACGTAACGAAAACGGTGCAATAGGCAGTAAGATGACAAAATATGGGATCCACAAAAAACTTTATTTAACGAAAACATAAACTAATTGTGATGAAAATAATAAAAACAATTTTCATTTTTATTTATACACAAATACACACCACACTTTTGACAATAATGTACTGGACTTGAACTGCAACCTGGCTTCTTACAATGTCCCCGTTTCTCCTGCACAACAGGCCAGTGACCTATACTATCGTGGCGAATATTTTTCTCTGGAATGAACATTGTTGCGTGCCCTTTGCGTTTTTTGGAAGCATGTTCGTCATCAACCGAAGCACTACTAGGTCGACCAACTTTCCTAGATTCAATGGTTTTTCCCTCTTTCAGCAAACTTTCTGCTATTCGACTCTTAAATTCAAAAAGCGTCAGTTCGTTTTTTCTCGGAACACCAAAATCCCGACAATCGCGCCTATACAGCAGCCAACTGTTGACAATGGTCATGTCCATAAAATGGAACAATAGCCGGTGATATTATTTTTTTGACAGATTTGTATTCCTGTAAATGCCGATCAGAGAGTTCATACGATCAACACCCCCTCCCCCCCTCCCCCCATGAACTTATTGTAAGTGCTTATTGCAGAAGGGCACTGAATGTTTCTGTGTTCTTTTTTTATTTTGTCCCACCTAAGGGTATGTCCCAAAGGTTTCGCTGAAGAAAAGTTAATGAGCAGTATTACAGATCGACTGTCAAACCATTTGATTATTCGGCAAACAGTACTGGTCGTTTTCATTTCTAATTCCTGAAAAGAGCTTCGCCCATTGGCTTTGATAACTTTATCCGTTGTAAGGGGACATTCTGGTAAACGGTTGATTCGTACAGTTCCTAGACAATACACACCTTTTTTAGCTAATTCATCCACCAGTTGAATAGATGTAAACCAGTTGTCAATATATAAAAGATGATCTGTAGATGGGACAGTCCTGGTAATGTCAAAACAATGTTTCCACTCGATCCTATTTCAGGGCAGCCGGGAGTGGCGGATATTTTCCCTGTGTAAATATCGAAATCATAAACCATACCGCTGGAGCCGGTTAATATATAAATTTTGTAGCCGCATTTATGGGGTTTCTTTGGTAGATACTGCTTGAGTGCTGAGCGACTTTTGAAAGGAACCATTTGCTCGTCGGCAACTAACATCTGTTTCTTAGGAATCTCTAGGTATTTCCTTAGCAAATGATCTAAAATAGGTCTTATTTTATAGAGTTTATCTAGATTATCGTGATCAATTTGACTGTTGTCATTACAGTGCAAGTTCTTCTTGATGGCCTCCCATCTGTCCCTACCCATTATATTCGCAACTTCTCGGACAGAAAGTTGAGAATTCCAGTAAAGACGTGTTTTCGGCATTTTCAAGAATGACACGAAGAATATGGTTCCCAAAAATTGTTCCAACTCAATTTTGCTCATATTCAGGGGTTTATTACAATTTACTTGTACGCTATATAAATTTGATTGTTTGGTTATTAGGTCTAACAAGCTATCATCAAGAACGAACTAAAATATTGTATTGGTTCTTTGATCGAAGTTGCTTTTGGAATTGTCCCTCTCCATGCTGGAATATCTCTGGCCGTAATTTCATTATCGGTAATATCTTTGTATTGATATGAAAATTTTTGCAGCGACGTAGGTTCAACTTGTTGAGTCACATCTTCATTACCATCTCGATTACTTACATTTCTCTTTCTATTAGTCCCATCCTCTTCTGGCACTTGTTCTTCTATTTCCGTTTCTCCTTCATCAAAACTCTCTTCTTCCACTTCTTCGACAGTAGGATTGTACTCAGGATCATCCGAATCGCTAGCCAAACTAATGTTGCTATCATAATTTATTTCTCTTGCAATAGCGCGCTTCTTACCATAAAATAAAGCCGGATCCATTTTTTAGTATTGGCACACCCAACTGACCCAACGCCGAACTAAACGAAATGGTCGCGTTTCACAATTGCACTGAAGGACGAAGTCACGGAATTAGACACGTTTGATAGTAAACCAAATTTCGCGCCACGTCTAGAATAAAGCAACCGGCGGTAGCACCATCTTGCACTGAAGTGTCTGAGCTAATAATTATGAATTTTAAACTTTCCAACTGAAAAGGTGTTAACTATGGTGGTATGCAAGAACACAGCAATCTGTTACCTTCACATACTCATAAACAACTGGACTAAAATTCTACTAAATACCACTAGAGAGCGCTCTATTCAAGGATGCAATATGAAATATACCGAATACGACTTAATAAGTGCCCGTACAATCGGAGTAAGATTTCATCCATAAGCGGTAGTAGAATAAAATGTGACGAAAACGTCACGCTTGTCCAGGGTTGCCAGGTCTAGTAATTTTTCACTAGATCTAGCGATTTGAGTACTGTGTTAGTGATTTAGTGAAAAACTTCTGTATTTTAGTAAAATCTAGTTATTTTACGTTATTTTACGTATTTTTCGTTTTGTAGTTTATATGAAATCATATATTTATCAAAATCGATTGCGTTATTTATTATTATTAAATATTATAGATCCTACGTAAAGTGACATCTATACCTTAGTAGTTGAAACAATTTTCTCGCAATAAATAATTGATATAATACCTAAGCTCATTACGGGAAGTACCGTTCAAATTATTTTTAAATTTGTAATTTTTGAAATAATACGATGAAGGGTAAGTACCTATTTAAAATGGGAAAGTATAAAAGCTCTTGGCCGGGGGAATTTTGGATTAAATCATATTAGATATTTATGGTAGAATCTTATTCACGCGCGCCCAATCGCACTGAATTCTTTAAATAAATTAATTTTCGGACTATTACCATGTAAGTATTTACTGCAAATAAAACCGTTTACATATTTTTATTAGTTTTCCTAAATCTGTTTTAATTTCTAGCAGTTATTATGTCGACCACAGATCAACCATCTACTTAAAAAAAAAAGAAAATTTATCAACAAAAATACAAAACTGATTGGGAGAAACACAATGATTACCAACATTGGATAGAAGCTAGTTCAAAAGGAGAAGAGTTTTACAGATGTAAAATATGCGGTAATGACTATCTTGGAGGGATAGCTGCAATGCGTAAGCACCATGATTCTATAAAACACCAATCTAAATCTAAATTAATCAAACAACAAAAATTCTGTGTTACGCAATATGTAAGAAGCTTTACAAGCACGGAACTTAGTACAAAAGAAATAGACATAAGAATTGCATCTTTCATTGCAGAACACAATATATCTATAAATTCAGTTGATCATCTGGTACAACTAATTAGGTCTATAAATAATGAAAGTGATTTTATAAAAAATATTTCCTGTAATCGTACAAAATGCACAGCTATTATAAATAACGTAATTGGTCAATCAAGTTTTGAAACTCTAATAGAAACTTTAAAGTGCAGCAAATTTTCTTTATTAATTGATGAGTCTACGGATCATACCGGAATTAAAAACTTAGCATTAGTTGTGCGATTAAATCAAAATTTTAGTATAAATGACGAATTTCTTGCTTTATTACCAATCTATGATGCAACTGCAGTAAATATACATAATGTTATTGTTCAATTTTTTAATAAATGATGGGCATTAAGCATTCCGTCAAAACTTTATTAAAAAAATGAAATACCACATCTTTTTACTGTAAAATGTCTATGTCACTCAATAGCGCTCATAGCTTCCCATGCTTGTGAAAAATTACCTTCTACAACGGAGAAACTGGTGCGAGAAGTATACACTTATATGCAATATAGTTTTAAACGACAAACACAATACAAAGAATTTCAGCAGTTTCTTGATATTAAACCCCATAAGCTGCTGCAACCTAGCCAAACACGCTGGCTCTCTTTAATTTCTGTTGTTAAAAGAGTGTTGGAGCAGTATGAAGCTCTTAAATTATATTTCCAAAATGAATCTTTCAATCAAATCGATGCATCTGAATCCATTCACAATAATTTACAAAATCCTATGAATAAATATTATTTAGAGTTTTTGGAATATGTTTTACCTGTATTTACTGATTTAAATAAGGAATTTCAATCAGAATCTCCTAAAATTTATGCAATATATGACAGAATGTTAGCAGTATACAAGACTAATCTAAGTTGTTATATAAATAATACATATTTGAGTAAAACTGATGTAACTATTTTGCAATATAGAAACCCAGAACATTATGTTTTACTAAATGAAGTATATTGTGGCCCGAAGGCAGCTATATTATTTCAAGAAAATACTCTCTCAGATGGTGATAAACAACTTTCAATTTACATGCTTAGGTTTTTATGTTGAAGCTGCTCATCAATTATATAAACGCTTTTCATTTAATGCAGAAGATGTAAAGACACTTAAGTTCTTTAAATTTTTGGACCCAAAACTTATTAAAACTACAAGTTCATTAGGTCCAGCAGCAAATTTTCATAGGAAAGATATTGATCTTCTTTCATTGGATAGAGAGTGGCGATTATTGCAAAACAGAGACTTAAATGAGAATGCAGCCGATTATATTTCTTTTTGGAAAAATATCTGTAATCAAATTAGATGTGACAATACTGCTGTTTATCCAGAACTATCAAAATTTGTCAATTTAGTTTTAACATTACCTCACAGTAGTGCTTCGGTAGAAAGAATATTCAGTGCAGTATCTCTCAACAAAAGTAAAATCAGAAATCGGTTATCTGCTACTACCTTAACTGGAATTCTACACTCTAAGAGATTAATAAATAGTGATAATAAATCATGTTTTGATTACAAAATTCCTGTAACTGTAACAAATAAACATAACAACAATATGTATTCATCAGAATAAAAATATATTATTTAATGCAATTTATATAAGCTCTAATTTGTAATTTACTATAATTACCTTTTATTTTCTTGTAAATTTTACTTAAGTTTAAAACAGCTTGTACAGTGTTATTGTAAAATAGGTACGACTTTATGCAATATTATACCAATAAATATATATATATATTATATATAAATATATATCAAGAAATTCTTGTGTTTCTTTTATTATTTACATACCTACCTACTGCCTTACATTTTTTTTTATTGCAATAGCTCTTCTTTCTTTATTAACGAAAACTAAAACTATACATTATATATACTACCGGTAATTAGACATATGTAATGGTTTCATTTATAATTGTGGTAACAATCTAGTGAAATCTAGTGATTTTTTAAGTTCTCATCTAGTGAAAACAATTATTTTCACCTGGCAACACTGCGCTCGTCCTTAAAGGGTTAAGTAAACGCAGCCAGCCTCTGGTCTGGTCAGGTCATAATATAGAGAAATATTTAGTAATTAATTGTTTCAACTGGAATATTTATAAATTATAGTTTACAATTATATGTATGTATTAATTTTAAGTTATAGCAATTATTATTACACATTGTAAAAACGTACTAAAAAATTAATAAGATTTCTAACCTTTGACGTTGAATTGCTTCGTGTAGAGGAGTGTTGCTCATATCATCTTTGGCATTGAGATTAGCTTGCTTTTCAATTAATTTTCGAGTGACGAAGTCTGTACTTCGACTAACAGCTAAATGTAGAGGCGTTGCTTTATTGTTGTTTGAGATATTAACATTGCAATTGTACTCCATTAATATGTTAATAATTTCGTCACCACAATTAACTTTCAAACTGAATTGCAGGGGTGTTTCTCCAAATTTATTTTTCCTGTCACATACGACGTTTGGTATATTTAGTAGATATAACAAAATATCAGGCCTAAAGAATAAAAATAGTTTCAATAATGTCATTACAGTACTAAATTCTGAATCTAAAGTCACAGAACTATGAATGTTTATCGAAACTACCGACAACATGTTACGAGGTGCGTATACTAAGTAATGAGATTTATACTGTGGCCATCAATCTGACAATACCATTGGCAATCGTTGAATTGTGGTTTAATATTTTCAGAAGGTCGAGCGAGATTCGGTTGAAGACAAACTTCGCCGCGAAAGGCCTAATAGATTCACGGATTTTCCTAGGGAAATAATGCGATTCACGGGACAGAAGCTTGACATCTTTGAATAAAATTTGACGACCGGAGTTGAGTTTGTGTTCTGCAAGCGCTGAACCGGCTATATGTAACAGTCTAGTACAACGTTCATGTTCGGACACACGCACACCGACTGGCCGCTTAGTTTCGCCAATGTACACACTGCCACACGAACACGGAATGCGATACACTCCTTGTGCTTGGAGCGAAGATATTTTGTCTTTAACCGAGGGTAAGAGGTCCGAAACTTTAGAATGGGATCTGAAGACAGTTTTTATTTTATTTCTATGTAGAACCTTTCCTATATGATCGGTGATACCTTGAATATACGGTAAGAAGGCGGTGGTGATGTTCGGATCGGGTTCACACCGAGGTTTGGGGTTACGATGTCTCACTATAGTACGGTGTATGTCGTGGGCGTTATAATTATTCTGGAGTAGGGTGTTAGAACCGTGCTTAAGTTCGGAGGGTAGTGCCCTAGGTTCAGAGATAGAAACGCACGATGTACAAGAGTATTGATGACCGCTTGTTTGTGAGCCGGGTGATGATGGGAAAACCCGTTCAGATATCGGTCCGTATCAGTCGGTTTCCTGTAAACCGTGTGGCCCAGTTTGCCATTGATATTGCGGGTCACTAAGACGTCTAAAAACGGGAGACTTCCGTGTGATTCCACCTCCATGGTAAAGCGAATGTCACGGTGCTTGGAGTTTAGAAAAAGTATGAATTCATCTAAAGACTGCCGCCCATGCGGCCAGATGCCGAACGTATCGTCTACATATCTAAACCAACTTAAGCTTAAGACTTAAGTCTTAAGACAAAATATCTCCGCTCCAAGTACAAGGAGTGTATCGCATTCCGTGTTCGTGTGGCAGTGTGTACATTGGCGAAACTAAGCGGCCAGTCGGTGTGCGTGTGTACGAACATGAACGTTGTACTAGACTGTTACATATAGCCGGTTCAGCGCTGGCGGAACACAAACTCAACTTTGGTCATCAAATTCTATTCAAAGATGTCAAGTTTCTGTCCCGTGAATCGCATTATTTCCCTAGGAAAATCCGTGAATCTATTGAAATTTACAAACATCCCCGCAATCTCAATAGAGACGATGCCTATACGTTACATCCGACGTGGCAAACTCTACTGAACTCTAATAAAAATTACCACGCTTATACGACGCATGCCATTGACTCATTGTCCTCAGCCAATAGCAGGTCACCATCTGACCCGCCCCCCCCCTATATAAGTTATGCCGATTTCTGTCATAGCATTCTCACTGCGGTATCTGCTCACGCAACATCGCAGTTGAGAGCATCTACGACGATACGACGTCATACGAACCCGGAAGCAATGGCCGGACGACATATTACCAAAACGATTACCAACCTAGCGTTGAATCCGAACTTCAAAAGACGATGTACCCCGCAGCAACGCGAGGACGCGTTAACAATTATAAACGAAACCACGGGGGAAGAGGATATAAAAAATATCCTAGAAAAACAACCGCAAATATTTGTCATTGATCCAGATGAGCCGACGGTACTAATTGAAATAACAAAATCGCCCAAAGAAGCAAGCCCGGTAAACCCGACCAGCTTCACCATCCAACTACAAAACGCTTTTATAAATCCGAAAAAAACGGCTAAAAAACAAAAAATCGAGCACGAAAGTGCACCCATCACAACAAAAAACTCATACAGCGCACTCGAGAAAACTAACGCCGAGGAAAAGATGGAAGAAGAAACTTCCGAATTCACTCCACAGCCTTCAACATCAGCTAGTTCGCCCAGGGTAAGTGACAAAACCATCACACATAACACAAAAAACACAAAAACCACACAAAATTGCACCAATCATTGTAATCGAAAAAGACAAATGGACACACATACGACACTTACTTAAAACAAATAACATTAACACGGTAGAAAACAAACTGGTGAAACCAGGAATACACATCGAACCGACAACTGACGAAGACTACCGAAAACTGAAACACACACTAGACAACGAACAAATTCAATATTACACATTTCAATTGAGAAGTGAAAAGACACTAAAGGTAGTTATGCGTGGCATTCCTACCTTTATCATCGAAACTGACATTACAGACGACTTGACGGACAAAGGCTACCCGACAATAAAAATTAAACGGATGAACGGCAAACAAGGCATACCGGCACCACTAGTACTAATCGAACTAACGAGACAGTACAAATCTATATACAACATACACGACTGCTGCGGACTCGCAATAAAAATCGAACAACTAAACAAACGGACAGACATTATACAATGCCACAAGTGCCAGACTTTCGGACATCACCAACGGAATTGCAACGTAAACTACAAATGCATGAAATGCGGAGACGGACATTCGACTCACCTATGTACCAAGACCAAAACAACCCCACCAAAGTGTGCAAACTGCGGTGGTCCACACTTATCCACATTCATCAACTGTCCCAATAACCCAAACAATCCTACAAACAAAACCACACCTCAACCTAAATACATACCAGCACCACCCCCAACAAGTAACCCATGGACACAAAGACAAAACAAAGCAAAACTTGACACAGTTGACGAATTAGCACTTGCCTTAGGCAATATGCTAATAACACTACATTCGACAAACGCAACAAACGAACAAATACAATACTTCGTAACACAAATACAGACAATAATAACACTTTACAATAAAACACATTAAACACACACACAACTGAAACGCAAACAAAAAATGTGATGATGACCAACAAACGAACACACGTGACTTAAACGCAAAAAAGCGACTGACACACAGACTTTACACACACAATACACACAGGACCGCACAAAAAACACAACAACGAACGATTAAATCAGACTCAAACACATCACAACTCTGGGAGATACAGAACAACGGTGTGGAAATGGAGGCATCTTCGAACACAAACCAAAATTCAAGACTCATACACTGTCATAGCATTCTTCAAGCTACTGCGAAACGACCATCATCAACGTACAGCCCTGAAGATGTCCCTTGAAACAGTGGATGAAACGTTGGCAATTACGCCTAACTCGATGCGGTTCTAACCCGGAAACCGAGATCTACATATTTTTTAATTCATTGCCAATGCCGATCGAATGATCTTTCTGAAATTTTCACCGTTTGTCGAACAAAATACACAAACAGACATACACACTCGCGCTCATGCTCTCACGCACACACGCATGCACTCTAGTAAACGCGCGCGCGCGCACTCACGCACATACAAATATATCGTATATTAAGACGTTTTACGGACCTATTGTATAAAATAGCTTTATGTAGAGCAGTCGCACCGGAACATCTATCTTTAGCATTGATATCCGCTCCTTTTTGAATCAATTTTAGGGCTATATAACTTGTATTCCTCTCGATAGCGAGATGTAAAGGTGTTATTCCGTCATTGTTTGGAATATTAACAGTGCATCCCTGATCTATTAATGTTGAGATAATATCATCGCTGGCTTCATCCTTAAGAAGCAGAAACAAAGGCGTTTCACCAAATTCATTCCTTTGGCTACGGTAATATTTAGGGCGGGTTAATAGTTTTCGTAAGTTAATCAGTCTGGAATAAAAGATAGTTACTTAGCAATGTCTTAGATTGTATTAATCTTAAAGTGTACTTTGATTTATTTTGATTATGAAAATATTCACAGCAGTCCGTTTCAATCTTTAAAGTTTAAAGGCGCTGACAGCTTTAATATTATCTACTTTCGGATTTAATCATTTGACAAAATACCTGTTCATGGACAGAATTAGTTAAAGGCAAAATAAAATCTAAAACGTTATATTAAACAAACAAATTTGAAAAAGTACAACATTACTACTGCATATCAATTATTGCATATTAATTATGCATTTTGAAAGTGGATTGAATCAATTTACACTGTTTAATGATACTAAGCATTCGGATTTCAAAGAAGGTTTTTAACTTACCTATTACTATTGGCAACAGAGTGTAAATGCTGTGTTGTAGTGTAATGCGACATTTTCATGCTAGCTGGATCAAATAAATCTTATGAACAGTTAGAACAAATATCGTAACAACATAAGGCCAAATTAGAAATCAAAGAAGAATTGGCCATGACCATGTTCTTTATTTGATAAAAATTGTTGTTTTTGTAGTTACTAAATATTAAGAACGCTCCAGAAATATGTAATAAAAAAGTATTACAGAAACTATTGTGATACAAACTGATGCAAGTCAACCACATATGTATATTAAAATATAATGTAACAATTTAACAAGGTATCATAACAATTAATCACTTTAATAACTGAGATAAATTTTTTTTATCTATCATTGATAAACGGTCTTGAAAAATATATAATTAAGGAGTATTATTTCCATAATTTGAAATAGCATGATATTTTAGCAGATACTTACTAGATAAATTAAATATAATGCTATTGTATTTAAATGAGCAAGTTTAATTCAAAATAGTTTCCGTCAAAAACTATGTTTGAGAATTAGCATAACTATGTATGGTTCGTTTCAACTTATTTATTTGACTAAATAGAAAGTATGTTCTATCGCCGCATTTAAAATCCGGACGATTAGATATTTATTTTCGCTATAATTAAGCATTGTAGTTCGGTTTTTGTATAATTGAATTGTGTAGATGACAACATACTGACATTTATGTCTAATCTCTCAGGTAAAATTATGTTATACATTTTGTTATAAAATTATGTTACTGAGTGAATAAATGAAAGGCAAGAATTTATTAATCAGAATACTACCATTATTTGGTTTTAAGTTTTGATACTTTATTTCAGCACCATTTCTGTCTAACACCTCTTGTAAACGTCTAGGAATAGAGGTTATGGCATTATGTATAAATTCTGGTGACAGATCATTCCAAATATCATGTTTTTTTCGCAGACCCCCTGAACTTGACCTGTCATATTATGTTCAATCAAAACGAGATCTGTTCTTCCACCAATACTTATTCTAACCCATACCATGATTGTACCACCTCTGAAGAAATGGACTTCTTGGACTGTATTCAAACGATTTAGGCGTCCTAGCTGCTTCCATACCCGAATTCTTTTTGAATAATTGGAGATCCCAAATCAAGACTCATCAGATAACATTACATATGACATTGTTTGTTTGTCAAATTTCGGTGATCCTGTACCCATAAAAGACGTTCTCCGCGATTACCTCTTGTTAGAAGTGGAACTCTTAAGGATCGTCTAGATCTTAAATGTACCTCATGTAACCTATTACGAATAGTTTGGCCGCTAATCGGTACGCCAAATGTTTGGTTAAATTGATTTTGTATCTGCCGAGCTGTGCAGGTATGATTACGTTGGGCAATAATTTGGAGGTAACGGTCTTGTGCTACTGTTTTAATCCGACCATTACCACGATGTTGATTACGTACTTCACCAGTATCCCCATAAACGACTTATGACGCTTTGTATAACTTGAAATTGAGCTGCAACTTCAGATTGACGCCGCCCAGCTTGCAACATGCCAATAGCACGTTACATTTCTTCGCATGGTGAATGACGCCTGTCCATTGATAAAACTACTCAAATTATACACAAAACTTAATGTTTTTAAACTCTACAGCAAAAAATGACGCTACAATGTAGTTAAAAGGAAAGTGACCAATAACGCCGTTATGGCAACTAATAAATAAACGTCGCAAACAAAATACAATCGCTCCATTGCTAGCAAGATAATATGACAGAACCTTTGTGCATATTAATTTTGTCAAATTATTTATATACAATACGATATTCTGTTTTTACATCTTATTTTTAAAAATATCCCTGCACGATTTTGAGCAGTGTGTATAATGTATATATATATATATATATATATATATATATATATATATATATATATATACATATATGGAAAGGATAGTCATTTTTTGGGGGAATCCGGCAAAATTAAACTCTATTACTTAAGTCAGTTCTTTCTTTTTTAGCCCAATATTTCGCGTCGAATTCGTATGCTTCCTCAGGGGATCACTTTAAGAGTAGATGGACATAAATTTAGTACTTATTAACAAAAGAACAATTACAATACCTTAAAGATACCACCAAAAGCTCTTTACCAACATATTTAGTAAATGATTTTGAAAATACATTAAATAAAAAAAATGATAGACTTTTTCAACAGATTAAATTATAAAATATTAATAAATTTGAAAACTTAGTAAATAATATAAAAACGTCAAAATTTTATAAAAATAATACAGGCTGGTTTGTGGATAGGACCGGGGGGGGGGGGAGGGGGGGGGGAGAGTTTCTTCTGATATTGCAGATTTCCTTTCATTGGGACCGAAATTCGGCATCCCCGTCACTACTAACGACATTCGGGTTCGTGGGGTTCTGGCTGAGTGTGAAGTCATACTCAACGGTACATGTGGCGAGAATAAAGATATACGTAGAGCTAAGATCACTAATATTTTAACTAACTTTATGACATCCTCAATAAATAAATATGCGTTTTGGGGGGAGATCAGCAACAAATCGATCTTTTCTTAAAAACAACCCGGACATCCTGATCCTTAGAGCTGACAAAGGTTCAGTAACAGTAGCTGTTCATAAAACAGAATATATAAATAAAACGGAGGAGCTATTATCAGAGACCTCCAGTTACAAAATCATGAACTCTGACCCCACGTCTGGAGTACAACAAAGATTGAACAAACTGCTACGCAATCTAAAGAACAACAAAGAACTAGATGAACAACTCTACAACAGGCTCATAATATTCAATTCCACCAGTCCAAAACTGTATACTTTACCTAAAATACATAAAGTCGAAGTCCCATATAGGCCCATTGTATCTTACACGGGCTCCCCTTGCTACAACATATCTAGACATGCTGCTGATATACTCTCACAATGCTTTAAAAATAGCAGTCCATATGATATCCATGATTCTTTTACTTTCGCTGACAAATATCAAGATTTTCAATTACCAAATGACTTTCAAATAATATCATTGGACGTGATATCTTTGTTCACAAATATACCAACTAGTTTGGTCTTACATGTACTAAGAAACAGATGGTGTGAAATATCGGACGTGACGGATATAACTTATGACTCCTTTTTTACATTATTGAACTTCATCTTTAATAATAGTTATTTTACTTTTAATACTAAATCATACACTCAGATATCCGGCTTACCCATGGGTTCACCACTCAGCTCGATCCTTGCTAACTTAGTATTGGATTTTTGCTTAGATGACATACTTAAAGTACTACCATTTGAATTTGCATTCATACATAAATATGTGGTTGTCTTAATTTGCTCACTATCTGCTCTAGCAATAGATGACATTTTGGAAATATTTAACTCATTCCACCCTAACATTCAATTCACTATCGAACGCGAAAATGAGGGAGGTGTGCCTTTCCTAGTCAGAAACAACAACCACTTAATGATTGACTGGTATAGAAAACCCAGTAGTTCAGATAGAATGTTAAATTACCACTCTAATCACTCGAATAGCCGAAAATAAATCTCATCTTAGGCATGAAACATAGGGTTTCTAGGATAAGCCACCCTTCTTTCAAACAACGAAATCTTAACATATTGGGTAGGATTTTCTCAAATAACGGTTATCCACGCAGTTTGTGATTAACAAACTAATTTTAACAACACCTTCTTCCTACAATCAAATTCCAAACAATACCATTGCTGAACAACACAAAACATTCAAATATTACAGACTTCCCTACATTGTTGGTGTATCAGAACGGCTCTCTCGTGTGCTCTCCACAGAGGAAATTAGATTAGGTTTTTACAATTAAAACCCAGTACGAAACTTTTTTAGTAAAACCAAAGACTTGACGCCTTTGCCCTTCCGATCCAACGTTGTGTATTGCATTCCTTGCAATGAATGCAGTCAGGTGTACATAGGTCATACCTCTACTTGGCTAAAAACTAGACTCTCCACGCATTCGGTGACATTCGGACTGGTAAGAGCAGATACGCCTTGTATTCACATATGATTAACAATGATCACACACCTAATTTTAATAATGTTAAAGTCCTTCAGACTGTAAACAACTTAAAGTGTAGAGAGTTTTTGGAAATGGTAGAGATCAATAACAACGCTAATTCGATGAATTTCAGATCTGATACGAACAACCTAAGTGCAAATTATGCTTACTTGCTAACAATAAACATAAACTCTAAACAACAAACCACACAAAATAACTTATCTGTTACCGTTTAACACATTGGTCCTCCTCAGTTTTTGCTCATTTATTAATTATATAACACGTTGTTTTTTTTTTCTTTTCTAATGTAAAATTCTGTGAGACGACACATTCTGAAGAATAACCACATTGACTTTCGCACACCAGTGTATAAAATTTGTGACCTTGATTATGAATAGTAACTTTTCCAATTCGATGCTACACACCTGGAATCCAGAAAAAATGTTACCGGATCTTTTACACTATCATCCTCAAACATTTTAAGTATTAACTTTGTGACAAGAACATGTGTGTGTACGATTATTTCTTTTGTTCGTCAATATTGCACATGTGGCTTTCTTTTAGATGTGGTTGTCCTGTCTTTTAAAATGTAATTTCGAAATAACTAAGTGTACGTCCGTTGACATTGGTTGTATTAATTTAGAATATTACAATATTATGAGTAATTTCTCCAAAAAGAAACAAGTTCACATTTGTAAGTATTAACGACCTTCTTTTGTTAATAAGTACTAAATTTATGTCCATCTACTCTTAAAGTGATCCCCTGAGGAAGCATACGAATTCGATGCGAAATATTGGGCTAAAAAATAAAGAACTGACTTAATTAAGTAATAGAGTTTAATTTTCCCGGATTCCCCCCAAAAAAACGACAATCCTTTCCATACATGTTCTAACGGCAAAGACTCCTGGTCTAATTATATATATATATATATATATATATATACATATAGATATATATATATATATATATATATATATATATATATTTAGTGTTAATAAGAATTAAATTTCTTATTTATTTTATTGGCCGTGTCTTAATATTAAAATAATAGACTTTTTTATTGGTTTAGCGACCTTTAATGAATATATATTTAGTGTTAATAAGAATTAAAATTTATTTCTTATTTATTTATTTGCCGTGTCAAAATATTAAAATAATAGACTTTTTCTTGGTTTAGCGACCTTTAATGAATTTCAGTTTTTTACTACGACGTTTCGACTTTTTTATTATTAAGTCTTTTTCAAGTGATTAGAACTAAAAAATTAATACAAAGAAAGGTAAGAAATATATTTACATTTGTATGAATGAATTAAAATTAAAATTAAAAATAATAATTAAAGTAAGGAAAATTAAAGGATACAAAACTCACCAATTTATTTCGTGTCAAAACACATATTTTGTGTAAAATGTATGGCCAGACATGTCGAACCTTTTTATGGGGTCGAACTGCCTTTCTCGGAATATTTAGTGTAACTAAATATCTTGGTGCAGAAATGAAATTGTTTATTCCGTTTTAAAATTTGTTTGGTCAGGCCCTGTGTTTGGGAAAATACAGTATATTTACAATGGGAAAAAAATTTTTGTGTTGTTGGGGTTGTCTTCTATTGTTTAATGAGCGGATAATAAAGTTTAGAAAGTCCATCAATCTCGTTACGATCGTTGATTGTTTTGTTGTTTTTGAATATATGAATCATTTCTAAGACCTCCCTAGCCTTTGTATTTTTTTGCTTGACTATTATTTTTGTATTTTCAAAATCAAAATTATGTTTTAATGTTATCTGGTGTTTTTTAAAGCTGTCTGATTTTTTGCGTATTTGTGTCCTTTTAATCTTTCCTGTAGTAACTGTTTTGTTTGGCCTATGTATACTTTGTCACAGTCTTTGCAGGGTATGTTATATATTGTATGTGATTGTTTTAGTGTAGGTGTTGAGTCTTTTAGTTTTGTGTGTAGGAATTTTAGGTTTCTTCCGCTTTGAGGTGCTATTTTAAAATTAAATGGTTTAAATATATTGTTTAGTTCTTCGGATAATCCAGTTATATAGGGTATAGGGATATATGTTAATTCATTGGTTGTTTTATAATAAATATATATATATATAAATAAAATATAATAAATAAAACAACCAATGAATTAACATATATCCCTACACCCTATATAACTGGATTATCCGAAAAACTAAACAATATATTTAAACCATTTAATTTTAAAATAGCACATCAAAGCGGAAAAAACCTAAAATTCCTACACACAAAACTAAAAGACTCAACACCAACACTTAAACAATCACATACAATATACAGGGTGGGGCATAGGAATCAAGTGTTTTTGAAATGATAATAAAATTATTAGTTTTTACTCTAAAAAAAATTTATTGGTAGTACAACATAGCTAATAATAAAGCATTTTGAAATATTCAAGTACGGAAAATTACATCTGGCATATGATGTCCGTTTTCATTGATACACTGTTGCAGCCGTTGACGAAAATTGGCCTCCACTCTTTCCAGCATGTCTCTGTCGATTAGGGAGATTTCATAACGAATCGATTCCTTTAATGCGTCTAACGTACGGGGTTTGGCCTTGTAAACACGTGACTTGAGGTACCCCCATAGATAAAAATCACAAATCGATAAGTCGGGAGACCGAGGAGGCCACAAAACGTCACCAAATCTCGAAATTAGACGATTTGGAAACAGGTGGCGAAGAACAGCCATAGATGCTCTGGCGGTGTGTGCCGTGGCCCCATCTTGCTGTAACCACAAATCTTGAATATCCACACCTCTTCTTAACAATTCAGGTATGAAAAAGTTATTCACTATATGAATGTAACGCGCAGATGTTACTGTAGCGGTTACCCCATTTTCTTAAAAAAAATATGGGCCAATGATGCCAAATTTTCCCACCGCAATGAGCCGGAAATGAGCTTCATCACTCATGAGTAACAACATGTTTTCATTCTCCTGAACAAGTTCAAGCATTTGTTGTGCGAAACTCAAGCGTTGGGCGTAATCTCTTACATTTAATTGTTGGGCAACCAGTATTTTGTATGGGTGAAAATGTAAGTCACCATGCAAAATCCGCCGTACAGTGCGATTGCTGATTTGAAGTGCAGCTGAATGTCGACGTGCAGAGCGGCGTGGACTTCGCAGTAATGCTTGTCTCGCCCTTTCAATATTCTCAGGAGTACGCACAGTACGTTGACGACCGGGCGGCTTTCTTTTCATTATTGAACCTACTGTTCGAAGGTTATTGACCCAGCGTAAGATGGTGTCTCGGGCAGGAACAGAGTCATTACGATGGATATTAAATCTTCTGCGAAATTCACGCTGTACTGCAGTCACCGACTCGCCATCGAACAAAACAATCATACGCGAACACGCGTTGCTCTAGCGTCCACCTCTCCATGATGGCAAGTGGCAACTGAGAAAGTGAAATGCTTTGAGTCGAGGAATGGATTGTAATAAACCGCGCGCCCCTCCCTTTTCTAATGGCCGAGTACTACCCAAACCAAAAACACTTGGTTCCTATGCCCCACCCTGTATAACATACCCTGCAAAGACTGTGACAAAGTATACATAGGCCAAACAAAACAGTTACTACAGGAAATATTAAAACGACACAAATACGCAAAAAATCAGACAGCTTTAAAAAAACACCAGATAACATTAAAACATAATTTTGATTTTGAAAATACAAAAATAATAACCAAGTATTACAAATAGAAGGGCTCGGCTATTTATAATAATAAAATTATTTGATAGAAAATAAAATAATTACGGATGCTGGTGAAGTCTCATCAAAGGTCCAGGACGTGCGTGGTATTGGTTAATTAAAATAAATATACAACAACTTAATACATAAAATAAAACACAGCGGCGTCCTTAAATTTTGTATTTATATTTACATAATAAGAAATTGAAACTCGTATATTTAAAAGCAATTAAAACAAAGTAATATGTACACGTGGAGTGGTGGATAAGTAGATTAAAATTAACACAAAAAATACTCTGAAACGAACGTTAAATGGGGTAGTAAATTAAGGGTTAATTAATATGTATATAAAAGAATCTCTGTATAGAACAATACAGTTACCTTTATGTGGCGATGATAGTCACGTGGTCTTCGAAGATATACCTTGGTCAAGTATATGCAGAGCGATGTTTTACCGGAGGAATAAGAAATTAATTAAATTAATATGGATTCACTTAAAAGAAAAATATGTATAGAACAATACAGAATTACCTTAGAAGCGAAAGAGGCTGGACAGCGTGGTGAGTTCCATTGTGTGCTTGAACAGCACGATGAGCGATGTGTGTTTTCTCACGAAAGGTTCGAAAGCGAAGAAGGAACTATTAGTTTGTATCGCAAAGGAAGGGGTCTAGAACGGTTGGTTTATGATGTATCGAAGAGGGGGTCGATATCTCGAATAATAGTTAATTAGAAGCGCAGCCTGAAGACTTGGTCTGTCGATGTCAGAATTATTCTTAAAATAACCCTTGTGACATAAGCTTCCTAACGATATCAAACAAGACATATAAAAGAAGATGTAAATAATATCAAATTAAAACAATTTAAAAAATGGAATTTATCTAGAAGAAATTCGACATTCTAATTTCTACATTTCGGTCATCGGTTGACGGTCCAGGTAATAAGGGTCGTCGGCGGTCAGTTCAAGATATATAACAAAAGAAAATACTTTCTCTTTGGAAACGAATATACAGAAGAAATGTCTTAAGTTAAAATATAATTAATATGAGATATTTAAAAACGAATATATGTGTATTTAAATAAATTAATTAAACTTCCATACGCTAGGGGTAACACAAGCAAAAAAATACAAAGGCTAGGTCTTAGGAGGTCTTAGAAATGATTCATATATTCAAAAACAACGATCAACGATCGTAACGAGATTGATGGACTTTCTAAACTTTATTATCCGCTCATTAAACAATAGAAGACAACCCCAACAACACAAAAAAAAAATTCCCATTGTAAATATACTGTATTTTCCCAAACACATGGCCTGACCAAATTAATTTTAAAACGGAATAAACAATTTCATTTCTGCACCAAGACATTTAGTTACACCAAATATTCCGAGAAAGGCAGTTCGATCCTATAAAAAGGTTCGACATGTCTGGCCATACATTTTACACAAAATATGTGTTTTGACACGAAATAAATTGGTGAGTTTTGTATCCTTTAATTTTCCTTACTTTAATTATTATTTTTAATTTTAATTTTAATTCATTCAGACAAATGTAAATATATATATATACATATATATATATATATATATATATATATATATATATATATATATATATAATTGATAAATTATTGGAGTTTTTCGGCTTTTATATGAAATATTTACAAATATCAAATTAGAATGTATGTAATTGCAGAGTAAGTGGGATGTAAACATTGCTGTCTACAAATTACAAATTACAAAGCAATTTTTTCAATTAAAAATTTCGTATGATTTGCTTTGTAATTTGTAGACAGCAATGTTTATATCCCCACTTACTCTGCAATTACATACATTCTACTTTGATATTTGTAAATATTTCATATAAAAGTCGAAAAACTCCAATAATTTATCAATTTTTATATTTAATAAACGGCTAAGAAATTATCTAAACATATATATATATATATATATATATATATATATATATATATATATATATATTTTTGTGACCTTGGTATGATATGGTAAACTTAATAAGTCGGCGATTAAAGGTCTGGTTTACTTCAAAGTATATATATTTAAAACAACCCTACATGTTTCGGCAGTGATGCCTTTGTCAAGGATATAAAAAATATAAATGACAGAATATAAATGTCAAATAATTGCAACTCAATTATTTGACATTTATATTCTGTCATTTATATTTTTTATGTCCTTGACAAAGGCATGATTGCCGAAACATGTAGGGTTGTTTTAAATATATATACTTTGAAGTAAACCAGACCTTTAATCGCCGACTTATTAAGTTTACTATATATATATAAATCAGAATTGATAACAATTAAATTCCCACATTACATGCTATTGCCGCTATAATTTGTTGTATTCATTTCTACAAATGACAAAATCACATTTGTCTAAGAATGCAGACACAACTCGTCACGACGCCAACCGCCCAGGTTGTCCGGGCAAATGAAAAAAAAATGATTAATTAAAAAAAATAAATTAATTCGTATATATGTATACACCCAGTATAGAAATGAAAGTCATATCTATTTCCGGATAATGTGTACTGATGATTTGTAAAAACAATTCCGAATGGATTTGACTTTCACACATTTATATATATATATGTATATATATATATATATACACATATATATATATATATATATATATATATATATATATATATATAGTAAACCTAATCAGTAGGCGATTAAAGGTCTGTATATTACTTCAAAATATATGTATTTAAAAAACTCTACATGTTTCGGCTGTATACGCCTTTTTCAAGAGAATACAAAATATGAATGACAGGATATAAATGTCAAGTAATTAAGTTGCTATGGTTTAAATTATTCAAAGATACATTCTAGTAATAATAATAAATCATGCCTTAGTATTCCAAAAAATAGATAACAAGGTGTGAAAATATGTGTTGTTCGCTGCTAGCAATTTGTGTCTCTCTATGGGTGTGTGGTGTTGTGTGAGAGCGTAAGTGTAGGGTTTTGTATGTCGGTGCGTTCGTGCGTGTGTTTAGTGATCGGTCGCATGAATTTAGAGAGGTCGGATAACCAGCCGTTGCGTAGGGCCGCCAACCCTTTCCCGACAACTTCTTTACAATTCCGTGCAGTACTTCGACGGTCTGACCCCCGCCCCAACGAGGCAAGGCGCAGACAGGCGAAGCGCACCCTGTACGGGGTTGCTCATCGCAACTAAGGGAACACTCTTAGTGGCTACCTCGGTCGACGATGGTCACACTTATGCCATCTTAACGTTTTCCGCCGAAGCGGGGGCATAGCACACACGTCGAACGTGTGTGTGCTGTTAACGGCAGCCTAGCCAGGTTGTCGCCCAGGACCGGTCCTAGTGGTGTGTGCATTGCGCGGCGACGAGATAGCGCCGCGTAGCATGGTTCCTCACTCTTGCTGGAAAGGCGGAATGGCACCTGACTGCCCAACGGGCACACCCCCCTAGAGTTTTGTAGCGCATATGCTAGGCTGCAACCCAGTAGAGGACCACATCAGCAAAAAACAGAAAACAGGGATAGGCAGGGAAAAGCAAGACATGAGTTATTATTACATATGCGCCCGTGGAGCGACTTAAGATACAAAGTTGTCGGCATTCGCTCAAAACGAGAAGGAAAACCACGAAAACCTGCTCGGACAACTAGACAGGAATCAAAACACGGAACAGTCATCATGATAAGCAAAAGTATATGATATTTAAATGATATTTAAATAACATAAGGTATATAACAAAAAAAAAATATAATATGATGGTAAATTGTAGATCGTTACAAAATTAAATTATAGTATATACTGCTTAGATTTTTTATATCATTTCTGTTGTTAATTGAATTTTTTTCCTGTTTAATACTGATCATTTCTTTAATTTGTCTTTTCACTGTGTGTTGTTCTTTATCAATTATCTGTGTGTTTTCAAAATCGAAATGGTGATCGCGTTGTAGTTTGTGTGTAGACAATGCAGTTTTGTCTGTTCTAGAGTATTTGTGGGCTTGTATTCTTTTGTATAAATATTGTTTCGTTTGGTATTTTATATACGACATGTGTTTCTCGATTTTTTTCTATTTTAAGTTTAAGTTTTGAAAATAAATGTTTATTAGTATTACTAAGTTTATATGTTGTAGCTATATCATATTTTTTTAAAGTGTGTTTAATTTTTTCCGATAGTTGTGGAACATATGGAATTGTGATATATGTTGTGTCATTGTTCAAATTTTTATTGGTGTCTGCAGTGTTGTATATTTGGTGTACTCTTTTTTTAATAGTTTGGTCTATAAGTTGTGGTGGATAATTATTATCAGTTAGGATTGTTTTAATTTTTTTGATGTTATCTTTTCTGTATTGATTATGTGATAGTTTTACTGCCCTATCAGTCAGATTATTTATAATCATTTTATTGAATACTGTAGGAGCATTTGAGTGGTAATTCATATATCGAAAAGAAGCTGTGGGTTTATTATACCAATTTGTATAAATAGTACCCTGTCTATCATAGCTCAAAGAAATATCAAGAAAATTAATACTGTTATTAAATTCTTCTTCAATAGTGAATTTTAATTTGTTGTGAAAACTGTTGAATTTATTTAAGAGATAGTTTATTTTGTTGGTCGGAATACATGTTATGATATCATCAACGTATCTTTTGAAAAAAATGGGGTGGAAGTCTAATGAATTGATAACGTTTTGTTCTAAATGTTCCATTACTAGATTTGCAATAGGAGCAGCTAAAGGAGAGCCCATGGCAATACCAAATGTTTGACTATAAAAAGAATTTTTGTATTGAAAATATGTGTTATCGAGACAGAAGTGTATACCTCTAATAAACTCGTTTTTATTTAGTGATGTGTGTGGACTAATTTCATCCCATTTGGATTCTATTATGTTTATAGCTAGATCTGTAGGAATGTTAGTATATAAAGATTCTACATCAAGTGATATAATTTTGTGATTAGTTGGGACTTTTTGATCTTTGATGAAATTTTGAAATTGCCATGAGTCTTTAGTATGATATTCAGTTTTTCCTAACATCTTAGATATGCTATCACCTAGGAATTTTGCTATATTATAAGTAGGGGCTTGTATGTTAGATACTATTGGTCTTAAAGGGATATTATTTTTGTGAATTTTAGGTAGACCATATATTGAAGGAGGGTGGGAGTTAAAAATGCGAAGTTTGTTTTTAGTGTTGAAATCTATTAGGTTAAGTCTATGCCATTTATTTATTAAGTTATTATTTTCTTTTTGAGTTTTTTCTGTTGGATTATTTCTTTCTTTTTTATAGGTGAATTTATCGTCTAATAGTTTTTCTATTTTTTGTTCATATTCCTCTTTAAGAATGATCACTGTTTTATTTGATTTATCTGCTGTTGCTATTATAATATGAGGGTTGTCCTGGATAAATCTTTTTGTTTCTTTAATGAATTTATGCATATATAGATTTGATATATGTTTTTTATTATTTACTTTCTTATGTTTATGGTTAGTGATTATATTACAAATTTTGTTACGTATTTCATTCTGTTTGTCTTGTGGTAAATTTTGTATTCCTGTTTCAATGTTAGCTATATAGTCATTAATGGGTATTTTATTAGGTGGCATATTAAATTTGGGTCCTAGGCTAAGTATGTATTTAACATTATCGGGAATATTTATATTGGTTAAATTGATAATCCAGTTATTGTTAATTTTGTAATTTATCTCTAAGTGTTGTTTCTTCATTAGTTTATCTACTTTGTTTTTTAATTTATTTTTGTTTGTTAGGAAATGATTATTGTAAATTTTAGATTCTATTTTCTCGAAGCTATTTAAAAGTTGAGGAGATAATTTCTGTATGATAATATTTTTCAAGTTTGAAATAATTTGGTTGAATGTATTTATGTTACAAATGGTTTGCGATATTGTAATGTTTAAAATTTGTAAATAACAGGAATTCATGATTTTTTGAAATTTAGTTTTCAATTTTGAAATAGTGAAATGAAATCTGTCAAGTTTTTTCATTTTTATAAATGTAGGTGTTATTTGTAACGATCTGCATCTTACCAAAAAGTTTCTTCTATTGATCTGGTTTGCCAGTTTTTTCCTAATTTTCATATATTCCTTGAGGATTTTCTGGTTTTCATCGTTTCAATTACACCATGAAATTTACAATCATATAAACGATGAAAACCAGAAAATCCTCAAGGAATATATGAAAATTAGGAAAAAACTGGCAAACCAGATCAATAGAAGAAACTTTTTGGTAAGATGCAGATCGTTACAAATAACACCTACATTTATAAAAATGAAAAAACTTGACAGATTTCATTTCACTATTTCAAAATTGAAAACTAAATTTCAAAAAATTATGAATTCCTGTTATTTACAAATTTTAAACATTACAATATCGCAAACCATTTGTAACATAAATACATTCAACCAAATTATTTCAAACTTGAAAAATATTATCATACAGAAATTATCTCCTCAACTTTTAAATAGCTTCGAGAAAATAGAATCTAAAATTTACAATAATCATTTCCTAACAAACAAAAATAAATTAAAAAACAAAGTAGATAAACTAATGAAGAAACAACACTTAGAGATAAATTACAAAATTAACAATAACTGGATTATCAATTTAACCAATATAAATATTCCCGATAATGTTAAATACATACTTAGCCTAGGACCCAAATTTAATATGCCACCTAATAAAATACCCATTAATGACTATATAGCTAACATTGAAACAGGAATACAAAATTTACCACAAGACAAACAGAATGAAATACGTAACAAAATTTGTAATATAATCACTAACCATAAACATAAGAAAGTAAATAATAAAAAACATATATCAAATCTATATATGCATAAATTCATTAAAGAAACAAAAAGATTTATCCAGGACAACCCTCATATTATAATAGCAACAGCAGATAAATCAAATAAAACAGTGATCATTCTTAAAGAGGAATATGAACAAAAAATAGAAAAACTATTAGACGATAAATTCACCTATAAAAAAGAAAGAAATAATCCAACAGAAAAAACTCAAAAAGAAAATAATAACTTAATAAATAAATGGCATAGACTTAACCTAATAGATTTCAACACTAAAAACAAACTTCGCATTTTTAACTCCCACCCTCCTTCAATATATGGTCTACCTAAAATTCACAAAAATAATATCCCTTTAAGACCAATAGTATCTAACATACAAGCCCCTACTTATAATATAGCAAAATTCCTAGGTGATAGCATATCTAAGATGTTAGGAAAAACTGAATATCATACTAAAGACTCATGGCAATTTCAAAATTTCATCAAAGATCAAAAAGTCCCAACTAATCACAAAATTATATCACTTGATGTAGAATCTTTATATACTAACATTCCTACAGATCTAGCTATAAACATAATAGAATCCAAATGGGATGAAATTAGTCCACACACATCACTAAATAAAAACGAGTTTATTAGAGGTATACACTTCTGTCTCGATAACACATATTTTCAATACAAAAATTCTTTTTATAGTCAAACATTTGGTATTGCCATGGGCTCTCCTTTAGCTGCTCCTATTGCAAATCTAGTAATGGAACATTTAGAACAAAACGTTATCAATTCATTAGACTTCCACCCCATTTTTTTCAAAAGATACGTTGATGATATCATAACATGTATTCCGACCAACAAAATAAACTATCTCTTAAATAAATTCAACAGTTTTCACAACAAATTAAAATTCACTATTGAAGAAGAATTTAATAACAGTATTAATTTTCTTGATATTTCTTTGAGCTATGATAGACAGGGTACTATTTATACAAATTGGTATAATAAACCCACAGCTTCTTTTCGATATATGAATTACCACTCAAATGCTCCTACAGTATTCAATAAAATGATTATAAATAATCTGACTGATAGGGCAGTAAAACTATCACATAATCAATACAGAAAAGATAACATCAAAAAAATTAAAACAATCCTAACTGATAATAATTATCCACCACAACTTATAGACCAAACTATTAAAAAAAGAGTACACCAAATATACAACACTGCAGACACCAATAAAAATTTGAACAATGACACAACATATATCACAATTCCATATGTTCCACAACTATCGGAAAAAATTAAATACACTTTAAAAAAATATGATATAGCTACAACATATAAACTTAGTAATACTAATAAACATTTATTTTCAAAACTTAAACTTAAAATAGAAAAAAATCGAGAAACACATGTCGTATATAAAATACCATGTCGCGATTGCGATAGTTACTACATAGGCCAAACGAAACAATATTTATACAAAAGAATACAAGCCCACAAATACTCTAGAACAGACAAAACTGCATTGTCTACACACAAACTACAACGCGATCACCATTTCGATTTTGAAAACACACAGATAATTGATAAAGAACAACACACAGTGAAAAGACAAATTAAAGAAATGATCAGTATTAAACAGGAAAAAAATTCAATTAACAACAGAAATGATATAAAAAATCTAAGCAGTATATACTATAATTTAATTTTGTAACGATCTACAATTTACCATCATATTATATTTTTTTTTTTGTTATATACCTTATGTTATTTAAATATCATTTAAATATCATATACTTTTGCTTATCATGATGACTGTTCCGTGTTTTGATTCCTGTCTAGTTGTCCGAGCAGGTTTTCGTGGTTTTCCTTCTCGTTTTGAGCGAATGCCGACAACTTTGTATCTTAAGTCGCTCCACGGGCGCATATGTAATAATAACTCATGTCTTGCTTTTCCCTGCCTATCCCTGTTTTCTGTTTTTTGCTGATGTGGTCCTCTACTGGGTTGCAGCCTAGCATATGCGCTACAAAACTCTAGGGGGGTCTGCCCGTTGGGCAGTCAGGTGCCATTCCGCCTTTCCAGCAAGAGTGAGGAACCATGCTACGCGGCGCTATCTCGTCGCCGCGCAATGCACACACCACTAGGACCGGTCCTGGGTGACAACCTGGCTAGGCTGCCGTTAACAGCACACACACGTTCGACGTGTGTGCTATGCCCCCGCTTCGGCGGAAAACGTTAAGATGGCATAAGTGTGACCATCGTCGACCGAGGTAGCCACTAAGAGTGTTCCCTTAGTTGCGATGAGCAACCCCGTACAGGGTGCGCTTCGCCTGTCTGCGCCTTGCCTCGTTGGGGCGGAGGTCAGACCGTCGAAGTACTGCACGGAATTGTAAAGAAGTTGTCGGGAAAGGGTTGGCGGCCCTACGCAACGGCTGGTTATCCGACCTCTCTAAATTCATGCGACCGATCACTAAACACACGCACGAACGCACCGACATACAAAACCCTACACTTACGCTCTCACACAACACCACACACCCATAGAGAGACACAAATTGCTAGCAGCGAACAACACATATTTTCACACCTTGTTATCTATTTTTTGGAATACTAAGGCATGATTTATTATTATTACTAGAATGTATCTTTGAATAATTTAAACCATAGCAACTTAATTACTTGACATTTATATCCTGTCATTCATATTTTGTATTTTCTTGAAAAAGGCGTATACAGCCGAAACATGTAGAGTTTTTTAAATACATATATTTTGAAGTAATATACAGACCTTTAATCGCCTACTGATTAGGTTTACCATATCATACCAAGGTCACGAAGTTATTATATTTATATATATATATATATATATAAATATTTCTTGACCTTTGTATGTTATAGTAGATTAAATTAGTCGGCGATTTAAGGTCTGGTTTACTTTGATATGTATATATTTAAAGCGCACACATGTTTCGAACATAGTGTCTTTTTCATGTAACATGTAACTATAACAGATTTAATTTTATAGCGGTTTATTAATTAAATTTAGTTTCTTTATATATAATTTATATTATTTGTTTGATTTGAATGCGTTTGCTTCTGATAATTACTTGAAAAGCGAAAATACACTATCAATCTGGAAATCCTTCTTTAGTTATATGTGGCCAACAATAACCGACCTCGTCAGGGTCACAAGCAGTTTATTCTGTGTTGTTTGTAGAATCATTTCGTCAACGTCCGCGTGTTACGACTAGTGTTTTAAATTTACAAGAATGAGTGAAAACAAATATTAAATATATGTAGTGCTAGTGTATAAAAATTTCTTAAGGAAAAAGCTAACTCCTGAGAAATACTCATATTCTGTTAATGTATTAATAGTCAGAAGAAGTAACAATATATCAAGATGAAAAACTATTACTTATTTAATAAAGTTTCGTTAGTGGGACTGTTTTTATTATGTAAGTATTGAAACCAAACAACGTACAATTCCGATTTTTAAGAATAGTAGAAAATATAAGCATATTACTGCTTTAAATTTATTGTATTTAGAGATATATGTTGAGTAAAATAATATAAATATCACATCATCATTAGATGTGTACAGCTATTTAATATATTATGAAATTACTGTGTTATTGTTTCATTACAGATAAATATAAATTATCTTGCAACGCTAAGCGATTGCCGAGAAATAAACAATTTTAGTAATGAACGGACAACGTAATTCCCAAATTGTTGACGTAGTATGTATGTTGTTTCCGTGGAAGTCAAGAGTCATTATACTCATTACATTTCCACAAGTCTTATCAGATATAGTATGGTAATAGTTTTATTTTATAAAAACCACAAATTCGTTGATGTTAATTTAGATTACGGTATCAATAATTTCTAGAAGTTTTGTAATAAATAAAAATAAACTAGAAGAATATAGTACTAGTATTCATACCTATTGACAATGACAAGAATAACAGCATTTAATGTTATATCTTGCTTTTTTAAAGTGACAGATCAAAATTGTTGTTGTACTATAATATAGAATCAGTTTGCAGGCTAAAAAATTGTTTATTACACATTTTAAATGAAAATAGGTAGCTTAATTAAACCAAAGTAAGCAATTATTAAGAATTGCTGATTGTTGACATACTTTTATATGTATTTTTATTATCCAACTCTATTTTAATGCGTAATGATTCATTACGGCAGACTATGTGCCCACACTGTCAAATTTAATAATAATATGTTTATATACTGAGAAGGATTGTTCGACTTTGAGAAATGTTATATTTGCATAGTTAAAGTGCTCTTTGTATCTGTACAATGGATCTTCAGTATTGGTAAAAAGTTGCCCTAATTTTGTAAAATCTACATTTTTATCTAATACACCTTATGTGTATTATTAAATTTAACAGTGTGGGGCACATAGTCTGCCGTCTTTAGTAATGAATGATGTAGGCTTTTATCAATTTTTAGGATAGTCTTTAATAAAATTATTTAAAGACTATCCCTAAAATTTCTACACACAAAAAAGAGCGGACATAACTCCTGTATTCTTAATTCACCTCCTTTATTTTTTATTTAAATGGATATCGAGAATTACGGGATTGTAGGGGCCAATTACATACTTTCTACTAGACATGGGTATACCGGGTGTCCCAATAGTGTGGTGTCGGTCGATATCTTGACACCGTTTGAAGGTATAAAAAAACTTCTCAAACAAATGTTTAATTCTTAAAGGGGCATAGCCTGAAAATACTTTCGCTTATACAGCTTGTCCCAGAATAGCAGTACTGAACCTAACTTGATTTTTTCAAATGAAACACCATATATTCTATTCCACAGGGTGTACCACAGGGATCCGTGCTGGGGCCTCTTTTATTTTTAAATTACATAAATGGGTTACCACTAGTATTTAATTATCCTATGGCCTTATTTGCGGATGATGTTTCATTGGCAATAAGATCAACGACAACAAACGTCTCGAGGGAAACCATTGCGCAGGCATTGTCCTCTGTGAGCGCATGGTTCAGAGCGAACAAACTTAAATTGAATGTGGGCAAGACCCAAATCATCCATTTCGCTGTTTCTCAGCGGGAGGATCTTGTTGTGGACTTTGGTGACGGTGTACTAGCCTCGTCGTCCGAAGTAATGTTTCTCGTCATAAGGGTCGATTCACAACTGAATTGAAAGTCCCATATACGCTATTTATTTCGGAGCATTTCTCCATTTCACTATGCCCTGAGGGTTATCGCCGGCTCAGTAAACAGTGAAGCCAGTTTGCGTGCGTATCGAGCTTACGTAGAATCGCGGTTGCGGTATGGTTTAGTCTTCTGGGGGAACAGTGGATGTGGGAAGACTTTTTATTCTGCAGAAGAAATGTCTTCGTGCAGTTTTTAAATTGGGACTTACTGACTCGTGCCGAGAAATATTTAGAACAAGAAACATACATACGCTTACCGGTCTCTACATTCTGGAGTGTACTTTGTGTGCGAGAAGGGGTATGAGCAGTGCGCTTGGCAGGTATGTCTTAAATCATAAGTACAGTACTCGCGAGACGGAAAGTGTCTATTTTGCGGTGCCACAAACAACTCTGACCAGGGTGCAAAAGAACGCAACTAGTCAGGTCTTAAATATTTATAATCATATCCCAAAGTACATTAAGGACTTAAGCAGGGAAAAGTGCTTCAAGAAAACATTAGAAAATTTTTTATATATACTACTTTTAGTTATACTTGACAAAAATATCGATGCAGGAAAAAGAAGTAGGTATAAGAATATTGTAATAGCTGTTTTGTCTAGATCTCCTAAAATTATATATGATTATGTGATTTCTTTAAAGACTGTCACCCCAAATCGATCCATTACCAACTCCAGATTTGTCTCTTGAGGTAGACAAAAATAATAAACCATGGAATAATTCGTAATTTAAAAGTTTCAGTAGCAAATACATTGTATTTTTCAATAAATCCCAAGACAGTTGTTAAAACTCTATTCTATTCTATTTTTAATAAATAAAATGAACGCTTGCATACATGTAGGTATGTGTAAAACTTACTTTGTGTAAAATGTTTATTGATTTTGTAAAATAGCAAGTTTCGTATGTCTTTTTGTTCGGGGCATTTTGTAACTACATACTTGAAACAAATTTATACTGTTTATATATTTGTGTCCTTATTACTAATAAGGACACAAATATATAAACAGTGTAAATTTGGGAGAAGAGTTGGGTTGTGTTTAGATGTAAATGGACAACATTTTCAACAACTTCTGTAGCTATATGTCAATTTTGATTATGATTTCGATATTAAATAAATTATTTGTTTTCTTTTTTTTGTTGTAGTATCATTTCAATGCCATAACCGGTTTTTACAATGAAACCAAATGAAACTGTCAAGCATCAAGTAATGTGTCATTATGTGGAAGTGGCTAAAGTACCAACCCAATTTCACAGTCTACTCCAATTATGAATTTTTTCGATGGCTCGTTAGTTTTCGAGGTATTCAGTAAATTCTTTTTTTATTTTTGACAGTTACTGGCCATTTTGTTCAATAAAAAGTGAAGAAAAAAAGAAATTAAGTGCGGTTAAACTTAGTCGTTTATATTGTTTGGGATCCGTTTCACCTATTAGACTCCAGTAGTAGTCGTTCATCATGCCGTCATCCCAAAATCCTTGGTATCGTTTTTCGATGTTCGCCAAATCTTGGTGAAGCCTTGCTCGTCGTTCGTATCACGCAAGTTTTCATAGAAAAAATCGGTATGGAAACCCAGGAAATGTATTTTTTCTAAAACTGTCATTAAGAGTTGACTTTTTCGTTAAGTTTTCAGTTGACAATATGAGTCTTTTTTGCACCTAGCTGCGAAATACTTTTATGTTCGCCAAAGTCTTTTTCGTTCTAGAACATAAAACAAATCTCAAAATAATTTGTCATTTTTTCTAAACTTATTTATGATTTTTTGGGAATTAATTTTGAAACAGCACATTGTGCCGCTTCCAATACTTCCCCTGGTAAATGCTAGTTTTCACTTTCCGAGCTTATTATGAATTAAACACTCTTAGAATATGAATTACAATATATCATTCTATATCAACTACTTTTTTAAACAACTAATATTTATTGTTTATTAGTTTGCTATTGTTATGATAGTCTCCGCGCCTAAACCAACTTGTTCAAACACGGTTCAAACGATTTCAAAAATAAAGTAAATTGTCTGCATAACACAATTGTCTTATTTTGTTACAGTTTTCGAAAAAATAACTTCCATTCTTGAACGCAAAAGTACAATTTCGCGTTCTAGATACAAAATATTTATTTTGCGGTAATTTTGCAACAAATTGCCGATTATTTGATTGAAATCCGGGGATTTGCGGTTACTGAGAAAGATATGAACAACACTTTCAAATGATGCCCACTCTATCAGTTCATTGGGCGCTAAACATTTTGCTAAACAAGTTTCCGTCGCGCGTCGGCCACTAATTTTCGAATATCAGGCGCGAAAAATCCTTCTTTAATTTTTGTGAATAACAATTTGAGAAACAACTTGATTAAATACTTAAAAGCCGATCCTTGGGCGCTTTGACGAAGTTCTTGAATATCCTGTGGGTTCGAAAATGGTGCAGAGGAGACGTTTTGTTCTGGCCCATAATAAATACGCCTTGGCCAATTTTATTTTATATAATGATGGTCAGTTGCACGGCTATCCCACAGGCGCAGAAAACTAGAGTTTAACTAGATAAAACTAAAATTTGGTGAAACCAGATTGCATCACCAGCAAGAGACCAATTATCTGTTGGAATAATATGTAAATCATTTATTGTTTCAAATTTAATCAGAATTTTTCTTCAAACTTTTAGATGGCCACGAATTTTTCATTGATGCTTATTGTATTTGATCTTGGCCAAAATGTTACGTATTGTGTCGTAGCATTCTTTTGGTTGTACTGCGTGAGCAATCGGAATGAATAGTTTTTTTTATGTCCATTGTGTAGCAGAACAGCTTTCAGGCTATATTTAGAACCATCGACGAACAAACGCCATTCATATCTATCGTACGGTGTTTCATTACATCAAATAAACCCTTAACGTCATCGCAAAAGCACATGTTCTCTTGTTTTTTGAAAAATTGTAATAGCACCTGACTTCTGTTTCTGTATACAGTGACTTGTGTTAGAGTGTCAAGATATTTCCACTTCTGTAACCGTGATGCGAGCAACATTTTGTTTCGATAAATTCAAACCACGAATCAAATCATTCAGTTCACTTCTCGAAATTAAATGTTTTTTCTTCCATGACAAAGTCGCTTCCACTTCGTCGGTGATGAAGTTCAAGTTTCCGCGACATTTGCACTCATTCCTGGACAAGCTGGCAATGGATCATTGCTCGTACGTGGAACTGGCTTGGACACTAATGATACGTCAGGATATTTATACTGTACTAACTCTTTTTTGCATTTACACCGATAACATTCATCAAGCACCAGTAGTAATCATCTATATGTTTTTTTTTAGTTTTCTGGCAATGAAAATGAAAAGTACACATTTTCACCGAGTGACCACTTATACAGTTTTGTTCTGCACGCGCAAACAATTTCGCTAACCATGGCTTGTGAGGGTTTGCTATACAGAGAAACCAAAATAATGTAAATATGCATCACAAAAACAAACCATTTCGAATACAATTGAAATGATTCTTCTAGCGACGCCAACATCTGACAGTCCAATCTTGACAATCGAATCGAATATTCGAATTCAGCGTATCAAGAAAATTAATACTGGTAGCCGTAACTTTGTGGAAATTCATTTTGAAAATAATAAAATAAAATAAAACAATAACTTTGTTATATATACCACTTTATTCACATATAATCGTGACCGCGGTTTCGACATACAATGTCATTATCAAACTGCAAAAGTTACAGGCCTACATAGAACTTATAAATGACACAAAAATATATGGGGGTGGTTTATGATGTTATTTAAAATTACTACTATATACTTAACTATTATATACAACATTTGAAAAGAGGTGTATATATAAGATCCAACTGTTCGTTTAAAACGATATCTATTGTGTTGTTTCGGCTTTTAAAAATTTCTAGGGCCTCTAAAAGATTTAATTTACGACCTTTCTCGGCCAAATGCAATATTTTACGGTGACCTTTCTGTAATAAGATGGTTTGCGAATGTTGAATCTGTCTTCTTTAGTTTATATGACCTCATGTGTTCTTTTACCCGTATAATAAAACTTCGACCAGTCTGACCTATATATACACTTTTACAATTATTACAATATAATTGGTACACTCCTGATTTATTATTGATATCTGTTTTAGGTTTTGTGTTAAAAATGAAATTACTTGTTTTTACATATGGTTTGTAAGCTATACTAATATTACTATTACTTTTTGAAATTATATTTCCAATTTGCTCGCTCATTTTACCGAAGTAAGTTAACGAGACAAATTGTTTCAAATTAGCACTATCTTTAGGATATACTAAACTAAGGGCCACTTGTAACTGTTTTTTCTTTAGTATACTGTCAATTACGCTACTTTTATAACTATTGTTTACCGCTATTTGTTTTATAGTATTGATTTCACGAACAAAAGATTCATTAGACAAAGGAATATTTAATGCTCTATGTATCATAGAATAAAAAAATGAATGTTTGTGTGTCTTAGGGTGTAGTGAATCTTTGGGAATAATGCAATCAGTGAAAGTAGGTTTACGATATATATCAAATTTTAAACTCTGATCTAATTTGTTTAATTTTAAATCCAGGAAGTTAATACTGTTATTCTCTTCTATTTCTACTGTAAAATTAGAATGGATTGAATTTATGTAGTTCAGAAATGTTTGTAGTTGTCTATGAGTACCCTTAAAGCAAGCTAGGATGTCGTCTACATACCGATACCAAAATTTAATATGTTTTTACCTAGTTGTGATGAAAGAATTTTTTCTGTAATATTCTTCATGAAAATTTCAGCTAATAGAGAACTTAGAGGTGAGTCCATTGCCAGACCTTCTGTTTGTTTGTAGAATTTGTTGTTAAATGTAAAGTAACTTTGGTTGGTGACTAACTCCGTTAGAGATATGATTTCGTGTATAACAACCGGGTTTGTATTTTTCTTTACTATACACAAACCCGGAGTCACTTTTATTATTTCTAAATGAAGAAAAATGTTCTTTGACGCGTATTTCAATCGATCTGCCTGTCTGTCCGATATAAGTCATAGGGCAACTACTAATAAATAAATAATAATAAGTAATAAAAGTGACTCTTCATATGCGTCTCATATCAATTCAACGAACCACAATTTTAACAAAGAATTTAAAATATTACATGTAGAAAATAAGGGCAAAAAACTTAATTTATTAGAGTCACTTGAAATCAATAAAATAAAGAAAACTGACAAGATCTTAAATGATCAATTAGAAACAAATAATTCACCCTTACTCAATCTATTTATTTGATATGCAGACAATTACATTTTTGTATTTTTTGTATTTTTCCATAGAATTCTTACCTCCCTGTAATATAATGTAAACCTCTAGTTTTATTACTTAAGAACAGTACATTTTGTATTCATCCAGTAATAAAAAGCACCCATCCCTCTGACAATTTTAAAAATAAAACATGTGTTTGTGCTTGTTACCGTTTACTTGTGTTTAATATAAAAAATATTTTGTAAATAAGTTAGTTATATGTCTGACGAAGCCCAGGTTGGTGCAAAACGACTCGTTACAGTGATAATTAAAAAGTGAAATTCATAAAATTTGTTTTATTTTATCTTAATAGTTTTAGAATAAGTGAAATGTTGAATAAATAAATAAATCCTACAAGGTAGTGAGTGCGTCTTCTGTTAGGACACATTTATAATAGTGTATTTTTAGCTATTTGACGTAATTGTACACAATTTACCTAACCTTATTTTGAACGATTAACAAAAGCTTCGATACCTATTGACGGTTAATTATGTTCATGCTTAAATAGTCGTAAATTATATAATGAATAGTCTTTCTTTGGAGACTGTGGTTAAGTAAAAACTTAAAAAAAGGTATATAACCCCTTACCACAATTATTAATCGTATCCTAAATACGTATTTCGACAACTAAGTTGTCATCATCAGTAGGTAAAACCACTAATCAAGGTGTCGCACATGGGGCACAGTGAAGCTAGCACAACAGCTTACGCAACAACTTTACACGGCGTCCACGTATACACTAACTGAAACATGCAAAAATATCGACCGAAAGGATCGACAAAAAATTACCTCTCTTAAGGAAAAAGGCACCCACATCTGTTTATACTCCAGTTTGAAACGTCCACGACCTTTTTATTTACGTTTCTAAGAATGGAAAGAGACAGGTGAAGGGGATTGGTCCTTTATCTCTGTTCATGGAATTTTGTTTGTTTTTAGCGATAAGATCGCGGGGGTTATTAATGGCCTTGGCAAGTTTCAACCCTTTAATCGACACATTGTGCAGTGTACTTAAAGCATGGTTGGCAACGTTAGATTTATCCGGTCTATTGTATTTAATATGTGATATGTGTTCTTTAAACCGGGTTATTATTGGTCGTTTTGTTTGGCCTATATATTTCAAATTACAATCATCGCAATTAATTTCGTATATACCTGATTTCGAATTAAAATTAACTTTATCTTTGGTATCTCTGGATACATAAACCAGGTAACTCGATGAGACCTATCGTTTCAGGTATCAACTCACCGACTTATTTGATTTCAAAATGGTTAGTGAATGAATTTAAAAATTTACCCGTAAAACCAGAAAGTTTGTCAGTTAGTAACTCCTTAGAATTTGTTAAATTAATTAAAGATTGTGAACTGGAAGCCGGGGAAATTTTAGTTTCATTCGATGTAACGTCATTATTGTGAACTGGAAGCCGGGGAAATTTTAGTTTCATTCGATGTAACGTCATTATTCCCTTCGGTACCTATTCCAGAAACTATGAAATATTTAGAAGGTTTGCTCCACAAGAATAACATTGAACCCTCAAAAATAAAAGAATACATGAGATTGACAATTCTGTGCATGACGCAAAATTGTTTCCAAGTAGGAGAAAAGTTTTATGAGCAGAAACAAGGCACAACAATGGGTAACTGCCTATCTCCTTTTATAGCCAATTTATTCATGAGTCAATTTGAAGTAGAACTTAAAAATAACGCTAAATATTTCCCGAGAGTCTGGATCAGGTACTTAGATGACATTTTCGCGATTTTTGATACACGGAAGTGCGAATTAGACATGTTCGTTAATCAGTTAAATTTGAAATTTCCGACGATTAAATTTACTGTGGAAAGGGAACACAATGGCAAGATTCCATTTTTAGATATTCTACTGATTGGGAATAAACATAAAATAGAAATCGATATTTTCCGGAAAGAAACCAATGTTAATAGATTCATAATCGCGGATTCAAATCATAGTTTTCAACATAAGACAGCTTCTTTTAATTTCTTAGTCAATCGGTTACTAAATTTTCTGTTAACTAAAGAGAGATATGAAATAGAACTGGATTTCATTAAAAATATCGCGAAATATAATGGATTTGACATAGAAATAATCAATAAATTAATTAGAAAAACAAAACTAAAAAATACAATCCGCCAATCCACAAGTTTGATATCTCAAAGTAACCAGGAGAAAAAGTACATGTGTTTACCATACCATCCCATCACGAAAAACATTAATAAAGTTGTGAAAGAACGAGGACTCCAAGTTGCCTTTCGGTCCGAAAATACTATCAAAAGTAGCCTATGGAATACCAAAGATAAAGTTAATTTTAATTGGGAATCAGGTATATACGAAATTAATTGCGATGATTGTAATTTGAAATATACAGGCCAAGCAAAACGACCAATAATAACCCGGTTTAAAGAACACATCACATATTAAATACAATAGACCGGATAAATCTAACGTTGCCAACCATGCTCTAAGTACACTGCACAATGTGTCGATTAAAGGGTTGAAACTTGCCAAGGCAATTAACAACCCACGCGATCTTGACGCCTACGAAAGTATTCATATCGCTAAAAACAAACAAAATTCCATGAACAGAGATAAAGGACCGATCCCCTTCACCTGTGTCTTTTCATTCTTAGAAACGTAAATAAAAAGGTCGTGGACGTTTCAAACTGGAGTATAAACAGATGTGGGTGCCTTTTTCCTTAAGAGAGGTAATTTTTGTCGATCCTTTCGTGTAAAGTTGTTGCGTAAGTTGTTGTGCTAGCTTTACTGTGCCCCATGTGCGACACCTTGATTAGTGGTTTGACCTACTGATGATGACAACTTAGTTGTCGAAATACGTATTTAGGATACAATTAATAATTGTGGTAAGGAGTTATATACCTTTTTTTTTAAGTTTATATAATGAATGGTTGTGTTCGAAAGACTAGACATCTTTGCTAATTCTTGTATTTTTAAACATCTATCTTTACAGAAAAGATACTTAGGAGAGTCACAAATTTGGGCGAGAACGATTAATCCAAACGTTTATCATCGACGAAAGATATTCTTCCCATTCGAAATCTGTTGGTCCGTTTTTTTGCACGTGATCGTTTCATTTGGTGTGACGTTTGGTCTTTTTCTTGTTAAAAACATTTTTGACGCACCTTGTTCAGAAAGTCACGTTAGGCCGAGAATAATACTAAAGACTTGAAAATTTCTCACAAATTTTGTCTAATTAATAATTGTGGTAAATTAGATATAAATTTAAACTCCATCTATCTTTTTTTCGTCATTAGCCGCAGCAAAAAGTAATAAGAGGTATTTCTTTATCAAAGTATTGTGAAATGAATATAGTCACATATTCATTTGCTTGTTCCATGTAGTTATGAATTTAATATAAATTTGATGAATTAATTCATATATATTTTACGTTATTGTCACTATGGTTTTCCATAAAATAGAATAGCTTAAGAGAATGGTAAATACGAGGGTGGTTTGACAATTAACTTGGTTCACACACTAATAGAGGGCGCAAATGTAATCTGTATATGTAGTCATAAAGTGTAATTTCTATGAGTTAATATTCTCTGGTCTTAAGTCATTCTGACAGTAACTCGTTGTTTGATAGTTACTTAAACCGAAGTGTTTCGAGCAATAGCGAAAAATGGATAAAGTTAGAATTCGTGGTGTGATTCAATTCTTTTATCTGGAAGGGAAAACAGCGAAGGAGATTCATGAGAGAATTTCACCTACATTGGGTGACTCATGTCCTTCTTATGAGTGTGTTCGACTTTGGGTAAATGAGTTTAAGCGTGACAGAACAAGCATTAAAGATGCACCACGTCCTGGAGCCCCGAAATCAGCTGTCACACCCGAAATCATCGATAAAGTCCATGATTTGATTTTAGCCGATAGACGAGTGAAAGTGCGGAAGCCACAAGCATCTCAACTGAGCGAGTTCACTTCGTTTTGCATAAAGAATTGCACATGCAAAAACTGTGCGCAAGATGGGCGCCGCGTTTACTCACTCAAGAGTAAAAGCGAATTCGCATGCGAATATCTGCCGACAATTTGCAAGTATTTCAGAAGAATGTAGTTGAGTTTTTTCGCCGTTTTGTGACAATGGACGAAACTTGGATACACCACTATATCCCGGAAACTAAACAGCAGTCGAAACAATGAATTGCCCGTGGCGAATCGGCTCCGAAAAAAGCGAAATGCGTTCCATCCGCTGGAAAGGTCATGGCGTCAGTTTTTTGGGGCGCAAAGGGAATTCTCCTAATTGACTACCTTGAAAAGGGAAGAACCATTACCGGAGAATACTATGCATCACTTTTGGACCAATTAAAGGCGGCAATAACAGAGAAGCGCCCGGGAATGGCCAAGAAAAAGGTGTTGTTTTACCATGACAATGCCCCCGTACATTCAAGTCTTGTCGCTCAGCAAAAATTGGCCGAGCTACGATTTCAACTGCTTCCGCATCCTACGTATTCGCCAGATCTAGCTCCTTCGGACTACCATCTATTCCCGAAACTAAAAACTTTTCTGGCAGGACGAAAGTTTGAGTCTAATGAAGATGTCATACAGACAGTAAACCAGTATTTTGAAAGCATCGAAGCAATTCATTTCCGTGAAGGAATCGCGAAGCTGGAGAAACGTTGGGGCAAGTGCATTGAACTTCGAGGGGCCTATGTCGAAAAATAAAGTACGTTGCAACTCAAATTGCTTTCTTTCATAACAAACCAAGTTAATTGTCAAACCACCCTCGTATAAGCAAGTAAGAATTTATACCTGCTACTTGTTTAGAGGAGTACCGGTTCTAGAGCCGGTTTTTTATTAATCAAGATGCCCATTTTTACTGGTATAATTATTGATTCTTTCGTTGGAAGGCAACTTACAAAGAGCTATTATGAAACTCATTATTTTTATCATCTTTTATAGTTGTATCATTTAGAATGTCATTTTGCCGCATATAATTTTCATCCAAGGATAAATTGTTTGGCAGTTATATGTGTAATACAATATAGGTCATTCGATGTTATAAAAATTATGGCAAAATTTTTCGAAACCTTTCACATATAAAACATAATTCTTTTTGTAATTTATCTTTAGATATCTGTAGTACGGTTTCGTTCGTTTATTACCCAAGACATTATTCAAAAATATTTTATTTAACATATGCGTTGTGGGCTGGTGCCCCATTTTGTTGAAATATGAAGTCTAGTCTCCCAATAAGTGATAATTCGTCAAGAAGTACCTGGAATTTGTTAAACAGTGAGTAGCATATCAAGTTCAAGGTTTTCGTTTTGTACATTTCGACTTATCTTCGTATTTCTAAACGGTCTAGTACGATCTAAGCGACTCTCCGGCTTACTAAATTTCAGCAATCAAGTCGTTCGATAACAATTCTGTTTTCTAAATAAACTTGGAGCATGTTATGTTCATTAAAAAAATCATATTACTCGTGAATTTACTAGGAAAATTTAGCAAAGTAAAAATAAGTTAGAAAATACATACTAGAAGTTCAAAACCTGTTATAAGCAATTTTGACATATAATTATTCTTTACCATCAAAAAATAGGCTTTCGTAAGGTGACTATTGCCATTTATTCTTTGCATTTCTTTAAAAATTTGGTATAGGAACACAGATACATTTGTATATATGTGAAAAATACACACATTACCTTCGTTATTTAGGAAAAAATACTTGGCGTATCTTAGAAAAATTAACAATTATCAATTTGTTGGCGATTTAAGGTCTGGTTTTACTTCAAAACGTATATATTTAAAACAATCGTACATGTTTCGGCAAATAATGGCTGTTTCAAGGAATATAAAATATAAATGACAGCATATTAATGTCATACTTATACATTTGTAGTTGCCATGGATAAAATTATTCAAAGATACATTCCAGTTTAATAATAATAAATCATGCCTTAGTATTCTAAAATAGATAGACAACAAAAACAGGGAAAAGCAAGACTTGAGTTATTATTATGTATGCGCCCGTGGAGCGACTTAAGATGTTAAGCTGTAGGCATTCGCCTTAAACGAGAAGGAAAGCCACGAAAACCTACTCGGACAGCCTGTCAGGGATCAAGACAAGGAACTGTCAGCATGCTAAGCAAATGTATAGATATTTAAATAACATAAGATATATAATTATATAACAGCAACATATATTATTATGGTAAATTGCAGATCGTTACATAATTAAGTTATAGTATATACTGCTTAAATTCAATTAACAACAGAAATTGTATAAAAAATTTAAGCAGTATATAGAAGAAAATTGGGTGGAAGTCTAATTTCCATTAGTCCACATTTTCTTCAATAGATATGTAGATGACATCATAACATGTATACCGACTAATAAAATAAACTATCTTTTAAATAAGTTCAACAATTTTCACAACAAATTAAAATTCACTATTGAAGAAGAAATTAATAACAGCATTAATTTTCTTGATAATTCTTTAAGCTATGATAGACAGAGTACTATTTATACAAATTGGTATAATAAATCCACAGCTTCTATTCGATATATGAATTACCACTCAAATGCACCTACAGTATTCTATAAAATGATTATAAATAATCTGACTGATAGAGCAATAAAACTATCACATACTCAATACAGAAAAGATAACATCAAGAAAATTAAAACAATCTTAATGGATAATAATTGTCCACCACAACTTATAGACCAAACAATTAAAAAAGGAATCCACTAAATATACAACACTGCAGACACCAATAACAATTTAAACAATGACACAACATATATCACGATTTCATATGTTCCACAACTATCAGAAAAAATTAAATACACTTTCAAAAAATATGATATAACTACAACAAATAAATTTAGTAATACTAATAAACAACTATTTTCAAAACATAAACCTAAAATAGAAAAAAATAGAGAAACACATGTCATCTATGAAATACCATGCCGCGATTACGATAGTTACTATATAGGCCAAACTAAACAATATTTATACAAAAGAATACAAACCCACAAATACTCTAAAACAGACAAAACTGCTTTATCTACACACAAACTACAACGCGATCACTATTTCGATTTTGAAAACACACAGATAATTGATAAAGAACAACACAAAATGAAAAGGGAAATTAAAGAAATGATTAATATTAAACAGGAAAAAGATCAATTAACAACAGAAGTGATATAAAAAATTTAAGAAGTATATACTATAACTTAATTATGGAACGATCTGCAATTTACCATCATAGTATATGTTGCTGTTATATAATTATATAATCTTATGTTATTTAAATATCTATACATTTGCTTATCATGCTGACAGTTCCGTGTTTTGATTCCTGTCTGGCTGTTCGGAGTAGGTATTCGTGGTTTTCCTTCTCGTTTAAGACGAATGCCGACAGCTTAACATCTTAAGTCGCTTCACAGGCGCATACATAATAATAACTCATGCCTTGCGTTTCCCTGTTTTTATTGTCTATCTATTTTAGAATACTAAGACATGATTTGTTATTATTAAATTGGAATGTATCTTTGAATAATTTTATCCATAGCAACTACAAATGTATGGTTATATTTTATATTCCTTGAAAAAGGCATCATTTGCCGAAACATGTAGGATTGTTTTACATATATACATTTTGAAGTAAAACCAGACCTTAAATCGCCAACAAATTGAATTTACAATAACATACAAAGGTCACGAAATAATTATCTTTATATATATATATATATATATATATATATATATATATATATATATATATACCGATAGGTCCAACTCGCAACGGGCCATAGGCAACAATATACGTATGGAACGTAATGCGACGTGGCAACGTGTGTACGATGCCTATATTGAGTGACTTTCTTAAAATTTAAATTTATTTTGCAGAATTATTGATTTTTTTACTTTTATCTTTTAGAAAACGTTATTGTTTTTTTATTACATAAAATTACTTTATATGAAAAATAGTATACCATAATTTTATTACCTACGGATATTCACAATTCCAAAATACGTTACAATGTTGCTTATTTTAGATTGTAATTAGCTGAATGCTGTCCCAAAACTGATCTCTGCATTTTTTAAAATGCCAGAATAAAATTAACCCCTGCCTTTATTATAATTTTACAAAGGAACAGACACGTACTTCAATTTCTACGAAAAACTAAGCCTACAGTTCATGTATAATACAGTGATTGTTTATTGTTAATAAAAGGCTGATGGAAACATTACGTGAGGTTTTGGTATCTGTATTATAATAACATCACGATAATAGTAGAAATACAAATATGAGCATATTACGAAAGCATCAGCTGCATAATCAATATAACAAAACACTACACCTTATTTGTTTGCTTTAAGTATTAGTATTTTCCGATAAATATAAATATCTATTCATTCTAACAAATTTAACAACGATTGACAAATTCAATTTCATGACAATACAATTGAATGAATATTCGTTTCAATGTATACTGTCTTTGTTTACACTTTTATGGTATACTATTTTTGATATAAAGTAATTTTAAGTAATAAAAAAACAATAACGTTTTCTAAAAGATAAAAGTAAAAAAATCAATAATTCTGCAAAATAAATTTAAATTTTAAGATAGTCACTCAATATAGGCATCGTACACACGTTGCCACATCGCATTAGTTCCATACGTATATTGTTGCCTATGGCCCGTTGCGAGTTGGACCTAACGGTATATATATATATATATTAGGTTTACCATATCATACCAAGGTCACGAAGTTATTATATATATATATATATATATATATATATATATATAATGGGTGATTCATTTAGAGATACTTTTTCCAAAAGCAAAGAACAAATGAAAAAGGCCAATTTATTTAAGAAACTTGATTATCATACAAAAGAACCATTCTTTACAATTATTTTTTAAAGATTATTTCTCTCAAATGTTGGCCGCGACTGCGGTTAACGTAGTCTATTCTGCTGTTCTAATTTTCAATGACGCGTTCTAGCATTTCGAGTGGTATTTGTCCAATGACCCGAGTAATATTGGCCTCCAATGCCTCAATTGTAGCCGGTTTATCCATGTAGACTTCAGACTTCACGTAGCCCCAAAGAAAAAAGTCTAATGGTGTGATGTCACAAGATCTAGGCGTCCAATTTACTGGTCCGAAGTAAAGCCATAGTTTCACGAGCTGTATGGCTAGTGGCGCCATCTTGTTGGAAGTAAATGTCTTGTAGACCACGGGTGTTAAGTTCAGGCAGCAAATAGTCCCTTATCAAGGCGCGATAACGGTCGCCATTCACAGTCACATTCCGGCCGGCTTCTGTTTTGAAGAAATATGGACCAATTATTCCACCGGCCCATAATCCGCACCAAACAGTTGTGTTTTGTCTGGATGTAATGGTAACACTTCAATCTCTTCAGGTTGCTCATCACCCCAAATACGGGCATTTTGCTTATTCACGTACCCATTCAGCCAGAAATGGGCCTCATCGGAGAACAAAAATTTTGTCGAAAACAGTGGATCTTCTGCAAGTTTATCAAGAGTCCAACAGCTGAAACAGAAACGATTCGGAAGGTCGGTCGCCTTTAGTTCTTGCACTAGTTGAATTTTGTATGCTTTTAAACCAAGATCCTCTCGTAAAATACGCCAAGTTGTTGCATACGACAAACCAAGCTGTTGAGAACGGCGACGAATTGATTCTTCCCGGTCTTCGCGTACACTCGCTGCTACCGCCGCTATATTTCCTTCACTACGTGCTGGATGAGGTCTATGTGGTCGCGTATTATCCATTATTGTAAATTGAGTTTCAAACTTATTGATGGTATAGCGAATTGTGCGTTCGGTAGGCCGATTACGTGGCCCATATTTTGCTCTAAGCGCAGGATACACATTCCTTGTAGAACGCCCATTTTCGTAATAAAGCTGTATTATTTGTAGACGCTGTGCCGGGCTAAGTCTTTCTATTACGTAATGTCAAATAGTACTGAACCAGTATGCGCAGTCCGCTGACGCGTCGCATGCGCGCTCAGCCATTAAATCCCCACCTAAAAAAGTACCTCCAAATGAATCATCCTTTATATATATATTTCAATTGTAAGTAACATCGTCACTTTGCAAATAGTTTACTTTTTAAATTTTTTATTTTAGATACAGTTGATCTATCTGACTCTTGGTTTTTGGCCAAAACAGGTGACCATCTAGGTGAATCTCAGAATATAACTATGAGATATAGAAGGCAAACTGAATGCAGGTAAGTATTTCTTGACATACAATGCTTATTGAAAAACTTACCTAGAGATATAAATTTATATTCTATGTCTATCAAGTGCATTGTATAAAGTTGTTACTTTAGATTATTAAATTGAAATGTCATTCAATGACATATAAGAATTTTTAACACTATCAAAACCTTTAACGAAAAATAGAGTAAAGATGTTTTATAATTAGCCAATACATCATTAATATGTACAGCGTTTTTCACGTAACACGTTCGTTAGAAGTTTTATATATTAACGCCTTGAGACACTTTTGAAAATTTGTGGCATGTAATCTTAACACTTGGTGTGTTAAAATAATATTTACACTCATAAACCACGTTAGGTTATACCGGAAGTCATAGCCAACTTTGATATTTTAAAAGGAATGTTATATTTTTTATTGCTTTTTTAGATTCCTTGTAAAATACTATAACACCATATGTTAAGGTTTCTTTTGTAAAAGTTAACCGTTTTTGAATTATTTTGTTTTTTGTGAAATTTTTTGTTTTTGCAATGTACTTTTTAAAACGATATATCTTAGGCGTATTTGATCTGAACTACGTCATATTTCTACTGGAGACATTGAAGGGTATAAGATTCTGGGTAATATCTAACTTCCGCTTCTGCTATAACCGAAAGTGGTTCATGAGTGTAAATATTTTATTTTAATACATCAAGTATCAAGATTACGTGCCAAAAATTTTCAAAAGTGGAGTTAACATGAAAGCTTCTAACGAATGGGTTACATGAAAAACACTGTATATATATATATATATATATATATATATATATAATTACTTCAATAACTTAATAAATAAATGGCATAGACTAAACCTAATAGATTTCAACACTAAAAACAAACTTCGCATTTTTAATTCGCACCCTCCATCAATATATGGTTTACCTAAAATTCACAAAAATAATATCCCTTTAAGACCAATAGTATCTAACATACAAGCCCCTACTTATAATATAGCAAAATTCCTAGGTGATAGCATATCTAAGATGTTAGGAAAAACTGAATATCATACCAAAGACTCATGGCAATTTCAAAATTTCATCAAGGAACAAAAAGTACCAACTAATCACAAAATTATATCACTTGATGTAGAATCTTTATATACTAACATTCCTACAGATCTAGCTATAAACATAATAGAATCCAAATGAGATGAATTTAGTCCACACACATCACTAAATAAAAACGAATTTATTAGAGGTATGCACTTCTGTCTCGATAACACATACTTTCAATACAAAAATTATTTTTATAGTCAAACATTTGGTATTGCCATGGGCTCTCCTTTAGTTGCTCCTATTGCAAATCTAGTAATGGAACATTTAGAACAAAACGTTATCAATTCATTAGACTTCCACCCCATTTTCTTCCAAAGGTATGTTGATGATATCATAACATGTATTCCGACTAACAAAACTAAACTATCTTTTAAATAAATTCAACAATTTTCACAACAAATTAAAATTCACTATTGAAGAAGAAATTAATAACAGTATTAATTTTCTTGATATTTCTTTGAGCTATGATAGACAGGGTACTATTTATACAATTATATTTATAATTATTTCTTGATCTGTGTTTGTTATAGTAGATTCAATTAGTCGGCGATTTAAGGTCTGTTTTACTTTAATAATATGTATATATTTAAAATGATCTTACATGTTTCGGCAAATAATGCATTTTTCAAAGAATTTTAAATGATAAATGACAGTATATTCATGTCATATTTATATATCTAGATGCAGATATACAGGGTGCGGCAGGGAAACTTGCTGATTTGAATTGGACGCCAATGAGCGAGGCGTGGTCAGAAAGGGGTGGGGAGGGTCTCATTAGAAAGAGGGGGTTCTGAAGTTTTGTTACCCCACAAGCCAGTTGTCGTCATGCGTTGGACAAAGGAACAGCGTGCGTTCGCCGTCGAGGCCTACTTTTCCAACGGTCATTCGGTGGTCGCCACCCAACGTGCCTTCCGAACTCGGTTCAATATTCATCCCGCGGGTCCCGTTCCTGGCCGGCAAACGATTGTTTCGAGGGTGGACACATTCAGGGAAAGTGGGAGTGTTGCAAAAAAAGGCTCAGGTGGTCAACGGACATCCAGAACTCCAGAAAACGTCGAAAGGGTGAGGGAGTCGTTTTTGCGCTCTCCCCGGCATTCGGCGCGTAAACACGTTGCTGCTCTGGAGATTTCTGATCGCACAGTGAGACGAATTCTTCACAACGAACTCCAGTTTCATCCATACAAACTTGCTGTGGTCCAACAGTTGAGTGAACGCGATTTCGCTTCTCGCCAAACTGCATGTCAAGCGCTCAGTAACTTGCCAGACGACGCTCTCGTGTTTTTTAGTGATGAAGCCCATTTTCACCTTTCCGGCTGTGTTAACAAACAAAACATGCGGTATTGGAGTGATGTCAATCCCCGCGAACTTCATGAGATGCCACTTCATTGTGAACGTGTTACTGTGTGGTGTGCATTGTCGAGTGTTCCAATAATTGGGCCTCATTTTTTCGAGGAAGATGAACGCGCTGTTACTGTGAATGCAGTTCGCTACAGAGAAATGATTGAGACATTTTTTCTTCCACAACTTGAAGAAATGGAACTTGGGGACGTATGGTTCCAGCAGGACGGAGCCACGGCGCACACAGCGAGAACTTCGATGGAGCTTTTGAGGGAACACTTCCACGAGCGCCTTATATCCTTGAGGGGTGACTTACCGTGGCCCCTGCGCTCCCCCGATTTGGCACCCAGCGATTTTTTTTATGGGGATATCTTAAATCCATCGTTTACAACGACAAAGCCCGGACCCTGCAACACCTGAAGGACAACATCTGCCAAGCCATCGCCAACATTCCCGTCGATATGCTCGAAAGAGCGCAACTTCAAATCAAGGGTAGATCAGTGTATCACTAATGAGGGCCGCCACTTGCCCGATGTCATTTTTAAAACTACTTAAAACAAAAATTCAGAATGTGTACTATACGATACAAAAAGAATTAAATGATATATGAAGTACTTTTTCTTTTATTGACTTTTCAAATCAGCAAGTTTCCCTGCCGCACCCTGTATAAATATGATATTACAACAATACATGAAAGATAACATCAAGAAAATTAAAACGATCTTAACTGATAATAACTATTCACCACAACTTATCAAACACACAATTAAAAAAAGAATTCACCAAATATACAACACTGCAGACACCAATAACAATTTAAACAATGAAAGAACATATATCACGTTCCCATATGTTCCACAATGATCAGAAAAAACAAAATATAATTTAAAAAAATATGATATAGCTACAACATATAAACTTAGCAATACAAATAAACATCTATTTTCAAAACTAAAACCTAAAATAGAAAAAATCGAGAAACACATGTTGTCTATTAAATACCATGTCGCGACTGCGATAGTTACCACTTAGGTCAAACTAAAAAATATTTATACGAAAGAATACAAGCCCACAAATACTCCAAAACAGACAAAACTGCTTTATTCACACACAAACTGCAACGCGATCACAAATAATTGATAGAGAACAACACACAATGAAAAGGGAAATTAAAGAAGTGATTAAAATTAAACAAGAAAGAAATTCATTAACAACAGAAGTGACATAAAATATCTAAGTAGTATATACTATAACTTCTAACTATAACTATCTAGCGCACTGATTATCTTGCCGGCAGTTCTGATTTCAACCCTGGGCTGGGCTGTCCGACTAGGTTTTCGTGGTTTTCCTTCTCGTTCTAGGCGAATGCCGACAGCTTAACATCTGAAGTCGCTCTACGAGCGCAAGTGTAATAATATCTCATGACTCATGATTTAGCTGTTGGGAATGTTAGATCATGAATTGTTATTATTTGAATAGAATGTAGAATGTGTTTATGAATATGTATTTCTCACCATGACTACATTACTTATATAACCTTAATATTAATATACTGTCATTTGTAATTCTTTAATAAAGGTAATATTTACCGAAACATATAAGAGATTATTTTAATTTAAATATATTCATATTAAAATAAAACAGACCTTAAATCGCCAACTACATAATTGAATCTACCAGAACATACTAAGGTCAAGAAATAATTATCTATATATATATATATATATATATATATATATATATATAATCATTAATAATTTTTTGGGATTGCTGTCGTGTGGTTAATAAAACAAGGTTTTGAAATTCAATACGTTTCAGCTCAATTGATTGAGCCTTATTCATTTGGTTTATTATACTGTAAAATATAAAGACACAGAATAAATTTTTACATTTTTGGCAATGAGTCGAACTTAATTAATTCTTAAAAAAATGTTACATATAGGAAGTCAAAAATAAAAATATCTTCATGGCAACATCCTCGTAAGACTTTTGTAAAATAAATGTTAGTTACGTTAAAATTAAACTGTAATAATAAGAAAATGTTATGACAATTACTTGACACAATATTTTAGTGCATACTCACGTTATTCATTAAGAACAAAAACAATTTCAATTCTATAACATTTCCACTAATGCTTTGTTCTTAAAGCTACATACTGAATATTAATTGTAAAATGAAAGTAACAATTTAAAAACTTTTAGTATACACTCAGTTCTATTATGGTTTATGTATACTTAACAAAAATTCTTAATTAAAAAATGAAGTTTTGTGTATATTTTTCTACATACTTGATTAACAATGGAATATAATTTACAGAAATTGTGGTATTTAAAAATTTTTAATTTAATTTAAAAATGACTTGAAGTGAATGATATTGGGAGCTACATATTATAATAAATAGAGTGGACCAATCCGGAGCGAAAGCAGAGGCGTGACTAACGAATTGGTTCCCGCGTGTCCCATCTCACATACAATTACTTAGTATGTTGTTCACGGTCATCGTGTGTACACGTATAATAGCAGCAGGAAAGTGTATTCTGTGTATTTAATAATGTTGAAGGAGCGTACAGTAGAAAAACCGCTATTATCAAAGTTAGTCAATAGGTTTATTGTGTGCAATATATATATAAACCATTTAACAAAATCAAATTTGCAACGCCACGTGCATAGCGCAAGACATAAAGATAGAGACACTGGTGCCGATACAAAATACGAAGTGTTCTTATTTGATTTGTGTACAATGATGGTTGTGTGTAATTTGCCGTTTACTTTGTTACGCAATGATTCGTTTATTTCATTTCTTGAAAAATATGGCAATGTAGAATTACCGAGCTGCACCCACTTACGACGTTATTTAAAATCTGTTCGTGTACATTTAGAAAATAAAATTAAGGCTGATCTGAAAAATAAAAAAGTGTGGTTGAGTGTGGATGAAACAACTGATAGCAAAAAAAGATCTGTACTTAAGGTTATGGTGCGTAAAATGGAACCAAATCAATCGCCATCCTCAATTTTATTAGCTAGCAGACAAATAGAAGAATGTACTGCGCGGGTAATTTCAAAAGTGGTGTTAGTATATTGGAAAAATTTGAAATTTCCAGAGATCAAATCCTAATGTTTGTGACAGATGGTGCCGCAATCATGCTTTCTGTAGGTCGGTCTCTTAAGGAACAGTGTGGTACCTTTTTACATATTACATGTAAAATCCATGCCCTACATCTTGTAGCAGAACGGATCCGTAAATGTTACCCAAATGTAGATGCGTTAATATCGAGTACAAAGGCAGTATTCCTGAAATCTCCAAAACGTATTCGGAAATTTCACGAATTGTGTACCCATACCCCTGAGCCACCACAGCCGATTCTGACACGATGGGGAACATGGCTACGAGCGCCATTTTACTATCATAAATATTTTGAGGATGTAAAAAAGTGGTTTTATTATTAAATCCGAAAGATAGTGCCGCTATCGGAGAAAGTCGGAAAAAATTTCAAAATAGGTTAAAAGTGATTTACAAACTATTCACAACAATTACTTCGGAATAGTGCAAGCATTAGAAAACCTACAAAATTCTTGGCTATCGTTACAGGAATCAGTGCTAGTTATGAAAGACACACGCACAGTTATGTTCGATAGAAGACGCAAGAAATGAGTGTATTTTAAGTAAGTTTGAAAGTGTTTTAGATAAAGATTTAGATTTTGCCAGACTTAGACAAATTTGTGAAGGTTCGCCTACAGATGTGTTAAGTTGTTTCAAAGATTATTTTAATTATGCAAACATCACATTACTAGATGTGGAGCGATCGTTTTCTTTATACAAGCACATATTTTCCTCACGGCGGACGCGTTTTCGAGAAATAACTTTGAGACGCACCTTATGTTAACAATATTTCACCGCGCTTCTCCAGATTTTCAAGTCACGGAAAACGCATAAGACGGTAAGTTTTTTTTTAATCATCTAATTACATACATTTTAGATTTTATTTTTTATACGTATCATCGAGAACGTTTCATAATCTAGAAAAACCGTCTTACATTTTTTTTGTATCTAACATAATAACAGCACCGTTCGTGATAGTATATCTCTAGATATTAATAATGTTTCGCATGCGGGAACCAATTCGTTAGTCACGCCTCTGCTTTCGCTCCGAATTGGTCCACTCTAATAATAAAAGACTAAAACTAATTGGCCGAAAACCCTGAAAAAACGCTAGCACTTCTTTTCAAACCAAAAACATATTAAACAAGCAAAAAGAAAATTTTTATTTCTTACGAGAGCAAATGTAAGTACGTTGAATTTAGCAATCAGCGTCGTCGATGTCGGATTTTACGTCAGAGAATTTGGAAATAGAAATTTGATAAATTATTAATATCAGTTCTATTGTTTATAGAGCTCGGATATTTTTGAATGTAAATACTCTCCAAAATTGTCCTTGCGGTATTATTTGCTTCAGTAGTGAGAATTTTTGTTTGTGTAAAGTTGAAGGTATAGTCTGTTTGACAGGTATGTTTTTTGCACGCGGTACTGTGTTTGGAATATTTGTGGCCGTTTAATCTCTCTTGCTAATGTTGAGAAGTCCGTCCTATGTATACTCCATCGCAATTATTGCAAGATATTTTATAAACGGTTTGGGTTTTTTCATAGTTAGTATTTTATCATACAAAAGTATTTTTAATAATATAAAAAATATTATTAAAAATGGGGTGTGAAGAACACAATACAAGTTTATTTATGTATTTTTGAATGTATCTTCTCCAAAGACGTAGATACGTATTTCACATTTCTACATGTTCGTCGGTACGCCCCTGTTGGAGAAGAGACACATTCAAAACAAACATAACTACGTTACTATCTAGCCGAAATTATTCAGACAGAGCGTGAAGGAATATTCAGCGCTGTCTACATAATAACAGCCGAAGCAGACGTGTTTTCTATAGTCGGTAACCACCGTATCTATAAAAAACTGTATTCTCGTGTCTTCACTACTTGTCGGCGTGAGCCGAATATGTATATGACAACATAATTTGAAACATACTTGAGTGGGTAAAACCTCACTAAATTTGTATAATACAAAAGTATTTTTAATAATATAAAAAATACTTTTGTATTATACAAATTTAGTGAGGTTTTACCCAGTCAAGTATGTTTCAAATTATGTTGTAGTATTTTGTCTTTAAGTTTTGCGAACAGTGTGTTTAGACTATTAGAATTTTTGTGTGCAATTTTTATTTGGCACGGTATTAAACTTTTGTTTAGTTTTTCTGTAAGGTTATGTACGTAAGAAATTGTAACGTACCTATATGTAGTTTGGTTTTGGTTAGATAATGAAATGTAGCTTCAGGAACATAGGATTAGTGAAATGTTATGGAATTGAAATTGTTTTTGTTCTTAATGAATAATTAATAATAAATTGTCATTACATTTTCGTATTATTACAGTTTAATTTTAACGTAACTAACATTTATTTTATAAAAGTCTTACGAGGATGTTGCCTTGAAGATATTTTTATTTTTGACTTCCTACATATAACATTTTTTTAAGGATTAATTAAGTTTGACTCATTGCCAAAAATGTTAAAATATATTCTATGTGTCTTTATATTTTACAGTATAATAAACCAAATGAATAAGGCTAAATTAATTCAGGTGAAACGTATTGGATTTCAAAACCTTGTTTTATTAACCACACGACCGCAAACCCAAGAAATTATTAATTAATATATACAAATATTGTCAAGAAATAATTGATAGACATGCAAAATGATGATAATTTACATGAAGGTAATTTACTCAACTTTTACCGTTGCGTTGACGAAACCGCTTATAAAGAGTTGCGAATAAATGCATTGAAATGCGCAAGCTTATTTGGATCGACGTATATTTGTGAGCAAACGTTTTCAGTGATGAAACTTAACAAAACAAAAAATCGAAACCGCCTGGCAAATGAAAATCTGGAAGCAATTTTACGTGTGGCGACAAGTAATGTGGAGCCAAACATAAACAAAATTGTTAGGTCAATGCACTGTCATGCATAAAAATAATAAAGCATGAAATATTACATTGTAATGACTAGATTACATTACGATTACACAATTACAACAAACATTTTTGAATGTTCTTTTATTTTTATCATTTGTAGTAATTCATACTATTTAAAAATAAAAATATTTGTGTTAATAAGTATTCTTTGTAGTAGCCCGTCCTTGGCTTATAATTTTCCCGAGTAGCACCCGTTCTCTATAAGTCTGTGCATCCCTGTACTAGACCAAAGCTATATAAGAATTGTAATTTAATTCGCTCTCTTGTCTTCAGCGAACCGAGGCACTCATGTTCAGAATTGATATCCAAACACTTATTGGGAGAACGCTATGCGACTGCCCGGTAACTACCATCAGATAGGCCTATTTGAGTCTCCTGAAGTATGATATGCATATAATAAATGAAGTATGATCCGCACATAATAATAAAAACAAGTTATCTTTCGTCGAAAGTAAATAGTCACTTCTAGTCAAATGTATAGTAGAACTGTGTCGTCCAAAAGTCACATCTGTCTTTGCGTTTCTAAGGGCAAATTGATCAAATATACGAGCGACGTATAGCAAGCGCCAATTAAGTTGGCGCGAGGAGGGGGTGCGCAGAAGCCGTTTTTAAAAACGTCCACCCCCACTACTCAAGTAATTTTCAGAGTACATTTGTCATTGCCGTTTGACGGAACATAATGTCTTTGCTAGGGGATCATAAAGTGATACACGCTCAGAGGTTAGACTTATCTGACATTTGATGTAAAACCAAATACAAATCTCCCCACTACTTCTAATCCTGCGCGAACTTACCCCTGCTCGCGCCAACTTAATTGGCGTTTGCTATATTTTCTGAAAATTTCATATACCTAAGCGTTGCTACAACTCTTGTTGGTGACGACATTGCTGGGGGATGACTGCGTTAGCTCAATGGTGACTATTGTATCAGTTCATCGTTTTGTAGTAAACGATATTTTTCTTTGAATAATATAACAAAAAGATTCGTGTCCCCCTCTCTCTCCTAGTCGAACTAGGTGCATAATCAAAAGTTGGCGTGACCATTATTTTCATTTATGATAATTCCTTTAACAATTAATTTATGAAAGGAATGTTACCGAGTTGAATTTTTTTTTTTCATAAATATATTCGTTTTTTACCATTCTCGTCTATTTCATCGTAAATATAAAATATGTATATGGTATAATTTGGTATCGCTATGAAATTGCAAACGAAAATTACCATACTAATTTTAATAAAAGAAACTTTTTTTTGTTTTAGTTAAATAGGTCGTTCAACAATTCCTTTTCATGATTATTTAAAGTGTGGTCCACGTTTTAGATATTTATCTTTCATTCAAAATTAGTTTATTTCTTTTCATAGTATTCAGTAAAGAAAACATTTGCTTACATATCATCTAAGTTTAGTATAATTTGAGTTGATTACTTGGACAACTTCGATATTTTGTTACTTATTTGAGCATCATTCGGATATTAATAATACTACAACCTTGAAATCGTTCTTATTCCTATTTTAAACAGTTAAATCCTATCTGAACATGATTTTGAAATTACTGCAATTATTCCAATACATTATCCAAAAACTATGTTATTCATATCGAATAATAATAATAATAATAAACCTTTATTCGTTAAGACACACAAAATGTATACGAAACGTCACAGATGCATAAATAAAATACAAAATCTGTATACATAAAATAATAAACATATAATTAAAATGATTTTCAAGCCTATAGCACCTATTACATAATTCTTTCTAAAAAAAAATCTTCAACTTTATACAACACTTTGTTTATTAATAGTTCCTTGAGTCGGTATTTGAATTGTTTTGTTGACAATGATTTTAAAGTCTCTGGCAAGTGGTTGTATATTTTGATACACTGGTGGAGTATATTTCTTTGTATTTTTGTCAAATCAGAACGTGGAGGACACAAATATGACTCAGAAGTCCCTCTTGTACTATAACTATGCTTCAGTTCATATTTAGCAAAAAAAATTAGAATAAGGCATTTTGACAAACAATGCGCACTGCAAAATGTATACCGCGGGTAGGGTAAGTATTTTTTTATCCCTAAAAGTGTTCCTACAAGTATCCCGTGGGTTGATGTTAAATATAGATCTAATACATGCCTTTTGAATTACGAAAATTCGTCCCACATCAACTGAATTTCCCCAAAAGATAAGATAATACCATATCCAAGTCTAGAATGCATGTAGGCATAATATGCACTCACCGTGGCATCAGCACCAGCACTATGTGAAACCACTCCCAGAGCGTAACAAAAACCACTCAATTTAACTGTCAGCCGTTCGACGTACGCCTTCCATGATAGTTGGGAATCCAAGGTCCATTCCAAGAAGTCGGTCTCCTCGCCAAAGGCAAGTTGCACATCCCTGTATCCGATATCAATTTCCATTCTTTTGGCACCAAATCTTATTAGATTCGTTTTACTTACATTAATTTTTAAATTGTTTCTTGTAAACCAATCCTCAAAGCATGACAAGTGCGTCGTTAACAATTCAGCAGCATTTTATTCAATTTTTGCTTTTACTACTGATGAAGAGTCATCGGCAAATTGTATAGTTGGGCATGTAGCTACTGCTGGCAGGTCATTTACATATAAAAGGAACAATAATGGACCTAAAATTGATCCCTGTGGCACGCCATAATAAACATTGCCCCATTCAGATCGTACCTCTAGTCCAGAAATTTTATTGGCACTGACACACTGCCTCCTACCCGAAAGATATGAACCAATCCACTCGAATGCCCTTCCACGAAAACCCATGATCTCCAACTTATCAAGAAGCACTCCATGATCCACGCTATCAAATGCCTTTGACAAGTCCATGAACATACAGATAGTTGTCTCTCCACTGCTCAATCCATTCGAAATCTCTTCCAGTAACTGGAACATGGCCCTTGAGGTTGATCGGTCTTTTATAAATCCTTTCCGTGTGTTATTTAATATTCCATGTTTATTAATAAAATTTGTCATTCTGGAAAACATAAGCTTCTCTAGAATTTTTGCTAATACCAACGCTATAAGGACGGTAATTATCAAATACCGACCTATCACCCTTTTTATACACTGGTTTTATTATGCTAGATTTCATCTTATCTGGGTATTGACCCTTTAAAAAAGAGAGATTTGCTATATGTTGCAGCGGTACTGCTAGACTCTCTGGACAGTATTTTATAAGAGTAGTAGGTACTTCGTCATCTCCTACAGATTTTGTATCATTCAAACTGTAAATCGTTTGTTTTATTTCGTCGAGATCTGTAAAATGAAGCGAACATGTCTCAGAAATGTGTTTGATATTTTCATACATAGGTCCACAATAATTATTGTTTATATTTGCACAAACGTTCATAAAATATTCATTTAGATCTGCTAATACTTCTGTACTTTTATTACCATTACAGAATTTTTGTATATTAAAACTCATTTTTTTTTTTTATACCATTGATATTCTTGACTACATCCCACGTTGCTTTTGCTTTATTGTTTGAATTTATTATGTATTCTGAATATGTTTTCTTCTTCGAGGCTTGAATTTCCCATCGCAATAGCTTACAGTAGTCGGTGTACACTGTTTTTTGTATTCTATTACTTGTCGTAGCTTCGTAAAGTTGTCTCTTAATTTTTGACATCAATAAATAGTAAAAATTGAATTTGTCGTATAAATTGTAACTTAAAAATAAGTTAATTCAGATATCATTAGTATTTCTAACGTAGTATTTTGCTTTCTAAAGACGGCAGACTATGTGCCCGAACAGTAGCGTGATGTGGAGGGATCGAGTATAGGCGTACGACGATCAATTCAGTTGCCGTTGAGACGTTGTAAGCGATACATTGTTAACACAATCGTGTTGAAAATGTCGGGAGTGCGTAGAAACAATGCATCGACTCGGTTGCATGCTAACGTAGTAAAGAAATTTTTACATCGGTTTCCCGATTTAATATATGACGGTACCGTAGTGAAATGTTTAGTTTGTGAAACAACTTTATTAACTTGGAAAGCAAGTCAGTGCCAAAGACATATAAATAGTGACAAACATAAATCGAATAATAGTGGACGCAGATCATATAATAAATTTGTGTGTGATTTAACAATGATGTTAATTGCGACCAATATACCAATGCAGAAAGTGGAACACCCAATGTTTCGTCAGTTTTGGAAGAAATACAATCCTACGTGGAAATTACCAGCAAGAAGTATGCTACGGAATTACGTACCGTCAGTACTCCGCAAGGACCTTTTCCTTATTTACTAACCTGTAAACGAATGCAAGAGTGTATTGCCAGAGCGATATATCATGTATTAATAGAAACACTACACAAATTTGAGATTTTACCGAAGCAAGTGTTAATGTTAGTTACCGATGCTGCCAAGGTTATGTGTTCCACGGCAAACTTACTCAAAACGATTCAACCAAACCTGCTGCATGTCACATGTTTGCTTCACGCTTTACACGTTGTAACAAACACTATACGTACAACTTATCCTGATGTGGATCAACTGATAGGACAAACGAAAGCGGTTTTTCTTAAATCTCCGAAGCGGATTCGGCTATTTCATTTGCTGTGTCCTGATATACCCGAACCGCCGCAACCAATTCTTATACGATGGGGTACTTGGTTAGAATCAGCATTTTATTATTATAAACATTTTGAAAAAATTAAATCAGTGATTTTACAACTAGATGCCAAAGAAGCAGCTGCAATACGGCTCAGCCAGGTTCAATTTAACAATCCTCAAGTTGCAGCAAATTTAAAAATTATTTACGACAGTTACGTTCCAATACTGGACGCAATAAAAAATTTACAGAACACTGCGCTGTCCTTATCGGACTCATTAGCAATTATTGACCACGTAAAACTAGTGCTGCATATCCTTGAAGATGAAAAAAGTGATTGTGTCCGTGAAAAATTTAACGGTGTATTAGATAAAAATGTAGATTTTACAAAATTAGGGCAACTTTTTACCAATACTGAAGATCCGTTGTACAGATACAAAGAGCGCTTTAACTATGCAAATATAACATCTTTCAACGTCGAACAATCCTTCTCTGTATATAAACATATATATACGTCGCTACGTACGAACCTTTCCGAGACTAATACAGAAACATATATTATGGTGCAGTTTTTTCATCGCGCACATCCGCATTTTTTTGCAACAATGTAAACATGTTGGGTAAGTTATTTATGTTTTTTCTTAACGTTTTGTATAGGGATTCGATATATTTATTTTTAAGTAAGCGCACTGTTATTCTGCTAAACTCTCCACGCAACGCCACTGCTGGGGCACATAGTCTGCCGTCTAACTGATAAAGTGAAACATGTATTTTATGTTTTTGGCTCACAATTAGTGTTGGTAAAAAAGTGCCTGTTTAACGTAAACGCTAAAATTTCTATTTTTTATTAGTCATAGGTGCGGAACGGGAGAATGTGTAGACGGCGATACTTTTTGCGATGGAAAGGTGGATTGTCCAGATGGTTCAGATGAAACCAAAGCACAGTGTCAGGATGTACGGTTAGTAAAAAAAACATATTTAAATTACTTTTCCGTAATTTTTTTTATTCTCGAAAAAATAGTTGCCCTTCGTTTTTATTTCAATGCAAATATGGTGCATGTATTCAAAAAAATCAAGTGTGCGACAGAGTAAAACATTGTGCTGATAATTCAGATGAAGAGGCTCCAAACTGCAATACTGAAAAGGTCGCAGGAACTTGCACCAAGTAATACATAATTCTTTTTTTTTTTTACTATTTGGTAATGTTACTATGTTATGTATTCTCTAATAGCTTCGAATTCCGCTGTAATGATGGCTCTTGCATTGACAATTTAAATACTTGTGATGGTAAAATAGATTGTCCTGATCGATCTGATGAAACGGAAGAAGCTTGTACAGGATTAGTTTGTCAGAGCTATCTATTCAGATGTGCATATGGAGCTTGTGTAGCGAAATCTGCAAAATGTAATGGTGTAAGGGATTGTGCTGATGGTTCCGATGAAGTGGGATGTCCCTCCAAACAACCTCCTGATATTCCAATAACGCCATCGGTAACTCCACCGGTAACTCGACCGAGGTAAGTTTTTTAGTACTTATAATATATACAGGGTTAGTTAAAAGTATTGAGACGGCGATTTATTGTCGTTAATATTCATTTTAGGGAATTATGTTCAATATAAAAGTTTGTTAAGATATTTTGATCTACATTTGTGATTATTTGTTTTTTCTTTCTTCAATTGTTTTTTTAGATACGCCTGTTCGCGCATTTTTTTTCAAATGGGAACTGGTAAATTTTGCTCTTCCATTCGATAGAGGTTTTTTTTTCTCTTTACAATAATTTTTTTTTAAATTCATTTTATTAACTTTTTTACAAAAAAAATTAAACAAATTAATAACAAAGTAAATTAAAGTAAGTGTGCAAATTGTCGTCCATTAGTAATTTGACAATGACCAAATCGATTTGCAAAACCCCGAACAGAGATCTGTAAAAAATCTCGGTGAATTTCTTGTATCGTTCTGGTAATTCGGATTTGAAAATCTTCGATGTTATCGGGCTTTTCTTTGTAAACTTTGTTTTTTACGTATCCCCAAAGAAAAAAATCTAAAGGACTTAAATCTGGCGAACGGGCTGGCCATTCAATGGTTCCTCGTCTTCCAATCCATCTCTGGAGATAAACGTTGTCCAGATATTGACGAACATTTACACCATAATGTGGTGGGGTGCCATCTTGCTGGAACCAGATACTGTCATTGGGCAGGTGTTCATTGTTTTCATGAGGATAGAGCGTAGCACTAGCAGGTATTATTTCATTTTGCAATAACTGCAAATACAGAGCCGAAGTTAAATTGCCATTGATGAAAAAGGGACCGATAATATGACCGCCTAGAATGCCAACCCAAACATTAACCTTTTGGGGGTACTGCGTATGGTGCTCCAAAAACCAAGAGGGATTTTCCGATGACCAGTATCTGCAGTTATGTCTGTTTACTTCACCGGTAAGGCAAAAAATAGCTTCGTCTGAGAAAAGAATATTGTTGACAAAATTTTCATTATTATTGCAAATATTGCAATTTCTTCAGAAAATTGTAATCTCCTATCAAAATCATCTTCCGTTAACTCGTGTACAAGGTGTACCTTATAAGGTTTATACATTTCACTTTTTAAAAGCGACAAAATCGATGACTGTGAAATATTCAAATTGGCCGCTAATTGATTGGTTGATAAATGGGGATATTCAGATACAGCCAATAAAATATCCAGTTTGTTATCATCGCGTTTTGCTGTTCTAGGTCTACCACTCCTTGGCAAATCTTTAACGCTACCCGTTTGTTCGAAGCGTCTTAAAGTTTTACCAACAACGGATTTAGAAATTGGATTTCTATTTGGATGCGTATCATTAAATAAATTACTAACGTCTTGTAAACTTCTGGCGTCTATCTCCATAACCCAACATCATAAGTATTTCAATTCGTTCATGTTCACTTAAACTCGCCATTGTTAATATTAACAGCAACAAATTGTACAAATTAATTATTTCTGTCAAAGATTTGACGTACACAATAACCACTGATAAAATTATGTCGCTCAAATTTGTTTATCGCTACGCTTCTGTCTATCTGCGATGTACCGAACATCTGTTAAACACATGAACCGGCTTTTTCTTATAAAAAAGTTATTAAAATGAATTTTAAAAAAACAAAAAAAAATTTTGTAGAGAGAAAAAAATCTCTATCGAATGGTAGAGTAAAATTTACTAGTTCCCATTTAAAAAAAAAGGGCGGACAGGCGTAACTAAAAAACAATTGAAGAAAACAAAAATTCAAATATTCTCAAATGTAGATCAAAATATCCTAACAAACTTTTATATTGAACATAAATCCCTAAAATGAATATTAACGACAATAAATCGCCGTCTCCGTACTTTTAACTAGCCCTGTATAGTTAGAGAAACGCCGTGAAGTGTTTCATATTAGGTTTATTTTAATAAACAATTTCTAATACTTCAATATATTTATAATATTCCTATTTGTATTTGAAATGTAAAATGTTAAACGGCGACTGAACAAAATAACAAAAGAAAACTGACGTTGCAGCAGCATTCTCGGTCGTATTCTTTCTGGAAAAAAAAAATTAAACAATTTTAATAATATCATTATCATCCTCATCTAAATTATGTTGCATTGTTAGTTCTGGTATTATTTCTGCCATTTTTTGCTTTCTACGCAAGAACATCCAATATTTTCCAATTGGGCCATATTTTGCGAATTGCGCAGATCGGGGAAAGAAATAATACACTGTTTAACAAACATTGTAATAAACATAGTTTATTTATTTATAAACATACCAGAGGAATGGAGAAGAGGTATTATCATACCAATATAAAAAAAGGTAAATTTGGGATTTGTGTGAGCTCCTTGCACTCACCAATACTTCTAGCATCCTCCTTTAGCAGTGTTACGAAATGTTTTAGACTATCGAAATTCTCAGCATAATAACTAGTAGCTTCCAGCCATGTTCCCCATTTAGTTATTCCTGGAGTGGGAGGCAGTGATAGAGATGGAAATTTTCCCCTGAGAAGAGCTACTCTCAATGGTGCTTTTCTGAAAATTTTTTAAAAGCGGATACAAGTCTATCAATTTCTGGAAAGGTGCTCTGATATATTCACAGATTCTGCGGAGAACATGTGCTACACAAGTAATATGCAGCAAATTAGGATATGTTTCCTTTAATATATATGCAGCTCTGTCACTTACAAATAAAAGTACTTTTTCTTTGTACCTGTCGTCGGAATGAAGTATATTTTGAATATTCCCATTGATCGTTTTAGCAACTGTTTCCGCATCAACTGTATTTATAACTGTTGTTGCTATTACATATGCGTTATATGGAATAGTTGGATGTAGTACACCAGCTACAACATTTACCACAGAGGGTCCTAACATATCCACCGTTTCGTCGGCGCTTATCCATATGTATTGATTTAAAAGATGGCTTCTAATGCGTTCTACTGTTCTCGTATAGCACCTAGAAACATAATATTTGTGTAAAGTTGATTCATCAGGAACATTTCGACCAGTATATTTTTTCAGAAATATTTTTAAAGTGGGATTGCTAAGTTTATTTAATGGAATATTAGCCGCCATAAAAGTTTTACAGAGTTCAGATGTGTTTGCGATCCTAAGTGACGAATTTTTGACGATATTTTACGGATTTTGTAATAAATTTCGGAATCACTGACAATGGACATACAATCAGTATGACCGTCAATCCAACTCGCCATTGTTTTACAATGCCGTTCTCGACATTCTTCCATATCATGTCTGAAAAAGTAACTTAAACAATGCTCTAGATCTAAATAAATGAAAACTAAAAATGTGTGCGTAAGTTATTGAAACTGAACGAAATTCAATGCACACTCTTACGTCGAAATAATTGGTGGAAATAGATCCAATCAAACGATATTAAACAGGATCTATCACAAAAATTACGATGTAATTAACAGTTAAAACTATGAAAATAAGAAACTTACTCACAGCACTTTATTTATCTTACGAAATATAAACTAATAAATAAAATACATTATAAAAACCCCGCTTCTATCTACGCTCATGAAAACACTTTAAAAAACACTATATTCTCCGAATACAATAGCTGGCTTGTCCATTGTTATCGCGGCGAGACCAGGTGTCCGAGTAAGTCAAACAAATACTTCATTGAATTACGCCGGGATTTACTGAGCGACGTTATACACAATTCCAATTGCCGATTGCGTTTTATGGAAATTGCATCCGTTCTCTAGTAGTAATATACGCCGCGGAGATAGCATCGGTCACGGTAGGAGAAGAAGAAAAGCTAAAGATTTTTGAACGCCGTGTAATATAGTGAGAGAAGTCAAGGCTTTAAGAATAAGATGGTGCAGTCACATAATTAGAAGAGACAAAGGAGCACAGATAAGAGAAGTAACAACATGGCAACAAGCACAAAATAGATCGAGAGGGCGACCCAGAAGCAGATGGAAGCAACAGGTGCAGAAAATTTTAAAAACGCTAAATGCAGAGGGATGGAGACGACAAGTGGCAGACAGGCAGAAGTGAAAGAAAATAGTCGAGCTGGCAAGAAGTAACCAAAGTCTGTGAGAAAAAGAAAGGAGAATGTGGACTAATCCACCACATGGACTGGGATTCTTAGAGTTCGTTAAAAGGAATAGCTACAATTCCACACCGAAATATTTAGCTTTAATAATAATAAATTCAAACAGTTTGATATCGCTTACGCTTACTGTAGCACATGTTTAACCATCCGATACCTGAAGGGGGTACAACTGTACGCCAAACAGTTATTTTGCTTTGTTTTTGTGGATTAGGATTGTAATTTCGGCTAATCCAACTGAGTTATCTTTATTTGTAATATGTACCAACATATGGGTTACGTAGTATACAGTGTGTTTAAAAAAGATGCGGCAATATTAAAGGGGGTGATTGCCCAGGTCATTTTATACAAAAAGTTCCTATAAACATAGGTCCGCATACGCTTCGTTACCGATCTACAGCGTGTTGGTGTCATAATGAAATTTTAGGCGTGTTAATAGCTGTGGGAGACAAATACTTTGCAAAACAACACAATGTTTCAGTCGTACCTGTGGCGCGCGTATTGGCACGTCACAGGCTATTTTTCAAGGAAAAATAGGACGCCTCTGATTTCTCTAAAAATACAAATATGCTTTTATTTATTGTTCAATTATGAAGGAAAAAGCTCTCTTAACTTTTTATCGTACGACTTACCGTTTTTTAGTAAAAAAAAACATTTTAGTGCATGTCCATTTATTACAGAAAAAAATATTAAAGAACAAGGTTTTATTCAAGGGCAAAAACAAATATTTTACCAAACCAACAATTTTATCAACCAAAAATTACGAAAACTGTGTAAAGTGACCACCTCTAGCTCGGATGCAAGAATCCAATCTTCTCCTCATTGACTGGCGAACTCTCTGAAAAACACCAGGATCGGTTTTAATTGAGTTGCATCCAGCAATGATTCGGTTTCTTAAGTCTTCTACGTTTTCCAATGGAGTAGCGTACACCAAGGACTTCAAATGGCCCCACATGAAAAAATCCAGGGGATTTAAGTCCGGGGATCGTGCAGGCCATGAGTGAGGTCCACCTCGGCCTAACCAGCGATTTCCGTATGCTTGTGTTAAGAAATCACGAGCTACTTGACTAAAGTGGGCTGGTGCGCATATACCACATTGCATCTCTAATTGCTAATGGTACGTCCTCCAGAAATCCAGGGAGCGTGTTTTCCAAAAAGTTGCGATACACCTCTCCGGTAAGTCTCCTTGGTAAAAATACCGGTCCTTTTATGCACCCACAATCCCAAGTCAAACGTTCAAAGAAAACTGATGTTGAAAACGATCTTCAACAATTTCATGTGGATTTTCGTCACACCATACATGGCTATTATGGAAATTCCGTATTGCATTTCTTGAAAAATTCGCTTCATCGGTGAACAGAATCAACATCAGGAGTTGAGGGATTTGAACCATTTTGTGCAAAAGCCATTGACAGAATGCAATGCGAGGAGGAAAATCAGCAGGAAGAAGTGCTTGAACGCGTTGTATATGGAATGGATACAACAAATTTTCCTTCAGAATGTGCCAAATAGTCCCATTACTTACATCCAAAGCGTCAGCAATTTTTCGAGTAGAAGTACCTCGATCTTCTTCAATCATGTCTAGCACATCCTCTTCCAGCTCTACCGTTCTTGCTGTCCTTGGCCTTCCTGCTCCTCCATTTCGTCTTAATGTGCCTGTTTCATAAAGACGCCGATGAATACTTTCGAAAGTTTTTCTATCAGGAACAATACGGCCAGGAAATCTTTCAGTATACAACCGCTTAGCTTCTAATGCATTGCCATCAGCACGCCCATAAATGTAGTGCATGTCGGTCATCTCGGCATTCGTATAGCGATTCATGATAAGGAACTTCAACAAATTCGACACATACAAAATTATTAATCACGAGACTCATTCAATATGTCATTCAATATGTCAGTGAATAAAACAGGACTGTGGTTCGGTAAAATATTTCTTTTTGCCCTTGAATAAAACCTTGTTTGTTATTTTTTTTTCTGTAATAAATGGACATGCACTAAAATGTTTTTTTTTACTAAAAAACGGTAAGTCGTACGATAAAAAGTTAAGAGAGCTTTTTTCTTCATAATTGAACAATAAATAAAAGCATATTTGTATTTTTAGAGAAATCAGAGGCGTCCTATTTTTTCTTGAAAAATAGCCTGTGACGTGCCAATACGCGCGCCACAGGTACGACTGAAACATTGTGTTGTATTGCAAAGTGTGTGTCTCCCACAGCTGTTAACACGTCTAAAATTTCATTATGATATCTCAAGCCGCTTTGGAAAAATCAAGTTTTTACTGTTTTTTAAAATTAAACTTCAACACGCTGTAGATCGGTAACGAAGCGTATGCGGACCTATGTTTATAGGAACTTTTTGTATAAAATGACCTGGGCAATCACCCCCTTTAATATTGCCGCATCTTTTTTAAACACACTGTATATTTCAATGGTTTTGTAAACGTTCGTACGTATACTGGGTGCGGCAATAGTGTATCGGCGGAGCTTAGCATGAAAACTAATAAAGTTATAGGAATGAAATTTTACGTACACATGTAGTATGCTACAGTTCATTTTCTATTTTCATTTATATATTTACATGTGTTTCAAATTTCCGCAAGCCACCCAAATTATCTTTGCAATGATATATGACAATGTGCACTGACAACTGTTAGTTTTGGTTTTATCGCAAATTTTGTTAAAATCTTGGCAGTTGCAGCGTCTAACATATTAAGTCTTAGCATGAAAATGGGTGCAGTGCCTGACGTAACTCTTTTGTTACCAATTTATGGACTAACACGTTATATATTTTGAGGGTGAACAACGTGACAACATATACAGGGTTTTAAATATGTCATGCCAAAGTTATCGAAGTTTAAAGGCTATTTTCTCTTTTGTTTTAAATTAAACCTATAATTTTTTTATTAGTCAGCAAATTACTTGTAAAATTGCCGTTAAAATGGTACCAACAACATAGTACTTATTTCTAGTATTTTCGAAGTTATAACCCTTTAATGGGATATACCTATGTTTATAATTAAAGACGCCAGACTATTTGCCCCAGCAGTAGCGTTGCGTGGAGAGTTTAGCAGAATAACAGTGCGCTTACTTAAAAATAAATATATCGAATCCCTATTTAAAACGTTAAGAAAAAACATAAATAACTTACCCAACATGTTTACATTGTTTGCAATTATCATCATAATAACAAGAAAGTATAGCAGTCTATTTAAAAAAAAAATTGAAAGTGGTTGTGGAAATTTGGAACGCCTTGTAAATATATAAATAAAAATAGAAAATGCACTGTAGCATACTACATGTGTACGTAAAATTTCATTCCTGCAACTTTATTAGTTTTGATGTTAAGCTCCGCCGACACACTATTGCCGCACCCAGTATATTAACTTATACTGAGTAGGATCCAGGAATGTGGGGAAAGTCTGATAACTTTGCACTTTGTAACATAATGCACACAAAATTTAAGGATACGACGACGAATCATCAGTTTTGTCAAGTATACACTTATGATTTTGGTTAAATTTTCACATGATTTTCTTATCCACAAAGTTGTCAATAATTATTTACAAAATAATCACAATAAATGTCTAAATCGTGCTGCGCATCAAAATTATTTCTCAAAGTTTCCAACTTTATATACAAACAAACGTCGTATAATTAGTATTTTTAAAACATTCAGTATACAGGCTGATTCATTTTCGGCCCTCACCATGGGGATCTCGCTTATTATTGGAGATAGAGTATAGGTTTAAATTTGGAAAAGTTGTTAAATTTTGTGTTTGTTATAAATCCGTAAAGAAAATAGACCTGTGACAAATGGCCTTCGTTATTTAAAAAAAAAGCGAAAACCCCATTTTCTTCTTTTACCTGTAGCACCGACATTTGGCCTTGTAGAGAAAATATAAAAACACATCCTTGTGGCCATTTCTAAACCTCTATCCAGTGGTGTACTCTAAATTTTTATACGACGTTTCGTTTCTTTCTGGCCATCATCAACTATCTAATTTCTTATAGGCGCCATATTGGATTAAGACATCTTCAGAAAGAGTTTTTTTTTCTGATTTCAACCATGTCCCACATGCTGACTAAAGTTTTTGACATTAGGTTTTATTTGAAAGAATAAATTATAAGATTAAATAAGGTAGCCATGGAATTTCAATCTGTCAAACATTTCATTTATTGTTCATTAATAATACAAAAATGTCATACACTAACGAAGAGAAACGAGATATGATAAGTATTTTTTATTCTTCGAACCGAAATTCAACAGTAGCGAGTACAAGATATCTACAATTATATCCAGAACGACAACAGCCTCATCGTACCATTTTTCTAGATCTCGACAGAAATTTGGTCCAGAATGGATCGTTTACTAAGCCGCGTAATGGTCAAGACAACAGGAATTTAAATGAAAATCGACAAGATATTTTACAAATGGTAAATTAAAAGCGTGTTTTCAAATTTCATGTTAATCTTGTATTTTTATAGATAAATAATAATCCATCAATTTCTACACGCGAAGTAGCGTCAGAATTAAATTTGTGCCAGTCCAGAGTTTGGAGAACTTTACATAAAAGTAGGTTCAAACCATACAGGATCCATGTTAGTCACTCTTTACTGCCTAGAGATAATTTGAGAAGACTAGAATATTGTAATTGGTTAATGGGAAGGATAGAAAATGACGAAAATTTTGTAAGCTAAATCATCTGGTCAGATGAAACAAAATTTACAAATTCTGGAATGTTCAACAGAAATACGGAGCACTATTGGGCAGTACAAAATCCCCGACAAAACAGGGCTAGAAGACCACAACATCGTTTTGGAATAAACGTTTGATTGGGTATTTTGGCAAATCGTCTCTTAGGACCAGTTATGTATGAAGAACATTTAAATGGAGAAAGATATTTAAACATTTTACGTACATACGTATCTGACTATCTTGACGACGATATCCCATTAAATCAATTACAATATTTATGGTGGCAACAAGACGGCGCACGAGCACACAATGCAGCTGTTGTTAGAAATTTCTTAAATCAAGAGTTTGCAAACCGTTGGATTGGAAATAGAGGAATTGTTGAACGGCCTGCGAGATGACCTGATTTAAGTCCGCTAGATTTTTTTTATGGGGATATGTTAAAAATAATATTTATAAAGTAGATCCGCCACAAAACATTGAAGAATTACGAGACAGACTTCAGAATGCCTTCGATGCAGTTCCTAGAAGAACTATACAAAGGGCAGTACAAAATGCCAGAAGGCGAGCCCAATTGTGTATTACCGAAGATGGTCAGATAATTGAACATTTACTGTAATTGTTTATTGTTTACTTTTCTATGTATTTTTATTAATGTTTTTGTTATCTTGTACTCGCTACCGTTGAATTTCGTTTCGAAGAATAAAAAATACTTATCATATCTCGTTTCTCTTCGTTAGTGTATGACATTTTTGTATTATTATTGAACAATAAATGAAATGTTTGACAGATTGAAATTCCAAAGGCTACCTTATTTAATCTTATAATTTATTCTTTCAAATAAAACCTAATGTCATAAACTTTGGTCAGCATGTGGTACATGGTTGAAATCAGAAAAAAAAACTCTTTCTGAGGATGTCTAAATCCAATATGGCGCCTATAAGAAATTAGATAGCTGATGATGGCCAGAAAGAAACGAAACGTCGTATAAAAATTTAGAGAACACCACTGGATAGAGGTTTAGAAATGGTCACAAGGATGTGTTTTTATACTTTCTCTACAAGGCCAAATGTCGGTGCTACAGGTAAAAGAAGAAAATGGAGTTTTCGCGTTTTTTTTTTAAATAACGAAGGTCATTTGTCACAGGTCTATTTTCTTTACGGATTTATAACAAACACAAAATTTAACAACTTTGCCAAATTTAAACCTATACTCTATCTCCAATAATAAGAGAGATCCCCATGGTGAGGGCCGAAAATGAATCAGCCTGTATACGGAAAGAACATTCGAAATTATTTTTGTGAAGATATATTTTAGGGAATTTTTCTACTTAATATGACCTTGTTTATTTTATTTTATAAAAGTCCTATTAAAATTGTAAAAGACGTAACTTTCAAGGTATAATGTATTTTTGCAGCTCTGGTTGTATTTTACCCCAGCATATTCCTAATGGCAAATTTAAATTAGTCGTGCCGAATACTGTATATAATGAAAATACTGTAGTGCCTTCGTCAACAGGAATATACATAAACTGCGATCAAAATTACGTTTCTGATGGAGCAGTAGCCTACTTTTGTATCGAAAATACGTGGATGCCTGCTATTAAATCAGTTCATTGCATACGTATGTCCTTTTATTATTACGATATATGTTAACCTATAAATTTAATTTCATTTCGATTACTTTTTAGGTACTTGTCCGTCTTTGAAGGAGAGTGATACATATTCAGCTACTTGTAAATATTATGGTAGTGTCGCTGATTGTAACGCCAATCCTAAAGAAGGTACTACGGCCGAAATAAAGTGTAACCCATTCTTTATTTACAATGGCGTTAGACAAATTCCGTCTTGTCGAGATGGTACTTGGGAACCATATCCAGCACCTTGTGACCCAGGTCAGATTATTAGCAAGCCTTCTATAATAGAGCTTAATATCATTTTTCTTATATTTGGATACCCATCGGCTATTAGAAATATAACAATAGATGATTTATATTTAAATGAAATATTAGATGTTCGACGTTAATACGCGTGTCGTAATTCTAATGCAGCTTTTTTCTTTGTAAAAAAATGAATGGCAGTTTTATTAGCTTAAATTGTTTTTAAGAAAAAAATTGTTAGAAATCATTTGCTATTTATTCATATCTTTTTCACAATAAAAGCAATTTTTGTAGGTGATTGGGTTTTCTAGTATAGAAAACTCTTAGATAACATATGAAATAGAAACAAAATTAGAAAAATAAATTCTTCCATTAACCACCTACCATAAATTTAATTGAACCACGCGAAACTTTGATTACGTTATTTTTAAAGAATGATTAGTATTAGGTAAATTTCAATTGCAGAAAAATCTAGAAATTTATGAACTATTCAACTTGAAATGACTAAATTAGATTGATGTAAATTCGATATCCATTAAAATAAATACCTTTTGCTAGATTTGCTTCAAATATATGTCATATCTTCTATTAATATTTCGATGCACATATTTTCTGCTCGTATTATCCTTGCTTGTACATTTTATACCGCATGTGTCAAATATCATTAGGCATAGGGAATACGTATGAGTACATACGATGAATATGTATATGGAAAAGCCGATCCAATGCCGGCGAAGACCGCGACGACCGGCAACGATTGTCTCCGATTGTTTCGCAAATACAAGTTAGCAGTAATCATTTGACCATCGATATAGGTACTTGTAATGCGTTCTAAAATAACATTTACGAAGTGCAAGGGATTTGCTTTTCTTATTTCTTTCAGTAGATGCAGGAAATTTTTAAGCTGTGGTGCGTCGCATAAACAAAAGAGTAATTCTAATAAAATTAAAGAATAATCCTAATAAAATAAATAAAAAAGGATTCTAAAAATTATAATAAATTATAGAAGAGTTTCAAAAATTCCTCCTTGCACAGCAAGACATTGTCCTAGGCGGTCGTAGAAATTAGCTCTTACATTTGCTAACATGTCGGCAGTTAATGAATTCGCAGCTTCAGTTATTTTTTCTCTCAAGGCAACTAGATTTTCTGCTCTACCAGCTTCATGAGTATAAACAATATTTTTTAGATATCCTCACAAAAAGAAATCATTTTTAGATAGATCACTTTGAACAAAAAATACAATTCATTTTTCACTTGACACTTTTTAGTTTAAAAATGTCACTATTTTACTCAGTTTTGCCGCGAAAATCTTTGAATTTATATTTAAAATGTTCGCGCTTTTCATTAAGTATGCGTACTATAAAAACATCGAAATACATATTTAGGAAGCGGTTTTACTTTGATGCACTCTCCTAATGCGAAAAGTTTACTAACAAAAGCAAGAGAAATTTTGATACTAGTTAATTAATATAGATTAGCAAATAATTTGTTCAAGTTCCACATATACTTAAGAAAATGTTTTGGTGAATAAAAATTATTAAAAATTTTCATACGTATTACAAATATGTCACTCAAAAACTACAATATAAGTAACGTGCTTTCAAAAACTTTCGTCATTAGAGACGGCCATGCCTATTCAAAATTATGCGTTTGTGACGGATTTTGTGCACTGCCACTAACCATTATCAAAAAGAATGACCGTTTCTAATGAGGAAAGTTTTTGAAAGCACATTGCAATTGAAACAAAAATTTTGGCAACTTTCGTAAGTAGGAGTCAAATAAATGTTAAGAGTTCGTTGTTCTATCCACACCAATCCATACATCAACATTGAAAATTAAATTTAGAAATTTAGCGCGTTTTGCAAACCCAACGCGTTTGAGCACTAAGTGAACCGGAGTTGCTTTTTTATCTATTTTTCTGTGTTTAGCAGTGTGTGGTTGCTTATTGGGCCTTTTCTCTTATTATTCAGTAAGGGAGAAGGTAGGTACTTGAAATTCAGAAAAAAGCAAACCATTTTTTCTGTTTTGTATTGGATCCGTGATCATCGAATACTTCCAACCGCCAATTCCTATATACTATATTTCCACGGAATCTGGTTTCTTTTTCTTTTTCCAACCTTTCAACGTTTAAAATCAACTTAATAAACGCTGTTTACTTGTCTTTACATTTATAGTGATTCTACGAAGTCATATTTGATTATACCGTGATATCCAGAGCTATAACGCAGCAATTTCTAAAAATAACACTCAAATGTATTTGTTGCCCTGACCTTTTGTTAATAATAGTGATTGTAATTATCCGTTACATGATAAAATCGAAGTCCATTCTCTTTTTACTTCCTTGTAAAGATTTTTTGTAAAATACGCATGCGGTCTCTCTTTAAATTTAGTATTTTTTTAATAGTCTGCTAATATCGCTAAGAAATAAGTAATTAAACTTCTAGTTTCAAAAATTCTTTTATTGTAAATACCACTACAATATTGTTTCGCCATAGAATGGCTTCATCAGGTGGATGAAATACTAACAAATTTCAAAAACAGATTAAACAAACTATAGAAAAATCAGTTTCTCTTTTAATAACACTCAAAAACGTATATTAACCACTATGAATCCCCTATCTCCCAAATTATACGGTTTAATTAAACTATATAAAGACAATACACCTATACGACCAGTAGTATCGTACGTAGAAGCACCTTGTAGAAATGTGTCCAAACACTTAATAGATTTAATTCTTACACACTAAATTCAAATCTAAGTTCTCCGTTAAAAATTCCCAGGAATTAATTAACAACATTTCAAACTTGCAATTACCAAACAATTGTTCACTAGTATCCCACCCCAGGAGGTAATAGATTTAATTACTTTACAACTAGAACGTAGAAACACGAACATTGTCACAAAGACCGAAATTTCACAGCTCTTAGAAACGTGCCTGGAACAAAATTATTTTCAATTTAAAAAGAAATTTTATAAACAAACAGAGGGTCTAGCAATGGGAAACCTACTAAGCCCCTTATTAGCGGAAATTTTCATGAATAATTTAGAAACTATAATTAGTACACATCCCTTGTTTGGTAATTGTGTATATTGGTTTAGGTATGTTGATGACATATTAATTTGCTTTAACGGTTCAGATAGACAATTAAAAACTTTACATAATTATATCAACACTCTATTCACCCCAAAATAAATTTTACTATAGAAACAGAATTAAATAAAAGCATTAATTTTCTAGATTTAACCATATCACACAAAACTAATAAACACGAGTTCGCTATATACCATAAACCAACACATACAGATACCACAATACACGCTAATTCTTTTCATCCTATAACACACAAATTATCAGCATACCAATCAATGGTATATAGATTAATTCATGTACCTATGAGTAAAAGTAATTTCGACCTTGAACTAAATAGAATATACACAATAGCATTAAACAATGGTTACTCTATAAATATTGTCAATAACATCCTAAATAGCCAACAAAAATCTAAAACTCTTTCCTTAGTTTATCCAAAATTAAAATACAAGATAATTAATTCTTATAATTCAATCACTTACTTAGGAAAAATTTCGGAAAAAATTGGTACTTTCATTAAAAAACTTAATAACGAACATATATCATTTAAAACAGACATTACTATATAGAACATTATTAAAAACAACAAAGATAAAATAGACAAAGAATCAAACTCTGGTGTATATAAGTTAACATGCGAAGATTGTAATAAGGTATACATACGACAAAAGGGGAGGACATTCAAAATTAGGATGAAAGAACACGAGAGAAGCCATAAAGAAAAGAAAACAGATTCAACTTTCGCAAGTCATTGTATAGATATCAATCATAGATTTAATATAGATTTCAAAATTTTACACATTCAAGAAAAAAGTAAAAAACTTAACCTGTTAGAAAACTTAGAAATTAATAGATACAATAGTTTAGGATTAGCTTTAAATGACCAACTAGATTTAAACAACTCCCCTCTACTAAATTTAAGATTGTAAAAATTTTTCCAACACCATTTCCCCAATAATTTTCACATAAATATTCAAACTTGTATTGTACATATTCAGTATTTCATCCACCTGATGAAGCCATTGTATGGCGAAACAATATTGTGGTATTTACAATAAAAGAATTTTTGAAACTAGAAGTTTAATTACTTATTTCTTAGCGTTATAATGAAGTTTCAACAAGTATCTCCTTCGTCAATTAACTGTCTGGTAATATTGTAAACTCATACATTATCTTCCCTGATTATTAATAAGAAATACCATGTCATAACCCTATTTCGATATGCATACATAATTATTCAATTTTATGTACCATTTATTTTAAGACTAGTATCCTAATATCATGTATTTATACATATATAATAAATTTAATCAGTAATAAACTTTGTTTTTGTAATATTATGTCAAGTAATACTTGCAACAATAAATATCTAGCTATATTTATCTTGTTTTATTTCTTTTATTTTCATAGAAAATCTTTATTTTTAGAATGCGGACAAAAGATCGTCAATGCACAAACTCTAATTATTAATGGAACTGATGCGATACCAGGAGAATACCCATGGATAGTGGCAATTTATAATAATAAAAGCGATCATATTTGCGGTGGAACAATCATATCTAGATTTTTCGTTGTATCAGGTATAGTGATGCTAAAAGCTTTTAAACTTTTTAGAAAATCTATTAAATTAAAACAAGAATTTTCATCTGATTAGAATCGGATTTAAATCATATAGTTTGAAATGACTTTCATTACGTTTATTATAAATGCTTACTATTATTACAAATACGGGCTTTCACATTTTGGATATGTTACTTATTACTAATAAGCTGTACGTATGGGCGAAATTTATTACTAACAAGCGTTCTGGTTGGCCGGTTGCTGTGTGTGCTAATAATGAAATTATTCTAAAATAAATAATTGTGGTGCTGGTGGAGTATCATCAAAGGTCCAAAACGTGTGTGATAATGGTTAAATTAAATAAATATATTACATCTTACTAACTAAATAAAACACAGGAGCGTTGTCCTTAAAGTTTGTATTTATGTAAAGTATGTATTGTATAAAAGAAATTGAACTTCATATATTTGAAAGTAATTGAATAAAAGTAATATATACACGAGGAGCAATTAAAAATTAACACAAAATATATTGAAACGAACGTTAAATTGGGCAGTAAATTAAATGTAAATTAATATAAAATAACCTTTGTATAGAACAATGCAGAATTACCTTTGAGTTGCTAAGATGCTCGGCACGTGGTGCGTCATATACTTGGGCAAGTATGTTAAGCGATGCTTGGCAGACGGACGAAGAAATCAATTATATTAATATGGATTAGCTTAAAAGAATAATATATATTGAACAATACAGATTACCTTCTAGTTGCGGAGATGCAAGGGCACGTGCATCATGGCCGGTACTTGAACAGCACGGCGGGTAAAATGTGTATCTTACGATGGTTCTAAAGAGAAGACCGAGAATTTGTGTAGACAGAACACTAGTCTGTCGGCAAAAGTTTTTTATTACCCAAGTTGAGAGGGGATTGATATTGTCGATATCTTGAATAATAATTAATAAGTTCTATGGATGGCATAAATATTATTGAAATATCCCTTGTGAAACAAGCTTCCAAATGATATGAAACACAACATATAAAAGAAGATGTACATAATTAAATTAAACAACTTAAGTTTAACATCGAAATGTATATAGAATTTCAGGGACTGCTAAAGGCTTGTTGACGAGTCAGGTAGAAGACCAAGGGTCTAGCGCAGCGCGATAACAAAAGAAAGACTTTCTACTTGCAAACGAATATGTACAGAAAAATGTCTAAGATAAGTTTAATATTTTAAAATGCGAGATATTTTCAGAAGAAATATTATTTAAAAATAAATTAAAATATTCTTATATATGCGAAGCGTAACACTATGTATTTTTTTGCTAAAAACAAAATCTCATTATCGTGATAATAATTTTAATAAATTTACTTAACAGAATACTAAACATAAAATTATTAAATCGTCGAACGCTGATTACACTGTGTTAGAAACATAGAAATATTTATTTTTCGTAATTGAATTGATTCGGCTTTTGCTTGATAAAGAGACATAATTTAAAGTAGGAATAAAACTATTAGTTAAAATCTTCACTTTATTAATATTAGTTCGTGGAACGACAATTGTTTCGACAGCACACTGGTTGCATCAGATACTTACTAGCACGTTATAAACAGTTTGTAACGTGCTTTAGTAAGTACCTGATTGAAGACATCATTTTATAAGTCATGATAAATTCTCTGGCAGTCATTACTTTATACGTTACTTTAGTCATCAAAAAGATTTTGATAATTATCAAATAACTACACAGGCCTGCATTTTTCAACTCTTTGAATGTTGATTTAAAATATTTAACTGTTTTCTAGTAATTGGGTAGCGCTGATTTCAAATCTGTTTTTATTTTTTTTGTATCACGTAAGGTTATTTTTCAAACCAGTAAAATAAAAAAATATAGAAAAAACACGATTTATTTCATTTATAAGCTAGTTTTATATTATATTTAAAAAAATACAAAAATATACACATAGAAACTATTAGAAATAGTTATTTATTCTTTATGCTTCTTAAAAAAACGTTTTCGTTTTTCAGAAAAGCTTCGTTTGGTGGTTTTTCTGCGATATTCAGCTAAAGGAAGATCTGAAGGTAGTTTCTGGGGCAAGCAAATTTTTTTGTTTCAACCTAGACCCCAGTACTTCAGAAAGATCTTTTGAAAGTCCCAAATCTCTTACTAAATCATTCAGTTCGGCTTGTGAAAATAGCTGAGGTTGGTTTTGACCTGAGGTTGATGGTTCAAAATCACTATCCATCTGTACGGAGCCGGAAGTTGAAGAGGTTTCAATATCTTCTTCTAGTACTTTGGGGGGTATAGGTATAGGTACATGATCACTGTGAGGAACTGGTCTGATAGCTGATTTAATATTGTTTGGGTACAAAATATGTTTCAAAGTTTTTCTATTATGTCCCTTAATATCACAAAGACAAAAGTAATAATCTTCATGATGATTTTGCGGTTCTCTCCAAACCATCGGTATTCCAAAAGGAAGGCTTTTTCTATTCCCTTTGGTCCAATGTCTTAAACCTTCTTCACATACCTTACAAACAACGTGCGGTGCCCAATCTTTATCTTGATCTCCTAATTTGATTTTGAAATAAGCATAATATGCATTTTTCACAAATTCACCAATTGGTCTCTTAAACTTTTTCAAGACGAAATATCCACAAATATAACAGAAATCATCTGGTTTGCTTTTGCAACACCGGTTAGACATATTTTTAAGCAATGTTTATATATCAAATACCACGCACAACACTAAAGACAAATTAATTTTACTTGTTTACTGATCGACACTCAGAGCTATAATGAAGTAAATGACATTAAAATATACATTTTGTTTGGAGTGATAAACTTGAAATCCTTGTTCGCAGTACTAATAAAGTGAAAGCATAATAAATAGGATTTAGCAGGTAAAAATTCCCGGAAATCTTGTCCAAAATTAATACATGTAATAAAAGATTTACATCAGGTAATGTGAGCCTATTTAACAAATTTCTTTAAAACCACAACAGAAAATCATTTTTGGGTTAATACCTAGAATTTTAAGTAGTACATTCATTTTAAAATGTATTAAAACGCCTATTATAAGATTTTTTTAATATTGTTTTATTTTTCTTTTGTGCAAAAAAAATCTGTGGTTGGTAGAGACCAACTGTATTTTAATTAGTTATTGCTATATAAAAACTGAGCTTAACAAACAAAAATCACCTCATCACAAATTTTATGCAGGCCTCTGTAATATTTTATATTATTAAAAATACCTTTGTATTATACAAAACTGGTGGGGTTTACCTACTCATGTATGTTTCAATTATTCTGAAACATAAAATTATTAAATCGTCGAACGCTGATTACACTGTGTTAGAAACATACAAATATTTATTTTTCGTAATTGAATTGATTCGGCTTTTGCTTGATAAAGAGACATAATTTAAAGTAGAAATAAAACTATTAGTTAAAATCTTGACTTTATTAATATTAGTTCGTGAAACGACAATTGTTTCGACAGCACACTGGTTGCATCAGATACTTACTAGCATCAGATACACAGCTTGTAACGTGCTTTAGTAAGTATCTGATTGAAAACATCATTTTATAAGTCATGACAAATTCTCTGACAGTCATTACTTTATACGTTACTTTAGTCATCAAAAAGATTTTTTCGTCACACCTACTGCGTAAGTAAACAATTATGACACCTTTTTTTGAAACGTAAGTGACACTTTACATACCGTATTGACAGTTGCTATGGTAGCGGGCTGTAATATTTATTACGACCCTAGGGAAATAATAGCAATATTAGAAAATTTATGACAAATTTATTTCAAACATGATTAATTAACATAACTAGGAAAAATAGAATCTTGTAGAAAAACTTATGATTTTGTAATATTAAATGTAAACGAACAATTAGAACAATTAGCTATCTGAACAATAGAGTCTTCTTTCTTACTAGGCAAGTTTATATTTTCAATAATGTCAACATTATTAATGATTGGATTCCTAATGGAATCATCAACTTTCTTCTCATTTTTCTGTATCACAGTTGAGCAAACAGCCTCCGTAATATTTTGTTTATATAAAATTCGGTCAGCTATCTGTACTTTATTTATCATTGAATCGGAAACATAGCTTTCTGCCACGGTAGAAGATTTCCATCCGCCGTGTCTTTTCAGACCAAGAACATCAATTCCTGAATCGGCTAATAATGTTGCCGAGGTCCTTCGAAAGGAATGTCCGGTGTAGGTAGTGGGGTTCTCCAACGACAAGTATTTTGCTATTTGGCTAGGAATTTTTGCAAGAGTGTTTTTTCCTACAGGCTGATTTCGACATTTACCAAAACTGTACTTTAAGAAAAATCTATCATTGGTAATATTTTCTAATCTCAGACCAATGTATTTTTTAATAATTAGCATAAAATTAATTGGATATTCTTCCTTCGCAATAATTGTAAAAGAACGTTTTAATCCATTTTTAGTATCCGGTATTTTAATTATTATTACATAATTTTTATTTTCCACATCTTGAATTTTCATTTTAACTAGTTCATCTTTCCTACAAGCCCCAGCAATTCCCATAATCATAACAACCTGCAAAAAATTAGTATAGAATGAACACGAATTAAAAAGAATCATTCTGTAAGCTTACCTTCATCAACAAATATGTATCGTCGGAAGCTTCAATAAGAAATTTATTCATTTCCTCTCTAGTAAAGATACTAGACTTTTTAGTCTTAAAACCATCATTTTTACGCTTCAAAAATCCTTTCAATTTAGGATATTTTGAAATATCTTCATTTTCGTTAATAAATATGGTAGTTTTTAACATGGAGTATTCACACCATAAACTGTTTGGTGATTTTAACTTCATAGATCTATCACGAAAATATGCCAGCATTACACTTTCTGAAATACTCTCCACATACCTCTGGTGACACCAATCTTTGAACATTTTATAGGTTTCATTGTATCTGTTTTTAGATTTCTCCGGCAAAATCTCAGTACAAGCTATAATAGCATCCACCTCTATTTGATTCATGTTTATAAATTTTATTTAGAAAGAAAAACTTTTGAAAATCTATTGCATATACTTTGACATTTATCAAACATATAACTTATATCGACACAAACATGGTTACCATAGATACGACAAATACTCCTGACTTGATGTTACTAATGTGTATACATATAGTAAAAGTAAAGTGGAAAATCATTCAAATTCGTCTATTTAAAAAAAACGTAGGTATGACGAAAAATCTCATATGCACCACGGTTCGTACAGTACACTTTCATGGTCTCGAATACATGCAAACCTCGACCCTACGGGTCTCGGTTTGCAATCGTATTCTCGACCATAAAACTGTACTTACGAACCTAGGTACATAAATAACTATTATAATTATCAAATAACTATTGAATAATAATAAATATTACAAACCAGAAAAAAAACTGATTATTGAAGTGCAATGTTTTATTTATGAATGTTTTATTTATGAAATAGAACCCATTGTACCATTCTCACATCCAAATGTACCATGGCCCACAAAGATGATACTTTTTAAAAATCTACTAATTTTATATAATATATATTCTAACTTAGAAATCATGAAAAGATAATATAAAGCTAGTACCTATCATTCAAATCTCGAAGATTTTGAAAAATAAATCTATACATTTCGACAAAAAATAATCCAATACCAACTGTTATACCTAGGTCCTTTGCAAAGGAGCAAAGTTGAAGTGGTGTGTCATTCAAAGGTAGCAGTGTTAGTTTTCTTCGAATAACTCATAGCCCTGCATTTACTTGAGCTGAAGCATAGATGTTTCTACTGATACCAAACACTAATCGCGTCAAAAACCTCTTGCAATCTTAAGCAGACCTTAAGGCAGCGATGCACATAGCGCGGCCCGCGGGCTGCATGCGGCCCACTCTCGATATTTATGCGGCCCGCCAACGAATTTTAAAAATTGTTCGAAAAACTACAAAAGTAGGTAAAAATCCATTCAAATCAAGATTTCTTAACTTTTTATTTTGTTCTAACTTTTGTAATTGTTAGTAAGATATGTATATTTAAGTACCTACTACTTTCTTGTTCAGGTTTACTACGTAGGACAGGTATGCTCCTCGTCGTTCCAAGCATATTGTTACGAGACTAGAAATTTGTCATTACTCGAAGATTCGCGAAACACGCCGGTATTATCCCCGAACAATATGGTAGGTTCTCGATGTTAGGTAACTCGTATAAATACAACGCATCGCCCGCTATCGGGGCAGTTAAGTTTTAACTACGGACAAGCGAACGTTATATTGTTTGAATTGTAATCTGTGAAGAATAAATATTTCGTCGTTCGAACTTAACAATATAATATCAATTTTGATATGGATAAACCAGGCCCCAGTAAAAATCGTAGTCGTAAGGTTGAAGATGAAAATCGACAATTTCAAGATATTTGGACAGAAAAATACTTTTTTATTTCATCGCATAACAAAAGTGTTAATATGCAAGAGTAGTGTTTCTATTCCGAAGGAATATAATGTGAAAAGGCATTATGAAACCCAGCATCATACTTTTACCAAATTGACCAGCGAAAATCGAACGCAAAAAATTTCCACTTTTCAAAAGGAACTAGTAGGCCAGCAAGCTATGTTTACAAAACCAATTCAAGATGCTGAAACAGCTAATGAAGTTAGCTTTGAAATATCTCGAATAATAGTGAAAACTTGTCGGCCTTTTAAAGATGGTGAGTTTGTTTAAGCAGTGATTAGATATCGCCGCAAAAAAAATGTGTCCGAAAGATGCAAAGAGGTTTGAGAAAATTCAACCAAATCGGATGAGTATTTTTCTATAGCACTCGACGAATCTACAGATATAAGTTCCACTGCTCAACTCTTAATATTTTTACGAGGTGTAACACAAAATTTTGAAGTGAGTGAAGAACTGATTGGTATGAGTTCTTTGACACGTCAAACCAAGGGGAGTGGCATGCTCAAAGCTCTTCTGGAAAAATGTTCTATAATGGATTTGAATTTAACGAAATTATCTGGAATTACGACTGATGGAGCACCTTAAATGGTTGGAAGTAAATCTGGGATAATAACTATGTTAAAAGAGTATTTACAAACTAAAAACATAGATACTAAGGAATTAATGCAGTTTCATTGCATTACACATCAAGAGGCCCTCTGTTCAAAATTATTGGGATTTGAAAATGTAATGAAAGTTGTAGTACCTACTGTAAACTTTATAAAATCACGAGGTCTTAATCACCGACAATTCACACAATTTCTCGAGGATATTGAAAGCGAATATGGTGATCACCTGTTTTACACTGAAGTAAGATGGCTAAGTCGTGGGTTGTCATTAGAGCGGTGTCTTAACTTGATTGAAGAAATCAAAATATTTCTGGCGGAAAAGAAAAAGGACGTCTCCGAACTTGACAACCCTGATTGGCTGTGTGACGTTTCTTGTAGACATCACAAATCCCTTGAATGTCTTAAATACGCGACGCAAAGATCAATTGATTTCGCAGTTATACTCTCATGTTTCGTCCTTTCAATGCAAATTGAGTCTTTTCAGGACACAAACCAATTCAGCCAATTACAGCCATTTTCCGAACTACAAAAAAATTATGGAGAAATTCAATAAAACTGATGTCAATTTCGCTTATGTTGAAAAAATTGATATTTTAATACAAGCTTTTCATAATCGTTTTCTAGACTTAAAAAAAATTAAACCTCTATTAGACATTTGAACATTTCACCCGGAAATGCACCGGAATCAATAGAGCTGGAATTGATAGACGTGCAAAATGATGATAATTTACGAAACAAGTTTAATGAAGGTAATTGCGTTGAAAAAACCGCTTACAAAGAGTTGCGGATAAATGCATTGAAATGTGCAAGCTTATTTGGATCGACGTATATTTGTGAGCAAACATTTTCAGTGATGAAACTTAACAAAACAAAAAATCGAAACCGTCTGGCAAATGAAAATCTGGAAGCAATTTTACGTGTGGCGACAAGTAATGTGGAGCCAAACATAAACAAAATTGTTAGGTCAATGCAATGTCATGCATAAAAATAATAAAACATGAAATATTACATTGTAATGATTAGATTACATTACGATTACATAATTATAACAAACATTTTTGTAATAACTTGATTAATTATTCGAAAGCCGAATAACCGAAACAATTGTTAGTATATCTAATTAAAGAAGTCGTGAAACTAAGCCAAGTGTTTTATTTTCCAATAATTAATCAAGTTATTACAAGAATGTTTCACCAAGAAATATCTGCGAAGTCAGCCAATGAAAAACATTTTAGAATGTGCTTTTATTTTTATCATTTGTAGTAATTCATACTATTTAAAAATAAAAATATTTGTGTTAATATGTATTCTTTGTAGTGGCCCGTCCTTGGCTTATAATTTTCCCGAGTGGCCCCTGTTCCCTATAAGTCTGTGCATCCCTGCCTTAAGGTCATTGCCTGATTTGTCAAATAGATATCAACATATTATGTTAAACTGCATAGATTTGTAGTTGAATGTTCAGTCAAGAATCGATATTGAAATGGAAATCTCGTATATAGTTTCTTATGCAATTATAAATACGGTGTACTAAAACTCCTTCTTCGGAAATATCAGTAATATAAATACAAGGACCTATTAATATTGTCTACAATAAGTTTATTACAATTACTTTCATTAGAAAATATATAAACACTATTAAAGTATTCCCCAAAAAGTTCCATAACCTGCTGAGGATCAATTATTTCCGTAGAACCGCCATGTGTAGTGGAGTTTCAAGTATTCTTTATATGCACTATAAATAAACGACTTGTATATTCTTTTGAACTATGTAAAGCGATTAAAATGGTATACTGTGCCAAATCTTTTATATATTTCGTGAGCCCTACTCTTTTTTGTTGAACACACCCAATAATATTATAAGGAGTACTTCTTAGAGGTTGTATAGGTACACTACTATCAAATATTTGATAATTTATGATACTGGTACAGAATTAGTGCTGTACACAGATGAACAATCTATACTTCGGAAAAGTTCGTACATTAAAAGAACATCGGTGCTTCTGAAATTATAAGTTTCATGACGTATATTTGGTGAAAGCTGAACATAATGAGGTATCAAAATATCGACAGATATACATATATACTAAAAGGTTATTTGAGTGTTTTTTAACTAACGAAAAATCATCACATTTGACGACACACAATACAAATCAGACAATACCAAATCCAACAGTCAGTTATTAATAGAGTGGACCAATCCGTAGCGAAAGCAGAGGCGTGACTAACGAATTGGTTCCCACGTGCCCCATCGCACATACGATTACTTAGTATGTTGTTCACGGCCATCGTGTGTACACGTATAACAGCAGCAGGAAAGTGTATTCTGTGTATTTAATAATGTTGAAGGAGCGTACAGTAAAAAAAACCGCTATCATCAAAGTTAGTCAATAGGTTTATTGAGAACCATCCTAGTTTATCTTACAATGGGGTAAATGTAAAATGTTTAGTGTGCAATATATATATAAACCATTTAACAAAATAAAATTTGCAACGCCACGTGCATAGCGCAAGACATAAAGATAGAGACGCTGGCGCCGATACAAAATACGAAGTGTTCTTATTTAATTTATGTACAATGATGGTTGTGTGTAATTTGCCGTTTACTTTGTTACGCAATGATTCGTTTATTTCATTTCTTGAAAAATATGGCAATGTAGAATTACCGAGCTGCACCCACTTACAACGTTATTTAAAATCTGTTCGTGTACATTTAGAAAATAAAATTAAGGCTGATCTGAAAAATAAAAAAGTGTGGTTGAGTGTGGATGAAACAACTGATAGCAAAAAAAGATCTGTACTTAATGTTATGGTGCGTAAAAAGGAACCAAATCAATCGCCATCCTCAATTTTATTAGCTAGCAGACAAATAGAAGAATGTACTGCGCGGGTAATTTCAAAAGTGGTGTTAAGTATATTGGAAAAATTTGAAATTTCCAGAGATCAAATCCTAATGTTTGTGACCAATGGTGCCGCAACCATGCTTTCTGTAGGTCGGTCTCTTAAGGAACAGTGTGGTAACTTTTTACATATTACATGTAAAATCCATGCCCTACATCTTGTAGCAGAACGGATCCGTAAATGTTACCCAAATGTAGATGCGTGAATATCGAGTACAAAGGCAGTATTTCTGAAATCTCCAAAACGTATTCGGAAATTTCACGAATTGTATCTCCATACCCCTGAGCCACCACAGCCGATTCTGACACGATGGGGAACATGACTACGAGCGGCATTTTACTATCATAAATATTTTGAGGATGTAAAAAAAGTGGTTTTATTATTAAATCCGAAAGAAAGAAATCCGAAAGAAATTTCAAAATAGTCAGGTTAAAAGTGATTTACAAACTATTCACAACAATTACTTCGGAATAGTGCAAGCATTAGAAAACCTACAAAATCCTTCACTATCGTTACAGGAATCAGTGCTAGTTGTGAAAGATACACACGCACAGCTATGTTCGATAGAAGACGCAAGAAATTAGTGTATTTTAAGTAAGTTTGAAAGTGTTTTAGATAAAGATTTAGATTTTGCCAGACTTAGACAAATTTGTGAAGGTTCGTCTACAGATGTGTTAAGTTGTTTCAAAGATTATTTTAATTATGCAAACATCACATCACTAGATGTGGAGCGATCGTTTTCTTTATACAAGCACATATTTTCCTCACGGCGGACGCGTTTTCGAGAAATAACTTCGGAGACGCACCTTATGTTAACAATATTTCATCGCGCTTCTCCAGATTTTCAAGTCACAAGACGGTAAGTTTTTTTTTAATAATCTAATTACATACATTTTAGATTTTATTTTTTATACGTATCATCGAGAACGTTTCATAATCTAGAAAAACCGTCTTACATTTTTTTTGTATCTAACATAATAACAGCACCGTTCGTGATAGTATATCTCTAGATATTAATAATGTTTCGCATGCGGGAACCAATTCGTTAGTCACGCCTCTGCTTTCGCTCCGAATTGGTCCACTCTAGTTATTAATGTTAGATACAAAATTACATTGCTGGATATTGTAGAACTGCAGAAAGTAGTGAAAAGCAATACATTTTCGATCTTCCAAATCTTGGTTGTATGAGTGAATATTAAAATTATCAATTATAACTAGAGTTGGCACTGCGAACGTTCGGTCAGTAGCCCGTGCTTCGAAAACAAAAATTTTAGCTAAGCATTAGCTAAGAAAAAGATATTTATTCTATCGTCTCTATAAACGTCAAGATTGGTTTATTTAAACGACGTGGATTAATTCATATTTTTTCTTAGGCTGGTAGGATTGTCTTTGACATCTATTATTACAAGCGGCGGCTTTGAGGGATATTGGTTGTCGTGTGCTGTGCTAATAATAATGAAATTATTCTATAATAAATAATTAGTGGTGCTGGTGAAGTTTCATCAAAGGGCCAGGACGTGTGTGATAATGGTTAATTTAAAATAAATATACAACAACTTACTTACTAAATAAAACACAGGAGCGTTGTCCTTAAAGTTTGTATTTATTTGTACATAAGAAATAAATTGAACTTGATATATTTAAAAGTAATAAATAAAAGTTATATACACGAAGAGCGGTAAATAAGTAATTGAAAATTAACACAGAATACACTGAAAACGAATGTTAAATTGAGCAGTAAGTTAAATGTTAATTAACTACGATTAATATAAAATAATCTCTGTATCGAAAAATACAGAGTTACCTTTGAATTGCTGAGATGGTCGGCCACGTGGTCTGTGAAGATATACTTGGTCAAGTATATGTAGAGCGATGTCTGGCCTAAGGAACAAGAAATCAATTAAATAAATCAATGTGAATTAATATGGATCCGCTAAAAAGAATAATATATATTGAACAATACAAAATTACCTTCTAATTGCAGAGATGTAAGGGGCACGAGTATCGTGCCAGTACTTGACCAGTACGGCGGGTAAGATATGGATCTTACGAGAGTTCTAACGAGAAGAAGGACTGATAGCTTGTGTCGATAGAACACTGGTTTGGGAAAAAAGGTCTGTTTTATGACCTAAGTCGAAGAGAGGGTCGATATCTTGAATAATAATTAATAAGAAGCGCGACCTGAAAAAGTGTTCTATCGATGGCATAAATATTATTAAAATATCCCCTGTGAAATAAGCTTCCTAATTATATAAAACATCATAGGAGATGTACGTAATTAAATTAAAGCGATTTAATGAAATGTATATAGAAATTTCACAGGGAACATTAGGGTCAGGTAGAAGACCAAGAGTCTCTCGGTTACGGATATAACAAAAGAAATTCTTTCTCTTTGCAAACGAATATGTACAGAAAAAAATGTCTTAAGTTGAATATATTTTAAATCGAGATATTTAAAGAAGAAATATATTATTTAAAAATAAATTAAAATATTCTTATATGCGAAGCGTAACACTATAAATTATTTTTGTTAGTAAACAAACAATTGTTTTTCTGTCACGGAAAAGTATATTCTATGATTTTCATAATGTCTGATTTTGGTGAACAAGGAATTTTCATAAAATTTAGTTTTTGAAAGGAAGCGTCTGCCACGGATACGATGAACATATTAGAAAAAGATTTAGGTGACGAGCGCATGTTAAGGCATGTTAAGAACAAGCCAAGAAAATGAAAGATTTCGTGCTCGAAAATCATTGATTAATGATTCTGTACCTAGATATAGTAAATATAGTAAATTTCATTTAAATCAATCCAAGTAATTTTGAAACACTATTTCGGCCTCAAATGTGTTATCTCGATTGGCTCCGAAAATCGCTAAATTTTCTCGAATAAGAACGACGTGTCCACGTCTTCGCAGAGATGATTTCTGACTACCAATTTGTCATATAATAGATCATTAGTGATGATATATGATTCCGAAACAGCTGATCAATCCAGTGAATATCGTGTCAAAGGTGAAGCAAAACCTAAAAAATGACGTCATGTTAATAGTTTCTTTGATTATTTATCGTGTTGTAGTGCGCTATTAATTTCTTCCAACCGGCCAAACTGTTGACAAGGAATATTTATTATGTGAGCATCATACATCGTTTGAGCAAAACCATATGTCTAAAACGTGTCACATTTTCGCCAACCATTCAACAGACGTTGTTTCACCGCCAATTTTGAATCAATTGGAGTGATTAAACAAAATTAAACAAAATGCACTCTGAAAGCAATACGAAAATCGACTTTCAGAACTGCTATCTATATACATTGGAAAAAACGTTGGAATAAATGTCTAGCTTCGGAAAGGAACTACCTTCAAGGAGATGAAATAAATTTGGAAGTAGGATAACTACTTTGCATTTTATTTAACCAGTCCCAGTACTTTTTGAGTACAGTAAAATTAGCTAAAGCAGAGTTATTAACACAAATTAGCAATCATTATGAATTACATAGTTATGGTTGCTCCTGTGCTTCCGGTTTGAAACCGCATCCTTGACGCTACTTTTTGGTAGCCCTGAATATGTATTTTACTACAGCGGACGAAACGTAGACCAAGAACGTGTCAAGGACGCGGTTCCAGCTCGGAGGACTACAAGCAATTATGGACAACAACCGCGGAAGCTACAAGCCAGATTAGATAGTTATAGTTTTTATTATGTTACTTAACGCAATATCAACTTGAACGAAATTTGGGTTTGCAGGTACGTATGTTATTTTCCTTTTAAATTTTGGTAACAAAGTTTTGTTAATACCAAGTTCTACAGCTTCTTTAAATAAAGGCAATTTTGGATTTACATTTACTGATCTCATAGCCAAAGTTCCCTTCTACCTAGCGAATCACTTTCATAATTTTTTTTAACTTTTTAACATATTAATTGTAACATGGATATGTTTCATTGAATTTATGAAGGGCCATTTGGCACGTAATTTTTCAAATTACATTTTACTAAATGCATCCGCTGCTTCACGTTGTAGCAGTATGTCATTTATTAAAGATATTAATTACTGACAACCGCTTATGTAATAGGTCTTAATCGCTTTGAGGGTTTCTAGTATTCAATGTAATTTGACAAATCTTTTATAGTAAGGAAATTCTAAATTTGAAGCCATTTTTCTAACATTTTTGAAAGTTTTGAGGCCAGCAAAAACTTTCACAAAGAATATACATTTTTTTAAAATATAAAATAAAAACGTTCTTTCTATTTTGTAGAAAATCCGTGGATACAATATACCTCATAAAATTAATTTTTCAGTTATGTTTTCATATATATATATATACCGGGTGGGGCACATAAAGTGTTACAGAGCAATAGCACTCAAACGATTAATTATATCGAAAAATGTTTCAGACAAAAGTTTCAGTGTTCGGGAAGGCGGTCATACTGGGCCACCCAGTTTTTTGATCGGTGTAGGCGTAGAAGCTACGTCAATGTCAACTCCAATTTTTTAAATGGAACCATGTATTTTATTTTCAATAACATTATTACTGATTTTAAGAAGAATTCAGCGACCTACAACACAAGGTCATTCTAGTCACGCAAAGTATGAAAATAGTCGAAAAATCGATAAATATCGCCTACACCGATCAAAAAACTGGGTGGCCCAGTATGACCGCCTTCCCGAACACTGATGAAACTTTTGTCTGAAACATTTTTCGATATAATTAATCGTTTGAGTGCTATTGCTCTGTAACACTTTATGTGCCCCACCCTGTATATATACGAGGGCGACCTGAAATGTTTCCGAAATCGGCAAGAGATGGCGCAAGAAGGCTGAAGTGGATTCATTTATCGGCAAGGGCAACTTTTTTATGTCAACTGTCAAAATTTCAGACGTCTACTGTCAATAGTTGTTGTTTAAGAGTGTGTTTTGTGTAGCAAGTCAGGCGGTTTCGCAAAAATGGATAATATCGAATTTCGTGCAGTGATAAAACACTTCTGGATGGCTGGGAAAACGGCCACGGAAATTCGGAATATTTTGCTAGAGGTTCATGGCGGATCTACTCCATCATTTTCGACCATCAGCTTCTGGGTGAGCGAGTTCAAACGTGGCCGCACAAGCACAAGTGACGAACCACGCAGTGGACGCCCAGAAACCGTTACCAACGATGAAATGGTCAACAAGATTCATGATGTCGCGTTGGCCATATCCTAACGAAATTTTGGGTATGAAAGAGCTTTCGGTGCGATGGGTACCGCGTTTGCTCACACCGGACCAAAAACGAAATCGGGTGACCGCTTCGGAGGAGTGTCTGGCCAGGATCCAACGCAATCCAAGGGATTTTTTCATGCGTTTCGTAACCGTGGATGAGACTTGGATCCACCACTACATACCGGGGACCAAGGAATAGTCGAAGCAGTGGACTTTTCCGGCCGAATCGGCTCCAAAGAAAGCAAAGACCGTTCCATCGGCCGGAAAGGTCATGGCGACCATATTTTGGGATTCCAAAGGTGTGATCCTCATCGACTATCTGCAGAAGGGAAGGACGATCACGGGGAAATACTACAGCGATTTATTGACCCGATTCGGTGCAGTATTGAAGGAGAAACGGCCTCTTTTGCAGTGGAAAAAAGTCCTTTTCCACCACGACAATGCACCGGCTCATTGATCCCGCATCGTCGTGTCCAAATTGAATGAGTTGCGCTACGAATTAGTCTCTCATCCTCCATATTCACCGGACCTAGCCCCCAGCGACTTTTTCCTATTCCCAAACCTGAAAAAATCGCTGGGAGGAAAAAGATTTGCCTCAAATGAGGAGGTCATCGCCGCCACAGATGGTTATTTTGCGACCTCGAAACATCCTACTTTTCCGACGGCTTGAAGAGACTGGAGCATCGTTTGAAAAAGTGTATTGATCTTCGAGGAGACTACATGGAAAAATAAAATTAAAAAACCACACCAATACCGTGTTTTTCTTGTCGATTCCGGAAACATTTCATGTCGCCCTCGTACATAAGATATATTCCTTTTCGTCTCCTAACACTCGCTAAGGAACACTAAGGAATTCACTGAAGAAACGAAAAAAAAAACTGCCAATAATCTAATCAGAGAAAATACATTGTTGCCTACAAAAGAAAAAAATAAGCATGACGATTTAACAATAAATTTAATCCAAGCGTTATACTAAAGGTAGCTAAATAAGTTTGCGTAAATTACTAAAATTTGTATCCGTAATATTTTATACTGAACATACATTTTAGTAGTAGTATTTTACATTCCTGGATTTAACAGCATTAGTTATGACACAAAACAAAACTATTTTGATTCTGACCTTGAAGTTTTCCAACTGAATCTTCGTAATTGCTTTTAATATCCATTGACGAATATCGATATAGTTATAGCGTCTTAATCCAAAGCTATTGAAAATTTATACAATATTAGTTGAGGTATTTATTTCGCTTCTTTGTAAATACTTCTTCCATCCATGCATCAAATTGTTTTTACTTTTCCAAAATTTACTTTTTGGAAGTAGGCATCTAGTTAGCAAATATTAAAGTAAAATATATTTCATTAGTTACTTTTTCATAATTTTCTGAACGCAATAAATAAAGCAATTTGTTTTGATAATATTTATTTTACTGATGTGTTGTTAAGCCCAATGCCAACTATAATGTAATTTACGCTGCCTGAATTTTCATGGATTGAGATTTTAATACTCCAGCGTAACAACGCCTTTTCCATATTGCTGGAGTAGAAATTTTATTGAAACATAAGATTGTCAAATTCAATTGATCTAGCAATTGTGTGATTTCTGTTAATTCTTTGATCTTATAAAAATTTAGGCGATCGTCGTTTTACTTCAAAAGAAAAAATCAATACTGGTGCAAAAGCGTTTTTTGACAATTTCGTAAAATTAACGTCTATGAAAAGTACGTCCTCCAAAATTAAGTGTTGTGTGTCTAACTTATATAGTTTCCTTTTATCTCAATGATCATTTGTAGAATATATTAGCTTCCTGATTAATGGTATCAGTTACGATTAACTGCTAAGCTAATACTCATTGTTGTCGTAGTACACTGTTGGAAAAAAGCGACGAGCACACCCTGTATAATCTGAAGAAGTGGTTCTAACCCAATGGAATTTGGTATGGAAGTAGTACTAACGTAGCATAACTTACTCTCACCTGGAGAGCGGCGCAGCCCTGGTGGAAAGGGATGCATTAATAGCGGGAGTATCCCCCGCGAGTGGCGCGTACCATCGCTACACGAGGTATGGAGTCAATAAGTCGTTGTATGGTAGCGGGAGGGATGTCCAACCATGCTGCTTCAACTCGCCTCTATAGCTCCTCAACGTTACCCGAGGCAGCCGGATAACGTTGAAGTCTCCGACCGATCATATCCCAGACATGTTCGATCGAGTTGAGATCCGAAGAACGTGCCGGCCATGGAAGCATCCGTATATGGTTCTCTTACACAAGGGTCTGGGCAACACGTGCAGTGTGCGGTCGGGCGTTGTCGTGCACCTCATCTACGTAGCGGCGAGCCGTCATCGTATGCTGTATACGCAGCAGATGTGTACGTCCACCATGTGTAATAGCACCCCATACCATAATGCCCTGCTGTCGGTGGATAGGGCGTGGTTGGATGCACCCCTCGAGGTGACGCTCACCACGTCTCCGATGAACCAAAATTCGCGCGTCGCCGGTGCTCAATTCGAATCTTGATTCGTCGGAAAACAAAATGTGCCTCTACTCGACAACCCACTGATGTCTAGCCTCCACCCACTGGCGCCGTGTACGGCGGTGCTCGCGAGTCAGTGGAATCCGCTGCAACGCACAGCGCGCTCGCAGTCCACTTTCTAGCAAACGCCCCCGTAGCGAGTACGCCTTCCCTTCCTGCTGGCCAAATGGTTCCAAGTTGCCTTGAGGAAGACGTACGCGACGCTAAAGCGCTGTGCACAAGGGCGCGATCCTTGCGTGATTTGCTCGCGCGGGGCCGTCACGCTCGCGACTGAAGACGCGTACGTCCTAGCTCCTACCATTATCGCCATGCCCGCTGCACTGCCGATAATGACCGCTCGAGACAGCGCGCGTTATCACGGAAGGATACTCCTGTCATGTGCATCCCCACAACCATTCCTCGCTCAAACTCACTCAGATAACGCGAACAGCCGTCCATCACGCACAAAGTACTACAACTACGCGCTTCCACCACACTAACAATAACCGGTTTCTCCCTTCCCGCATCGGTCTCCATGGAGACAACATATTGCAGCTGTCGGAGGCAAAAGTCCAAACTGCGCAAACTCGTCTAGAGGAAACCTTAATGCTCCGCTAAATCTACGAATTTATCTTGACACGTTCAGATTATACAGGGTGTGCTCGTCACTTTTTTCCATCAGTGTGTGTCGATCATGAAAATATTTGATCTTAAGACAATTGAAAGGGTTGTTAATATTCTAGGTATCCATTTTATGTTTAATCTATCTCTTCATGTTCAGTTCTTCAAAAAATTGTTTTGTATTCCACCACGCTATAGGCCAGTGTCCGAATGTGCAGTCCACTGATTTAGACGTATTGGCTGATCTTGAGGTACTCGATCATGAACTTGCTTATTTCCACTTGGAGGAATTTGATTTAGATTTTCTTACAAATATTTTATCACCACTGTCGACAGGGTGACGAATCTTCTATAACCCGAGTTGTTACTATTGGGTTTGCCAAATAATGATAAATTACTGTTTTTGCTTGTTTCCATCACCCCCCACCCCTCCCCCTCCCGCCCCTAATCCTATATATAAGATCGAATCGTCTATACCTGCTATGCTTCAAGCGTTTCAGTGACTTAGACACCAACGGAAAAGTCTTACCATGACACTTTAGTATACGCGAAATTTGTCCAGATTTTACCATATTTTTTCACTCTTTCCATATTAAATAACAATGAATTGTTTTAATCGAACTCACTACAATTGCTCTTTATCTTGCCTGTGGAAGGCGGCAATATCAAGTTAATGTAGTTTTTTTTCTACATTTCTTTTTAGATTTTTTTATTTATTTAAGTGTGTTTTTCCGTCTAATTACTGTTACCGTTCGCCCGAAAACCATCGGTTTACTATTTACTTATTGCATTCGCCTTCACACAGTACTCAACATATGCTAGATAATATTAGATGAAGCAAACAATATTGAATCACATCTAGAGAATACAATCTCGGGATCCCGACCGGGTTTTGATCCCGTAAATCCCGGGAATATAGTTGGCTAATCTCGGGATTTTTGGGATTGCCAGTTTGCATTCGTTTTGCCTTGACAATGACCTTACCTAGATTATATTAAGGGCACTTATTACATAAAGACAAAAAATCAACCTTAGGTACGCCGTACGATAAAAGAACTACAGAGGTACAGCCCAAATAATATGTAACTTAGAAGGGACTTCCCCGCCCGGCATACTTCAATACAATACTGTTAAAGTAATTCCCCAACGGGCCAACAGGGGAATCATCCGATCACCTCAAATGATATATCATAATATTGTTGCGAGGGATTCCCCGTCGGGGATTGCCTGTACGAAAGTATAAATACGCTTATTAGGATTTATTATTTTCATTTATTATTCTACCAGTGACAAGGTTACTCAGACTACGTCATTTAAATTTAAAAGTCAATTATCTGAAAAAATTATTTTAAATGGCGACAGACTTTGTTCAACACAAAAAAAACAGTGATACGTCGTCAGTCTGGAGTTATTTTTTAGTTGCGAAAGACGGGAATAGTGCTAAATGTAAGCGATGCCCTGCCATTCTCAAGACTTTGGGTGGATCGACTAAGGGATTACAAACACATTTATCATCAAAACATAACATTAAGATTTTAGCTGACGTTAATCGTTTAACAGCTTCAACAAGTCAAGATTCTGAAAATCTGAACACAGCACCGCCGCCAGCTAAACGAAAGTTAGAAGATTTTACTAAAAGTGCCGACGATAGCCTGGATGATGTTTTGGCAAGAATGATTGCATTAGATGGATTTCCATTCAGTGTATTCATAACTTCAGACGATTTGAGAAAATTGCTCTTAGCGAAATACACGGATTTACCAAAATCAGCCGTCACAATTCGAAAGCGTGTTATGTATGAATTACAGTGAAAAAATCAGAAAGCAAGTAACTGCAAAATTAAAACATTTGAAAAATGCAGGTGAAAAATTCAGTCAATCTTTCGACGAGTGGACATCAACGTCAAGTAAACGATACATGGCTGTCAACGTTCATTAATATAAAAAAATTTTGAGCTTAGGACTCGTTCCTATTCACGGAAGAATGACGGCTGAAAATTGTCTTCGTATATTGAAAGAGCGTCTAAGTAAATTTGATATTTCCCTGAAAACTGATATCGTGGCTACTGTGACCGATGGACCGAACGTTATGATAAAGGTGGGACAGCTTGTTTGCACTGAACAACAACTGTGTCTCGCACATGGTATCAATTTGGGCGTCTGTGATGTGCTTTAAAAAATAAAGAATTATTTTCAAGACAGGCTAGACAGCCCTACCTCAGACTCAGATGATACTATAAATGAATCAGGTTTAATCTTAATGTCACAAAATGAACTTGCGCGAGAATACATACCAGAGTTAACGAATGATTAAAACATTAGTGAGCTGATAAAGAAAATCCGCAAAGTTGTAGTGTATTTCAAAAGATCACCATTGAAAAATCAGTACTTCAAAAATATGTGAAGATTGAACATGAAAAAGAGCTGTCACTTCTTTTAGACTGTAAAACCAGGTAGAATAGTCTTTTAACCAAGCTGGAACGATTTTCTCCTTAAAAAACCTGCATTCAAAAAGCTCTTATAGATCTCAATCATCCAATCCGTTTAGATGATGCTGATTTTGACTTGGTAAATAAAATTGTTGAAAAGCAACGACGAAATGAGGATTTAACTGGTGTGTTGAATTATTTATAAAATCCACGAAAAGTTGGTGAAAATCAGTTATTATCGGATTTGGAATGGCTTGACTAATTTCCAGTTCCTACACAGGATTTAGTGAAGGCGCAAATAAAGAGTATTGTTAAAGGACTAAATAGTCGAGATGACACGGAGGAGGAGGAAAGGTCAGGATCACAAACAGATGATGAGCCAAGGCAACAAACCTCCCAACCCCAATTGACACTAAAGGAAAAGTTACAGCTGGAAACTAATAAGAGCATGGAATCCCCTGATCCTGAAGTACAAAATGAATCTGGGTTGGTAAATAGTATTAGACGCGAAATGAGCCTGTTCAAAAATGGAGGAGTTAGTGGATATCAATTAGAATTAGCATATAAATATTGTCTATTCCTCCAACCAGTGTAGAACCTGAGCGAGCGTTTTCAGCTGCTACTTATATTGGCAATAAACTACGAGGCAGGCTTGGAAGTCAAACATTGGATGCTTTGATATTTCTGCGATTGTATATTCGAAATTCTAAATAGTTTTTTGTATTGTCTTTTTTGTTCCTTATTTTAGTATATTGTGTATTGTGTTGTGCAACAATATTAATAAATAATTTTTAAGAAATTATTTAAGTTTTTTTTTCATTTGAGCCCAATTAGAAACCACATAGTCTAATCTCGGGATTACGTTTCCAAAATCCCGTAATCCCGGGATTGAAAAACATGCTCGGGATGGTATTCACTAATCACATCCCTTACTCCAAATTCCACATATAAGCAGAAATATTTATTTACATTCATTACGAAAATAGATCTACTATATCTACACTTTTTCTACTATTAATTAAAAGAAACTATTCAAAACAGACTTGAGTGGGTCAAATCCCACAAATTGTATGAAACAAAGACTTCGAAGAGGTAATAGCAGACAGAACCATATGTCTGAATCTCTGGCAAGCAGTTTTCACTAAAATATATACTTGTATTGTGTTCTCCACACCTGTTTGTTGTAATATTTTTTATATTAAAAATATTTTTGTATTAGCTAAGAGTTTTAGTAATTATTAATAGAGATAGTGATTTTATATTTTAACGGTGTTTCAGAATAATTGAAACATACATGAGTGGGTAAAACCCCACCAGTTTTGTATAATATCAAGGTATTTTTAATAATATAAAATATTATTCAAAATCTGGTTTGAAGAACACAAATACAGGTTCACTATTAATATTTTTTGTGAACGTGTCCGAACATATCCATCCCCAGAGACGCAGATACGTATTTCGCCTTTCTACAGGCTCATCAGTACGCCCCTGCTGGAGAAAGGATATCTTCAGACACATTCACAAAAAAGAACCACATCGCCATATCACAGAAATTATCCAGACCGAGCGTAGAAGTAAATTCAGCGCTGCCTGTTGTCAGAGAGCCGAAGTACCTCGCCCTGTCCACATAATCAATATGAACCAATGACTCCCTTCCAAAGTTGGCACAGCCGTCTCTCTAGAAACTGTATTTTGTTTATGTCTTCACTTATACTACGGACTTACTTCGGCTGTCTGACAACAGGCAGCGCTGAATTTACTTCTACGCTCGGTCTGGATAATTTCTGTGATATGGCGATCTGGTTCTTTTTGTGAATGTGTCTGAAGATATCGTTTCTCCAGCAGGGGCGTACGGATGAACCTGTAGAAAGGCCGAAATACGTATCTGCGTCTCTGGGGAGGGATATGTTCGGACACGTTCACAAAAAATATTAATATTAATAGTGAACCTGTATTTGTGTTCTTCACACTAGATTTTTAATAATATTTTTTCTATTCTTCACTGTTTTTCTTCACTGTTTTTTTTTTCAATGTTGGCGTTGTTCGAATACAGAAATAAATATCATTGCTGTCATTTGATTTTAAGAATTTATGTACATTTGACAGATATGATATATGTCCGTATTTTACACAAACAACGTATGTTGTATACAATTGACAGCAACATATATATGTTTCTATGTTACTCATGTTTATATTTTTAATTGAAATATCAAGTAATGTTAACGAAAATTAATAAATAATATGTAATATAATATACTTCGCGGATAGCAAGATTTAAATTTGAAAATGTCAAGTATCAATGTGACCAACTGCATGCTTTATATAAAAATTAAACTCTGAACTTTCAAATTAAATAATTCCAATTTAAGCAATTTATTAATGTAAAAAACGCAAAATAGAAAAAATAGTATAAAAAACTCGTTTCATAAGGCCTTTTGCCGCACTCGCTCTTTAGAAAACTCGCCGCTATCGCGGCTCGTTTTCTAAACTGATCTCGTGCATCAAATTGGTGCCTTATGAAACTTGTTTTTTAATATACTATTATATTATTAAAAATACCTTTATATTAACGGTGTTTACTATAGACATTTCTATATTTTAAAAGTTCTACAAACACTGCCAATCTTTCGATTGTTACATTTATTATTTTGTGGTGTGAGCATAGACGACTACAAAATACCTAATTTTATAATAAAATATTGCAACGATAGCTTTATTTGCTTTATGATTTGTAAACGTTTTGATTATTTTGGTTGAGGAATTTTCGAAATTATGTTTTCGTGTTTTGTTTCTACATGTACGTCATTCTATATGTTAATAATTATAGAATTTTGTCTTCTATCTATTTATAACATTAAATGTTTTTGACTTAATGCACATTTTTACTTAAAGATTCTTTTTTATAATTTGCATTTGTTTTAGCTGCTCACTGCTTCACAAATAAGCAAGGTTTACCTTTAGATGAAAAATTATATACTGTAGCTGCTGGAAAATTTTATCGAGATTTAAATAAGGTCGAAGCTGGCTCACAATTTAGAAAGGCAAGTTTCTTTTTCAATTTTTGGTATAATTTCATGTTACCGATCGTGATGCAGTTACATCTTGTTAAAAAAAATGAAACTTTCTTCAGGCGTAATAAAAAATTTGCTGTTATAGTAAGGTGCTTCTCGATTGGTTATATGAATCTAAATTCAGAAATCACAGTGTGTGTTATGTTATAAAATTGATGCATGGGTATTTTGTCTTTGGATATCAATATGCCACTGAACAGGTTTGTTCTTAAAACGTAAAAAACTTTGCGGAGTCCCGGGGTCAGATCCGAGGCTCGGCAATCCAAGAAGATAATCGTAGTTTTTGGCAAATTACTTCAAACAATATATTTGAATTTAGTTAATTTAAAACTAAATAAAATTTTCAAAAATTTAAAAAATTATTAAATATTTAATTAACACTACATATAATTAAAAGAAAATCAAAGGAAATATAAATACAGTATTTTGAATAGTTTTAATATCTAATTTTAAATATGTATGTAATTAGTTGTAAGTATACAGGCTGATTCATTTTCGGCCCTCACCATGGGGATCTCTCTTATTATTGGAGATAGAGTATACGTTTAAATTTGGAAAAGTTGTTAAATTTTGTGTTTGTTATAAATCCGTAAAGAAAATAGACCTGTGACAAATGACCTTCGTTATTTAAAAAAAAAACGCGAAAACCCCATTTTCTTCTTTTACCTGTAGCACCGACATTTGGCCTTGTAGAGAAAAAATAAAAACACATCCTTGTGGCCATTTCTAAACCTCTATCCAGTGGTGTACTCTAAATTTTTATACGACGTTTCGTTTCTTTCTGGCCATCATCAACTATAAAATTTCTTATACATATATTGGATTTATACATCTTCAGAAAGAGTTTTTTTTTCTGATTTCAACCATGTACCACATGCTGACTATAATTTTTGACATTAGGTTTTATTTGAAAGAATAAATTATAAGATTAAATAAGGTAGCCTTTGGAATTTCAATCTGTCAAACATTTCATTTATTGTTTATTAATAATACAAAAATGTCATACACTAACGAAGAGAAACGAGATATGATAAGTATTTTTTATTCTTCGAAACGAAATTCAACAGTAGCGAGTACAAGATAACAAAAACATTAATAAAAATACATAGAAAAGTAAACAATAAACAATTACAGTAAATGTTCAATTATCTGGCCATCTTCGGTAATGCACAATTGGGCATGCCTTCTGGCATTTTGTACTGCCCTTTGTATAGTTCTTCTAGGAACTGCATCGAAGGCATTCTGAAGTCTGTCTCGTAATTCTTCAATGTTTTGTGGCGCATCTACTTTATAAATATTACTTTTAACATATCCCCATAAAAAAAAATCTAGCGGACTTAAATCAGGTGATCTCGCAGGCCATTCAACAACTCCCCTATTTCCAATCCAACGGTTTGCAAATTCTTCATTTAAGAAATTTCTAACAACAGCTGCATTGTGTGCTGGTGCGCCATCTTGTTGCCACCATAAATATTGTAATAGATTTAATGGGATATTGTCGTCAAGATAGTCAGATACGTATGTACGTAAAATGTTTAAATATCTTTCATTTAAATGTTCTTCATACATAACTGGTCCTAAGAGACGATTTGCCAAAATGCGCATCCAAACGTTTATTCCAAAACTATATTGTGATCTTCTAGCCCTGTTTTGTCGGGGATTTTGTACTACCCAATAGTGCTCCGTATTTCTGTTGAACATTCCAGAATTTGTAAATTTTGTTTCATCTGATCAGATGATTTTGCTTAAAAAATTTTCGTCAATTTCTATCCTTCCCATTAACCAATTACAATATTCTAGCCTTCTCAAATTATCTCCAGGCAGTAAAGAGTGACTAACATGGATCCTGTATGGTTTAAACCTACTTTTATGTAAAGTTCTCCAAACTCTGGACTGGCACAAATTTAATTTTGACGCTACTTCGCGTGTTGAAATTGATGGATTATTATTTATCTATAAAAATACAAGATTAACATGAAATTTGAAAACACGCTTTTAATTTACCATTTGTAAAATATCTTGTCGATTTTCATTTAAATTCCTGTTGTCTTGACCATTACGCGGCTTAGTAAACGATCCATTCTCGACCAAATTTCTGTCGAGATCTAGAAAAATGGTACGATGAGGCTGTTGTCGTTCTGGATATACATAATTGTAGATATCTTGTACTCGCTACTGTTGAATTTCGGTTCGAAGAATAAAAAATACTTATCATATATCGTTTCTCTTCGTTAGTGTATGACATTTTTGTATTATTAATGAACAATAAATGAAATGTTTGACAGATGGAAATTCCATGGCTACCTTATTTAATCTTATAATTTATTCATTCAAATAAAACCTAATGTCAAAAGCTTTAGTCAGCATTGGTACATGGTTGAAATCAGAAAAAAAAATTCTTTCTGAAGATGTCTAAATCCAATACGGGGCCTATAAGAAATTAGATAGTTGATGATGGCCAGAAAGAAACGAAACGTCGTATAAACATTTAGAGTACACCACTGGATAGATGTTTAGAAATGGCCACAAGGATGTGTTTTTATATTTTCTCTACAAGGCCAAATGTACTATCGTGAGCAATTGAAAGTTAACACTTTATTATGTTGGCATGTCGAAATTTCAAAATTTATCTAATGTATACAGTACTTTTGAAGTGTCAGTGTCAGCATTTAATCATAACATAAATGACATTAGCTTGACAATTTGGTAAAATTTACGCAGCTATAATAGTGCGTTTACTTTCAATTGCTCACGATAGTACGTGCTACAGGTAAAAGAAGAAAATGGGGTTTTCGCATTTTTTTTTAAATAACGAAGGTCATTAGTCACAGGTCTATTTTCTTTACGGATTTATAACAAACACAAAATTTAACAACTTTGCCAAATTTAAACCTATACTCTATCTCCAATAATAAGAGAGATCCCCATGGTGAGGGCCGAAAATGAATCAGCCTGTATAATTAATTCTGAAGTAAATTGTAATTGATATAAATTTGAATATTGATTCAAATTATAAATTTTCGCATCACTTCCGTTGATTCTAAACAAGCCAATGAGATGTTGTGAAGCAGATTTCAAAGGGATGTAATTTGTTTTTTATCGGCGTCTTGTGGAGAGTAGTGGTATAGAGCCTATCAGATACGGACGCCATATTCCGTAAAATTATAGCATTTTTCTTAGTCCGCATTTTCTAAGAATAAAGATTAAAAATATTAGAACGACTAAAAGTACCTATAAATATATCCAAAAGATAGTGGAAAGTTTAATTTATCAATAAAAAAATCATTTGAACAGCGTAAATCAAGTTTTTAATGAATTATCATCAAAAGCATCATTTTCAAACTTAAAATATTAAAGGCGTAGCTAAGTGAATAGTGAAGAAAAACCACTTCAACTGAGGAAATAATCCCATTTTGTACCTGAATTATCATATCCTTGAATACCTGATCTTCCACAGTCATTCCTGGACCTGATTTTAGAAGACACGAGGGATTTTTCCAGTTTCCAGAAATTTCTGAAGAGATACACCGAGATCCTCCCCTTTTATCCCGACTTAACTCCGTATTCCGATTTAGAAGGTACCTTAAATTACATTCATCAAAGAAAAATCATTTGTTATTATTTTTAAAATAGATCGATATACCTAGACAAATAATCGTAACTGTATGATTCAAGTAAACTATTCCGAAAACGTAATCACATATGTCAATTGTGTTGTTCTTAATATTAATTAAAAGGTTACAGTTCATTCAAGAACTAACATTCATTGATTTGGTTCAATTTAGATTTGTATTACCTCGTCAAGGTTATTCTTTCTCCGAACACTTCGGTTATCACTGCTATCAGTACACCGTTGCATTATAAAGTTTTTGATTCATACATTTCGTGTTTTTTAAATTTATATTTCCTTTGAAGCAAACAATCTAATGTTTTTTTTCCTTTAATATTTCCTGCAAGAATAAATTAACTTAGGTTATTGTAGTATAATTATTATTTTTAGTAAAAGTTTTAAAAATAAATACCGACCTGTTAAGGTATTCCACATCCAACTCCTGTATTTGTTACCTTTTTAGTATTCTTGGATTTAAAATAAATGTTTTTATATTGTTTTGTTTGAAAAAGAAGTGTTATTATTATTACTTACCTCAGGTATATGTTAAAAGGTTTCTTTTTTGTCTACCTGTTTTAGAGTAGATAACGATCTTGCTGATTTCGTACAGTGAGTTCTTTCTACCCTAAGATAGATGTCAGCTTGTATGACAAACGGCTTAAGTGATCGATATATATCCCTTTAAATTGATAAAATTAATAAAGGTTTTTTTATATACGAGGTGCATTCAAGTTCAAAGGCCTCCGATTTTTTTTCTAACTAACTACTCACCCGAAAACTATGAAACTGGTGTTACTTCTCGACGTAATCTCCCTGCAGACGTACACATTTTTCAAAACGTCGACGCCATGATTCCATGGCCGCGACGAAGGCTTCTTTAGGAGTCTGTTTCGACCACTGGAAAATCGCTGAAGCAATAGCAGCACGGCTGGTGAATGTGAGGCCACGGACAGTGTCTTTCATTGTTGGAAACAGCCAAAAGTCACTAGGAGCCAGGTCAGGTGAGTAGGGAGCATGAGAAATCACTTCAAAGTTGTTTTCACGAAGAAACTGTTGCGTAACATTAGCCCGATGTGCGGATGCGTTGTCTTGGTGAAACAACACACGCGTAGCCTTTCCCGAACGTTTTTGTTGCAGTGCAGGAAGGAACTTGTTCTTCAAAACATTTTCGTAGGATGCACCTGTCACCGTAGTGCCCTTTGGAACACAATGGGTATGGATTACGCCCTCACTGTCCGAGAACATGGACACCATCATTTTTTCAGCACTGGCGGTTACCCGAAATTTTTTTGGTGGCGGTGAATCTGTGTGCTTCCATTGAGCTGACTGGCGCTTTGTTTCTGGATTGAAAAATGGCATCCTCGTCTTATCCATTGTCACAATCGACAAAAAGAAAGTCCCATTCATGCCTTGGTTGCGCGTCAACATTGCTTGGCAACATGCCACACGAGCAGCCTTGTGGTCATCCGTCAGCATTCGTGGCACCCACCTGGAGGACACTTTTCGCATTTTCAGGTCGTCATGCAGGATTGTGTGCACAGAACCCACGGAAATGCTAACACTGGAGGCGATCTGTTCAACTGTCATTCGGCGATCCCCCAAAACAAGTCTCTCCACTTTCTCGATCATGTCGTCAGAACGGCTTGTGCGAGCCCGAGGTTATTTCGGTTTGTTGTCACACGATGTTCTGCCTTCATTAAACTGTCGCACCCACGAACGCACTTTCGACACATCCATAACTCCATCACCACATGTCTCCTTCAACTGTCGATGAATTTCAATTGGTGTCACACCACGCAAATTCGGAAAACGAATGATTGCACGCTGTTCAAGTAAGGAAAACGTAGCCATTTTAACTGCCTAAAACTGTTCTCATTATCGACGCTACCGCTACAATTCCATCTACCGTACAGTGCTGTCATCTCTGTGACGTATTGACAACGAACGCACGCTCATTTTAAAACAATGCACATGCTTCTATCTCTTACTAGCCTCGAGAAAAAGAATCGGAGGCCTTAGAACTTGAATGCACCTCGTATATATTTATTTCCCCAGATTTTAAACGGACTACTTCACACGCCTGAGATAAATAATTAATTTAAAAGAGTCTCATCAATATTATCAATATAATTCCTGAATGTAGTAAATTTTCACATTCTACATTATGCATTTTATTAGTCGCACATTTTTAGAACTGTATTTTTTAATTAGGTACAGTTTACTACATTTTATGGCCGCCTAAACGTGGGACATTATCCTGTTGTGGAATCATTTCTTCCACATTTTGCCTTTCAGGGTTTACTACAATATCCATCTTGTCACGGCGTGATTTCCGTGATTAACTAAGCTACTAGCTAGTTATATGGTATAATGTAGCCATCTAGGCTACTAGTAGTAGACTACACATCTCAGCGCATAGTTTCTTTTTAGTAGTTTAGCTACACACGCAAGCCGCCGCCGGTGTACCCCTCTTAGCCGGCAGATGTTTGAAGACGTTTTCTCATGACATTTGTCGCACTAGATGGGTATATTAACAGCGACGTACGTAGCACTGGTACTTGTGCCTCGTACTTTAATAAGAACTAGGAAAAGTTCGATACGTAGAAGTTTCTAATACAATTTAAAAATGCGTTGTTTATATCCATCTGTATATATACAGATACGTTTTTAACATTTTGGTATTAATAACTTTTACATGAAAACATACAAAAAAACATATGGCTATGAAACCGGAAAGAAACAAAAATACTAAACCTGTAAAGCTACAATTAATTATGCTGAGTTGTGTAGATTACGGTCTTATTAAAAAAAATTACAAATAGACAAATTCATTATGCTAACACCATGATGAATAATAATCATGTAAAAATAAACGTGGGTAATGATGTCGAATTAAATTAAATTAAAACAAATTAGACCAAATTATAAATACAAAAGTATTTCTAATAATATAAAATATTATTAAAAATGGGGTGTGAAGAACACAATACCCGTTATATATTTGTAAATGTATCTCCTCTCCAGAGACGCAGATACGTATTTCACCTTTCTACAGGATCGTCGGTACGCCCCTGCTGGAGAAGAGATACATTCAACCAAACATAACTACCTTGCTATCAAACAGAAATGATTAAGACAGAGCGTGAAAGAATATTCAGCGCTGTCTACATAATAACTGCCGAACTAAGCAACGTGTTTCTGTAGACGGTAACAACCATATCTATAAAAACTGTACTATCGTGTCTTCACTACTTGTCGGGCGAACCGAATGCGTATATATCAAAATAATTTGAAACATACATGAGTGGGTAAAACCACACCAATTTGTATAATACAAAAGTATTTCTGATAATATAAAATATTATTAAAAATGGGGTGTGAAGAACACAATACCAGTTATATATTTGTGAATGTATCTCCTCTCCAGAGACGCAGATACGTATTTCACCTTTCTACAGGATCGTCGGTACGCCCCTGCTGGAGAAGAGATACATTCAACCAAACATAATTACCTTGCTATCAAACAGAAATTATTAAGACAGAGCGTGAAAGAATATTCAGCGCTGTTTACATAATAACTGCCGAACTAAGCAACGTGTTTCTATAGACGGTAACAACCATATCTATAAAAACTGTATTATCGTGTCTTCACTACTTGTCGGGCGAACCGAATGCGTATATAACAAAATAATTTGAAACATACATGTGTGGGTAAAACCACACCAATTTGTATAATACAAAAGTATTTCTAATAATATAAAATGTTATTAAAAATGGGGTGTGAAGAACACAATACCAGTTATATATTTTTGAATGTATCTCCTCTCCAGAGACGCAGATACGTATTTCACCTTTCTACAGGATCGTCGGTACGCCCCTGCTGGAGAAGAGATACATTCAACCAAACATAATTACCTTGCTATCAAACAGAAATTATTAAGACAGAGCGTGAAAGAATATTCAGCGCTGTTTACATAATAACTGCCGAACTAAGCAAAGTGTTTCTATAGACGGTAACAACCATATCTATAAAAACTGTATTATCGTGTCTTCACTACTTGTCGGGCGAACCGAATGCGTATATAACAAAATAATTTGAAACAGACATGAGTGGGTAAAACCACACCAATTTGTATAATACAAAAGTATTTCTAATAATATAAAATATTATTCAAAATGGGGTGTGAAGAACACAATACCAGTTATATATTTGTGAATGTATCTCCTCTCCAGAGACGCAGATACGTATTTCACCTTTCTACAGGATCGTCGGTACGCCCCTGCTGGAGAAGAGATACATTCAACCAAACATAATTACCTTGCTATCAAACAGAAATTATTAAGACAGAGCGTGAAAGAATATTCAGCGCTGTCTACATAATAACTGCCGAACTAAGCAACGTGTTTCTATAGACGGTAACAACCATATCTATAAAAACTGTATTATCGTGTCTTCACTACTTGTCGGGCGAACCGAATGCGTACATAACAAAATAATAATAATAATAATAATAATAATAATAATAATAATAATAATAATAATAGGAGGAGATACATTCACAAATATATAACTGGTATTGTGTTCTTCACACCCCATTTTTAATATTTTATATTATTAGAAATACTTTTGTATTATACAAATTGGTGTGGTTTTACCCACTCATGTATGTTTCAAATTATTTTGTTATATACAAATTATAAATGTAATCGTCAGAAATTAGTATCCTTTCACTATAGTACGAGAAATTTGTAAAGAATTAAAATAGAAAAAATCAAAAATCCAACAGGTGGTCAAAAAATCGCTACTAATAATAAAGTGAAACCTTCCCCCACCTCTGTCTATGATAGCATTCAAAGAGTTCGGAAGATAATAATAATAATTGTTTATTTGCCCAACAGGTTCATACCCAGTAATAGGGAAAAACTGTGTAATACATACATACATATGACGAAACAGAAAAAAAGAAAAATATGGTAAAAGTCAATTTACAGATAGACATAAATAAACAAAAAAGTATACATTAATAAATTGTGTGGCAGTCACGAAATACTTAGGAACACATACGTAAACTCGTAATGATTTCACCAGTAAATATATCGCTGTAGATTGCATCAGCATTCCGCATCATATGGTAAACAGGTGATTTCAAGTTCTCAAGTTGAATGTACTCGTATAGCGAGTATTAACTGAAGGTACATTAAATCAAACAGCAGCTAATATCCTAGCGCAGTCAACACTATTGGTGATAAGTTTAAATAAATAACAAGCATTTTGTTCAATCCTCCGATCAGTTAATGTCTGGAACCCAAAACGTAGCCTTAGTTCATCGTAGGAAACATTTCTGTCTGGGTACACTCCAGTATTTTTGAAAATCAAGAATTTCAAAAAGCGTCGCTGTACACGCTCAATAGGAAGTTGCTGCGATATATAATGAGGGAACCAAACGACAGACCCATATTCCAATTTAGGAAGAACAAAAGCAAAATATAAAAACTCCAGAAGCGCAACGCCATTGAAATATTTACAAGTTCTAATAGTAAATCCCAACATTCTTGAGGCAGAACAAATTTTTTGAATGTGACTGTTAAACGATAAAGATGAATCAAATGATACACCAAGATCCTTGATTTCACTCATGCTGGTGAGTGGAACATCATAAATTGAATAGGAGGACAAGTATGGATGGTTTTCCCTAGTTAAAGTCATAGCATTTGTTAACGTTCAAAACAAGCTTATTACTTTCGGACCAATTGGCCAGTACACTCAAGTTATCCTGAAGCATGTCTACACCGCGTTGATTATGTATGCAATGAAAGAGCTTAACGTCATCCGCATATGCTAATTCTTGACAAGACATTAATGGAAACATCATTTATGTATATTTTAAAAAGCAAAGGTCCCAAACTCGATCCTTGTGGAACTCCAAATAATGTAACAAATTTCAATGACTTAAAACCATTATAGAAAACATATCCATATCTGTTGGATAGGTAAGAGTTGATTAACTTACAAAAAGCAATATTCAGACCAAAACAATTAAGTTTCTGTATAAGACGTTTATGATTAATTGTATCAAAAGCCTTGGAGAAGTCTGTATAAATAACGTCAACCTGTCCCTGGCAATCCAACTCTTCACATACGTATTGGGTAAAACTCACAAGATTAGTAGTAGTCGAGCGTCCTGTCATAAAACCATGTTGAACAGGTGATATATGGGAACGAACAAAAGGATAAATTTAAGATATAGATACATATATGAAATGCAATATACAATGTGTTCAGGTATAACAAATTATACATTTTTGAAAAGGGAAAGAAAAATTCTTTTCGATGGCGTCATAGCCAACAATGACCCCCCATAAAAACAATGAAACTTGACCATTGCAGCTAAACTACTATAGCAGTATTCAAAAATCTAAATACACCAGCAGATTCCTATTAAAAAAATGCCTTAAGGAAGTGCAAATTAAATTTGTCTTACTTTAAAAATTAATGAGTTATTAAAGAAAATCGAAAAAACAAAAATTTTTTTGCAATAGCACCCGAACTACATTAAATATTCAAAGCTAGTGTATAGGGTTTGGTATAGCTTTACCTCTGGAGTATTTGATCCCATTTAACCAAATCTCTAACTCTCATAATAAGCGAGATCCCCATGTTGAGAATGAATCTGTGGACACACTGTATAAACCGTATGAAAGCTAAAATTGGATTTGTAAGGAATAGTAAGTTAATTTCACAATGCAACAGATGCCAGAGATACATACACACATATTCTGCAACAACTACTCGCCTGTGTTCAATGTGCTTGAACTCATGTTACAGTTCAATGTACAAGAGAAATAAACCTTTCCGCAAAATTCATTAACTGTCCGGTTCTCATTTTGCCAACTGTAGAGGTTATGTTATTGCAAAAGAGCTCTAGAAAAAAAAAAGGATAAATATGATCAAATCAAGAAAACGAATCTCTTAGCCAAGATCTTTTATTTGTAATAAAGTTACAGCTGATATATCATTTCCTTAAGCTACTCCAAAAAATTCAGTAGAATCAACGCAAACGCATACAAAGATTCACATCTTCGCCTGAATAATCCATAATACAGCTTATATGGCCAACGATAAAACGAGCAAATCAATGAAAGAATCGACAGATTAGAAGCAAGACACACTGGTACTATATATAAAGAACGGATCATAATGGAATATAAAAATATAAGAATATCTACATAGAATGTTAATGGCATTCTAAACAAAAAAACACGACCTAGAAGTTTTCCTGAATTCTCAACATATAAACGTTTTGTCTTATGTAAGAAACACACCTATATACCTCACTAAGAATCAAACAATGATTTGATGTCAGAACACTCCGCTGTTATTGCAGCGGTCAATACAGGTGTACAAGAAGAAGGAGTGCTTGCTAAATTGCACAATTACAAAACTGATTGGAATGCTTTCAGAAGCATAATTAACGAAAAGGTAATTTCTTTCAGTGAAATCTACTTCACTACTATAATTCAAAATGCTGGTTAGGAGGCAACACCAACAATATCCTAAAAACAGAAAACAACGAATTATCTTCCAAATATTCGAAAAAAAATTAAAGAAGACGTCTAAGGAGCATTTGGCAAAACTCCAGACACGCTACCGGCTGAACAAACTACAATCGTGCCACTAGAAAATTAAAAGAATGTCTACGGGAGTTAAAAAAACGACACATTTTAAGAATACATTCAAAATCTAATCTCCTATTGAAAATCCAGGCTACGCCCTTTAGAAATTGACAAGAACACTACCACAAACGGGAGAGCAGATATCACCTATTCGAAAAATGGATGGAAGCTGGGCAAAACCGGACAAACTAAAGGCAGATATTTTTGCAGAATATCTTGAATAAGTATTTCAACCATTACCACCTTTAGTAGAAAATATTGATGATGAGATAACTGCGTTTCTCCAAGCAGTAAAGAAAACCCTCAAATTTTCCATCATCCTATCGATCAATTAATCTCCTGCCGAAAATATTTAAAATTACGGAAAAACTATTGGCAAAAAGGTTAATGGGCATTGTCACAGGCAAAAACTTGATACCTGAACATCTGTTGGGTGTTAGATCATAGAAAGATTCCAATCAATACTTTGTGACAAATAGAGACGTACGGCATGATTTGGATATTTATACAGTAAAGGAGACGATCAGGGTATGCAGTAGGTGCTATCTTCAACGACTCTAAAGACATGCCAATCCACCAGTGGCGGCTCGTGAGTTATGAAGGAGGGTGTGTACAAAAAAAACTTGCATATTTTTTGTACATAAAATCCATTCTCCTATTTTTCATGCTGGAAAAGACGTCTATGACTTTGTTGTCAAAATCCGGGATAGACTGAATGAACTTCTTTTCTATTGATAGGACCGCCAATGCGTTCAATCGATCTTCTGACATTGTGCTTCTCAGAAAAGTTTTAATGTGTTTGAAGGTGGAAAAACATCGTTCACATTATGCTGTCGACATGGGCGTTGTACAAATAATATCCAACAGTTTGTATGTTTCCGTCAAAACCTTTTTTAGATTGTTGTCTGTTATGAACAGTAAAAGAGGCAAAACACCACATACGTCACACATGTCATCGCGCTTATAAATTACTGAAAGTTCACTTTTCAATTTTACACTGTCCAACATACGATAATGTTTCACAGTTTCATCAATTTTTTTTTTTTGTGAAAATGAATGACTATAAGTTTTAAAATTTTGAGAATCATATAATTTTGCTGTACTTAAGTGATCCCTAAAATCATATCGGTTGCTAATTTGGCTTAAAATAGTGTCACATACTTCCTTTGCAATAACAGTTCTGCTATCTCCAGCTGTCGTTTCTAATCTTTTCCTTGCACGTTCTTCATTATTGCGTTCTAGATTGTCATTGTCAGTAGCATTTCTTAAATTTCTAATGTGAATAATTTGCTGTTGGAATTGTTCAATTGCCTTTTGTAGTTGAGAACTGTCAATCCCGCGCATTTGAGTCTGATTAAATAATATTTCAATATGTGGCATGACGAAATGAAATATTTTCAACCAGTAGAGAAATTCCGGGCAATTTAAATGTTTCAATAAACCACTTGCCTCACTAAACGCCTAACTGAATCAATCCCATCTTCGTCAATAATTTTGTCTAAACATTCTTTGAAAGAATCCTGGTGTTCAAATAATGTGTTCACAGTTCGACTTTTGAAAGTCCAGCGTGTAGGAGCAGCACGTGGTAATCTACGTTTGACTATTTCATCAAGAATTACCGTTCGTTTTGGCGATCGAGAAAAAAACTGGAAAATGTTTGCAAATTTGCAAAGAAAATTTTTACATTTTTATTGCACTGTGCCGCTCGTTCAATAATTAAATTAAAATGATGCGTATTATATGCATGTGGAAATGTGAAAATGTTTTTTTGATAATAGCTTGGACACCATTTGTCTTACCACTCATCACGGACGCCCCATCGTAACTTTGAGCGATTAGTTTATTGTTATTAGACCCAGAAGGAGAATTTAATTAATTAATTAACAGTTTGCAATTCATTCAGCAATGTTTTTGTTAATATATCAGCATTATGTCCACCCGGCTTAAAAAAAGACTAAAAGCGTTCAAAAATTTGTCTATTAAATACGTATCGAATAATAACAACCATTTGCTGATTATTAGAGGTGTCTGTAGTTTCATCGGCCTCCAAAGCAATGAAATTTGCAGATTTAATTTCTTTTAATATTTGCTGCTTGTAAATTTGCCACATTGCATCTAGCAATTAGTTCTGAATAGTTTCTGAGGCGCCTTTAAACACTTGTGAACCTTACATATTGCTATGAATAGTGTATTTTATATTTGATATGCCACCATCCACAACTAGTCTTCCCAACTAGGTTACTCAGCCGGTTGATTTCCAAATATGAGACTTCTAACTTCTCGGGTTCCAATAAGGAAAAACGTGACTTTCTAGAAAGTTATTTAAGCGCCAGTAAAAAGTTCACTATTTAAATTATATACTTATATGATATAGGTTACTTATTTTTAATTAAACAGCAGTAAAGGTATATGAAATGAAACGAGCACAAGATAAAATTTAAATGAATATTTATTACAAAAATAAAAAAGAAAAAAAACTGTCTTTATAAAGTATAAAGATATTGTATCTTTAAATAATACATGAGGTAAAATATATCCACTGTATAATTGACCGCTAAGTGGATGAAAAAACTTCCTCTTAATTCCGAACAAACTTATCTAAAAATAATAAAGTTTATTTTTAATTTCTCCCCAGAGAACCCCACTGTATAATTAAATCTGATACACGACAAAATCTACGCATGTGCAATCATCAAACACAAGAAAAAATACCCTTGATTCCAAGCGAGCAAAATTTTACAATTTATAATAATTTTTTATAACATAGAAATCTAATAATAATCTTTATTATTTCTTCTTACTATTTAAAACAATTTTCTACTTGTTCCAAAACAATAGAACTACAATTAATATAATCTGATTTTTAAATTTATGTCGACATAAAAAAATTATTCTACTTACAATTTGGAGACATACGAGAACAGTTGTTTAATCTTATAAAATCATCAAATTACGAGAATAAAAATCTCTAAAATGTATCGGGAATTGAATATCAAAATGCAAACAACTAATTAACACATTCAAATCAACCCGAACTAATTTAACTATATTATATATATATATATATATATATATATATATATATATATATATATAAAAGTGTATAGATAATTTCTTAGCCGTTTATTAAATATAACAATTGATAAATTATTGGAGTTTTTTGGCATTTATATGAAATGTTTACAAATATCAAATTAGAATGTATGTAATTGCAGAGTAAGTGGGGATGTAAACATTGCTGTCTACAAATTACAAAGCAAATCATACGAAATTTTTTTATTTAAAAAATATGGTCTACGTTGGGACTCGAACCCAAGTCTACAGCTTGCCGGGCTGTCGCTTTTACTACTAAGCCACAATAGATAGGTTCAAGCTATTTAGAAATGTATTTCTAATTCAATCGATCCGGAGTTTGAAATCTTACATGTACAAAATAAATCGCATAAATTAGACCTCTTACAAGTCCTGGAAATAAATAAAAATTAAAAGTCTGGGAATTTACTGAATGACCAACTAGATATAAATAGTTCTCCTTTACTAAACTTATTTAATTAATTAATTTAATTTAATTAGGGGTTTTCCATGTGATTATTGTGTTTGAATGCCGAATCTCTTCCTTTCTTTGTTAACAGCTTATCGTTTCTTTCTTTATATACCCGTAATTACCAAATTTATGTGCATACACTCATTTCATTTGTAGAATAATCATTATACCATCGTCGTTTGATAAAGCTACAGTGTTTAGTAAATATACATTTATATAGTGAAGATTAAATAAATTAATTGTTTTGTTTTATTTTACATCGTAATAAGAGAATAACTTTAGGAATGATCAATGATCATGACTATGTTCATTTCATAAAATATTCTTTTTAGATTTGATAATATTTTAATGCATTACAGTAAGCAGAAAAAGACATTTCATAAAATTTCTGTTTTTAAAGTTTCTTCTTCTGTTTCCTAAAAGAGAAAGTAAATCTTTGTGAAATATAAAATAATAATAATTTTTCGCATATTCATTATAAATAATATTTATCAATATTTGAAAATTGTAAAAGAAAATCTAATTGGGAACATAACGTATTAATTTATAGGTTGCCTTGCGAGTATTTATTTCTTTAAATTTTCCTAAATATAAATATGTATATGTATAGTTTATTTCAAATTATAAGAATATGACTTTGAACGGCTTTAATGTTTTTATTTCACCACCTGCGGCAATAACTACCTGGCCGGTCAATACGATTATCTTTTACGCAAACAAACTGCTGAGGTCCGTAATGACAAAATTTAAGTAAATTGTAATTACTGCAATTTAGATTAAATAAAATTTAATAATAATATAAGTACCAACAGTTGTTAATTTGAATATATAGTTATTATATAATATAGATAAATAGTCATTAAATTACAATTTAGATGAAATAAGTGCTTATATTTATTAAACAAAATTTAAGTAAATATAGTTAGGAGAGTTGGTATATATTACATCTAATATTGAGTCTATTTATCATTTATTGTTAATCTTTACTGCTTGTATATATTGTATTGTATGTACGAGATGTATACTGCTGTATACATATTTGATTTTTCTCTCTTTACTTAACGAAGATGTGGCGACCTTTTGCTGAAAGTGTTAGTGATTATGATGTGGATAGTGATAATACTGTTGGAGCACGACAGAGAAAGCATATATCAGAAGATGAAAAACAGATAATTTTCAATGTCTATCATACCCTGATGGAAGAAAATAACGAACACAAACCCAGAACATTCAACGAACGTCGCAATTAACCAAGGTGCCTTTTGGAACAATATATAATATAATTAAGAATAACGCAGGGCCTCGAAAGCAAAGAAGTGACAAAGGAGCACCGAGAAAAATTGAAGAGTATGAAATTGATACTATTAGGCAGCAAGTATACTCCTTCTACAGAGGAAATGTTGTATCTACACTTGACAGCTTACATAAAAGAATCAGTGATGAGCCTATAAATATTCAGTGTTCTAAAGCAACCTTGTAGCGGACGCTAAAGAAAGCTGGTTTTAAGTTTGGCACTATAGACAAACGTCACACGATTATGGAAAGCCCGAGGTTACAGAAACTTCGATATGAATACTTAACGGCAATTAGAAGGTATAGACAGGAAGGACGATTAATATATTATTTAGACGAGACGTGGTATGACACCCATGACACAATTTGCAAAGGTTGGGTGGATAGTTCAAGTATGTGTCAGTTGGACGTGCCGGTTTCGAGAAGGAATAGAATAATCATTCTTCATGCTGGGTCAGAAAAAGGATGGATCGGACAGCCGCTATTATCTGCTAAAAATGTTAAATCCTCAAGTTTAGATTACGATGAAGATATGACATCATCTTTATTTGATGAATGGTTTTGTGACACTTTGCTGCCAAATTTACCAAAAGATTTTGGTAGCATTTTTAGAAGTAAATGATTTATATTTTGAGGATCATTATACAAAAAAACAATTAATAGAGGTGATGAAGACAAAAGAATATTTAAAGGATTATTATGTGGATAACATTGCATTTTCAATCCCATTGAATTGATGGACTCAACTGAAGAATACCATAAGACGAACAAATCAAACACCGAAATTTAGTGAAAGCAGTGTAACACACATAAAAAATGCCATGGAACATATAACTGCTGTAAATTGGAAAAATGCTGTTAAACACGCAATAGCAAAAGAGGACGAATATATACGCATGTACAAAATAGTAGCACTTTTGATTATAAATTTGCAATACGATTCAGACACAGACACCGATTTGCAAGACGACTCAATCACAGATGATTTATGAAATGCGGTGACACAAAAATTTTATTGTGTATTACAAATAAATTAGCTTTATATATCTATATGTATCCACTACACATGTTGCCACACGATTTGTAATTTTTTCTTTGTATATAAACCCAATGTATATACTTGAAATTAACAGCGTTTTATTATTATATTATAGGGCCCTAATTTATAGTCAATACGGCCCCTAGATTCATACGTTGCAAATAGGTAAACCGTACGCGTTTAATAAAGAGACCAGGTATAATAATTAATAATTATCATCACAGAAGGTGGTGTAATAAAATCATTAGAGCCATTCATTGTCATATTCTTATAATTTGAAATAAACTATAAGGTAATATTGAACGTAAAGATTTTCTACCTGCAATAGTGGGTACCAACGAAGGGAAAGTAGTTTTGATGTAAGCTCCTTCATAGAGGGAGACCATTAATTTTGCGAGGAGGTAACTGAAATTTTCTACAAAAATATTGATCGCTCCTTGTCCAATAATTATTGTAGCTATTTGAATAATAATAAAAAAAACTTCAAGTATTCCTAATAAATAGTTATTTATGATACAAGTGTGTGAAGTAAGGCTTTTATGCATGAATTGCGAAGTTTAAAGCACGAACCAAAGGCGAGTGTTTTAATCGCAAGGAGTGCATAAAAGCCTTTCACACACGTGTGTCATACAATATTTTATCTACGACCTAGTTAAAAAAAAAATTATTCAATCAACTTTTTCAAATTTACATTAATTGTCAAATTTGTACAGTTATTAATGTTACTAATTATTACATTTGGAATATTTTCTTTTCTTTCTTGGTGCACTACTACTTCTCTTGTAATAGTGTGTGTTTGAGATGTCGATGGCTGAAGTTGTTGATTTCCTATTCCAAAGATTTTTCTCGATGTTTCTTTTTTATTTTCTAGGGAATTTTCAACATAACCTTCTGCAACGGTGGAGGATTTCCATCCTCCATCCCGTTTACCTGCAGAAATATTAGCACCCGAGTCTGCTAATAAGGAAGCAGATGAACGTCTGAAGCTATGTCCTGTATAGCCATCAGGATCAGTTAGATTGAGAAATTTAGCAATTAGAGAGGGTATTTTGCCAAATTGATTAATACCCACGGGCTGTTTCGTACACTTATTATTTCTATAGAAGACGAAAAGTCGTTTGTGATCAGTTACTGCTGGACGCAAAGAAGCATATTTTCGATAGATTTGCAAAAAACTTGGAATTTTATCCTTGTTGTCAACAACAGTAAAAGTTCTAGGTATTTTATTTTTGCATTCCCGGATAGTTATTATTAAAGCTGTTCCTGCATCTTGAATATCATCTGTTTGAATTTCTGACAACTCTTGTCGACGACATGCTCCTGAAATTCCAAATAGTGCCACAACCTAGAAAGTTATTTTATAAATACAATTCATTAATTAAAATTTATAATTCCTTACCTTCATCAATAGAAATTGGTTATCTGGAGCTTCGTAGATAAATTTTTCAATTTCTTGTAAATGAATATTTTTGATTTTTTCGGTTTATTATTTTCTGATGTACGTTTTAAAAAGGCAATCAGTTTTGTGTATTTGCTGATATCGATGCTCTTATTTATGTTGAAAGTCGCCTTGAGCATCGAATAGTGTGACCACAAGGTCGAAGCCTTCGAACTATTGGACTTCTCCGAAAAGTAAGCGATGAAGACGTTTTCCGTATAGTTTCTTACGTTTTTTCTGTTACACCAATCTAAGAAATCCTTGTACGTATTCATATATAACTTTTTAGATTTAACGGGTAACAAGTTTGAAGTTATGTTATTGGCTACATGAGCGATTTCTGGAGGTGTACCCTAATAATTCTTCGTGATCCGTAATAATCTCTGACATTTCTGGTAACAAGTTTGAGGTTATGTTGTTTGTGGTTTCAGTAATTTCGGCAAATTCTTCCTCATCCATAATGATCTCTCTAAATAATCAAAATGTGGGTTTAAATACCATTGAATTCGCAATAAATTAGTTGTTTCTCACCGTTAGGACTGAAAAATTGTAATTTACAGACTGCACAATAGACAAAATCACTTTTGTTTTGTTTGTTGTCGCTTGGCGTCGTTGTCAACAGAAATCATTTAATAATGATAGTCCCATTTAATTTACATTGGGTTTTTACGCATGATTTAATTCATTTACGCACGATTTATTTAATGTAGCTCTTTACACAGTTATTAAAAATTTATTAAATAAATTGTTAATTATAGGATGGTCGTAGATAAAATATATTAATAGTAGTTAACAAGTTGATATTTTTAAGCGAAACTATATATTCATTATTATAGGCGTCTAAATAAGCTTCGTCTGAATCCTATCTACATAATTTTGAATAATCTTAAAATGCGAACGCAATTTCTTAGTACGTACATTGAACGCTATCGAAGGTTTTATTTTTTTCAGTAGATCAAAAGGCTGCGCGTGCACGAAGATTATAAAGGAACTATAACAAAATTTCGTGATGATATAGCTTTGTTAGAAGTGGAAAAATTGGAAATGAGTAATCAAGTCCAGCCGGTTTGTATCGATTGGAGTAACTTATACGAAGCTAGAGATTTTGTAGAAAATAATAAGGCAGTGGTAAGTAATTCCATTATGTATTGAAATACCACGATATACTACATACCGCATGTGTCAAATATCATTAGGCATAGGGAATAGGTATGAGTACATACGACGTATATGTATATGGAAAAGCCGATCCAATGCCGGCGAAGACCGCGCCGGCCGGCAACGATTGTCTCCGATTGTTTCGCAAACGATTTCCTGATTTATTCCAATGTTTTGAATGGCGGGAAGAATTTGATTTTTCAGTATTTTGAGATACTTGTCGGCATTTAATATACCATCAATAAAATAGAGGCCTATAGAATGGTCACCTAAAATACCTGCCCAAACGTTTAGTTCTTGAGGATACTGAGTGCGATTTGCAAAATGCCGGTGTTGATTTTCCGAAGCCCAATATCGAAGAACAGAGGGATTGTGCTTTCCGTGTAATGGAAAAGTTGATTCATCGGTGAAGAGAATATTTTTAACGAAATTTTCATCTCGATGTGTCTTTTCCATAACGACTTGACAAAACTTCATTCTCCGGAAATTATCCTCCGGAAATATTTCTTGAGTTTTCGAATATTTGAAACATTTTAAACCATTGCGTTTTCAAATACGTGAAATAGTTGTGTTACTTGTACTCAATTCCTCGGCAGCACTTCTAGTAGATCTCTTCTTATCAATTTCCACAATACTACAAATTAATACATCCCGCCGTTCTCTTTCCTCAATTTTTTGTGGTGATACCTCTCTTGGTTTGCATTTCGTACAATTATTGAGACAGAAACAAGTTTCAAATTTATTATAAATTGTTTGTCTGCAAGGTACAGAACGATCTGCAAAAGTCAGCGCAAACAAATTCATGCACTGCATTGCAGACTTGCCAGCATAAAGCCATTTTACTAACTGAAGCTTTTCAGTGGGCGTATAAAGAGCCATTATACATTAATTTTATTGTACGCTTTCAAACTGTAACGGCCGCAGCTAAACTGAATGCAAAATTTCCAGTCAATCGGTATCTGAGACAATCGTCAGTCGTCGCGGTCTTCGCTGGCATTGGACTGGCTTTCTCATGTACGTATACATTGTATGTACTCATACGTTGATTCTCTATGCCTAATGATATTTAACACATACGGTATATATAGACAGGAATATATACGACAAATATATTCTTATAATACAATCCTAAAATGTACAAGTTTGAATTAAAACTACGAACACTATTAGCGAGTGGATGTTTTCCATGATAAAATTCCAAAGAAGGTATTGTTAGGATAATATGAATATTTCCCATTTAGTAATTTTTCAAATTTTGTCGTTCAGTTGATGAACTTGTGGCGCGCGTAAAATTTAAAATTAAAAATCGAATTCAATATCCCAAAATACCACATATGATTAATTAGATGTTGAAAGGTACTAAGTAACGTTTTCGGCCATTTTGAGGTTTTGCACGATAATAGTATTTCTATCATATCCCGATCGTTATACGTAGAAAGGGTCTATGTGCGAGCATCGAGTGTTGTTGTGGGCACAACTCTAAACAAGATTTATTGTTGAAAGGGACCAAGTGACGTTAGTTGGTACCTTTCAACAACAAACGATGTATTGCTTCCTGTATTATCGGCTTTATAAATATGGCTAACACAGTAACATTGCTAATGTGAAGAAGTGCAGTGTGTTAGTGCCGTTAGTTCTTATTTTAATCATACTTTTTAATCATGGAACGTGAATCAGAGTCTTCGGAGGCAGGTGCAGAAACTGAAGTGTCGTTGCATAACAAAAGGAAAAAAGGTGTACGTAATACTGACGTATACAGCAGAAATGTCATCAAACGGAGCAGAGTAGAAGGAGTTGCTTATAAAGGCTACAACGGTAACAATGTTGTTGCAAAGAAAATTGGTGTTCCTTGCCGTTAATTCCCTTTCGTATGAATAAAAACAAAATTTAATAATAACGCTCCTCTATAACAGATGCCCGATGAAATGCTTCGAAAAATTGGCGAGGATCAGAGGAACGACATAAAATTTTATGCCTTAAAAACAAAAGACGAGCAAGACATTTATTTACCAGATAGCATAGAAATACGTAATGTTCAACGTCGGGTTACACCAAATACCAATAATGAGGATAGCAATATCTCGAGATGTTGTTCTTTTGTTCATTTTGTATCTATTAATGGTAGAAGGTTGAAAGTATGCAAAACGCGTTTATAAGTTTACACGACACTGGAGTGAAAAGATTAAAGCGCATTAGAAATCTTCTTAAAAAAAAATGAAACTCCTGGTGATAAGCGAGGTACAAATCAAAAACGCATGCAATAAAGGAAGAAATTAATATTTTAATACGCCAGCATATTCAATCTTTTCCTATTTACAATCCAAGGCTAACTTTAAAAATTATGCACAAGATGTATTCTACAGAATATCCTGATGCTCCAGTGAGTTATAGCTACTTTGTCAAATATTTCCATGAAAATTTTATTCTTCGTTTTGGACGTCCCCAAATAGACACTTGTTGTAAGTGCGAAGCACTTAATGTGTAAATAAAAAGCCCGTCTCTTGGGGATGCTGCCAAGAGAGCAGATATTGCTGAATTGTTGGTACATAAGAGAAGAGCAAAGAAATTTTATTGTTCACTGCAACAATCTACCGAAGAATGTAAAAACTGAGATGAAATGGTACCATTGGCTTTCGATTTCATGCAGAACGTCCATCTCCCTGAAGTTCCGGTGCAGGACTTGTTTTATTTAACTCAAATGACCGTTAATATATTTGGCATTCATAATTTGAAAACAGGTCAGGCATTTTTCTACATTTACCATGAAGGACTGGCCTATAAGGGACCAAACGAAGTTTGCTCCTTCGTGTTGGATTTTATTAACAACTGCCTCCCTGAATCAGTAACAGAACTTCGGCTGTATTCTGACAATTGTCCAGGGCAAAACAAGAACCATACCATGGTACGTATGTGTATGGCATTAGCTGAAACAGGTAGATTATCAGAGGTATCTTTTTACCCTGTGATAGGGATTTTGGATTGATTAAAAAAAAATTAAAGCAACACGATAGGATCTTCTCCGTCCACCAATATACTCAACTGGTTGTAACATCCAGTGCAAAAAAACATTTTACAGTAAAAGAAACTGCTGCTGAAGATCTTCTAGATTTTAAAAATTGGTGGACAAAATATTACAAAAAGCAATCTCTTTCATTCGAGACCAATAAGAGAAGCGTTCCAAGAAACCAGAATCATTTTCTATATTCCAGTTCCACTACTTTCTTCACCAGTCATCGAAACCAGGATATCTGGTCGATTCAGAATATCTCAATAGTTTCGCGTATCATACATTTCCACTGGATATGCCTCGAAGTAATGAAGAATTACCTCACACCAAAGCTTATGCTGAGGGAAATGTTTCCATACTGGAAACCAAGATAAAGATAAAGAGGAATATAAAGAATTTTACTCCAACATTATCCGCTGTTGGCCAACGAAGAAACCATCCAAACACGCTAAAGAGTAATAAATATTTCTATGAAATATCAGGTTTGTTTTAACAATATGTATTCATTGTTCAAAAATTATTAAATCAGTGTTTTGAATTAACACTACTTGCTATTTTCGCGTTAGATGCAGAAAGGGCCTAACTATGCTTTTTTGTTTTTTAATAACAATTGTTGGTGTCTTAGTACCATGGCTAAGTTATCTTCTTTTTTTTGTACACAAACAATATAAAACCATTCCCACAATAATATCTAACGATAAATCTGACATAAGAAAGGTATTCAGTTTTTTTAGTTTTTCTCAAAACTGCATAAAAGTTGCATAGTACCTTTCAACATCAACTGATTCGATTATTATTTCTTCATGTAGGTACCTCGAATAGATTTATTACTAAACTTACTATAAGTTCAGTTTGTTATTGTTGTTTTGTAATTTCTTCTATTGTACTTTTTTCCATTTATTAAATTATTTCTAATTTTGTATGTTTGGGCATTTCGGTCTTAATAATTCTTTTTTAAATTATTCATTAAAAGAATAATAAAAAAACTGTTATAGTAATGGCGTTTCATAGTTTATTTACTAATTTACTAAAACACTTGGTATATTTGTTTCACAAAATGTATTTAAAATATCTCTGACATATGTTTCGACTTATTCAGTCATTCTCGAAGAGTCATGTAAACTAAGTAAAAAGTATACTCCTACCAATATTGATGAGTTATTTTTTAAAAGGTTTATTACAGCATCGATTGTGGGGGTATTTGAAAAATTCAACTGCGTGTTTGTGACCTGTCTGTTGAGATTTATGGCTTTTTTAATTTCTGAAATTCTAAGAAGTCAAGCCTTTTACCCTTATTACAAGAGTGTAAAAGTTTGAAATTATTAGCATTAAACAGATGAGTATTTTGAATACAGTGTTCCGCGAATCCCGTAACCATATTGCCATGTAGAATAGAACTTCTATGTTCTTTTATACGTTCTTTTATAGAGCGTCCTGATTGACCAATGTATACCGCGTCACAATCACTGCAAGTTAATTCATACACCCCTGACTTATCACGCAATTCTGTTTTTCCTTTATTGTTAACTAGAATATTTCCTAAATTGCATTTATTTACTAGGATGACATTTAAACCTAATTTATTAAGTATATTAGAAACTTTATTGCTAACCCCAGGTATATAGTTTAGGGTGTGAAACGCTTTGTTAGTTTTTGTATAAGTATGTCCGGAGTAAAAATTTTTCTTAAGGATAGCGCGTTGTTTTTTGTAAATCATTTTGTCTAAGAATTCTGTTTTGTACCCGTTGTTTCTAGCTATAGTTTTCATGGTATATACTTCTTTTTCGAAGTTCTCATTATTTAGAGGGAAATTAATCAGTCTGTGTATGAAACTGTGAAATGCTGACATTTTTATATTCCACGATTGGTTGGAATTTGCCGGAATTACTGTATCTGTAGTAGTGGGTTTTCTAAAGATATCAAATTCAAATCGTTTCTCAACTCTTGTTAATTTTAAGTCTAAAAAGTTAATCGTTCCGTCTACCTCTTTTTCTATTGTGAATTGTATTTTATTATTAAGGGAATTTACATCATTAAGAAATTGATCCAACTGTCTTTCAGTGCCCGACCACAAGCACAAAATATCGTCTACATATCTGCCCCAAAAGGAAATGTATTTTAATAGTGGACTGCGGTTGAAATTATTAATGTGTTTATCTTCAAAATCTGCTAGATATAGTTCAGCGAGTAAAGGGCTAAGAGGGCTACCATAAAAACTATAGCTAGAAACAACGGGTACAAAACAGAATTCTTAGACAAAATGATTTACAAAAAACAACGCGCTATCCTTAAGAAAAATTTTTACTCCGGACATACTTATACAAAAACTAACAAAGCGTTTCACACCCTAAACTATATACCTAAATGCAATTTAGGAAATATTCTAGTTAACAATAAAGGAAAACAGAATTGCGTGATAAGTCAGGGGTGTATGAATTAACTTGCAGTGATTGTGACGCGGTATACATTGGCCAATCAGGACGCTCTATAAAAGAACGTATCAAAGAGCATAGAAGTTCTATTCTACATGGCAATATGATCACGGGATTCGCGGAACATTCAAAATTCTCATCTGTTTAATGCTAATAATTTCAAACTTTTACACTCTTGTAATAAGGGTAAAAGGCTTGACTTCTTAGAAATTTTAGAAATAAAAAAAGCCATAAATCTCAACAGACAGGTCACAAACACGCAGTTGGATTTTTCAAATACACCCACAATCGATGCTGTAATAAACCTTTTAAAAAATAACTCATAAATATTGGTAAGAGTATACTTTTTACTTAGTTTACATGACTCTTCGAGAATGACTGATTAAGTCGAAACATATGTCAGAGATATTTTAAATACATTTTGTGAAACAAATATACCAAGTGTTTTAGTAAATTATTCATTATGTTTCACCAAGAGCCAACCGTGAATTCTATACATTATGTTTATTTACTATATTTTCAAGTGCTACAAAATAGTTTTTTAAATGTAAAGTCAAATAATCTTTTTTGATTTAAATTATGTTTAGGCTAGTTACTTTTTCTGTGTTTTAGTACCATGCGTGTGTACATGGTACAAGTTTCTTTCTTTGCACATCTTAACCAAATGACATTTTCTAAATGAATGACATTGGTGTATGCAAACAAAATTAAAAATACGTCCAACAGAAAATACTGATATAATAATTAATACAAAATAGGGTATAAAGAGAACATATTAAGAGTATTATCAGAAGAAACAATGTCATTTCTTTATAGGTTGCTGGATGGGGAAAAACTGAGGAAGGTTCTTCGCCTGCTGAGGTTTTGAAAAAATTAATTGTGCCTTTTAGATCGACCGACACCTGCCGAAAATTCATGGAACCATCCTTTTTTAGTCAATATTATTCCAGCGATAAGATTTGCGCTGGTTACAAAGATGAAGGTAATTTTAAGAAGGGGAGAGCGGGACGGCGCGGGATTCTGGGGTGGAATGTGTGGGAGTCTAAATCTTGCTACACGTTTCAAACAATCGTATAATGTTCATTGAGGCGAATTGCGTCGCACGTAGTAGTGGTTGCTATTTACAATGATAGTGTTTTGTGTCTAGACGAATGAAATTCATAAAAAATCTACTATTAAGTAATGTCACCTCTGACATAGCAAGATAATTGCTGTACTTACTATTTTTTTTCTGAAGTTTACATTACTCTAAAAATTTAGTATATCTTTACCTTCAAATACTTCTAATGATAACTTGCTGTTGACAAACATGACGGCCATTACTCGCATGTTTTCTAGAATAATGATGTCGGATCGTAGTAATAAGGGCAGAACGGAATGGAACTCTATGCTCAGTGATATCCCATTTCATCCCAACATCACGCCGGTGTGATTTTTATACTAGTGTTACTGAAGTTTCACAAGTTTTCATCTGCAGATAGTGCGTACGTGTGTACGAAGAACCGTGTCGGCGCGATCATCAGACGGGAAATGAAGTACCATTTGGCGTCCACCTGCTATCAGATACCGGCGCTAGAAAGGTATTTTGCCAAACGACGCGAAATCCATAATACACAATTTGATAGATGGAACTCGTAAGCTATCTGAAAGATGTGAAAAACACCATGTTAAGGAACTTCGTCGCCTAACATATCAGTGTGTAAAAAAAATAGTTATCCACATGCCTAAAATAAAATTTGGCGATGGCAGGAGAAGACTGATCCTACCTAGATCTGAGCCTTAGAAAACCAGAAAACCTTAGAAGCGACATCTGGGGCACGAGCTATAGGCTTCACCAAAGTACCGGTATCAGAGTTTTTCTGTTTGGTCAATAAAATTCCAGACGATCATGTACTCGTTTTCGAACTGCGACAAAACCAGGTATAACCATAATGTCGAAACAGTTTCCTAAAATCATCACCGCTAAACGACAACTCTAGGTAGGTGTTTTGACATCTGCTGAATGAGGAAACACTATTACTGTCGCGATATGTTGCTCTGCGGTCGGTGTCTACATGCCTTCGATGCTGATATTTCCTCGAAAAAAACATAGCTAATGCAAAATCGATCTGCCACCAAGAGGGTGAGCTGAAGTAAGCGCAGAATGGATGACAATATATGTATTCTACAAATTGTTCCAGTGGTTGATCCAGTTTTAAAATGCGATTAAAAAGAACCCTTGCTTCTACTACTCTATTAATGTGCATCACGCTCAACAAATGGCTGATTGATCTAGCTTGTGTAACACCTGAGGAGGCATCATAGGAAACACTATTATAGGTCCATTCCTTTTTAATACTACTTTAAACTGTGAAATCTACACAAATTTCATACAAAATAATTTACCATTGCTGTTAGAAGGCCTACCAGATAACATCATAAGGAGATTGTGGTACCAACATGATGGTGCACCTGCACATTACGGTGCTATTGCAAGAGCACATTTAAATAGGGTATTCACCAATAGGTGGGTTGGCAGAGGAAGCTTTATAAGCTGGCCACCGCGATCACCAGATCTAACCCCTTGTGATTTCTTTCTGTGGCCTACTGTAGAAAATATAATTTACGAAACACCTCTGATAACGGCAGAGAACATGCAGCAGCGAATCAGAAACGCTTTTCTTCAATTAAGTGAAAACAACATGGCTCAAAATGTAAGTCTGTCGATGCAGAGGCGATTAAGAGCATGTGTAGAGCAGAATGAACATATATTTGAACACATTTTAAATTAATTTTGTTTTATTATGGAAAAATTACAAAATGTAATTCTAAAACTATTAATAAAGAATGAAAAAACAGGTGTTTGTAAAAGTTACTTTGTTTGATAGCATTTCATGGCCAACCAACTATTAGATGCAGCACCACATGTTGAATATTATAAACATAGGTATATCCCATTAAAGGGTTATAACTTCGAAAATACTAGAAATAAGTATGTTATTGGTACCATTTTAACGGCAATTTTACAAGGAATTTGCTGACTAATAAAAAAATTATAGGTTCAATTCAAAAAAAAAAGAGAAAATAGCCTTTAAACTTCGATAACTTTGGCACGACATATTTAACACCTTGTATATGTTGTCACGTTGTTCACCCTCAAAACATATAACGTGTTAGTCCATAAATTGGCAACAAAAGAGTTACGTGAGGCACTGCACCCATTTTCAGGCTAAGACTTAAAGTGTTAGACGCTGCAACTGTCAAGATTTTAAAAAAATTTGCAATAAAACCTAAACTAACAGTTGTAAGTGCACATTGTCATATTTCATTGCAAATATAATTTGGGTGGCTATCATCATAATAACAAGAAAATATAGCAATCTATTAAAAAAAAAAAATTGAAAGTGGTTGCGGAAATTTGGAACAGCCTGTAAATATATAAATAAAAATAGAAAATGCACTGTTGCATACTACATGTGTACGTAATATTTCATTGCTACAACTTTATTAGTTTTCATGCTAAGCTCCGCCGACACAATATTGCCGCATCCGGTATACTACGACTATAACCACATAAATATGTAAGAAAATTAATTTTACAGCTATATATTTAAAGTCAAATTCCACAGGTAAATTATTTACAGTCTCTACTTCCCTAACACTTACATAGTCTAGTGACTTATTTATAAACATTGCTGCCCCGCTATGCACTGATGATTGTCTGCTGAAATGATTCACTAAGCCGAATCCACTAAGACTAATCGATCGAATATTATTATTGGTAAACCAGGGGTCTGTAATATACAAAATATCCACTTTTTAACTTTCTACAAATATTTCCACTTCCTTAAGCTTATTGGTCGGACTTTGCACAATTTGATGTACCATGACAAGACGACCTATATAATCGTCCTTTGCTGACTGTATGTTTCTTTTAAAAAAATATTTCCTCTGGAAACATTTCGTACAGAACGTATTATTTCGACAAATTTTTAATAAATATATTTTTTGGTACGATTCTTACAATGAATTCTGTCTCTTGTGTAATCACTAATCGAACCGAGATTATTAACACTTAAAATCTACACAAAATTATATTTCTGTGCCAAATTATATATCCTATAGTTTATGTGTTCTATAATAGCATTTAATTATGTATTGCAACAGCTAAAAGGGATAGTACTAATAATCACATTCGTATTTTGAGCATTTTCCATTATAATTCTGAACTGATACACCAGTTTTAATACGTCTTCACTTTCATGGCACTCTGATACATCATTAAAGCCAGCCATTATTATTAAAAACTTATTATTAAAAAAATCCTGTGACATATTTACTATTTCCCTAATTGCGACGTTTGGTTTAACCACATCAAATGCAGCGATTGCTTCCAATTTATCATTGATAAATTTACTGTAGTCACAACTCTGACTGTCACTTAAAACGAGTATCTGCTGTCGACTATTTTTACTGTTGTCACTATTCCCATCAATAACACTGCGTATTTCTATATTTGTATTTTTAACTGGTTCTTTATCATTTAAATAAATATTATTTCTATTATCAGGATAAAATAAAACAAATTTTAATGAATTTCACTTTTTAATTTACACCGTAACGATCGTTTCGCTCTAACCTGAGCTTCATCAGACATATAATTAACTTATGTACAAATTTTAACACAAATGTACCGTAACAAACACATGTTTTGTTTTTAATAGTTGAAGGAATGGGTACATTTTATTACTAAAATATCTATGCACAAAACTTTCAATACGGTTTATACAATACTGTTCTTAAGTAATAAAACTGGGGGTTTACATTATGTTACAGGGAGGCAAAAAAGTTCTATGGAAAAATACAATATATATATATATATATATATATATATATATATATACAATATATGACTGTCTGAATATCAAATAAATAAATTGAGTAAGGGTGAACAAATAATTATTTCTTTCTAATTGATCATTGAGGATCTTGTCGGCTTTCTTTAATTTATTAATTTCAAGTGACTCTAATAAATTAAGTGTGTTCAGTGGCGGCTCTTTAATGAGAGCAAGTAAGCAATTGCACCCCCTGGAATTATGAAACAAAACAAACCAAGCGGCGACTAACTGTGAAAGTATTTATTTATTATGTATATTATGTATTCATAGTTATTGACGAGAGACGTGGCACGCTAACAACGTACATGCACCGATCGCCGTCACAGATATAATGAGCAAAGCCCAACTGTTGCTCCGTTAAGCCATTAACATTACATTGAAGGTGGGGGAGAGCTGTATTTTGTCGTACTTCAATGTCGTATAATACATAGCGTTTGAGCAAGTGGTCCAGTCTACTAACGGCCGTTGTAAAATGAATTCCGTCGCTGCTTTAGAGAACAACGCGTTTTCGCGGTTAACGTATGATGAAAAATCGCAGTAAAAAATCTTAAACGGCCGATGCCTCAATTATGTTTAGAAAATAAACAATCTGTTAAAGGTAAAGACGTTATAAGAAAATTCAAAATGGATATTTATCAGAAAAATGACTGGATTTGTTGCTGTGAAACTAAAAATACTTTGTTTTGTTTTCCGTGTCTTTTGTTTGGTGGTGAACCGTCTTGGTCAAAGAACGGAATAAGAGACTTAATTCATCTTAGTGCTAAAATTATTGAACATGAAAATTCCGAAGGGCATTTGAAAAATATATTTAGTCTAAGAATGTTAGGAAGAAATAACATTCAGAATGTTTTAGATTCATCAAATAGAAAAGCAATTCACAACACAATGAAAAGGTAACAAAAAATAGGCATGTGTTAAATTTAATAATAAATTGCATTAGATTTTGTGGCGCATTTGAACTGGCACTTCGGGGTCATGATGAACAGCAAACGTCGAATAACAAGGGCATTTTTCGGAAATTGATAAATTTTACGGCAGAATTGGATAAATCGCTCAGAAATCACATCGAAGCAGCACCGGTTTTTAAGGGATTATCAAAAACGATACATAATGAGCTGCTTGATGCAATGTTGAACGTGTATCTTGAACAAGTTTCCAGTGAAATTAAAGCAACCGACTTCATATCTGTGATAGCTGATGAAACCACAGATGTGTCCAATCAGTTTTTCAGTTGGTGGTTGTTTTAAGATATATTGTGAACGCGAGACCGGTCGAAAGATTTTGGAAATTTCTTCTGCTTAGTGGACATGATGCTAATTCTTTATCCGCGTCCATCCTTAACGAAATTAGTTTGCTTGTTGATGACCCAGAAAAACTGATTGCACAGAGTTATGATGGGGTAGCAGTCATGAGTGGTGCTATTAACGGCGTGCAGAGCCATGTCCAAGACCAGTATCCAAGGGCTAATTTTGTACATTGTTATGCACATCAGACAAATCTAATTATGTCACATGCTACATCGAGCAGTAGTAATTGCAAAATTTTTTTTGCTAATCTGACGGGATTATGTACATTTTTCTCCACTTCACCACAACGAGCTGCAAGATTGGAAGAATTCCTTCAGAGAAAAAGCTTACCTCGTTCTTCAAAAATAAGATGGAACTTCAATTCTAGGACAGTGAATACAATATATGAGCACCGAGAAGAAATAATTGAAGCTCTAGAACAAATCGAGGGAGAAGCTAGTTTACAAACTACCATTCATCAAGCTGGTGCCAATTTGCGAATTTTAGAGGAGGAAAATTTTATCTATTGGTTAACTTTCTTTCATAAAATTATGCCACATGTGGACATATTGTTTAATCAATTACAAAATGTCAATACAGATGCATTAAAAATCAAAAATAATTTAGATAATTTTGAACGCGCTATTGGAAAAATTCGAACCGAAATCGCTGACACAGATAATCAGTTGGTTAAACAAAATGACCCAGAACTGACTCCTCGACCATCAAAGCGGCGAAGAGTAACTGATGGTAGCCAAAGAAGGAGGGAATTATTGAAGTGTGCGATATTATTTTGCTAGAAATAAAAACTAGATTTCGGTATACAGGGCACTTAATATTAGCAAACTGAATTTCTTTTAAACAGTCCTCCTCTTTTCAAAAAAAAATTCCTGAAGATTGCCTTAAAGAAGCAGTAAAATTTTATCCATGCCTCAATGAAAGCAGACTGCGATCTGAATTTAGCGTTCTATATTCTAGAGAAGAATTTAGGCAAAATATAGAAGTCGGTGCTGTAGGTCTGCTAGGTCTTATGCTGGATGGATTAAGCGACACCTTTAATGCAGTTGTTAAGCTTTTTAAAATTGTCATTACAATCCCAATGACAACGTCCGAAGCGGAACGCCAGTTTTCACGGCTGAAGAGAATAAAAACTTTCCTGAGAAATACAATGAAAGAAGAGAGATTAAATGCCCTTACTATGTTATCTTGTGAAAAAGAATGTATAAATGATTTCCCAAACTTTAATGAAAAAGTGATAGAACTGTTCTGTAAGTCATGGACACGTAAAATGGACTTCGTTTATCGTCAGATGTAATTAAACTGTGTAGTGTAATATTTACTATTCCCTCAAAACAAATTCTACAATGAACAGTACCTGTCTGGAACAGTACGTCGGTGAAATTTATAAGGATTGGGTAAGCGTTTTTGTATTACACTTTATAGTTTTGAAATTATGCACTCCCTATGTGAACCACCCGGAGCCGCCACTGAGTTTGTTGCCCTTATTTTCTACGTGTAATATTTTAAATTCTTTGTTAAAAATTTGGTTCGTTAAGTTAATATGAGACGCATATGAAGAGTCACTTTTATTATTTCATTTAGAAGTAATAAAAGTACATCCATAAAAAAACATTAATCGACATATCTTTGCATTTTGTCAAATAATGCACAATAACCTTATTACGGACTTGTGTCCATACTTTATGGATGCACTGTATATATAAACTATTAGAATTTTGATTTGTATGTGATTTTCTTTTGTACAGGTACAAGTGTCTGTAGTGGCGATAGTGGAGGCGGCTTATATTTTAATTCAACTGAAACAACATTTTACGTAAGGGCTGTAGTGAGCCTGGCGCCTCGCTCTGAAGTCGGTTGTAATTCAAACCATTTTGCCCTCTACACAAAATTGTCGAAATATTTGCAGTGGATTGAAACTATCACACTTAGGAGAGTTTAAAAATTCTACATGAATAACACAGACTTAAAATATGATGTTTATCAGTTAAAAGAAAGTTATTTTTGTATGCTTCTGTAATAAAGTCCTTTCTAGAAACGATCATTTTGTTTTCACTCGTGAAGTTAGGAGTTCTCCAAATTTTGCCAACTATGGTTAAATGACAAGTAGAATACTAATTAGAATACTATGTACATATAATAATAACAACAGTAAAATAATAATAACTAAAAAATACAGGCTTATAGAAATATATATATATATATATATATATATATATATATATATATATATATATATTGAAATAAATAGAGCTAGCCTTTAAAATGTCGAACGTTGCGCCGTCAAAAATAAAATGATTAGGCGTTTGGTAATTTGCACCAGGTTGCAACGACAAAATTTTATGAATTGCTACACATTGTTACCGTTAAAATATAATAAGCAAAATAATTATCTCAGGATCTTAAGTTCTCTTTGTGAAATTGATATTTCTATACTATGAAATAAAAAAAAAGTATTTTTAAATGTAGGGGATAGATGGCAACCAGGAACAGTGGCCATCTGTTCATAATTTTACTTTAGAGAGTCAGACAGTTCCGCCATCTAGTGGGCAATATGGTAAATCGCTGAAACACTGGTCTGATGTTTTGTCGCCGCTAGTAGGTATCCAATGTTGTGTAACGAAGTGAGTTTGGTGCCAGCAAGTTACTATCAGAGGTAAGTTCTCGGGTTAATAGTAACTATAAACATTCACTTCGCCTTAAGTAACGGGTGGGGCAAAAGTCCCGCTACCATTTTGATTGCGCGCCATCTTGGTTATGTGACGTTTAGTTCAGTTTAGCTTTAACCATTGTGTTGTGTAGACGTCCAAATTTTATTATGGATAAATATACGCCACAAGAACGAGCAGAAATAGTGACAATATTTATTGAAAATAATCGATCCATTATTGCCACTCAGCGGAAATTGCGTCAAAAATATCCTAATCGTCCAGTGCCTCATAAAACCACAATTTATCGTTTACATGCGAATTTTCGACAGTACGGTACGACAGCAGACAGGCCTCGTTCTGGAAGACAACGGACGTCTCGTAACGCTGAAAATGTGGCTCTGGTGCGCGATAGTGTTGCAGAGTCTCCAGAAACATCAATTCGGAGACGTGGTTCCAAGTTACACATGTCTGCACGCAGTTTAAGGCGAATTTTGAAAACTGATTTGAAAATGTTCCCATACAAAATTCAATTAGTCCATAAATTGCTACCGAGAGATCATGATCAACGAGTTGAGTACAGTAATGCAATCCTAAGGCTGTCTGATGAAATTGAAGATTTTTCGTCTAAATTGATAATGAGCGATGAAGTCCATTTTCTTCCCAGTGGCTACGTCAATAAACAGAACAGTCGGTTTTGGGGGACACAGAATCCTCAATTAATTCATGAAACGTCATTGCATCCACAAAAAACAACTGTATGGTGTGGTATTCATGCTGGAAACATCATTGGTCCCTATTTTTTTGAAACTGACGAAGGTGTTGGAGTTACTGTTACTGCTGAACGGTACCAAGACATGATTCGAAATTCTCTTGTGCCTGAAATGGAAGAGCAAGGACTAGAGGAAATGTGGTTTCAGCAGGATGGGGCCACAGCACCCACAGCTCGTTCAACAATTCAATTATTGAATGACGTTTTTCCACGAAGACTAATTTCGCGAAATGGCGATTTAGCATGGCCAGCCAAATCTCCGGATTTAGCTGCACCTGACTTTTTCTTATGGGGTTTTTTAAAATCAAAAGTTTATGTGAATAAGCCCCAAACGATTCAACATCTTAAAGAGAATATTCGTCAAGAAATTGAAGAAATTCAGCCTGAGATGTTGCAGGATGTCATGAAAAATGCCTTAAAGAGAGCCGAAAGTTGCATAGCGAATCGCGGTCACCATTTAGCCGATATAATTTTCCAATCATAACGAAAAAGAATGTAAAGAGCAAATAAACTTTTTAAGAAAACCAAACTTACTTATCTTTTCTTTTAACAAAGTTATAGGCAATCAAAATGGTAGCGGGACTTTTGCCCCACCCGTTACATATACTGGGCATATATTTCGAAGTATGGGGAATGTATTAACACCCAAAGATGAATTCTAACTAAATGCATTCTTTCAGGTTAGGTGGTTGACATATTCTCTACATTTTGCAGTGGCCATGCCTCATACGTGGTACAGTGGTCACCGCTTATTAGTTATGGCCACTGTTACTACATAAAAATGACTTTCTTGTTTTAAAAAAATAAATAGATGAAATAAAAATGGGTATTGTTTCACTAAATATATTATTTATATATCGAAGTACATTTCACCTTATGGCATTATCAGGAGTAAAACTCCAGTTTTATTTTATTTATTTTTTATTTAAAATGTTTCACCAAGCGACAGTAACACTCAATTAATTATTTTTTGTTTATGTTTTATTATGTACCTACTATTCCCAATTTTCGTTGCTTCTTTTGATTTGACGTCACAGTTTATCAGTTTCTTCATAGTGTTACACTTCGCATATAAGAGTATTTTAATTTATTTTTAAATAATATTTCTTCTGAAAATATATCGCATTTTCAAGATATTAAAATATTAAACTTAACTTAGACATTTTTTACATATTCGTTTGCAAAGAGAAATTTTTAAATATACCAAGTTCAATTGCTTTTATGTAAATATAAATACAAACTTTAAGGACAACGCTCCTGTGTTTTACTTAGTTAGTAAGATGTAATATATTTATTTAATTTAATCACTATCATACACGTCCTGGACCTTTGATGAAACCTCACCAGCACCACAATTATTTTATTATAGAATAATTTCATTATTATTAGCACAGCAGCCGAAACCAATAATGTGTAAAGCCCGTGTTTGTAATAATAGCTGCTTCCATTGCCTTAGTCAAGTTTTCACGCTGCATTCTATGTCGATGCGTGTTACACACAAATTATTTTTGCGTTTCTCATTTTCATTAATTTCGAGTCTCTTCTCGATATTCGTAACGTTTTCGTTCATTGTTTCTTTTTTCCGTTCCCACTTCTCGTTTATCGCTTTCTATTCTTCCCTTAGTGTTTTAATGTCCTTGCTATTTTTTCCAGGCTTTTCTTTATTTGTTGTTGTTCATTTCTCATTAACTTCATTCCCTGGAGTAATTGCGCCATCATTTCTTTTAATTCCGTATTTTCGTATGTTTTTTTTGCTTTTACAGGTGTTTTTATAATTTTCTTACTTTTTTGGAAGCTTTCATTGCTGGGGAGCAGTGAAAGCAGTGAAAGAAAGACAGCGGGGGCTCTCTTTCTTTTACTATCTGAAGTATCTTCTGAGTCCGACATAATTCTACTTCTCACTAGTATGCTGTTATTATTCTCGTTGCTCACTATTAGTCACTGAATGCGGTCCTCTTCTTACATGTTTTTATTCGATTTAACGTTTTGAAAACTAATTTTTGCATTAATGCCCTTATATCGATATAGGAATTATTCTCGATGTTCTAATACGTTTACGACCTCTGGCTTGTTTAACTGCAATTTTAGCTGCTGCTAGCGATAATTTAGCACCTTCTTTAATATCACCCATGAATTTTTTAATAACTTTTTTGTCTTCGTAAATATCACGTTTTTGAACAGTTTCCTCTTTAAACCCATATCTAATTTTGTTTTAGCTTTCATAGTGTTACTAATCATCCAGTCAGTGGTCCTTCCTTCCAAAGTAGCGTATTTGCCTCAACGCGTGACTTAACTTCTAAAATTTTATCTGCTTCGGATCTATCCTTCATGTCTTTATATTGGGAATATACAATATCGTGTTATCTACATACAGCATCCACGGATTTATAGCACATCAACTTGCGTTAGCCGTCTCTTGAGTTTTACAGCATCCATCGGATTTATACATCACCTTGCGTTAACCGTCTCTTGAGTTTTGTTCCAGGTCCACAGAGTTGAAGGCTAGGTAAGTGTAATTGAAAAGGTAGATTACTAACGACATAGTTAAGATCATCTCCAGCCCCATTAAAAGTTAACATTAAAATGAAAAAAAGTGCGTTAACTTATCTGTAGTTCATTTACCTTGCAAAAGAACACGCTTGAAATTATTAGTTTGAATTATGGAAAGGTTCAGCTTAGCAGACCGGCATTACGAAATACCATTCGGTGTATAATTTCGCGACCCATCATACTGTGGTAAAACAAAACTTATTTGATCACTTTTGTTTAGTGAAAATGGGCTCAGATTCGAAAATTTATATGGTTATTCAAAGTTCTTATGCCAACCTAAATACAAGTTGTTGGAAAATGTTTTAAATAATGTAACAGGAAAGCGATGCAATTATGGATCCTGTGGAGGCCAAAACTGATTCAGTATTCATTTTTGACGATGTAGCGTGTGATAAACAGGAGAAAATTAGAGGATATTTTTGCATGGGTCGACATAAACGTGTTGATAGTTTTCATTATATCAAACATACACACGCATACCAAAGCATTTAATTAGAGACCTTCCTGGTTGTTAGGATAATGTCGCGACGTGTAGCATTTCTGCATACTGGTATAAACTTAGTTTGTCGAAATGTAGAAATTAACGCAGCACATTAGACGACATTTACATTTAATACTCATTGGTTCTCATTTACAGTAAGTTCATTTTAAATCTTACACTTAACGAGGTTCAAAGGTAAATTGTTATTTTTGCACGAAATCTGGATGTTAACCAGATAAGGTTGCATATACAACCAGGGCTCACCAGATTTCTTAAAATAATTAAATAGAATTATTTTAATTGCGATTATTTGATTTAATAAAACACAACTAGATTTAATGTTTTAATTTTATCTTTCATTCTTCTTATTTTTGTATCAAAGTATTTAACTTTGTGATTCAGTTGCAAATTAATTGCATTTTTGCGAAGTAATGTAAAATACAAAGTTATTTTTAATAATATAAAATATTATTAAAAATCTGGTGTGAAGAACACAAATACAGGTTCACTATTAATATTTTTTGAACGTGTCCGAACATATCCCTCCCCAGAGACGTAGATACGTATTTCGCCTTTCTACAGGCTCATCGGTACGCTTGGCTGTGCCACCTTTGGAAGGGCGTCGTTACTTCACATTGGTTATGTGGTCGGGGCGAGGTACTTCGGCTGTCTGACAACAGGCAGCCCTGAATTTACTTCTACGCTCGGTCTGAATAATTACGGTGATAGGGCGATGTGGTTCTTTTTTGTGAATGTGTCTGAAGATATCTTTTCTCCAGCAGGGGCGTACCGATGAGCCTGTAGAAAGGCGAGGCCTGTAGACTTGGGTGCAATATTTACATTTATGTTTCAGTGTTTTCACTACTTTCTGAAATGTTAACCAATATTTTTTTCTTTTTATGAGATCCTCTAAATGCTGTGCCCCTCAAAATCTCAAAAGTAGTGTGGTTCCGTTCTTTTCCTACAATACAAGGTTTATGTTTTGTATAATTGATAATATATTTACTTGTTACCATTTCCTCTCATTAAAATTGTTCTTTTAGATATATTGGGAGCTTGGAGCCTCAACAACCAATTCTTCCACAGATGCTTAAAATCTTGCATTTTGTGTTTCCACTTTCTGTATTTGAAGTGCGTACAATTACTCGTCTAGATTTAAAATTCGTTGGTATAGAACCTTTCTTCAAGATTCTATTGCCATGTACAATTATTTGGTAATCATTTGCACTAAAATGGGTACTACAACTACAAATTATTGCTGTTTTTGAAGGTTCAAAATCTTTTCTTTTTAATGTTATAATCCATTCTTTTCGTAACTGTGGATCACAAGGGAATCTACAAATTTAAAACATATGCAAATATGATAGAAAAATGCAAAAATAAGTACACTTACCTATGGTATTTTTTGTTACTATTTTTAACAAAGCGGTTTGTGCAACCGTAAGCGGAACACGAAATGTTCATCTTTTACACAAACTATAACGCAAAATAAAACTACTACTGTTTATATTAATGATAGATACAAGCAGTTGTAACTTTACTTAATGCAATTTCACCGCGTGCTTAAAATAAAACTGATTTAACTATTCAAAATCATTCACTATCAGAATACGAACTCGGAATGTTTTGCCAGTACTAGCTCTATCTCGCTTACAATTTTCTCTCTCTAATGTTGGAGTCAATTCGTAATACGCATAGGCAATCCATATATATACTACATCCATGCTATCGTACCGTATCGTATAATATAATTCGGGTGTGATTAGTCATAATAAATAATGAATTTCGTAAATAATATTATTCAAATAAATTTTGATAGGCTGCCATTAGCCGATAAACTTAAAATTAAAGAAAATCCGAAAACCGGTCTTTTACGCGTCGGTTTTCAAAAGATATTTAAAAAAAAAAACAACTGGATATGTAGGTGTGAAATAACAAATTTGTTATACTGTTTTCCGTGCTCGCTTTGTTATAAAGCCGACTCTAGAATGGTCCCCAACTGGGCAAGAAGAGGAATCAATGAAAAAAACGAGGAAACATGAATCGTCTCGTGACCACAGCAATTCTTGTACTGCCTTTGCTGTGCTCGGTAAGGTTAATATTATGTCTCATTTAACCTCTGCATACAGAGAAAGTATTATTTCGCATAATAATAAGGTCGAGAAAAATCGCCATATTTTAAAAAGGATAATCAGTTGTGTAAATTTTGTAGTGCTTTTGATTGAGCACTTAGAGGTCATGATGAAAGTGAATCCTCAAAGAACCAAGGAATATTTAAAGAACTAATTAATTTCACTGCAGAGCTGGACAATATACTAAAAGAACATTTACGTACGGCAACCGTTTTTAAAGGGACCTCAAATACTACCCAGAATGAAATTCTAGACAGTATGTAGGGAATAAATTTGTAAGCAAATTGAAAAGGCAGACTATTTATCAATTCAATGCGATGAAACCACTAATATCTCAAATTATTGTCAAATGGTTTTAATATTAAGATATTTTTGTGAAGGCTCCATCCGTGAATATTTTTGGGGTTTTGTAAGGGTGAAAGATAAAACAACTGATGGGTTATAAACATGCATTGAAAATGAAATTGACTCCCTAGTTTTAAAAACTCCCCAAAAATTAATAGGCCAAACGTATGACGGCGCAAATGTTATGAGCGGTGTGAACAGAGGCGTTCAAGCTCAAATTAAAACAAAATATCCCAATGCTCATTTTATTCATTGTTATTCCCATCATTTAAACCTCATTATGCAGAAATCGGCATCACAAAATGCAAAAGTACGCGTGTTTTGAATAATCTGTCGGCCATACCTGTTCTTTTTTCAAACTGATCTCATCGTTGTGATTGTTTTGCAAGAGGTAATAAATAAAATATTACCAAGGGCGGTGACAACTAGATGAAATTATAATATTCGCACAGTTAACTTTGTTCACGAAAATCTTGAAAAGCTTGTAGAAGTGTTTGAAGAAATTGAAACCAGATGTTAGAAAAGTGTTACTTCAAATGAAGCATCCGGTCTAAGAAGGGCATTGGAAGATCCCGAATTTATATTTTGGTTAAAATTCTTCCATAAAATTTTGCCACATGTTGACATACTGTATAATCAAATGCAATCAAAAAATAAGGACAGCGTACAGTTGCAAAAAGACTTACTAATTTTCGAAAAAAGTGTTTCTGACATTAGAAATCAAATTGATTCTCTTAAAAACATTGTTGAATCAGAATATACAACATCTAAAAGAAGGCGAATGGCTGATAATTTTCGAAGTGTTATTGCCAAAGAAGTTTGTTATATTGTTGATATAATTACAGTACAAATGAAGGAACGGTCTTCGTACCGGGGTCATTTAACAAGCGGCTGATCTTTTTAACAAAGATAAATATTCAGAGTTTTCAAAAAATTTCACTGTGACTGTTTTAAACGATGTATGTTCATTTTATCCGATGTTGAGCAAATCAAGATTAAAAACTGAGTTGGAGGTAATTTACTCGAGAGAAGATTTAAAAGAAATTGTTGGAGCAATGAATCTTCTTTTATTTATTATGGAAAATAACCTTAGTGAAACATTTATCGAAACTTCGAAAATATTAAAAATTATCGTGACGACTCCAATGACAACAGCCGAAGCAGAACGCACTTTTTCGACGCTTAAACACAAAAACATTTTTGCGAAATACCATGCTTAATGACAGACTAAATGCTTTAGCTATGATGTCCATAAATCGAAATTTAGTGCACGAAATAAACAATTTTGATGATAAAGTCATGGAAAGATTCATTTCCATCAAGGATCGCAGAGCGGATTTCATTTTTAAAAAATGACTTACCCACCCATTTTGTTTAGTTTAATCTGTGTAAATATGTTGTTCTTTCTTTTTCCTACTTATAAACCGTGGCTACCTACTTTGTGAAGTTATTTCTTATGACATTATAAAAACTATTCCGCTGTTCCAGCTCTTCGTTTTTGCAAACTTGAATTTTAAGGTAGATGGATTTTTGTTTAAAATGAGCCTCTTATTTTGGATTTTTTCCGTTTTGATTTACAATTATTATTGTTTCTGTCGTTATTGTAGGTATTAATATTTTTTAATTCCTATGTATTTATTCAACTTAAATAAATGTTATAAATGGATACTTTTTCGCGCAATTTGCCTATATGTCATTTGGTATTTGATTTCTGGTGCGCCCCTCCAAACTGAAACGCCACGACACGCCACTGGTTATGAGACTGGTAATACAGACGTCATTGTTTTTGGTTGATGACGAAAGTGGATTGCTTCGTGCGTTTTCCTATACCAATTTACAAACTGACGCTGGAAAAGAATTTTGTAATACACAATTCAAACATCTCGTGGATAAGTATAGTATAAGATTCCGCTGACGTAGGCGTGTGACGTCACACGCCCTCGTTGCCATCCCCTACGTCACGAACTAATTGGTTATGCAACAATGCCTCCACATATACATTACTAGAGCAGACCAATTTCCGTGCGCGCCATGAGCCGCGGTATGGGAGTCTAATTCGTAATATATTAGAATATGCGATTGAATAGGGACGCAACATGAGCTTGTTACCGATATAAATATAGAAGTAGAGACACTTATTATCAGAAATAATTAAATATACATTTGGTTTTCTGCTATTAAAGTAATATGCATAAACACACGAAAAATAAGAATAGTACATATTATAGCAGCGTTGTAATGGGTGATTCATTTAGAGATACTTTTTCCAAAAGCAAAGAACAAATGAAAAAGGCCAATTTATTTAAGAAACTTGATTATCATACAAAAGAACCATTCTTTACAATTATTTTTTAAAGATTATTTCTCTCAAATGTTTGCCGCGACTGCGGTTAACGTAGTCTATTCTGCTGTTCCAATTTTCAATGACGCGTTCTAGCATTTCGGGTTGTATTTGTCCAATGACCCGAGTAATATTGGCCTCCAATACCTCAATTGTATCCGGTTTATCCATGTAGACTTTAGACTTCACGTAGCCCCACAGAAAAAAGTCTAATGGTGTGATGTCACAAGATCTAGGCGGCCAATTTACTGGTCCGAAGCGTGAAATTAAATGTTCACCGAATCGTTCTCGCAGTAAAGCCATAGTTTCCCGAGCTGTATGGCTAGTGGCGCCATCTTGTTGGAAGTAAATGTCTTGTAGACCACGGGTGTCAAGTTCAGGCAGCAAATAGTCCCTTATCAAGGCGCGATAACGGTCGCCATTCACAGTCACATTCCGGCCGGCTTCTGTTTTGAAGAAATATGGACCAATTATTCCACCGGCCCATAATCCGCACCAAACAGTTGTTTTGTCTGGATGTAATGGTAGCACTTCAATCTCTTCAGGTTGCTCATCACCCCAAATACGGGCATTTTGCTTATTCACGTACCCATTAAGCCAGAAATGGGCCTCATCGGAGAACAAAATTTTTGTCGAAAACAGTGGATCTTCTGCAAGTTTATCAAGAGTCCAACGGCTGAAACGGAAACGATTCGGAAGGTCGATCGCCTTTAGTTCTTGCACTAGTTGAATTTTGTATGCTTTTAAACCAAGTTGTTGCATACGACAAACCAAGCTGTTGAGAACGGCGACGAATTGATTCTTCCCGGTCTTCGCGTACACTCGCTGCTACCGCCGCTATATTTCCTTCACTACGTGCTGGATGAGGTCTATGTGGTCGCGTATTATCCATTATTGTAAACTGAGTTTCAAACTTATTGATGGTATAGCGAATTGTGCGTTCGGTAGGCCGATTATGTGGCCCATATGTTGCTCTAAGCGCACGATACACATTCCTTGTAGAACGCCCATTTTCGTAATAAAGCTGTACTATTCTAAATAGTACTGAACCAGAATGCGCAGTCCGCTGACGCGTCGCATGCGCGCTCAGCCATTAAATCCCCACCTAAAAAAGTACCTCCAAATGAATCACCCATTATGTACCTATGTACCTATAAATAAAATGGAAAATGTATGAAATCAGTGATTGTGTGCACGACAGAGGATTTAAAAAAACACTTACCGTTTTAAGCGTTTTCCAAGGATTGACAAACTGGAGAAACTCGATTGTATATTTTCAACATCAGGTGCGTTCAGGTGCACATCGGCGAACATGGCACGCACGGAAATTGGTCTGCTCTACACATTACACACCACAGTAGTAATTTCAAACCCGACATGTTAGAAAAAATTTATTATTATTAGACTTACGAAACTAAATAAACTTGTTCTTATTTACTAAAGAAAAATACAAAATTAAAAACTTGTAGTCTAGTATAATTTGAAGCAAAAAATACAACGAAATAATGTAGTAACAATATTTTAAATATAAATTAGCTTATTATTATTACCATGCATACTATGTTTTACATACTGCACTAAAATACAACGTAATATATCACAAAAATTATAAATTATTTCTATCTAATTAAGGAATTTTGGTGTCCTTTTAGTGATCCAAGTCATATATATGAATACTTTTGTATACAGGACATAATCATTAGAGTTACAACCTACTCTAAAATAGGGCGATAAACTATTCCTCTAATACCTACCTAGATGTAATATATCACAAAAATTCTAAATTATATGAAACTAATTAAAGAATTCTTCGTGTCTTCTTAGTTATCCAAGTCATATACGTTGATACCTTTGTATACAGGGCATAATGATTAGAACTACAACCTACTGTAGATTGTGGAGATAAACTAACTATTCCTCTAATGAAATACCTCGTCTCCAATGATTGAAAATACAATCCACCGCCGCTATCTCCACTACAAACACTTGTACCTAACAATAAATAAATGAAATAAGTAAATTAGGTCATGAAAATTTTACTATAAAAAACAAAATTGTATATACTTACTCTTACCGTAATATCCTGCACAAAATTTATCGGATACATAAAATTGATAAGAAAATCCTTTGTCTAAATGTTTTTTACAAGTTGCCACTGATCTATAGGGTACTATCAATTTTTTTAAGACTTCTGAAGGTATAGCATTTTCTTTTGTTAACCCCCAACCAACAACCTATAAATTGACAAAACACAATTTATAAATCTAAGAAAAACAATTTTAAACATATTGAAACCCCCATAATTTGAATGAAATAATGACATTTTTAACAATATTCAAAATATTATTAAAAATTTGGTGTGGAAAACACAATACAAGTACATATTCGTGTCAAAATTGCCATTCAGATAAACAGACACGTGTTTTGTCCCACTATGGACTCGTAAGTGCATGAAATCGGATGGACAAATGTCATAATAAAGACTACCTTGCTGTACAGAGTCAAGGCATAAAAGACAGTGTGAAAAGAAATTCAGCACCACCCATTGACTAATTGACAAGTGTAAGACTTGGCAAGTGGCTTCCTTCGAACGAACACAGTCGTAACAGACGGTAACGATTCTCTACAATAAGTTGAACGGCTGTGATAGCTTACATAACAAAAACAATACTTGAGCGGGTAAAACTTAAAAACGAAAATTACTACTACATATTACTACTTCTGGTTGATGATATAAATAATGGACGAGTAATTATTTTTAAGATAAAGTAAAATAATTTCCTCACAAATTCGCATAAAAAGTAAAAAAACAAATTTGATAAGATGTTTCCGTTTCTGAAGATATAGGGATTTGTAGAATCGATCCGACAAACTAAAGGTGAAAAAGGGAACGCTCAAAACAAAAGGTGGACAGATAGTAGAATATGCGAATGACATTTTAATAATAAAGAAAGAAGACAGTTAATGTAAGAAGAAATAGTGAACGAGGGGAAAAAAATGGGCTATCTAGCGAAGGCAACAAAGACGTAGAAAAAATACGGAAGCAAATCAAGCATTTTAAATATATATATATATATATATATATAACCATTATAGGGCCAGGAATCCAGCGTACAGCACATATGACATCTTCAAATGTGCTCCACGTTTTAGTTTCCAAGTTATAATTTACATGCTTGTTGGCGTTTTTATTAATGGAACTTTGATTAGCTGTTAACCGTGTTATGGATTTGTCTTTTTCGCCAAGTTTTGACGAGAAAATTCCTTTCGAAGACACATATATATATATATAAATATAATTATTTTGTGACCTTGGTATGTTGAATCCAAAGAATCCAAATGGGATGAAATTAGTCCACACACATCACTAAATAAAAACGAATTTATTAGAGGTATACACTTCTGTCTCGATAACACATATTTTCAATACAAAAATTCTTTTTATATCAGGAATAATTGAAACATACATGAGTAGGTAAACCCCACCAGTTTTGTATAATTCTTTTTATAGTCAAACATTTGGTATTGCCATGGGCTCTCCTTTAGCTGCTCCTATTGCAAATCTAGTAATGGAACATTTAGAACAAAACGTTATCAATTCATTAGACTTCCACCCCATTTTTTTCAAAAGATATGTTGATGATATTATAACATGTATTCCGACTAACAAAATAAACTATCTTTTAAATAAATTCAACAATTCTCACAACAAATTAAAATTCACTATTGAAGAAGAAATTAATAACAATATTAATTTTCTTGATATTTCTTTGAGCTATGATAGACAGGGTACTATTTATACAAATTGGTATAATAAACCCACAGCTTCTTTTCGATATATGAATTACCACTTAAATGCTCCTACAGTATTCAATAAAATGATTATAAATAATCTGACTGATAGGGCAGTAAAACTATCACATACTCAATACAGAAAAGATAACATCAAGAAAATTAAAACAATCTTAACAGATAATAATTATCCACCACAACTTATAGACCAAACAATTAAAAAAGAGTACACCAAATATACAACACTGCAGACACCAATAAAAATTTGAACAATGACACAACATATATCACGATTCCATATGTTCCACAACTATCAGAAAAAATTAAATACACTTTAAAAAAATATGATATAGCTACAACATATAAACTTAGTAATACTAATAAACATTTATTTTCAAAACTTAAACCTAAAATAGAAAAAAATCGAGAAACACATGTCATATATAAAATAAAATGTCGCGATTGCGATAGTTACTACATAGGCCAAACGAAACAATATTTATACAAAAGAATACAAGCCCACAAATACTCTAAAACAGACAAAACTGCTTTATCTACACACAAACTACAACGCGATCACCATTTCGATTTTGAAAACACACAGATAATTGATAAAGAACAACACACAATGAAAAGAGAAATTAAAGAAATGATTAGTATTAAACAGGAAAAAAAATCAATTAACAACAGAAATTATATAAAAAATTTAAGCAGTATATACTATAACTTAATTGTGTAACGATCTGCAATTTACCATCATAATATATATTTTTTGTTATATAATTATATATCTTAAGTTATTTAAATATCAATTACATTTAAATATCATATACATTTGCTTATCATGCTGACTGTTCCGTGTTTTGATTCCTGTCTGGTTGTCCGAGTAGGTTTTCGTGGTTTTCCTTCTCGCTTAAGGCGAATGCCGACAACTTTGCATCTTAAGACGCTCCACGGGCGCATACATAATAATAACTCATGTCTTGCTTTTCCCTGTTTTTGTTGTCTATCTATTTTAGAATACTAAGGCATGATTTATTATTATTCAATTGGGATGTATCTTTGAATAATTTTATCCATAGCAACTCAATTATATGACATTTGTATACTGTCATTTATATTTTATATCCTTGATAAAGGCATCATTGCCGAAACATGTAGGGTTTTTTTAAATATATATACTTTAAAGTAAAGCCAGACCTTAAATCGCCAACTGATTGAATTTACCATATATATATATATATGGTAGATTCAATTAGTTGGCGATTTAATGTCTGGTTTTACTTCAATATGTATATATTTAAAACAATCTTATATGTTTCGACATATGATGCCTTTTTCAAAGAAATTATTAAAATTTCTTCGTCGAATGCCGTTGTTGTGAGCTGCCTCTGTTTATATAATGCTGCGTCGAAGGGGGGTGTGACCATGTCTGTGTCGCGCGTGAACGTCTTCGTGTGATTGGTCCGGATCCTAATGTATTCTGTGGACGGTTCGGTTGATAGCGGTGTATCGTGTTTGATTTCATTATTGATATGTAGGTGAGCCAGAAGGGGTTTCCATGTATCTGTCAGGCATTGGCCGTCGTCTCGTTTATTAAGATTCTTGGGTCTTTTTAATAAATGCGACGACGGCTAGCACCTATCACATACATGGAAACCCCTTCTAGGTCACCTACATATCAACAATGAACTCAAATACACCGCTATGTCAACAGAACCGTCTACAGAACACATTAGTGAGACACGCGAGAACGTCAACAGTAACATATATATGTATATATAGATATATAATTATTTCTTAAACTTTGTATGTTATAGCAGATTAAATTAGTCAGCGATTTAAGGTCTGTTTTACTTTGATTTGTATATATTTAAAATACTCTTACATGTTTCGGCACAATACGCCTTTTTAAAATATAAATGACAGTATATCAATGTCAAACTTATATATCTGATATATAAGAAATTCTTGTAGGTTGTAAATATGTTACTATTTCTTTAATAATCCCAATAACTTTTGGACTGTACAATTATCTGACAGCATCACTACCGGAATTAAAGATTGACTATGCAACAAACTTTTGAAGTATGTTAAAGCAAGTTTATTTTCATATGAAGGAGGATCAGTTGCTAAAGTAGCAACTGTTTGAGATCCTCGATTTAAAAGAGAAGGTTTTCGTAGTACTGAAAATGCTACTGAGCCTACTTCTTTTCTAGAACAACAAATGTTTAATATTATGAAGAAAATAGATCCTGAAAATAAAGAATAAATGCCTGTAAGCGAAACAGACATTAGTCAACATCAAAAGTCACTTTTATTATTTGGATTTTTGCAAGAAAGAATAAGAGAAAGTAAAATCAATTACAGTCGATGTAATAATAACTAAAAGGCAATACCTCGAAAGGCCAAATTCAAATCAGGACGTAGATTCTCTTTTACTTTGGAAGGTAAGTTTTAAAAAAAAGGGAAATTGCATTTTTTATTTGCATTTTCTTTTAGGTAACAGGAATGGAGCTGAAACTCTTAAGCAAATACTTCTGTATTCCAGCGAATTCAGGAGAAAGTGAGAGTGTATAGTAAAGCTCGTTTAATAATAGTGCAAAGGTGTGTGCAAGACTAAAACCGAAAAATGTTAATATGATAATGTTCCTAAATAAAAATATTAATAAGTAACCTAAGTATTTATTTTATTAAAATTAGCTTAAGAAATAACTCAAGGGGTTTCATATATACTACTATGATATACTACTATGCTTTCTAACTATTAAAGATATGCATGTTTAAACATTCAAAGGGAAATTATTTAGATTGTCATACAGAATGTACATGAAACTCTTTAAATCTATTATGGAACTGTTTGCTTTATCAGTAGAAATTATTTTATTTAGTATTTCGTTTTCATTTACCAAATTAAACATTATATTACAAAAATCAGTTCGTTTTACTTTATCTTCCTTGAAAAGCTCTTGATAGTTTGATATCTTGTATGGCTTACATTTTGATTCTTTCAGCGTTTTGAACACTGTATGATACTCCAAAATGGCCTGGCTACAACTAAAAGCGATCCTACAGACCGTTCTTCTACATAACACAGGATATTCAGCTTCTTGTGTTCTGTTAACACGTGATTGGTTTTTATTTATTTTTTTGTGGGAATTTATAAAGCAACCATGTTCTTTGAATTTGTTCAAAATATTTAAAATTATCTTCACACAAGGTGCACATACGCCTGTTGTGATAATTAACTGTTTTAAATAAATTATGTATTTTTCAATAAAATGTATTTAATTTCAAATTTAAGTATGAATGAAACACACAGAAATATTTAATAATTTGAAAAATGTTACTCGTGTATAACTGTTTGCCTACTTTGCCACCACCATACATTAAAGCCTATGTGGAAGGCTAAATGAAAAAAGTCGATGCATTATACTTAGGGGGAGTTGGGGCAGATTGATACAGGGGGCACATAGATACACCACTACATACTCTAAAAGTATAGCAGCTACAAAACTCCACTGACTCTCACTAGATGGCCGTTATGAACCAATATTACCAACGGAAGCTTGGTGCGCTGCAGTGCAAATTTCGCGGTTGACAGGTCCATGTGTGTTTTCTAACGCTCTAACTAAATTTCCGTAGTCGCCGACAAAAAGTTATTTCTTGTGAGAATTACATTAATTTTGTTATATTTCTTTTCATTTAGGTAAGTACACGTCTGATTAATGTATATATGAAAGATTTTTTGATAATGCCTTATTATTTGTTTGTAAGGTTAATGTTTGCAATAGTCGACGTGGTGAGGTACATTGATACATTCATGTTTGGGGCGGTTTGATGCGTATCAATGTGCCCCTCACAAATGATTGATACCATATTCAAATTTTATAATATTATTTTTAAGAAAATATGGTGAGGAATTATAAGAAAAAAACTAACCGGTCTCAAATAGATGAAGGGAATGTTAAAGCTGCAGTCATTGAAGTCTTGGCCGGGACTTTGTCAATAAGAAAAGCAGCTGATAAGTATGATTTAAAAGCTTCTACGTTACAACATCGGATTGAAAAAAGTCGAATTAATGCAGAAGGAAATGAACTAACAAGAAGTGAAACTTACTCGACGAAATAAACGTCATCGCAGGTTTTCACTAAAGAACAAGAAAATAAACTAAATGAGTATATAATAAAAAGCAGTAAAATGCAATACGGCTCATGGAATGAAAAGAAACTAGCTGGAATAGATTGGCTATTTCGTTTTAGAAAACGAAACCCAAACATAAGCCTCAGAAAACCAGAAAACACAAGCGCAGCAAGATCATTTGCTTTTAACAAAACTGCCGTTAATGAATATTTTGCAAATTATGAAACTGTGTTGGCCAGGCACAAGTTCACCCCCGACCGCATTATAAATTATGACGAAACTGGGATAACAACGGTGTTAAGTACCCCTAAAGTCTTAGCAGAGAAAAAACAGAGACAAGTTGGGCAGCTTGTTTCTAGCGAACGGGGTGAGTTAGTAACATTTTGCGGTATTATAACTGCTACAGGAACTGCACTGCCGCCAATTTACGTCTTTCCACGTGTTTATTACAAGGACCATTTTTTAAAAGGGGCCCCAGCGGGCAGCCTGGGACTGTCCAATCGATCAGGATGGATGAATACAGACTTGTACATAGATGTCTTGATACATATAAAGAAACATACTTCATGCTCGAAAGAAAATCCCGTCCTATTGATATGCGATAACCACGAATCGCATATTTCGATCGAAGCGATAAATTTCTCCAGACAAAATGGTATTGTTTACTTGTCGTTCCCCCCACACACATCTCACAAATTGCAACCTTTGGATGTGGGTGTATTTGGTCCTTTTAAGGGGAAACTCAAGATTGCATTCAATGACTGGCATCTCATTATCGCGGGAAAAACAATTTCCATTTATAATATTGCGGAACTTTCTAAATTGGCATTTTATGAATCTTTTACCCCAAAGAACATAATTAATGGATTCAATAAGCCTGGTATTTGGCCTTTCAACAAGATGGCGTTTGGAGATGAAGATTACGCGCCTTGCGAAATTTTCCAGACATCTTCAGATTGTAGGCCTGTTGCCGAGCCTCAAGGAGAAGGAACTCCTCAACTTCAAGATAGAGCTGTTGTCCAAACGGTCAATGAGGTCCTTAGCCAGAGTGAAATAATGGAGTTCGAACCCGTTTCACAAAGTCTTGTACGACATAGTACACCCCCTCCATCCACCTCGGCTACCATGATAACACCTGAAGCTATTAGACCATATCCAAAGGCCCAACAAAAAACATCCCAACGAAAAGGCAGAGAAAAAGGAAAATCAAGAATTTATACAGACACACCAGAGAAAGATAGATTGCAGATGCTTCACGATGAAAAAGAAAAGAAGAAAAAGAATAAAGAAATGAGAGAAAAGGCAAAACAATTAAAAACCGCAAAGAATTTACTACGCTGGACTACCACAAACAAAAACATAAAGAAATGACCACGAAGTTGCGAAACTGATTCAGATTCCAGTTCTTGCGAGTCTGAGACAGTTCTAGACAATGGCGACCCAGACGCATCGGAGGAAATAGACGAAAATTGGAACTTGGAAGAACTTGGAGAAGAAAACATTAGCCCACCTGCCCCAGAGACTATTGAGATTGGAGACTTTGTGTTGGCTAAATTTGAAAAAAAGAAATCTGTCGTGTACTATGTGGGAAAAGTGATTTCAAAGTATGGTTTTTCCGAATTTGAAATATCCTACCTAAGGAAGAAACCCACATCATGGGTATTTGTTTTTCCAAATGTGGAAGACAAGTTTAGTGTTGATATCTCGGACATGACTTTCAAGTTGCCAAAACCTCGTATCACCAAAGGCACAAGCAGAACTGCCTCACTCTTTAGTTTTCCTTTTGATTTTAGTTCTTATAGCGTGCTATAAGCCATTTATGTATGTTTTTGAGCAACCAATAAAAATTTCATCAAAATAAGTCGTTTATATTCTTATGTTTATGTAAAGTGCTTCAAGTATCAATGCACCCTATCACGTGCCAATGTGCCCCATAAGCTGATTCAATGTGCCCCACATACGAGGCGGTTTGATGCAAACCCAATTTTCTTTATAATCGTGAATTTTTTATTTTCATGTAAAATTATGAAAAAAGCTGTAATGTATTAAAAAACTACATAATATTGTATATGCATTGGCGGGTCAAACTTTTCTCAAACTAGATCTATTACTCGGTTTTCAATTTTTAAAAAATGTACATCAATGTGCCCCAACTCCCCCTATGTCTAATGACAAAAGAATAACCCGGTATATATATATATATATATATATATATATATATATACATATATTCCAGACCTTAAATCGCCTACAATTAGAATTTACCATAATATACTAAGGTCACGAAATAATTATCTTTATACATATATATATATATATATATATATATATATATATACGCAATGTGAAGCAACTAAAAGGAAAGTAGTAAATCAAATTGAGGCAACAAATTATTAAGAAATAAGGAAAAATTACTTTCGAAAAAATCATATTTGCATAATTAGTTTCGAGTATTCAAAAACTCTTACCACAGCCTTCGTATTTTCTTGAAAATCTTGCAATTCAAATTCTTTATCCCAATCAGTACAAACCAGCTGTACTTTTTCTGTTAAGACAAATGGTTCATTCACTTCAATTAAAGCTATGTCATTACGATAACTGTGTAGAGAGCCTCTATAGTCTTCATGTATGCTCAGATTTCTTATCTATTTTAAGAACAACAGCTTAATATTTAGCAATTTAAATAAACAAGATATCTTCACTTGCCTTTCTTATTTGAGTTCCATTTTCTTCCTTATAGAAGTCACGATAATACTTTCCTGCAATTATGCTGTAGAAGTCTTTATTATATGGCATCCCTTTGTTGTTAGTGAAACAATGAGCAGCTTAAACAAAAATAAATGAAAAGGAGATAATTTAAAATAGAACGATTGATTTGATTAATATAATTTGCTTTATAATTGTTTTTGTTTAATATAATTTGACTGGAACGACGAGAACTTGGAATGATATAAATAATAATAATAATAATAATAATAATAATAACCCATGCCTTAACATCTCCAAATAGCTTTACGTCAATTACAAGGGGTATTGGCAAGCCATGAGTTATTATTACACCCGTCCGCGTGGAGTGACCTAAGATATTTGGCTGTTAGTATCCACCTTAAACAAAAAATAAAACTATAAAAACCTTCTAGGACTGTGACATAGTACTCCCCAATAAACAGTTGCAAACATTTGCATGATATGTGGGGTGTATACCGCATGTGTTAAATATCATTAGGAATAGGAAATACGTATGAGGACATACGATGTATATGTATATGGAAAAGCCGATCCAATGCCGGCGAAGACCGCGACGGCCGGCAACGATTGTCTCCGATTGTTTCGCAAATACAAGTTAGCAGTAATCATTTGACCATCGACATAGGTACTTGTAATGCGTTCTAAAATAACATTTACGAATTGCAAGGGATTTGCTTTTCTTATTTCTTTCAGTAGATGCAGGAAATTTTTAAGCTGCGGTGCGTCGCATAAACAAAAGCGTCATTCTAATAAAATTAAAGAATAATCCTAATAAAATAAATAAAACAGGATTCTAAAAATTATAATAAATTATACAAGAGGTTCAAACATTCCTCCTTGCACAGCAAGACATTGTCCTAGGCGATCGTAGAAATTAGCTCTTACATTTGCTAAGATGTCGGCAGTTAATGAATTCGCAGCCTCAGTTATTTTTTCTCTCAAGGCAACTAGATTTTCTGAGATTTTCTTCATGAGTATAAACAATATTTTTAGATATCCTCACAAAAAGAAATCATTTGGAGATAGATCAGGAGATCGCGGGGGCCATTTAATGTTTCCTGTTCCAGTAATAAGACGGTCAACAAAAGTATTTCGTAGAAATTCCTTTACCCTCACTGCGTAATGTGCTGAACAGCTATCATGTTGAAACCAAACGATTTCCTGATTTATTCCAATGTTTTGAATGGCGGGAAGTATTTTATTTTTCAGTAATTCGAGATACTTGTCGGCATTTAATATACCATCAATAAAATAGGGGCCTATAGAATGGTCACCTAAAATACCTGACCAAACGTTTAGTTTTTGAGGATACTGAGTGCGATTTGTAAAATGCCTGTGTTGATTTTCCGAAGCCCAATATCGAAGAACAGAAGGATTGTGCTTTCCGTGTAATGGAAAAGTTGATTCATCGGTGAAGAGAATATTTTTAACGAAATTTTCATCTCGATGTGTCTTTTCCATAACTACTTGACAAAACTCCATTCTCCGAAAATTATCCTCGGGAAATATTTCTTGAGTTTTCGAATATTTGAAACATTTTAAACCATTAGGTTTCCAAATACGTGAAATAGTTGTGTTACTTGTAACCAATTCCTCGGCAGCACTTCTAGTAGATCTCGTGTTATCAATTTCCACAATACTACAAATTAATACATCCCGCCGTTCTCTTTCCTCAATTTTTTGTGGTGATATATCTCTTGGTTTGCATTTCGTACAGTTATTAAGACAGAAACAAGTTTCAAATTTATTATAAATTGTTTGTCTGCAAGGTACAGAACGGTCTGCAAAAGTAAGCACAAACAAATTCATTCACTCCATTGCGGACTTGCCAGCATAAAACCATTTTACTAACTGAAGCTTTTCAGTGGGTGTATAAAGAGCCATTATACATTAATTTTATTGTACGCTTTCAAATTGTAACGGCCGCAGCTAGACTGAATGCAAAATTTCCAGTCAATCGGTATCGGAGACAATCGTCAGTCGTCGCGGTCTTCGCTGGCATTGGACTGGCTTTCTCATGTACGTATACATTGTATGTACTCATACGTTGATTCTCTATGCCTAATGATATTTAACACATACGGTAGGTGCCTCGATGCGTTGAACGCAAGCAAGCGAGAATGTTTCGACTGTTATACCGCCTTATTCTGAGCAAACGCAACGATCCGAATGTATGAATATTTCTTCCGCTCCGAATACAAAACCCCTGAACGCGTTTAGCCAATCACAAAACAGTTTGTCGCGCAACCATTTGACAATTAGTGTCACCACTGTCACCCTATACGGAGTCTTTTAAGCGTTTGAATAGTGATCATGCCGCGTTATACACTAGAAGAGAAAGCCGAAATGATGAAATGGTACCACGCTGATAATTCTTATCAAAGAGTATGTGACTTATTTTCCGAAAGGTATCCCGACATGCCGATCCAGAACAAAGCTGCAATTTGTAGATTTAAAAAGAAAATAGACATTACTGGTTCTGTACACAATTTAAAACCATTATTCCCAAATCGCCGAGTTCGCAGAGTTTACATACGCACTAACAAACATTAATAATTGTAAGAATATCTCTCAACGCTGCAATTTACTTTTTGTAAAAATATATTCAATAGTACAATTTGATGTTACATAATTTAAACTACATACCTGAGAGTACATAATGTCTGGATATAATGGATCCACTACAAATTTGTTCATTATTCCTTGAACTATTATAGATTGCTACTACCCATGGGTATTCGCTTTCTGTAGCATTATTACCGCCAATTATGAGAGTTTCTACATTGACGTTTTTCTGACCACATTCTGTAAATACATACTTATTTTAGACTACGACTTTTTCACTTTATTAGTTGGTCGATTCGTTAGAGAACATTGTGCGTAAAATAGTCTACGTAATAATAAATAAATAATAATAACAATAATAATATGGTTTATTATGTGCCCAAGAATAAAGTCAAGGGACACACCAACAGAATCTAAGTACATCGTGCACAAAATACATTATAACAAAAAAGTATCTGTAGTACCACAAATCACAAAATAGTCACTGTGTTTTCTACACATTTGGTAAAAGTGTTTCTCTATCTTATATCCGTTCTGAAGCGTCTGGAATTAAAACACGAGACGTTAAAGTTTATTTGCTATGCTATAGCAGGGCGATAAATGTTATTACAAACCACATATAAAATACTTACGGTAACATTCCGACGTCCAAAGTCTGGAGAAGTCACATCATTCTAGAACCGCAACAATTAATGGTTGAAATTTCTCTCATTAAAATTCAACAATTTGTTGAATTTGGATAATATAATGTGTGAAAAAATAATTCCAGACAATAAACGCGTATTCCTATTTGCTACGGACCAGTGCAAAAAAATGTTTTCAAGACATTTCGTAAACGTGAACGTATTTGTAAAATATATCGAAGCTTTCATGATGAAATCTAAAGTTTTACCTGCGGCACGAAAGAACTTTACAATGTGCTCCACAAAAGTTAATTGGCCATCAAAGCGAATGCCCAAATCTATGAATACTGATTAATTCTTCAAAATCTGTCTGTTTATAGTGTAGCTGCTGTTTAAGAAAATCACTTTGCTTGGTATAACGAACCACCCAACAACAATATTCAATGATAATTTATTATCACGACACCAAATGTAAATCATATTCTGAAGAATCTGAGCGTAGCACAAATCAGAAAATTAAGCGCATATTAAAAAAAATAACATATCTATGTGTAAACACATCAAGTATTGCGAATACAAATTAATACAAGTAGGTATGATAAAAAAAATCTGTACCTGTACGGAAAGACATATACACAACTCATTTAACCAATGGTCACTTCAACTATCTTATGACCTCTCAGGTGACGTCTTCTTCTTCTTCTTGGAATGGATTTTTTTTCTCGAAATGAACTTTGTTCTTTGTTTCGAATCGTGAGTGTTTTGTTCTTGACGTGGATAGTTTGTTGATTTGTGGTCATGATTTGTGGTCGAAGTGTGCTTCGATGAATTCCACTACGTTGTTTTGTTTCCCAGGGTTGTGAGTGTTTGTGTCTGATTAATAATTGTCAATTATTAATCGTCTGTGTTGTGTGCGGTCATGTGTTGAGTGTCTGTCTGTGTGTTTTGTCGCTTTTTGCGTTGGTCATGTGTTAGTTTGTATGTGTTTACTGTTTGTTGTTGTAAAGTGTTATTATTTTCTGTTTGGATTACGAAGTCGTGTATCTGTTGTGTTGTTGCGTTTGTGGAGTGAAGTGTGATTAGCATTTTGCCTAGGGCAAGTGCGAGTTCGTCGGTTGTATTTGGTGTTGTGTTGTTTCGTTTATTTGTCCAGGGGTTTGTTGTTGGGGGTGGTGCTGGGATGTAATTTGGAGTGGTTTTTTTGTCAGGGTTGTTCGGGTTATTAGGGCAGTTGAGGAATGTAGATAGGTGGGGACCACCGCAGTTTGCACACTTTGGTGGTGTTGTTTTTGGTTTAATGCATAGGTGTGTAGAGTGCGAGTCACCGCATTTCATGCATTTGAATTGTACGTTGCAGTGTCTTTGTTGGTGTCCGAATGTCTGGCATTTGTGGCATTGAATTATGTCTGTCCGTGTGTTAAGAGGTTCGATTTTAATCGTAAGTCCGCAACAGTCGTGTATGTTAAAAATTGATTTATATTGTCTAGTCAGTTCTACTAGTACAAGTGGTGCGGGTATGCCGTTTTTTCCATTCATACGTTTTATTTTTAGTGGCGGGTAGCCTTGGTCGGTCAGGTCGTTAGTTATGTCAGTGTCGGTGATAAAGGTAGGAATGCCTCGCATAACTACCTTCAGTGTCTTTTCACTTTGTAATTGAAATGTGTAAAATTGTATGAGTTCTGTGTTAAGTATGTGTTTAATTGTGCGGTAGTCATCGTCAGTTTTTGGTTCGATGTGTATTCCTTGTTTAACAAGTTTGCTTTGTACGGTTTTGATGTTGTGTGTCTTAAGCAGTTGTCGTATTTGTGCCCATTTGTCTTTCTCTGTGACTATGATCGGTGTAATTTTTGATGTTTTGTGTGTTACAGTGTTTGTGTTTTGTGTAGTGTTTTGTTTGTCACTTATCCTGGGAGTGCTGCCTGATGTTGACGGTTGAGGGGTGAATTCTGTTGTTTCTTCTTCCATTTTTTCCTCTGATTTCTTTTCGAGGAAACTGTACGAGTTGCTTACTTAGATAGAAGCGGTCTCATGTTCTGTTTTCTGTCTTTTTAATGTCTTTTTCGGGTATATGAATGTGTTGTTGTCCTGGTTTTCACTTCTCTGTTCCGGTTGACTGTTGTTTTGTTCCGCCGGTGGTTTTTCTTGTTCGGTTGGTTCGTGAATATTTTCGGTTATGTATATTTCTCTTGTTGGTTCGTCCGGGTCCACCATGAATGCTCGATTGGCGTCTATTAGGGCTTGGGCAGCACTTTCGCTGGTTGCTGTGTCGATATATATCTGGATTTCCGAGAGTTGTTTTGGATCCAATTGTTGTGCAACGACGGGGTTCAGCACAATTTTGGGGATGGTCTTGAGTCGTCCGGCCATTGCTTCCGGGTTCGCTTTGACGGTTACCGCCGTATGTTTAAATGCAATATGTACGTGTGTTCGTCTCAGAGACTAGCATACGAATGTGAGTCAGGTGACGTCTTATATTCGCTCCCCCAAAATAAGCACAACCTTGTACCGTTAGTCGGCAAGAGATATCTCATGACCTCTGACGGAAAAGAGAAGCCCGCCGGTATGAGCGCTTTCACACAACCGGCTACTAAGGAGAGAAAGAAATAGCATAACTGTGTAGTCCATTAATGCGTAGTCAGATAACTCAATATGTCAGAAAATAGCATATCGATATGTAAACACAGCAAGTATTATGAATACAAATTAATAACGAGCTATCGAAAAAATTCATAATTGGAGTAGACTGTGAAATTGGATTGGTACTTTAGCCACTTCCACAAAATGACATTTATTATTTGCCATTGAAACTACATATAAGTTTGTGTCAAATTTTTCAAAACTCTTATTAAGAAAATTAAATTTATTTAAAAAATGGTATTCAACATAGAACAAAAAGCAAAAATGATCGAATGTTATTTCCGTACAGGTGTGAAAGTAAATGGCGAGTGGCAGTATTCAATTACGGAATGCATGGTTGATTTTAGTGAAGAACATCCTGAATTAGTGTTTGACTACAATGATTTTAAGAATGTTTTGACAAATTGTGTAAAGTTATTCAGAGAGACTGGTAGCGTCGGTCGTAAAACTCGAAGTGGACGGCCATCTAAACGTACAGCTGATAATATTGAAGCCCTTCAGCATTTATTGATGAAAATCCAAAAACATCTATTTTAGTAGTGACCCAACAAACAAATTTATCTTATGGTACGGGCCAATTCATTCTTAAAAAAGTCTTACATTGTCATCCATACAAGCTGCAATGTTTTCATGAACTTTATCCAGTGGATTATTTAAGACGAGTGGAATTTTGTCAATGGTTTCAAGATAATCTACACAATCAGGATATCCTTAACACAGTTTTTTCACGGATGAGGCCTGGTTTTATCTTCCTGGATATGTTAATTCACAGAATATGAGGTGTTGGTCCTCCGAAAATCCTCATTTCTTTTGTTGAAAAAACATTGCATCCCCAAAAAGTTGGTGTTCGGGTTGGAATATGTCGAAGAAGATTGGTGGGTCCCATTTTTTTTGAAGGTACACTTACTGCTGCACTCATTCATAAATCAACTGGATGATGAGGAATTACAAAATGGGTATTTCCAACAAGATGGTGCAACAGCACACACGACCAGAGAAACACTTCAATATCTCAGAGAATTTTTTGATAACAGAATAATAATAAGCAGGAACACTGAAATCCCATATCCAACTAGGTCTTGCGATTTAAACATATGTGATTTTTTCGTATGGCCATACATCAAAAATTCGATTTATTCAACGCCAATTCATAATCTGGAACAACTGAGAATTCGCATAACAGAAAAGTGTGAAGAGATCAACAACTCACCGCAAATGCTGCATAAAGTTTTTGCTGGATTGTGGAGAAGAGTTGGTTTGTATTTAGATGTAAATGGACAACATTTTCAACAACTTCTGTAGCTATATGTAAATTTTGATTATGATTTCGATATTAAATAAATTATTTGTTTTCTTTTTTGTTGTAGTATCATTTCAATGCCATAACCTTTTTTTACAATGAAACCAAATGAAACTGTCAAGCATAAAGTAATGTGTCATTATGTGGAAGTGGCTAAAGTACCAACGCAATTTCACAGTCTACTCCAATTATGAATTTTTTCGATGGCTCGTTACAAATATGTTAAAAACATATTTGTATCTGTACACATAGACATAAGGCTTCTGTTTCGATTAAAGAATACGCGGACCTCTGAAAAGTGCTGAATTTTGTTCTTTAAGAGCAACTCTCTTGATATAGGTCTAAAATCAATGCCCTTAAACTGCTAAAATCACCACTCAAACTTTTACATGCCATGCAAGTCCAATTAGTACCCGAATCAGAATTAATTTGACGAGCGACAGCGCTTGAAATTGAAATGCAATCGATGTTATGATTTTGCAAACAAAACAAGAAGGGAGGATTACGCCCAGCAGAGGTTCTGAGGGATTATAAATTAAATTTATATTCCTTAATTCAGAGTGTTGTTCGAGAAGGGCTATCCGGCAATTGCTAGCATTGATGGGGCGCTGAACTTCCGTATCTAACCAAATCGGTCTCCTAGATTTCAGTCGGGTCCTGGAGACGCGCTCCAAATCATCGTATATAGGAAGACCAATCTTGTTAATCTTAACCCATTCATTCTGTACTGCAGCAAATCGTCTGATATCCGGTGAGGCAATGTTGGAAGGGATCAATAGCTAAAGACTAGTTGTGGATCTAACAGTACCGTGACGATCCTCATTGTATCGTTAAGTTGAATAACTATTAGTTTGGCGTGAGGGCTTCGATTTCAGACAGCAGCTAAGTATTCAGCAGAAGTCGTTCGCAAGATCTTCCCATTCGCTCCCCATGAATTGCTGACAAGTTAGTGTAACATATTATTGCGGGTCTTCACTATTTGACTAGTTTTATAGAGGTGCTACCTGAATTTCAGAGACCGGTCTAACGTTACGCTCAGATATTTAGAGTGGGGGTTATTGATCCAACCACAACCAAATTCAACATTCACCATTCTGTTGGCTTCTTTGTTACACAAATATTAAGAGGCATATGATTCGAATTTGGAAGGATTTTGTTGTAATTGCCATTTCTAATAATATTCGTCTAAGCTTGCATATCTTCAGCAAGTTGTAATTCTCCGTCCTCTAAATTCTTGGTTTGGGTTCATAAAGTCAGGCCATCTGCATATAGAAATTTTCGTGATTTTGTGGGTGGGATATCGTTGGTGTAAATGTTGAAAATTAGGGGAGCCAGAACCGAGCCTTGAAGAAGGCCATTTTCTTTCAAGGTACTGCCATTACCAGTTCAATTATTAAGTTTCCTTAATTCAGTACGTAAAATGTTTTTTTTTATTTAAAAATTATTCCGTCCTTCCAGACTGTGTCATAGACACTGGAGAGATTGACAAATGCAACAGATATTTTTAGGAACATCTAAAAATATTTTACAATGTGCGTTGTTAAAGCCAAAACTTGATCACAGCAGTTCCTTCCCGTTCTGAAACCGGCTTGCTTTTAATTATAATCTCGTCGACGGTGGGCTCTATTCTTCTTTTGCTTTCCGGAAAATGTTAGGGATGTCTCCAGTATCTAAGATATTGTTATAAAAGTTTCTCAACCATTCCCGGGTATCCAATCTAAGATTTTTGATGAATTCAGGAAAGACATTGTCAACAGCAGGAGCCTTCCTTAACTCCAACCGGGCAATAGCCGAATTAATTTTTTCAGAAAAAGGCCATACCATTGGGATATTTATTGCTATTTTTTATTTTATATTAAAAAAAAATATTGTACACAATCGCTGTTGTGAAGTCATGTATTGTATCATCTTTTTATGGTTATGGAATAGTTGTGGGGATTTCAATGGTAAAAAAATCTCACGATACTATCCACAAAGGTACAGGAATATATAAAAAGTAGAAACAACTAATCTTCAGAAACCAGCAATCTAAAATCATTTTAATATAGCGGTTTGAAGCATTAGTTCGTAAGATTTTCGATTTCTAAGATAAGAGTGCTTTGAAAAGAAATCGCTAGACATGATGCTGTGTTCTCTTCTAACCGAGATAAATTGAAAAATTAAATAAAATTGAAAATAATAATGAAAATTTAAAAAAAGGAAATTTTGAATACACCCTGTATAAACATCGTCATAAAACAAATCTCATAGTCAATTTCATGTAAAGTTTCTTGTTAATTTCTGTAATAAGTTTTTATATGCAACGATACAGATCGTGTTAAGAAAAACACATCTGTGTATATTTATTAAAGTTATATTTAAAGACGGCAGACTATGTGCCCACACTGTTAAATTGGCCAAAGATAAGGACCTTACAATGCACCGGAAATTGATAAAACTTTCGGAATCATTAAAGGACCTCAAAAGAACTAATTTACGATGTAAAGTAATGGGGGGGTAACGTACCCTTAGGCCAAATTAAAATAAAAAAATAAACCAACCTTACATTTTGTATAATTTTAATACGTCCAGAACACGTCGAAATACCGGATAATCGTGTTATTTTTGTGTGCTAATGTTTATCCCAAATATAAGTTTTAACTATTTATGCAATACCAATCTTCGTTTTGTTTAAATAATCTCGTAAAACGATGTTAAATATTGTTATTTTTAGGGTCCATTTTCGCATAAAAATTGACATTGTCATAGTGTTTTCCAAATCAAGCTGCCAACTTAAACACTCACAAATAAATATTACTGTTATGATATCTATCTATATCAATTAATTTTTTCTCTACGTCAATTGTAAAAAAAAAAACCTAGGGCCAGAGGCCACGAGTGAACCAAAGCGACGCGGGGGAGTGACTTGCGATGCTTTAAACAATTGACGTAGATAAAAAAATAATTGATATAGATAGATATCATAACAGTAATATTTATTTGTAAATGTTTAAGTTGGCAGCCTGGATTTGCAAACGTTATTACAATGTCAATTTTTATGCGAAAATGGACCCTATAAATAACAATATTTAACATCGTTTTACGAGATTATTTAAACAAAACGAAGATTGGTACAGCGTAAATAGTTAAAAGTTATATTTGAGATAAACATTAGCACACAAAAATAACACGATTATCCGGCATTTTGACGTGTTCTGGACGTATTAAAATTATACAAAATGTAAGGTTAGTTTATTTTTTTAATTTTTATTTGGCACAAGGGTACGTTACCCCCCATTAGTTTACATCGTAAATTAGTTCTTTTGAGGTCCTTTAATGATTCCTTCTTAAGCTCCGGAGAGATTAAGAAATGCCGAAAGGTCTTAATGTCGATGAAGGAAAAATCCGAATCTGCACCTCCACGTGGCAGAAGGCGGGCAACATCAATCTTGGTGGCTAACGCAGATAGGGACCGAGTGATTGCCGGTATAAGCAATACCCCATTTACTGGCCAACAGCCTCGGGTGGAGGAGCTAGTAAATGGCAGGGCACTCTTTTGTCCTAGGGTTGGGAAAATGGCCCTAAAGGCGGATGAACTAAGGAATTAGTCAACGGCATAAGGATGCAGAAAGCAAGAGGAAACTACTGCATTAAAGATCTATGGATATCCTTAGTACAAATCATCATGGCAATGTTCAAAACCAAATTATCCGGAGTAATAAGTTCCCCAATCGGATCTCCGGGGGGAACAGTGATGAACAAGACTGTGACAACAAACAAGTTAACAAACAAGTTAAAGATTGGGACATGGAACGTGAGATTCATGTATGAAGCTGGAAAGATGCATAACGTTGTACACGAAATGCAAAGACTGAAACTTAACATCCTAGGAATCAGTGAAACAAGATGGCCTGGTCATGGCCAAATCCCAACAAATGGAGGCATGCTGTACTTCTCTGGTAACGATGATAATTATCACAGACATGGTGTGGCAATCGCTGTCTCAAGAAATATTGTGGCGTCTGTTACTAGCTTTGTCCCTATCTCAGACCGTATCATACTCTTACAACTACAGACCAACTCAAGAAAACTAAACATTATACAAATATATGCCCCTACCGCAGACAAACCTGAAGAAGAAAACGAGCTGTTTTACGAACTAATCACACAAACGCTTGATTCACTAAAACCAAGAGATATCAATATAATTCTTGGAGACTTTAATTCGAAGGTCGGAAAAGGGAGATGTGACAAGTATATAGGTGAATATGGGTTGGGGACAAGAAATGAGAGGGGCGATAGGCTGGTACAGTTTTGCCAAGAGGAAGAGATGATAATAACCAATACCTTTTATAAGCTTCCAAACCGACGACTCTACACATGGAAATCCCCACAAGACAGTGACCAGAACCCGATGAGAAATCAAATAGACTACGTTTTGATAAACGCAAGATATAGAAACAACATCAAATCAGTTAAGACCTACCCGGGCGCTGACGTCTCTTCGGACCACAACCCCCTGGTGGCCCAGATGCACCTGAAACTTAAAAGAATCCCAAAGAAGAGAAAAACTCGGATAAATACAAAACACCTAAAAAACCAAGAAATACGGAATGAGTTGCAAACAAGAATAAACAAAAATCTGGAAACACTCGAAAGCAAGGAAGAATACCAAAACTGCAGAAACATAAACGAAAAATGGTACAGAATTAAATCAAGCTTGTTGGAACCCTCATTGGAGATTCTGAAGACAGAGAAACCCACAGGAAAGAAGGAATGGATTACTGGTGAAATTCTTAATCTTATGGAAAAGAGAAGAAGCTATAAGGGAAAAAACGAACAACAATATAAAGAAACACAACGAATACTTCGCCCAAAAATCGGAAAAGCAAAAGAAGATTATTATAAACAAAAATGTGAAGAAATTGAGGAGCTACAAGCCAAATACGACAACTTTAACATGCACAAAAAGATTAAAGAACTCGTCGGCACCAGCAAACAAAAGCAACTTAATATATTATATAACAACGGGAAAATAGTCACAGAAATAGAGCAAAAACTAGAAATATGGAAGAACTACATTAAAGAGCAGTTCGAAGATGAGAGACGGCATACGACTCTTGAAAATACGGAAGGGGAGTTGGGCCCGGACATAATTAAGGATGAAGTAACATATGTACTAGGTATGCTCAAGAACGGAAAAGCTGCAGGTCCGGACCAACTGCCAGCGGAAATTCTTAAACTGATAGAGGCGGACCGGATTCATGTTTTGGTAGAAGTACTTAATACCATATATAGAACAGGAATAATACCAAATGAGTGGTTGCTATCAACTTTTATAACCCTTCCGAAAAAGAAAAATGCCAGGCATTGCTCTGACTACCGCACAATAAGCCTGATGGGTCACACATTGAAAGTCCTGTTGAAGGTGGTCCATAATAGAATATTCAGGAAATTGGATGTAGATATCAGCGATAGTCAGTTTGGATTCCGTAAGGGCCTAGGAACAAGGGAAGCACTTTTTGCACTAAATGTCCTATCACAAAGATGCCTAGACGTAAACCAGGACATATACGCCTGCTTTATAGATTACAATAAAGCATTTGATAAAGTTAGACATGACCAACTCATAGAAACATTGGTCAAGAGAAGGACAGACCTCAGAGACATAAGATTAATCTCAAACCTGTACTATGGCCAAAAAGCAGCAGTACGAATAGAAGACACGACATCAGAGGAAATAGAAATACGAAGAGGTGTTCGTCAGGGGTGTATACTGTCGCCAATCCTCTTTAATCTGTACTCGGAGGACATAGTAAATAGAGCACTTGATGATCGGGACATGGGCATTAAGATTAACGGCATGACAATAAATAATCTGAGGTACGCTGACGATACAGCTATTTTAGCTGGAAAACACGAGGACCTACAGACGCTAATTAACAGAATGGTCACAGTAAGCGAAGAGTATGGACTAACGCTGAACATAAGCAAAACAAAATATATGCTGATAACAAAAACAACTAAAGATAATCGTAAGATATATGTGAAGAACCAGCCTATTGAGAGAGTAAGACAATACAAATACCTGGGCACGATCATTAATGAGAACAATGACAGCTCCCAAGAAATACGAGTCAGAATAGAACAGGCGAGAAGCACCTTTACAAGGATGAAAAGGCTTTTCTGCTGCCGAGATTTAAACCTTGACTTAAAAATACGACTGATGAGATGCTATGTGCTGTCTATACTATACTATGGGATGGAGGCCTGGACGCTGAAGGTAACCGACATGAGGAGACTGGAGGCATTTGAGATGTGGGTATACCGGAGAATATTGAAGATCTCATGGGTAGAGAGAAAAACCAACGTAGAAGTGATGAGACGTATGCATAAGGAGAGACAAGTGATTCCGACAATTAAGAGAAGAAAACTGCTGTACATGGGACATGTCATGAGGGGAGAAAAATATCAAATACTACAAATAATTATGCAGGGAAAAATCCCGGGCAAGAGATCTATAGGAAGAAGACGGAATTCATGGCTGAAGAACCTTAAGGACTGGTTTGGATGTAATAATAATGAACTGTTTAGAGCTGCGGTTTCAAAACTAAGAATTGCTATGATAATTGCCAACCTTCGAAGCGGAGACGGCACTTAAAGAAGAAGAATGATTCCGAAAGTTTTATCAATTTCCGGAGCATTGTAAGATCCTTAAATTTAGCCGTTAAATTTAATAAATAATACACGTAAGGTGTATTAGATAAAAATGTAGTTTTTACAAAATTAGGGCAACTTTTTACCAATACTGAAGATCCATTGTACAGATACAAAGAGCGCTCTAACTATGCAAATATAACATCCTTTTTACCAATACTGAAGATCCATTGTACAGATACAAAGAGCGCTTTAACTATGCAAATATAACATCTCTCAACGTTGATCAATCCTTCTCAGTATATAAACATATATATATTAAATTTATTATATTATATTAAATTTTACAGTGTGGGCACATAGTCTGCCGTCTTTAGTTATATTGTATGTAAAATGTCATGTAAGTTATTATATATCTTTATGTTCTGGTTTATAATTAAAGGCGGCAGACTATGTGCCCCAGCAGTGGCGTTGCGTGGAGAGTTTAGCAGAATAACAGTGCGCTTACTTAAAAATAAATATATCGAATCCCTATACAAAACGTTAAGAAAAAACATAAATAACTTACCCAACATGTTTACATTGTTGCAAAAAAATGCGGATGTGCGCTATGAAAAAACTGCACCATAATATATGTTTCTGTATTAGTCTCGGAAAGGTTCGTACGTAGCGACGTATATATATGTTTATATAACAGAGAAGGAGTGTTCGACGTTGAGAGATGTTATATTTGAATAGTTAAAGCGCTCTTTGTATCTGTACAACGGATCTTCAGTATTGGTAAAAAGTTGCCCTAATTTTGTAAAATCTACATTTTTATCTAATACACTGTCTAATACACTAGTTTTACGTGGTCAATAATTGCTAATGAGTCCGATAAGGACAACGCAGTGTTCTGTAAATTTTTTATTGCGTCTAGTATTGGAACGTAACTGTCGTAAATAATTTTTAAATTTGCTGCAACTTGAGGATTGTTAAATTGATCCTGGCTGAGCCGTATTGCAGCTGCTTCTTTGGCATCTAGTTGTAAAATCACTGATTTAATTTTTTCAAAATGTTTATAGTAATAAAATGCTGCTTCTAACCAAGTACCCCATCGTATAAGAATTGGTTGCGGCGGTTCGGGTATATCAGGACACAGCGAATGAAATAGCCGAATCCGTTTCGGAGATTTAAGAAAAACCGCTTTCGTTTGTCCTATCAGTTGATCCACATCAGGATAAGTTGTACGTATAGTGTTTGTTACAAGGTGTAAAGCGTGAAGCAAACATGTGACATGCAGCAGGTTTGGTTGAATCGTTTTGAGTAAGTTTGCCGTGGAACACATAACCTTGGCAGCATCGGTAACTAACATTAACACTTGCTTCGGTAAAATCTCAAATTTGTGTAGTGTTTCTATTAATACATCATATATCGCTCTGGCAGTACACCCTTGCATTCGTTTACAGGTTAGTAAATAAGGAGGAGAAGGTCCTTGCGGAGTCAGCGTCCGTACTAGAATGGCTAGGATGGACTGTCTTTTATTATCTGTAGTTTCGTCTATTGTTAACCACAGGAATTTTTTTTTACCGTATTTTTCGTACAATTTACAATTCTCTCACGCGCTGACGGTACGTAATTCCGTAGCGTACTTCTTGCTGGTAATTTCCACGTAGGATTGTATTTCTTCCAAAACTGACGAAACATTGGGTGTTCCACTTTCTGCATTGGTATATTGGTCGCTATTAACATCATTGTTAAATCACACACAAATTTATTATATGATCTGCGTCCACTATTATTCGATTTATGTTTGTCACTATTTATATCTCTTTGGCACTGACTTGCTTTCCAAGTTAATAAAGTTGTTTCACAAACTAAACATTTCACTACGGTACCGTCATATATTAAATCGGGAAACCGATGTAAAAATTTCTTTACTACGTTAGCATGCAACCGAGTCGATGGATTGTTTCTACGCACTCCAGACATTTTCAACACGATTGTGTTAACAATGTATCGCTTACAACGTCTCAACGGCAACTGAATTGATCGTCGTACGCCTCTACTCGATCCCTCCACATCACGCTACTGTTAGGGCACATAGTCTGCCGTCTTTATTTATAATTGTTAATAACATAGAATTTAAATCATGCTATATATACCAATTTATAAAAGAATATTTTTAAGTTATAGTAAGCTTCATAATCAATACTTGAATTTTGAAAAATTTCTTAAATACATAAATATTGTTTTTGTGTACGTCAAATTTCACACAAGGATAATGTGAAAACTTGAAAATAAGAACGCATTTAAAATATGAAACATTATTAGAAATAAATATTAAAGAAAACGTAAATCAGTACACGAACGAAAGTTTTTAAATATATAAAAAATATATAAATAAAAGTCAAGGGGATTAAGATCGGGTGATCTGGGTGGCCATGCAACAGGATCACCTCGACCAATCCATCTTGAATAATTGACGTTAACCCAATTTCGGGCAGCAATTCTGAAATGTGGTGGTGCCCCATCCATGTGAAACCAAACGTCTCGTCGAACATTCAGTGGGACATCCTCTAAAAGACCTGGCAGTTCGTCAATAAGAAATTGAAGGTAATTGTCCGCATTTGACCTCCCAGGAAGAACGACAGGACCAATCAACAAGTCATGGATTAGGACCACCCAAACGTTAATAGAAAATTCATGTTGAAATTTAGATGGGCGTATAGGTTTTGGATTTTCTGATTACCACCTGTGCAGGTTTCTCAGATTTGTAACACCACTTCTCGTGAACGTAGATTCATCTGTCCAGAGGACTGTTCTGCAGAAATTAAAATGAAGCCGTGACTGTCTTAATATCCAGGTAGAATAAACTAGATGAGTATAGTGGTCTGCCTCAAGCAAACTGTGTCCCCTGCGATAGTGATATGGATATAAGCCCTCACGTTGTAAAAATCGCCAAATTGTCGTTCGTGGCACTCCTAGTTGTCTAGCGATTCGACGTACACTGAGAGTTGGATCCCTTGTAACAATAGCTACTGCTTCTTCCTCTAAGTCTGCTGGTAAATTTACTCCTCGGTCGAAAAGATAATCACGCAGCTTCCAGAAACGTTCTGCAATGAAGAATGCGCCTATGGGGAAACCGATATCAGTATTCAATAACTGCTTGATTTGCACTGCCGTTACAGTAGCCATACATAAAATGCATGTCCGCATACTCTTGAGAAGAAAATCGGTAAGGCATTTTGAATAAAGAAAACGTGTCCACTCACTAATAAGCTGTTGTATGAAGTGAAACGTAATGTAATCCTTTATTAAAAAGTGCAACGTTAACAGTCATCTGAACATTTGTTTATTGTATGATATTCATAGTTCAGCACTTACGAAATAAGTAAGAACCCTCTTTATCATAAATCAATTTCCAGTACTCTTTTTATAGATTAAATAGATTTATAGAATTATCCAAGATGGATTGGTCAAGGTGGTCCTGTTGCATGGCCACCCAGATCACCCGATCTTAATCCCCTTGACTTGTTTATTTATTTTATGATAACATTTTATTATGCTACGTTAACAATCACAGGCCTATTATTGAATCGTATAACTTTTTTTTAAATAAAATCAGTTTGTATTGACTTTAGGATTACATTTTTTTTCATGATCTGACAATCACATTCATAGATCTGTAACTTTGAAACAAATAAAAATAGATATACAAGTTTTGCGTTTTTGTTACTTGAAATGAAGTCTACTTTACACTCCTAAAATTTGAACATAACGATACGGGACACTTGTATACAACTTATTCATAGACGAATGTGGTATTGCAATATTTCTAGAATTGATAAGGATTTTAAAATTATGAAAACAATTTAGTAAATTTCAATTAATTGTACATGTTTAATGGCACATAAATTTTAATTAACATCTATTGCCGCCAAGCATTATTTAACTTTTTTTTAAATAGAATTTCGTTTGTTTTATTATTATTTTGGGATCCTATAACGTATTTGCGATGATCACAGTTTTAAATGCCATGCAACTTTATAATTAAGTTGCATAAAGAGAAATATTGAATAATTTAATGTGACAATAATTTATGAAGAATGCAGGATGAATTTAAAAAATTAGCAATAACTTTAAATAAATTTAAGAAATCCGAAATATATATATTTAATTAAAAAAAATGAATACCGACATCGGTTTCCCGATAGGCGCATTCCTCATTACAGAACGTTCCTAGAAGTACACAAACAATTTCGGGAATGCGGACTGCGTGATTATCTTTTCGACCGAGGAGTAAATTTGCCAGCAGACTTAGAGGAAGAAGCAGTAGCTATTGTTACAAGGGATCCAACTCTCAGTGTACGTCGAATCGCTAAACAACTAGGAGTGCCACGAACGACAGTTTGGCGAATTTTAAAATGTGAGGGCTTATATCCATATCACTATCGCACCCTGGGACCCCACACGGTTTGCTTGAGGCAGACCACTATGCACGTCTAGTTTATTCTACCTGGCTATTAAAACAGTCACGGCTTCATTTTAATTTCTGCAGAACAGTCCTCTGGACATATGAATCCGCGTTCACGAGAAGTGGTGTTACAAATCTGAGAAACCTGCACAGGTGGTCATCAGAAAATCCCAAAGCTATACGCCCATTTAAATATCAACATGAATTTTCTATTAACGTTTGGGCGGCCCTAATCGATGACTTGTTGATTGGTCCTGTCGTTCTTCCTGGGAGGTTAAATGCGGACAATTACCTTCAATTTCTTATTGACGAACTGAGAGATCTTTCAGAGGATGTCCCACTGAATGTTCGACGAGACATGTGGTTTCACATGGATGGGGCACCACCACATTTCAGAATTGCTGCCCGAAATTGGGTTAACGTCAATTATCCAAGATGGATTGGTCGAGGTGGTCCTGTTGCATGGCCACCCAGATCACCCGATATTAATCCCCTTGACTTTTATTTATGGGAGTACATGAAAAATTTAGTCTGCGCGCAAGTTTCGAACACAAGAGAAGAGTTGTTGGATCGTATTCACCTGGCTGCCGAGCAAATCCGACAAAACAAGTATGAAATTCGGATAAATACTTCTTCTATTGGCTTACGGGCACAAGCCTGCATTCAACAAGGAGGTCGACATTTCGAAAATATTATTAATTGAACTTTTTTAAATAAAATCAGTTTTAATTGACTTTAGGATTACATTTTTTTTCATGATCTGACAATCACATTCGTAGATCTGTAACTTTGAAACAAATAAAAGTGGATATACAAGTTTTGCGTTTTTGTTACTTGAAACAAAGTCTACTTTACACTCCTAAAATTTGAACATAACGATACGGGACAGCTTATATAATAGTATACTCGCATATCAAATACTTTTTTAATTGAATTTCTCAGCAACTTGTTTATAATTTAACTATTATATGAATATTTTTACGATTAGTTGGTATTATTAATAAAATAAACATTTTTTATGTCTTTACACTTATTTAAATAAATTGAATGTATCTACCTGAAGATATAAATCAACTATATACGAGGGTGATTCGATGGGAGAGTGACTTTTCAAAAGTTGGCAGCACTTTCGCCTTCTGAGTATATTGCTGATCTCAGCCATGTTTTAGAAGCCTACTAAAAAAATTTCACCCAAATCTGTATGGTAGGTAAGTTTATACAATCGTTTAAAGTAAACTATTTATCGTTTTGTGTTAATATGGAGAAAAAAGAATTTCGTGTACAAATTAAACATTATTTCTTGCGTGGAGACCCATTAAAGAAACTGAAGAAATGTTACATAAATATTATTTTGAATCTGCTCCTTCCCATGAATTTTGATTTTTCAGTAATTCACTGGTTCCATAAATGGTCAAAAGGCACAGAAAATCTTAGACGTCTGGGGCCTTCATTTACAGTAACTGCTCCAAAAATTATTAATAAAGTTCACGTCATTGTAAAGAGTGGCCGTCGAATAAAAGTGTGTGAGAAAGCTCGTGCCGTAAAAATCTCGACCGAGCGTGTACATAAAATTTTTCATTAACATTTAGATATGTATCAGAATAATTGAAACATACATGAGTAGGTAAACCCCACCAGTTTTGTATAATACAAAGGTATTTTTAATAATATAAAATATTATTAAAAATCTGGTGTGAAGAACACAAATGCAGGTTCACTATTAATATTTTCTGTGAACGTGTCCGAATATATCCTATCTCCAGAGACGTAGATACGTATTTCGCTTTTCTACAAGCTCATCGGTACGCCCCTGCTGGAGATTCTCCAGCAGGGGCGTACCGATGAGCTTGTAGAAAAGCGAAATACGTATCTACGTCTCTGGAGATAGGATATATTCGGACACGTTCACAGAAAATATTAATAGTGAACCTGCATTTGTGTTCTTCACACCAGATTTTTAATAATATTTTATATTATTAAAAATACCTTTGTATTATTTAGATATGTTGTCCAAGTTAACTGTACGACTAAGTTCACACGAACTCTAAGAGAATTTTGCACCGACACGTCACCGTAGATGAAATCTGAATACTTTTCATATTTAATATACCGGGTGCGGCAATAGTGTTCGGCGGAGCTTAGCATGAAAACTAATAAAATTGTAGCAATGAAATTTTAATTACAAATGTAGTATGCTACAGTGCATTTTCTATTTTTATTTATATATTTATAGGGTTTTCCAAATTTTCCCAACCACTTTCAATTTTTTTTTAAATACATTGCTATACTTTCTTGTTATTATGATGATAGCCACCCAAATTATCTTTGCAATGATATATGACAATATGCACTTACAACTGTCAGTTTTGGTTTGATTGCAAATTTTATTAAAATCTTGACAGTTGCAACGTCTAATATTTTAAGTCTTAGCCTGAAAATGGGTGCAGTGCCTCACGTAACTCTTTTGTTACCAATTTATGAACTAACACGTTATATGTTTTGAGGGTGAACAACGTGACGACATATACAGAGTGTTAAATATGTCGTGCCAAAGTTATCGAAGTTTAAAGGCTATTTTCTCTTTTTTTTAAATTGAATTTTTTTATTAATCAGCAAATTCCTTGTAAAATTGCCGTTAAAATGGTACCAATAACATAGTCCTTATTTCTAGTATTTTCGAAGTTATATCCTTTAATGGGATATACCTATGTTTATAATATTCAATATGCGGTGCTGCATCTAATAGTTGGTTGGTTGGCCATGAAATGATATTAAGCAAAAATTTCTGTGTAACCAAACGTCAAATATCTACTTAAAATTTCCGTATAAAGTGTTTTTCTGTAGTTCCTCTTTGTCGTAATCGCGTTTAATTGTTATAATTTAAGTTCGGTTAGTTAATTATCAATTTCCGTTTGTTCGTTATTAGTTGTTATCTTGTTGTCAGTTATATCGTTTTGTTGTCATTATTTTTTATTTACATGCCGTAATAGTTTATAGTTGTGTTTCTTCAGAATGAATTTTTCGAAAGAGGAGCTAAAAGACAAGGTATTTGTTTTTGGCGCTAGCAATAGAAATCCACTTTTAGCATCAAGAACATATGCTATGGAGTATCCTCACCGAAGAGCACCAGATATTAAGACGTTCGAAAATTTATTGACAAGGTTTCTTCGGACGGGTTCAGTGAATTACATCAAACATGAAAGAACTAAGATTATGGTTACAGAAGATAATGAAGTGACAGTCGTCAAGTCCGTTGTGGAAAATCCGCGCGTATCTACAAGGATAATTTCGAAAGAACACGGGATAAAAGTCACTGTTGTAAGAAGGATTTAAAAAAAAACATAAATTTCACCTTTACAAAATTCAAAATCATCAAGACTTATTACAAACGGATTTTGAAAGGGGAGTTGTTTACTGTGAATGGCTACTTTCCTAATTACGACAAGATCTAACTTTTCTAGATCATGTGCTTTTCACAGATGAAGCAACATTTGCTAATTGTGGAATAACAAACAAAAAAAATTCTCATTATTATGACACTAGAAACCCTCATTTTGTGCAACCCATTTTATACCAACAAAAATGGAGTGTTAACATCTGGAGAGGCATCATAGGAAACACTATTATAGGTCCATTCTTTTTTAATACTACTTTAAATTGTGACATCTACACAAATTTCCTACAAAATAATTTACCATTGCTGTTAGAAGGCCTACCAGACAACGTCATAAAGAGATTGGCGGTATCAACATGATGGTGCACCTGCACATTACGGTGCTGCTACAAGAGCACATTTAGATATGGTATTCACCAATAGGTGGATTGGGAGAGGAAGCTTTATAAGCTGGCCACCGCGATCACCAGATCTAACCCCTTGTGATTTCTCTCTGTGGCCTACTGTAAAAAATATAGTTTACGAAACACCTCCTACAACGGCAGAGAATATGCAGCAACGAATCAGAAACGCTTTTCTTCAATTAAGTGAAATCAACATGGCTCAAAATGTAAATCTGTCGATGCAGAGGCGATTTAGAGCATGTGTAGAGCAGAATGGACATATATTTGAACACATTTTAAATTAATTTTGTTTTAGTATGGAAAAATTACAAAATATAATTCTAAAACTAATAATAAAGAATTAAAAAACAGGTGTTTGTAAAAGTTACTTTGTTTGATATCATTTCATGGCCAACCAACTATTAGATGCACCGCATATTGAATATTATAAACATGGGTATATCCCATTAAAGGGTTATAACTTCGAAAATACTAGAAATAAGTACTGTGTTATTGGTACCATTTGAACGGCAATTTTACAAGGAATTTGCTGACTAATAAAAAAATTATAGGTTCAATTAAAAAAAAAGAGAAAATAGCCTTTAAACTGCGATAACTTTGGCACGACATATTTAACACCCTGTATATGTTGTCACGTTGTTCACCCTCGAAACATATAACGTGTTAGTCCATAAATTGTTAACATAAGAGTTAGGTGAGGCACTGCTCCCATTTTCAGGGTAAGACTTAAAATGTTAGGCGCTGCAACTGTCAAAATTTTACAAAATTTGCAATAAAACCAAAACTAACAGTTGTAAGTGCACATTGTCATATATCATTCCAAAAATAATTTGGGTGGCTATCATCATAATAACAACAAAGTATAGCAATCTATTTAAAAAAAATATTGAAAGGGGTTGCGGAAATTTGGAACACCCTGTAAATATATAAACAAAATTAGAAAATGCACTGTAGCATACTACATGTGTACGTAAAATTTCATTGTTACAACTTTATTAGTTTTCATGCAAAGCTCCGCCGACGCTCTATTGCCGCACCCGGTATATTGCCTATTTACAGAAGAAATGCAAACCGATCAATTTTACGCTGATGTGCTGACACGCTTCGATGCTGAACTGAAGAAAAAACAATTCTAGTTCCAAAACTTGAAAAATGGCTTAGTGGAAAGAGATTCGGAATAAATGAGCAAATGAAAGCCAGAACTAATTCATATTTTAATGAGCTTGTGATAGATTACTTTTTAGAAGGCATTAGAAAAATTAGAAAGTTATTGGGCTAACTGTGTAGAATTAAATATTAATTATGTTAAAAAACAAAATACATTTTTCCTCTTAAATAAGTATTTGAAAAGTCACTCCCGTAAAATCATCCTCGTAAATACATGCATAATATTTATGTCATTTCAACTTTTTAAATGATTTTTCTTTACTTGCCTACTCGTCCATATCACTACGATATTCCAAATTAATTAAGCAAAAATATATAGTCTTTAATAATTAATTTAATTATAAAAATATCCTATAATGTTAATTCAAGAATTTATTTAATTTTTTTGCACATCTAGCTTACGTTACCCGTAAATAATTTATAGCAGAGATATGATTCTACCCCGGATTCGTATTTATTCTCTGAAGCTATAATCCAATACAAAAGCTAAATACAGCAAAAGAAAGCATGGATATTATAGAACCTGATTTTACACACATGCTTTTAATTTCATCTATAGTCCGTAAAATAATCTCCAAATTCAGATACGTTAAATTTTACACTGTCAGGTATCATTTTTTTCCATTATCCTATCATTTTTGGATATGTACTAAATTACATATAACTTCAGCGTTAAGAATATCATATTTTACTAATTCGTGATTTTAAATTTGTTACCCAAAACTTATTCGTAGCATACAAAAGTATTTTTGGTTCTTTTTTGTGAATGTGTCTGAAGATATCCTTTCTCCAGTAGGGGCGTACCGATGAACCTGTAGAAAGGCGAAATACGTATCTGCGTCTTTGGAGAGGGATATGTACGGAGACGTTCACAAAAAATATTAATAATGAACCTGTATTTGTATTATACAAAACTGTATGTATCTTTCAATTATTCTGATACTTATTCGTAGCATTTCGTTGCTTCTAACACGCCACGCTATAAGATTAGATACTCGATAAAAATACAAGTAATATCAATTGGAAGTTCTTGTTTTAACTTAAACATATGCGACGGTTTTCCATAAAATAATTTTCTCACCTGGTTGGCACGGTGTCGGATATGGATCCCACTTACCATCTTGACAAAACAATATTGGGATGACAGAATGGTATTTATAATAAGGTTTACAAATTAATTTAGCCTTTGTTTCAACTACAGGATTTTCGCAAATAGTACTTTGTCCATATAATTCACATCTAACTTCATAACTCGGAGTATCATGTAATGAAGGACATGTACCTAAGGTAAGGATACATCTTGGAACGATATTTCTATAAAATTTAGAACGACTACTTACGCAAACAGGCATTTTTTTTTAGTTTGGGGACCCATTTAGTATTGTTGCAATAAAAAAATATCAAGTCGTTTTGTGCGACGTACCCTGAATCGCAAGTTAACATTATCGCATGTCTTGCATCAGCAGTATATGGTAATATACTGGCGTTTTCTCGATAATCATTTCCCGTAATAAATTTATATTTTCCATGAAGTGGATGTTGTGGTAAAATACAACTCGCATTGATTACAGGTGTTTCACATGGTTGTAATTCTTGACTCCATGACCCATTAGATAGACAAACCAAAATTAAATGTACGTTCGCATTATTGGCAGAAAAAGACTTGCAAGTCACATCAGCTTCAGTACCTTCTACTGAATTATTACAATTAATAAACCGTTTGTTCCAGCTACAATAAACAACATATTTTCCTAGAGGATCCAAATATGGGCAGGTTCCTAAATAAATCCAGAGTTCGAGTTTCATTAATTTAGAGCACCATAAAAACTCACGTAAGCATTTGCTTTGGTCTAATGATGGATACCAAGTATTATGTAAACATGTAGAATTAAATAATCTAAAAGAAACGTAACCCAGAGGACATTTTAGATTTAACTTGGTTCCAGAACTAACGTATGTTCCTTCGAAATATGTTTTAACGGAAATTATTTCGTATTTACCGCGTGCTGGATGTCGAGGCAATTGACAACCAGAACTAGAATGGTTATTTTTTGGATCAATCGTAATTAACTAAAATTATACAACATTTTAATTGCAATTAAGTTATTACCTTTCGTTTCTCAGTGGCACTTGAAGAGACACACTAATATCACAGCCGATTTCATCAGATCCATCTGCGCACTCTTCCACATTATTACATCTAGCGTTTCCTTCGACGCAGGCTCCATAGTTGCATTTAAAAAGGTAATTTGAGCAAACAACATCCGCACAAGCCTCTGTTGTTTCATCTGAACCATCTGCACAATTCTTAAAACCATCACACGCATTTATTTTGTCAATACATTCTCCGTCTAGACAACGAAATTCGTAACTGAAACAAGAATGAGACAAGAAATAATTCGATCTGTTAAATTGTTGCCACGAGTTCGAAATTATTTAGTTTTTGTACGTCCAACATTAGATTATAACAAACGCCAATTAAGTTGGCGCGAGGAGGGGTAAGTTCGCGCAGAATTAGAAGTATTGGGGAGATTTGTATTTGGCTTTACATCAAATGTCAGATAATTCTAACCTCTGAGCGTGTATCACTTTATGATCCCCTAGCAATGACATTATGTTCCGTCAAACGTCAATGACAAATGTATTCTGACAATTACTTGAGTAGTGGGGGTGGACGTTTTTAAAAACTACTTCTGCGCACCCCCTCCTCGCGCCAACTTAATTGGCGTTTGCTATACATTAGTCAATAAAATGCTATATAAGTTGAATTTCGAATATTTTGATGTGGGTAACGAACATGAGAGCCAGAAGCAATTAGAAGATGTCCAAGAGCGATTCTAATAACACAGGCCTGCATTTTTCAACACTTTGAAAGTTGATTTAAAAATTTTAACTGTTTTCTAGTAATTGGGTAGCGCTGATTTCAAATCTGCTTTTATTTTTTTGTATCACGTAAGGTTATTTTTCAAACCAGTAAAATCAAAAAATATAGAAAAAACACGATTTATTTCATTTATAACCTAGTTTTATATTATATTAAAAAAAATACAAAAATATACACATAGAAACTATTAGAAATAGTTATTTATTCTGTATGCTTCTTAAAAAAACGTTTTCGTTTTTCAGAAAAGCTTCGTTTGGTTGTTTTTCTGTCATATTCAGCTAAAGGAAGATCTCTCCTCAATGTCCAACAGTAATCGGCCATCATTTTTGTGTCCCAGCGCCCTTGGTATCTTTTTTCCATCTCTTTAATATCGTGGTGAAATCTTTCTCCTTGCTCTTCACTCACGTCCCCAAGGTTTTCTGGGAAATAGTCCAAATGGGAATGTAAAAAGTGAATTTTTATGCTCATATTGCAACCAAGAATCCTGAATTTTTCCAGTATATTTTCAACGATCTCAACATAGTTTGTGTCTTTATAATTCCCTAGAAATTTATGTACAACTTCGTTAAAAGCATGCCATGCATGTTTTCCCTTATCTTCCATCACATTTTCAAATTCTTGATCTTTCACCAAGCTCCTAATCTGCGGGCCTACAAAGATTCCCTCCTTTAATTTTGCCTCTGACAGAGTCGGAAATGTTTTACACAAATATTTAAAACAATTTCCTTCTTTGTTTAATGCCTTAACAAATTGTTTCATAAGTCCAAGTTTTATGTGAAGCGGTGGAAGTAACACTTTTTGAAAGTCAATAAGACTTTCGCGAATTACATTTTTGGTTCCAGGTGTTAAAGTCACCCTGTGGCCAGTCTCTGTTTATCCAATGTTGTTCTCGATTTCTGCTATCCCACTCGCACAGGAAACATGGAAATTTAGTATATCCAGACTGCTGACCCAAGAGAAGGCCTAACATTTTTAAATCTCCAAACACTTCCCAGTTGTGATTTTCATATTGTATTATTAAAAGTAATTCCTGTAAATTTTCATAGTTTTCCTTTAAATGAACAGAATTGCCGACCGAAACAGAAGCAAAAACATTGCCATTATGTAAAAGAACAGCTTTAGGGCTTCTTTTTGAAGAGTCGATGAAAAGTCGCCAGTCAGAAGGTGTGTACTCAGGAGCTCCGAGGAAAGTAAGTAGATCAGCAATTGCTTGGCAGTACACGAGTGGTCCGTTTTGTGCAAAATATTTTACAAATCCAGCCTCACGATTTCTATACCAAGAGAAGGTAGTTTCTGGGGCAAGCAAATTTTTTTTGTTTCAACCTAGACCCCAGTACTTCAGAAAGATCTTTTGAAAGTCCCAAATCTTTTACTAAATCATTCAGTTCGGCTTGTGAAAATAGCTGAGGTTGGTTTTGACCTGAGGTTGATGGTTCAAAATCACTATCCATCTGTACGGAGCCGGAAGTTGAAGAGGTTTCAATATCTTCTTGTAGTACTTTGGGGGGTATAGGTATAGGTAGATGATCACTGTGAGGAACTGGTCTGATAGTTGATTTAATATTGTTTGGGTACAAAATATGTTTCAAAGGTTTATGCCCCTTAATATCACAAAGACAAAAGTAGCAATCTTCATGATGATTTTGCGGTTCTCTCCAAACCATCGGTATTCCAAAAGGAAGGCTTTTTCTATTCCCTTTGGTCCAATGTCTTAAACCTTCTTCACATACCTTACAAACAACGTGCGGTGCCCAATCTTTATCTTGATCTCCTAATTTGATTTTGAAATAAGCATAATATGCATTTTTCACAAATTCACCAATTGGTGTCTTAAAATTTTTCAAGACGAAATAACCACAAATATAACAGAAATCATCTGGTTTGTTTTTGCAACACCGCCTAGACATATTTTTAAGCAATGTTTATTTATCAAATACCACGCACAACACTAAAGACAAATTAATTTTACTTGTTTACTGATCGACACTCAGAGCTATAATGAAGTAAATGACATTAAAATATACATTTTGTTTGAAGTGATAAACTTGAAATCCTTCTTCGCAGTACTAATAAAGTGAAAGCATAATAAATAGGATTTAGCAGGTAAAAACTCCCAGAAAACTTGTGCAAAATTAATACATGTAATAAAAGATTTACATCAGGTAATGAGAGCCTATTTAACAAATTTCTTTAAAACCACAACAGAAAATCATTTTTGGGTTAATACCTAGAATTTGAAGTAGTACATTCATTTTAAAATGTTTTAAAACGCCTACTAAGTTTTTTTTACATTTTTTTCTTTTTCATTTGTGCAAAAAAAAATCTGTGGGTGGTAGAGACCAACTGTATTTTAATTATTTATTGCTATATAAAAACTGAGCTTAACAAACAAAAATCACGTCATCACAAATTTTATGCAGGCCTGTGTAATCTTTTCTTTGCCAATGATTTGAAGTTCTTTTCACGAGTCACCAACTCGAGGGATTGTCTTCTACAAATCGATCTGGTTAACATATAGATACAGAACATACGATAAGTATAAGATTTTATCTTTCACGAAAAGACTAAATGTTATAAATTTCAATTACCAACTTGGAGATACGAGTATTTTACGTGTTGAATCAATTACAAACTTGGGCGTTACCTTTGATATCACCTTTAATAAGCATATCAGCAATGTGTCTAAACAGGCTTCACAAACTCTTGGATTTATTATCCGAAACTGTGGTGAATTTTCTAAAGTGAGAGTATTGATTTCTGAATACCAGCTTGATGTAATATTAGGTGAACCATTTGGTGAAAAGTGAAAGTGAAACAGTGAAAAGAATGTTGGTTTTGTCAACACTTTGCGGGATGGGGGGGGGGGGGGGCTTGGTTTAACTGTCCTCGTACATGTGTAATTTTAGTTAACTAACAGTTAAACTAACCCCTCCGCAAAGTGTTTACAAAGCCAACATTCTTTTCACTCATCCCAAAAAAGAATTGTTTAGTATTATTGCCAAACTAGATTCTAGAATAGTTTCGCGATAAATTTTAAGTTTTGAAATAGATTTAAAGAGTGTCATGTATATTCTTTATGGCAATCTAAATAATTTCCCTTTGAATGCTTAACCATTCATATCATTAATAGTTAGAATTCATAGTAAAATGATGCTCATTGAGTTATATCTTTAGCTAATAGGAAAAGGTTGGGTGTAATTTTAATAAAATAAATACTTAGTTTACTTATTAATATTTTTAAATTTTGTATTTAGGAACAATATCATATTAACATTTTTCGGTTTTAGTCTTGCACACCGTTGTTCTATTATTAAACGAGCTGTACTATACACTTTCTGCTGAACTAGCTGGAATACTAGCTGGAATACTAGCACATTGTTTTAAGGGTTTCAGCTCCATTCCTGTTACCTAAAAGAAAATCCAAATAAAAAATGTATTTACCGTTTTTTCTTAAAACATACCTTCCAAAATAAAAGATCTACGTCCTGATTTGAATTTGGCCTATCGAGATATTGCCTTATAGTTATTATATCAACTGTAATAGATTCTACTTTTTCTTACTCTTTCTTGCAAAAATCTAAATAATGAAAGTGACTTTTGACGTGGACTAATGTCTGTTTCGATTATAGGCATTTGTTCTTTATTTTATATATTTACTTTCTTCATAATTGCTTTAACAGATTCCAAAAGTTTGTTGCATAGTGTCTTCCCTTCCTCAATCTTTAATTCCAGTAGTGATGCTGTCAAATAATTGAACAGTCCAAATGTTATTGTGATTATTAAACAAATAGTACCATATTTATTACCTACAAGAATTTTCCACTACTGCTTTTCAAGATAAATTTCTCCATTTTATAAAACCACTTGTTCGCAAGATATTACGACGTGTTATTTGTTTTTATCGTGTTACTGAAAAGGCACAATGCTTGCGTTACGTTCAGTAATCTTTTTGTACTTTTTTGTTATATTTTCTACCTTTTTTGATACATTAATTTTACTATCTTAGATATAGGTATTTCAACCTTAAAGAAATACTATCCATCTTCTTTGAATTTGTTAAAAATTTTAAATTGTCTTCACATAAGTTATACGCCTTTTGGGATAATTAACTGTTTTAAATTATGTATTTTTCAATAATATGTATTTAATTTAAGATTTAAGTATGAACGAAAAACATAAATTTTTGACAGTTTGAAAATGTTGCTGGTGTATAACTGGTTGCCTACTATATGCCACCAAACATATATGCCTATGTGTAATTGGAAATGAAAGAAAATCAGTCAATGCATTATACCTATGTGTAATGACTAGAGAACGGATGCAATTTCCATAAAACGCAATCGGCAATTGGAATTGTGTATAACGTCGCACAGTACATCTCGGCGTAATTCAATGAAGTATTTGTTTGACTTGCTCGGCCACCTGGTCTCGCACGATAACAATGGACAACTCAGCTATTGTATTCGGAGAATATAGTGTTTTTTAAAATGCTTTCATGAGCGTAGATAGAAGCGGAGTTTTTATAATGTATTTTATTTATTAGTTTATATTTCGTAAGATAAATAAAGTGCTGTGAGTAAGTTTCTTGTTTTCATAGTTTTAACTGTTAATTACATCGTAATTTTTGTGATAGATCCTGTTTAATATCGTTTGATTGAATCTATTTCTACCAATTATTTCGACGTAAGTGTGCATTGAATTTCGTTCAGTTTCAATAACTTACGCACACATTTTTAGTTTTCATTTATTTAGATCTAGAGCATTGTTTAAGTTACTTTTTCAGACATGATATGGAAGAATGTCGAGAACGGCATTGTAAAACAATGGCGAGTTGGATTGACGGTCATACTGATTGTATGTCCATTGTCAGTGATTCCGAAATTTATTACAAAATCCGTAAAATTATTTTCAATATATATATATTTGACTTGCGCAGTTGGAGCAAGCCGTTTGTTCTGCTGGGGACGATTGTAAAACTGTATTTTTTATGCAAAGCCTAGGTGCTTCATGTGGACTACAGAGACACAAGTGTTCAGGGAAGTAAGAAAGGTGTGTTTATTTAAAGATAAATCTTTATCTTTGTTTTAGTAATTTCGGTTTTTGTTTTTTGATTTAATTGTGTTTTTGTGCTTGCTTATATCATTACCGATTTATTTACGAGTTTGTGAATCTCGTAATTGATTTTTAACACTTTCTTACTCATGTGTCTCGAATATATGAATATATTTTTTACGTAAGTAATATATTTTATAAAATATATTTTTTTTTATATTGAACGAATTGAATATTTTAATTTTCTATTGTATTATTATTATCGTTTTGAAATTTAATCTTAGTTATTTGATATAAATGACAAAGAAGGTTTTTTAAAATTTCTAGTATAAAAAACTTTTCTGTAACTGTAAAATTTTAGTACGCTTGGGATATCAAGGGCATTTTCTTTACATGTGGTTGCACATGCGTTAGAGTTTGTTTCGGTCTGTCAAATAGTTTATTTTGACTTTTGTTTCTTGTGGGAGAAATTAAAAAGCATCTTTGTAATTTATTAGTTTTAATTTTGATTGGATGTCACAAAGGAAGTTTTGATCGCATGCAGCTGTCACTTCCATGCGTTATTTTTACCTTAATAATATTGTTAAATGAAGCAATCTTTATACTTTATAAAGATTTTTTTTTATTTTTTTTTAAATTTTTGTATTAAAGTTTCATTTAAATTTCATTGTGTTTATTATTAAATTGACCTTTTTCTTTTGTGCTTATAAGTAACGCAAAGACATTATTACTATTTTTCTCAAATAAATTTTGAGTGGCGCCTAAATATTTTATTAATTCATTTGTGTTTTCCACTTTTCCGATTGGAACCCTGAGAGTAAAGCAGTCCCATTTTGAAAATAAACCGACTGAATATCCAAGCTGGACAGATTTATTGTGAATAGTGGTATAACCAATTTCAAAACCACTATTCATAGCAATATGTAAACATACGGTATAGCGTATGCGCGTGGGGCATTTCTTATTTACATACATTCTAAATATTTTAAATTCGTAGGCGTCACATAATACAATTTTCGGAGTGTTTGTAATTTCGGGGTTCACGTTGTAATTGAGTCACAATATTTTGGGTTTATATTCTACATAATTACACCTTTCCATTTATTATAAACTGTCTCTTTATTTCAAGGACACCTTGTATAGTTATAAGCGACTGTACAGAAAAATAAAACGTTTTTTTTGTGTTGCCAATAGTTTTCATTTAAAAATCGCGCTTCCATCAAATATCCCTCGTATTTAATATTGTAATTTAAAGAAACACTATTAATTAAATCGTATAATTAATATACCTCCTACAAACTCCTGGGATTCTAGATCTTGGGCATTCAGGTGTTTCTTCATCTGAGTTATCAGCACAGTTTGGTTTACCATCGCATACTTTATCTTTTGAGATACAGGCTCCATACTTGCAACGAAATAGAAAAGAAGAACATCTGTAATAACAAATATTAAAATACGTTCAAGAAAAGGAAATTATATTTTAATTTATTTAGAAATAAAATGTATTTTTCTTTTAAGTCATACTCAAAGATAGCTTTGAAATTGCGAAAATGTGAACTAGAATTATAAGAATTGATAATTATTCAAATCTCATCCACATGCAATTGTCGCTTAATTTGTTGCGTTGATTCTACAATCTGACAAGATTACTTCTGACAAAGAATGTAGACGAAACACATGCGACGTCAATCATCCAGGTTGTGCGGATAATGAAAAATGTATGAGGAGAACAACACCTGTCAGTGGCGGCTGGCGCATAAGCGCTGCAGTGCTGCAGAGCTCCCAAAAAATTGGGCGGGCGAACCTGTATTAGTTATAACTAGTTTTCTTTTACATAATTTTTCCGACATTTCTGATGTTTATAAAAGCGTAACATATTGTTGTGAAAATTTTCCCCCTGTATATCAAAAAATTTGCATATTTTTCTACATCATCCTGTAGAGGACATCAAACCCTACAATTTTACACCTCAATCATCAAAATCCGATCAGTAGAAGCCGAGATATTCGCTTCCGAAATTCCAACACTAACGCCGGTTATATATAGTATATTATCAAATAATATACAATAGGCGACCAGTGGAATAACCAACCTAATTCGCGCGATCGCTCACTTGTTCCTTATCTGGTCCACACGTACGTGCACTCAGAGCTCTTTCAAACACCCGCGCGCACCCCGCGGATGTCAAAAACCAATGCGTTATTTTATCAGGCATGTTCGCTGCATTCAGTCCAGCGCGGTCATATGATTCGGTATAGGTATTTAATATTTTCGCGTGTTTTTTACTGTGCGGCGAGTTTAACGTAAAAACAATAATATTAGAGTGTGCGTGCTTCTGTTTTTCTGTATTGTTGACAATTTATATAAACTCTGTGTATTATGGAGGTGGTCTTTAATTTAATTAATGTGAAGAGATTCTTTAAATATTCATTCGAAGAAAAGATAAAATTAAAAGCAAATGGTAGGCCATTAGTAGATATCACTATTGAAAAAACTGGTGTAAGTAGAGGGAAAAATTATACACGTAAATTTAGTAGCGATATTTATTCAAAAAACGAATGGATTTGTGGATGGAACAAAAAAAATGCTTTATATTGTTTTCCCTGTTTACTTTTTGGTGGCGATAAAGCTTGGACGGAAATAGGGGTCACGGATCTAGAGCACTTGAGTTTGAAAATAAAAAGACATGAGAATTCTAAAAGCCATCTTCATAATTGTATGGAATTTGCGTTACTAGGTCAACTAATATTCTGGCTCAACTAGATTCTGCTTATTGGGTAAATATACAGAGACATAATGAAAATGTGTCAAAGAATCGTTATATTTTATCAAAAATTATTAATTGTATAAAAGTTTGTGGAGCTTTTGAAGTGGCCCTTCGGGGACATGATGAGAGCGATACTTCCGAGAATCCGGGGATATTTCGTGGATTTATTAATTTTTCGGCTGAATTAGATGCAACTCTAAGTGAGCACCTAAAAAATTGTTCGGTATTTAAAGGCACTTCCAAAGAAATACAGAATGATCTGTTACAGTGCATACTTGAAGTCTGCCAAGAACAAATAATTGAGGAAATTAATAATTCTCCGTTTTTGGCGATCATGGCGGACGAAACAACGGATGTTGCTGCAAAAACTCAAATGGTAGTTATTTTTAGATATGTTCGTGATGGTGAGCCAATTGAACGTTTTTGGAACTACGTCATTCCTGAAAAATGTGATGCAGAAACACTTAGCAAAACAATTTTAAGTGTCATAGATGCTTTAATTCAAAATTCACCTAACAAACTGATTGCACAGAGTTACGATGGAGCACCGGTGATGAGCGGACAAGACGCAGGCGTTCAAGCATTGATTAAAAAAAAAGTACCCTTTTGCGCACTATGTACATTGCTATGCCCATCAATTAAATTTAATTATATCTAAAGCTGCTTCTGCAAATTCGCAAGTACGTGTATTTTTTGGAAATCTACAAGACATTCCCGGCATTTTTAATAATTCACCCCAACGAGTAGAAGTGTTAAACAAGATTGTAAACAGAAGGATCCCCACGGCGCTACAACCCGTTGGAATTTTAATATCAGGACCATTAATGTTGTGTACGAAAATAGGGCCTCTCTCATTGAGTGTATGGAAGAAATAGAAGAACAATTCTCCAACAACACAGTCTGTAGTGCAGCCGCCTCTATTCGCCGTACATTAAATGATCCGATCTTCAATTTTTGGCTGACTTTTTTCCATCATGTAATGCCCCATGTAGATATCCTGTTTAATCAATTGCAGCAAAGAAAAATTGAACCCACTCTAGTAAAAGACGCTATCGAAAATTTTGAACGCAGTATAGGCCAAGTTCGAAATAATATTGACAACATCATAAGTGAAGCATCAGATTTAATAAGCGATGAGCCACCACCAGAAAAACGCAAACGTCCAAATAACAGCAGATTTAATCATCGAATTTCGGCTTTAGAGGTGTGTGATGTTATTCTAAATTGTGCAAAAGATCGATTTCATTTTAAAGAGCATCTAGTAGTGGCATCACTTTTTTTTCGGAATGCTTTGGAGAGGACAAACTCACTTCCGTATGCTCCTATTATACCACCCTTGATAAAGAAAGATTACGAACTGAATTGTCTGTTATTTACTCAAGGACTGATTGTAGATCTTTAAAAGGCGCACTACCTCTTCTAAAATTTTTAATAAAAAACAATCTGGGAGATACGTTGAAGGAGACTAGAAAATTATTAGAAATTGTATTAACAACTCCCATGACAACATCAGAGGCCGAACGTTGCTTTTCAACACTAAATCGAATTAAGACGTTTCTCAGAAATTCAATGACCGAAGATCGTTTAACATCTCTTTCCATGCTATCTATCGAAAAAAAGTTTATTTCCGAAATAGACAATTTTAATGACAAAGTGATAACAAAATTTGCAAATCGAAAAGAACGTAGAATAGATTTAATTTATAAGAAATAATTTGTTAGTAAAGTAGTGCTTAGTGACTCTTATTTTTTTGTGTGACAATTGACAATCGTTCCAGAAATCCATTACTTTAGTGCGGAAGGCGAAGAAAGCACGATAAGATCGATGGGAGACAACCTCTTACTGCCCGTGCAAGGTAAATTTTTTTGTAAAACTTGCAGAACACCTTAAAATTTTTAGCACGAGCCGCCACTGACACCTGTCCCAAAACGTGCAGATATCGATATTTCATTGACATTAGAGATTATCAGTATACGATATTCGGACACAGATATGATTTTCATTTGTATACTTTCGTGTATAACGGGTGCGGCAATAGTGCGTCGGCGAAGCTTAACGTGAAAACTAATAAAGTTGTAGCAATCAAATTTTACGTACACATGTAGTATGCTACAGCACATTTTCTATTTTTATTTATATATTTACAGGATGTTCCAAATTTCCGCAACCACTTTCAATTTTTTTTTTTAATAGATTGCTATACTTTCTTGTTATTATGATGATAGATGATAGCTTTGAGGGTGAACAACGTGACAACATATACAGGGTGTTAAATATGTCGTGCCAAAGTTATCGAAGGTTAAAGGCTATTCTCTTTTTTTTTTTAATTGAACCTATAATTTTTTTATTAGTCAGCAAATTCCTTGTAAAGTTGCCGTTAAAATGGTACCAATAACATAGTACTTACTTCTAGTATTTTCGAAGTTATAATCCTTTAATGGGATATACCTATGTTTATAATATTCAATAAATAGTTGGTTGGCCATGAAATGATATCAAACAAAGTAACTTTTACAAACACCTGTTTTTTAAATCTTTATTACTAGTTTTAGAATTGCATTTTGCAATTTTTCCATAATAAAACAAAATTTAAAATGTGTTCAAATGCTCTTGCAGCAGCACCGTAATGTGCAGGTGCACCATCGTGTTGGTACCACAATCTCCTTATGACGTTATTTGGTAGGCCTTCTAACAGCAATGGTAAATTATTTTGAAGGAAATTTGTGTAGACGTCACAATTTAAGGTAGTATTAAAAAAGAATGGACCTATAATAGTGTTTCCTTTGATGCCTCTCCAGGTGTTAATACTTCATTTTTGTTGGTATAAAATGGGTTGCACAAAATGAGGGTTTCTGGTGTCATACTAATGAGAATTTTTTCTGTTTTTTATTCCACAATTAGCAAATGTTGCTTCATCTGTGAAAACACATAATCTAGAAAAGTTAGATCTTGTTGTAATTGGAAAAGTAGCCATTCACAGTACCTTTCAGTTTCCTTTCAAAATCCGTTTGTAATAAGCCTTGATGATTTTGAATTTTGTAAGGGTGAAATTTATGTTTTTTAAAATTCTTCTTACAGCAGTGACATCTATCCCGTGTTCTTTCGAAATGATCCTTGTAGATACGCGCGGATTTTCCACAACGGACTTGACGACTGTCACTTCATTATCTTCTGTAACCATAGTTTTAGTTCTTTCATGTTTGACGTAATTCACTGAACCCGTCCGAAGAAACCTTGTCAACAAATTTTCAAATGTCTCAATATCTGGTGCTCTTCGGTGAGTATACTCCATAGCATATGTTCTTGATGCTAAAAGTGGATTTCTTTTGCTAGCGCCAAGATCAAATACCATGTCTATTAGCTCCTCTTTCGAAAAATTCATTCTAAAGAAACGCAACTAACAAGTGTTCATTTGAAAAGTCAATCTAATAGCATGTGATTTACTGAGAACATTTTGAAGTATGTCGTAAATTAAAATTTACTACTTAACCTACGAAGTCGTATATTTTGACAGTTTCATACATACAAATAAATAACAAATAATAGGTATTTATTGAAAACTATAACAAATGTTGAAAATGTTGTCCTTCAAGATCAATGAACTTTAAAATCCTCCGTTCAAAATTTCTAATGATATTCTGCAACATTACTGGATTGTTATTAATTTCCATGCATTTCTGTTCGATTCTCTGTAGCATATCATTCAAATTCAATATAGGTGTTCGAAATATGTTATTTTTGAGATAAGGCCACAAAAAGAGGTCGCAAGGTGTTAAATCGCATGAACGTGCAGGCCAGGCAATTTCAGTAATTCGACTAATTATACGCTCATCAAAAAATTCTCTTAAATAATCCAAAGATTCTGTAGTACAGTGACAAGGTGCTCCGTCTTGTTGGAAATATGCATTTTGAAGTTCATCATCATGCAACTGATTGACAAATGGTTGTAAAATTTCAGTACGGTACCTTTGACCATTTAACGTTCCCTGAAAAAATATTGGTCCAATGATTCGCCTTTGGCTTATCGCTGCCCAAACACCAATTTTCTCTGGATGTAGCGATTCTTCATTAATTACATGTGGATTTTCACTACTCCAAATTCTTGTATTTTGTGAATTTAGGTATCCCGTTTTATAAAACCATGCTTCATCAGTAAAGATGACTCTTTGCGAAAGTTCTCCATTATTGTTCATATTTAAAAACCAATTACAAAACTGTAGTCTACGTGGGTAATCAATTTCTAACAATTCTTGTACTGCTGTGACACGGTATGGATAAAGTTGCATATCTTTTTTTTAATAACTTGTGAGTTGTACCAACAGAAAGGTTTATTTCTTGACTCAAATGTCGAACAGATGTTTGTGGTTCATTTTCCATTATTTCTTCAACACGATTGACAACTTGAGGTGTACGTTTCTTAACTGCTCCGCTGGCTGATTTTCTTAAGAGACTACCAGGTTCAGAAAAAAGTTTTAAAGTTCTTTCCAAAGTATTCTTAAATTGTATATAATCTATTACAAAATGTGGAAACTCAACTTGAAATTCTACCATGCAATCTTGAACTGAATAAACCCATAAACCATCAATTTTATTACCACTTCGAAAATAAGCCTGGACTAAAAAAAAATTATGTTCTAAAGTGAAAGCCATTTTAAAACTGAGAAGCAATTTATTTAAACCAGAATCGACGCACGATTATTTTATGCACTAACTGATATTTGTGATTGATATTATCAAATGTCATTTGGATTTACGTTTACGGAACAACAAACATATACTAATATATTTACGTCTTATTCTATCAAAATTTCAAAGTAGCCTAGATTGACTTTTCAAATGAACACTTGTTATTTGCCGCTTCTTCCTTGAATAAAATGATTGAGTGTCTAAGCTTTCTTAATAATAAATATGTTAATAAAGAAACGTAAAAGTCAAAAAATTATCTTTTATATAGGTTAGTACGTATATAACCTCATCATATGACAGGAACCAATCTTATTTGGAATGGCGAATAACTTTTTGAATGAATATAAATTTACTTCAACGACAAGAAAATAAAATTCAAATTATGATACACATATAAACTAAAGAATATTAAATTATACAACCTTTCTTGACTTTCATTGTATATCACGTATGTAATAGAACTTTGCAAGATAGAGTATCTAAATCTAATGCGTAAATTATTATAGACATTACTATAATTATACTTACTGAACGTTATGACAAATTTCTTCTGTTTCATCAGAGCCATCCAGACAATCAGGAAAACCATCGCATACAAAGATAGATTGTAAACACTCGCCGGAATTGCAAAGAAAACTGTAATCAAAACAATTTTAAAGACAAGTCTCTCTCTCTCTATATATATATATATATATATGTATATATATGTATATATATATACAACGTGTCCACTTAAGTATGAGACAAATGGGAAATAGTTATATTTTTGATTTCACAGAAAACTTTATAGAAAAGAAAAGTTCGTGCATCCTAAGAAACTTGATATTTTGTATTCATTCAGGGTTGCGTTGTATTACTTGGTTAGAGGAAAAATTAAAAAACATCGAAGTTACCGTAAGAGTACGCTACACTTATTTTTAAAGATATCAAAAATATTCATTTAAAAATGTTGTTTCAAATTTCAAAATATGCTCAAATACGAATTGTTATTTAAAATTTCGAAAAAATAAAAATTAAATTATCGCGCAATAATAATAGCAAATACGCAATAGTTTTTAACATCCATCTATGTGACAGTAGTTCTATGGTTGTCATTTGTATTGTCACTTTAGTAATAAATTTTATGTGATTGTCAGATCCGCTGTCACTTAATTTTACGTAATTAATGTCACGTAATTTTAAGACAATTCATTAAGTTATTAGTGTTATTACCTACCAACTATGGCTGAACGGTTAACTATGCAAGAGCGAGCTGAATTAATTCTTATTTGAGGAGATAACTACAAAACATGTAGAGACGCAGCTGATATTTTTAATGAAAGACATCCCAACAAATTTATTAGTTTCCAAAGCGTCTCAAGAATTTTAAATCAGTTTAAAGCAACTGGTAGTTTAGAAATGCGTTACAAAAGAAGTAGGGAAAAGCAAGTGAGACATTTCGAAAATTCTTTACGTGTTATGCAAAGTGTAATTGAAAATCCCAAAATTTCTGTCAGAAAAATTGCAAGCAATTTGGATATTAAAAAATCATCAGTAAGCAACATTTTGGTTAACAATAGATATCACCCCTATAAGCCAAGATATACTCAAACTTTGCAGGAACGGGACTATAACAATAGATTTGAATTTTCTTTGGATATTCAAGGTACATTAGAAACGCAGAAAACGTTTTTCAAAAGCATTTTGTTTACTGATGAAGCAACTTGTGTGTGCACAAAATTGTCGTTGGTGGTCGTCTGACAACCCACATTTTAGAATTCCCTGCAAGAATCAATATTCGCAAAAGGTAAACGTTTGGTGTGGAATTTTAAACAGAAAAATTTTTGGTCCGTATTTTTTTCAATCGTCATTAAATTCACAACGATATTTGGAATTTCTACAAATATATTGAATCGATTCTGCCTTTACTTGATGTAAATCCATATCAAATGATAAAAACACCCAATGTTGTATTAGATTTACACTTTATTTAATAATATTTAACAATGACTATATAACAGCTGTTTCACCGTACAACGGTTTCTTCAGATATAACAAGCGGTACTATAAAACATTTTACTTAAACGTAAATATTTTTTATTTTATTACTTAATGGTATTCTCAGAAATTGGAAACCGAAATATTTTTACCCTTATATGTATCCCTTATACTAAAAGAGGCGGGTAAAAATATTTCGGTTTCCAATTTCTGAGAATACCATTAAGTAATAAAATAAAAAATATTTACGTTTAAGTAAAATGTTTTATAGTACCGCTTGTTATATCTGAAGAAACCGTTGTACGGTGAAACAGCTGTTATATAGTCATTATTAAATATTATTAAATAAAGTGAAAATCTAATACAACATTGTGTGTTTTTATCATATTCTACAAATATACCTCGATAACGAATTAGACGAATTGCCACTAAATATTATAAGAACCCTTTGGCTTATGCATGATGGAGCACCTGCACATAGTGCACGAATAGTTGTAGACTATTTAAATGAAAAATTTGGAGAAAGATGGATGGGACGAAATGGACCTTTTCCAAGGCCAGCGCGCTCGCCTGACTTAAACCCCATGGATTACTTTATCTGGGGATGGCTAAGGAATAAAGTATATTCAGAAAGGCCGTTTCAGAATTTAGAAGAATTGAAAAACAAAATAGGAGATGCGGTACTGTTCTTAAGAAATAATCCTATTGTGTTACAACATGCATGCGAGGATTTCAACAGGCGTACAAACATACGCATTCAACGAGAGGGGCATCATTTTGAATAGCTTTTTTTTTGTTTGTATTTCTGAATTTGTTAATTTCATATTTATTTTGTAATATAAAAATGTATTTTCATAAAGTTATATGCAAATGATTTTTGTTTCATTCTATTGCATTTCAGCGATAAAAAATTGATATCGAATGTAAATGATTTCAC